>JADMLD010000722.1:882500-1482500 GCA_017589585.1 Phylloscopus whistleri
AAAAGTAATCTTACAAATATTCCAGGCAGGCTAACATCTAGCTTCTGCTCTTGTGGATGAAGCATTGGTGATAGTGTTTCACTTGGTAAACTTGATAGTGTTTGCTGTCAGAGTTTCCTGTTTACTTCTCTCATAAACTTATTTCATGTCTTATCTATCTCCATAACTAATTTTTATAGCAACAAACTCACCAAAAAAAGTGAAGAAATCACATCTACACCTTAAAACATGTCACTGCAGTGATACATATAATATTTCTGAGAACAGATAGAAAGCAAGCAAAGACAGGCATGACTGTAGATAAAGGAGGCCCTAAAGATGATGATGAAACTTGGATTATGATCTCTGTTTCTAAAACAGCTTCTCTATTTTGTCTAAAACCTGAACCGAACAACATTCAGAATATTACAAAAATAATCCATGTCATTGACAAAAGTCTTCAAAAGCAAACATCACGACTTTGCTTTCCAATCACACACCTTGATTTTCCCCACGTGCCCTTTGAGAAAGAGCTTGCTCCATGAGTCTTTACAAAGCCAACTGCAGCAGGAGTGACAGAATGTGAGACTGAGTACCAAACTATTCAGCAATTTCCCCTGTCAATATGTCTTAAAGGAAAACATACATTTAGTGATATGAGTGTTGTATTTCGTTAGATCTGGGGTATGTCTAGATTTTGGAATTCAAGGTATTATCTATTTATCTACAAGGAAGTCTTGGGGAATGCCTGGTCCACTTGTCTTGCTCACAACCTCAGTAAAATACGGTTTGGTATCAGAAAGGAGCTGTTTCTGTATTGTTCTCCTTTCCTGTTACTCCCTCTTTGCTGGTGGCCCACAGCCCTTCCAGCTAGTAATTCTATAACAAACCCAACATTGAATGAGAATAAAAAAGACACTCAACTTCGAAAATTAAACTGTTCTTTTATCAAGATATCAATAATTTCAAAGGTCCTGAATTTATGCACATTCTGTGAGCAAAATCTAGCTTATCTACGTAAATCTGGCCATCTCTGAAATTATAGGACATTCATCTTCAGTTTCTCATGTCTTCACATTATTTAATCTCTTCAATTGTGACCAAATAGGTATCAGAGGGGGGAGCATTCTGTTACTTAATTGCTCCTGCAAAATCTTCTCCTTGGAAATTATATAATAAATTACAAACTGAGGTATTGGTCCTATCATGTCTTGGAATCAAAGACATGAAAAATTAGTATCCCTGAAAAATACTGACAATCTGAAAGATAGAACAAAGTCTTGATCTTTGAGTCATCATGTCTTTCATTCTTTTCATTCCATGGAATGGAAAATTTAAGAAGTATTTACACTAGTTGCAAGGTTGTTAATGAGTCAACATCCTATTTGTCAACTTATTTAAAATACATTGATCAGTGTAAAAACTTAGGTCACTTCACATAAAATAAATATTAGAGCATTTTAGAGCCTCTATTATTGTTTTTTTTATATCCATAAGTGATCCACTTATTGCTATTATATATTAGATACATGTATTTAAACCAATGATAATTTAGCTTACTTCAGATTTTTTTTAAAGCAAATGAGAAAGTATTGTAAGATGCATTTAATTGAGTTCAAATTGGTTGACTGGACATATTATGTCAAATGAAATTTTAGTCTACAGCTAAGTAGGTTTTTATTTGGCTGTAAACCAAATTGACTTAAATTGTTAAAAGTTAGGCATCAAAACAAGTGGAGGTGAAAATAAGAAGCAAATTAGCTGCTTCTGGAGTGTGAATTCACATTTTTAGCTGCTGTTTGTTATGTACTTTTTGATAATATTAGTACAATGAACTTATTAAAAATATCCTAGATGAGAAAATACATTTATGATCACAAAAATGAGTGATTTTAGGTGTAGTGAAGTATAGGGTTCTTAAGAGTAAGTATATTAACATCTATATAATATTGACATTGTGATCTGAAGCCCTGATATTGTTTCTTACACAGTAACTATTACAGATTATGGAGGAGAGGAAGAAAATTTAACAATTAGTGCTTCATCTAAGTACCCTATAATTAGGATAAATTTACATTAGTACATAAAACAATCCTCTTTCAGATTGTTCTGAAATCATATCTGCTGAAATGATTTAAAAATGTAACTCATATAGTTAGTTGTTCTCTGCTTTGCACGTTCAGTGGTGCTTACACCTGCACAAATTAAGAGTGAGAAGTAAATGATAAGAGTTAGGAAGATCTGAAACTGTAGCAATAAGAGTGAGTTTTCCTATCCTGGATCAAACAGTGCTCTCTTCTATGATGTGAGGGAACAAGGAAGGCCACATCACTACTAAAATGTAGCTCTTGTTTTCCTAAGGGGCACACTGTAACACAGAACAATGTCCCAGATCCACTTCTGTGGAATATCGTGTCAAGTAGATAACCTGGAGAATCCACTGTTCTTAAAAAAACCCCAAAATCTGTGAAATTTTGGATTTTATTACAAACTGAAAATTTAGAAATACAAAACCAGTCTGAAAATAATGTTCTCTATACCATGAAAGGATCATGGGTCTTGTTAAAGTCAACTGGTTTTGGTTGTTAGAAGGCCACTCCATTTTTGCCTTCATAACATTAAAACAAATATCAAATAAAATAAAAAGTGCTTTGGTAGTGTGAGATATTAGACTTCTCGTTCTTATAATTAGAAAGATTTAGAGTGCAATGTCCAGCGCAGTTTAGTACAAATTCATTACACAACTTATGAAAAAGGAGCTCACATTTTTTTTTTTTTCCCCGTAATAGGCAGCCTTGTCAGAACCTTCCCTGTTATGCACACGTGTTTCCAAATGCACTCTTGTCTGCAGCACACAAGCATACCAGCAGCCTGTTTCTGGTAAGGCCTCTGAGCAGGTGGGCTCTGGCATTCCACGCCCTTCGAACCCATACTCCAAACCACACCAAGGTGACCTTGTCCACCTAGGAGAAAAATCTCTGTTCCCAGTGACTCACTGATCTTTGCTGGCACCTTGGGAGAGGAGGTCACAGACAGAGGATGGTTACCAAGGCATCCCAGGAGAGTGCAGCATCATGTGCTCTAAAGAAAGGTTTCATAATTAACTGAAATATAGATTGCATATTAAACAGAGAACAAATTCAGGCTGCCTCTGAGGGTAACTGAGATGTCAGACTTTGAATTTAAGGATCATTCTGGTTCAAAGCTACTCCCAGGACTGGGCAGCCTTGTTAAAATTTATGAGTAACACATGAAAAAACATTCTTTAAAACACATAAATACATTTTTATTGTATTCTAGAAACTGTATTTGGGGTGTATTTCCCATGTATATTAGAAATCCCAGTTTGTCAGAATGATACTTGAAAAAACTGAAAGTATATCTAGCTTAGGAATTTTTTGTTATGATGTATGTGGTCATTTTATTATTGTAAGCCCATTTTATAAATCTGTGGAAAGGTTAAAATTTATGCATGTAAGACAGCATAAAAGGAATTGGGTTTTATTAAAGTGTAATTTCATTCTTTAGAAGAGTTTTGTTATTAGAACATGCATTGTAACCCATTTTAATACAATTAATATGCAAAAAAATGAGACCATAACTTATGAAACCACAAAAGTGCATTTCCAAGCTGCAGCAATAACAGTTACAATTTTTCAAGTATTTATTGTAATAGCCCTGCTCATGGTACTAAAATATGTGTTGTGTTGCTCTTTCTTCTATATCAACTCTATAATTTCAGAAGTTTATAAATCAGTCATAAAACCTCTGATAATGCTTATGCTTTTCTTGAAATATGTAGCTCAAACTGAATTAAGGAAAGGAAAGCAAAGAAAAACTTATTAGAACTGTTTTGGCAGCCTTTGATAAAAAGCTTTTTCTTAACGCAATCAATAGCCCTCACTGCTGGAGGAATGATTCAATAAAATGCTACCTGTAATTGTGTATGTACAGGATCTGGCCTCGATGTATGGTGTAGGTTATAAATACAGTCTATAGTGACAGAGTTAATTTCTTATTTTTGGTCTTACTGTCTGTTATTTGGGAATCTTGGCATTATCTGAATTTACATAATTTGTGATTTTGGTCTGAGCAGTTAACAAACATTTTGATTTTTACTGATAATATTTCCTTATCTACAGAAAGCACACGGAAATCCATTAAGCTGGCAAGTGGAATCACAAATGTAGGCAGTAATATCTTTCCCTGTGATTGGAAATCATTCACTATTAGGATTTTTCCAATATTTTGGTTTGTTTTGTTTCCCTAGGTGCTTATATCACACATGGTATAATAGACAAGCTTTTTTTTCCCCAATGCTTCTTACAGCTGTCTTAAATTTAATGTCAAATTCTGCAACATTTTTCTTATTTGGTAACCTTAAAAAAACCCCAGACAATTATTAATTTTTTTTGGCTTGGACCCAGAATCTTCAAAATTCAAAATTAAAATTATCTTTTTCTTTTATTTATTTTTTAACATGACATATTTACCTGTCTTTTTTTTTCTGAATTGATCATTCTACCTTGTTATTAAGAAATTCTTGTTAAACTAAACTCATATGTGCCTACAGTGAAATATAAAGGAAAGAGTTCCCATATTCAGAGAAACTAGAGAACATGACCATATCCTTTCACACAGCTTTCTGTGATTAAAGTTACTGATTTTTCAAATTAAATAGTTGGTAATAAAATACAAATAATAAACATTATACTAAAAACATATCTTTTTTCTACAGTAGTAACTTAAGGCAAAATATGTGCATCAGACTCTGAGGTTGAATACCTTCAAAACCAGTTATACAACTTCAAGCCCAAACTTGATTTTTCAGGGAAAATAATTATTCAAATTACAGATTTGAAAGGCTTTTAGAAAAAAATGTAAGAAAATCTTTCTGTTCTTAAGTGAAACTATTGATTTTGTATGATAATAAACAAAAAGTAGCAAGCAGATATAAAGAGTTTTCAATAGCAAAGGGTTTGCAAATTAGGCTATATTTTTCAAAATCTGAGTTGCAGTTGGTATCTAGACAAACCAATCCATTGTAATAGTTGGCGCTTTTGGACCAATGCAAACATATCACATACGTGAAAATCCACTTGGGACTCAAAAGCAAAGTTGTCTTGCAAATGACCACACAAAGAAAATCACTCCTGAATATCAAATAAGAATGTATTTCTAAGTAAAAGGGTACAGCAGTTCAGACTGAAATTTATGTAACAATAAATCATTCAGTGTTGTTCCTACCATGTGTACTCAGTATTTTTAAAGTTTAATAAGTTCATTACTGTGCTTTGGAAACACCTAAGTGATCCAAAGAATCTTTGCATTTAGGAACAGATGATCACATATACACCTGGTCATGGTCATATTGTTGAAATGTTTGCAAAACTTCAGTGTCAAATTTGGATTTTGCTTAATCAGTTCCATTCTGTGCTATTTGCTTAAATTTTGGCTTTAACAGCACTTAAAATGTGGATGTAAAAAAAATGTTTGATAAGTTTTAGTTATGAATATAGTATAGCTTTTTGATTGTTAAGGTAGAATAGTGTTACCCTAAAAAGGCCCCTTGTCTTGGAAAATACTTTATCAGGATTGATAAGGTTACTAAGACAACGGGAACCTTCGCCTAGAGATTCTCAAGGTCTCAAGGGTCTGACCACGGGTTGGCAGAATCCTAGAGACCACCTCTAAACTGGTATTGGATTTGTTAATGTTTAGGTAACTTTGTTGGAATGTTTGTTTGAGTTGTTTTATTGGCTTGTGAAGAAGATACCCACCCCCCCCTTTGAACCCCATGTACAAAATTCCCCTGCAACCCTTTGTCTGGGTCCTTCCAGAGGCACTGGACAGAGGCTGGGGAACCCCCAGATCCCCCAAATAAAACCTTTGTTTCCTGAATGCCTCGGAGGGTCCACTCTTTCTGACTACAGCCGTAACAGCGTAAGTCAAGACTGCTTGCTGACCCAAAGACTCAGAAAACAGTTGTGTGGCAGCGTGATTGAGCAGCTGGGTCGGCCCAAATAAGCCAGCAGGGCCTGAGAGTGTCACGCGAAGCTACATAAAATTGTCAACTTCCTCTGTGTTTAATGTCATAATCTTTCAATTCTTTTTTCTCCAATTATCAGACAACCAATGCAGGTAGTTTTGTTGGTTTCTACTCTAAGCTTCACTCTATCTAAAAAATTATTATGGTTTTCAAAATAATACACACACATTGCACAGTTATATTTTATCAAATTACATTAAATTGGGACATTTACTGCAAAACCCCTCTTAACTTATTGGTAATGGCTCATTTATAAATACAGTAAGCAAACAATATTCTAGTAGATAAACCTTCAGAGAACAAGAAATTATTGCACTGTCTATTTTCAAGGTCAGCTTCTGGTCACCCAGTTCATATTCACCATGACAAAGGTTAGTCCTCTCTTCAGACTTCTGTGATGGAGCATGGAGTTGGTAGGGGCTTCTGGCTTCCAAGATATTTTGTCTATGATCCACTGGATGTTTTTCATAAGCATATTTGATTTCATGTTATAAGATGTTAGGATGTTTGCTCTTGAGACACTGTCAGTATGCTACTCTGAAACCTATTAATTTGGTGCTTCGAAATTTTAGTTAAAAAGAATAACTCACTGTAAAACTTGGCAACGTCTGCGATAAGAGAATATTTGACAGGAACCATGAATTGGAGGGTATTGTGACTTTGAAAAGTATTCTGATTTATATGGAAAAACCTTCCTCAAGCCAAACGTCCCAGATTTTCTAGTATACAATTCTAAAAAAAAAAAAAAAAAAAAAAAAATAAAAACCAAACCAAAAACCAGAGGCAAGAGAGCGGTGCATTTGAATCCCAAAAGAGCCATCTGTGGAGGCCCTAGCCAGACACACTCATCTGAGTGGGATTTCAGTATATATAGCTGCTATAAAACCGGATCATTAGATAACTTCGTATGCATCCCAGCCTGGTATTTACTACTTCAGACATTTGAGAAGCTGTACGGATGGAGTGCAGCCAGACATAAATTTAAGCAGATTTATCTCCTTCCCATTTGTGATGTGATCCTTCTTCTGGTGTTCTTTAGGGAAAGGGATCTAAATACACAAGGAGAGAGATACAATTGTCCAAAAATGGCACAGAAAAGTAGGGAAATGACATTGGCAAATTATTCTGTCTTGACCAATAGAGTGAAAAAATATTCACAGAATTTTTACAGCTGATGAATTTACTTATTGAAGAAGAAACCAACTTATAATCTTCCTTTTAACTGTTTCCAGGTTGCTCACCCTATAATGAGATTCTTAACTTTCAAGGAAGAAAGGCAGCATTTTTTACAAACTACCATAAAACATGTATGGAAATTGAAGTGCATCAAATCAGTTCAGCTTCTTCCTCATTTATTACCTATATAAATTCAGGTGATATTTTTCCTGCCCCAAAACATTTTAATTTGGCTAGCATCAAGATAGATATTGCAACTTGCTGAACAATTTAATACTTAAATTATATAGATATTAAAATATTCCTTCAAGGCGTGAATAATAGGTATACATTTTGTGCACCTTAGAACATAAAAGTAAATCTAGCCTCTCATTTTATCTTTAACTAAGAGGTTATTTTTATTTTCCATGCTAATATATTCTAATATTTCAGTTAAAAATACTAGAAAAATATCATGCCAAATTTTTCCAGTTAATTAGCAAGCAGAAATCTTGATGAACAGCAGGAATTTTTATGTTACCCATGAATAGTTCTATCTATCGTGCATGCTTATTTCTATTATCTTCTAAAAAATCTATGAGCAGAAACCAGCTGCATACTGGGTTATTGACAGGATTAAAGGAAGCACATAGATAAAAGATAACAATGTGCTTGCAGAAATAAATCTTTTTGCCCATAAAATACAAATAACATATTCGTAATTGGAACGTGCTTTGGGATTTCTATTCTTCCTTCACTGTATAAATATCTGCACTGCTACTGGATTTTGTGAGTGCATTGGAGAAGAATAAAGTCTTTTTAGAAGTAGTATAAGAATATATTCTTGATTTTCCTTTACTTTGCCTATGCTATGTGTTACAATATCACTGATATACTGTACTTGCCTCTTTAAGAAAGTTCTATACTGACAGAATGTCATGAACTTTTCAAAGTATCATCAAAGAGGCAGTAGTGCATAGTGTCAGAAAGACACACTGAGCCAAGTTACAGCTGTGCAGATCCCTCTAGAAAAAAACAACAAAGCTATTTGTTTCATTTCTCATACAAGTATTTAATAATTTATTTGTTGACATTTATAACAGCACTCATTAAAAACAAAATTTTCTTTCCTCAGCATCGAGCAATGGAATTAGCACTCAAGCTAATATTGATTCAGTCTCTTCATGGAAGTTATTTGAGACAATCATTGGGTAAAATGTAGACCAAACACACCTAACAGCAGCATCTAGATTCTGGCTCTTTCTGGGTGCCTTCTATAATTTTTGAACAAAGTTGTCACTCTTTTCAGTTTCTCTCTTTTACTGGGAAAGTTGTGCATACTTCTCTGCAGAGCTCAACAGCTCTGAAAGAGCTGCTGACTCACTGTGCTGGGGTTGTGGGCAGCCTGCTGGGGAGGGCACTGAGGAACGTTGGGTTCAATTCTTTCAAACAGAAGGGGGAAATGAACTTAGCTCTCACCTATTTTGGGATAGTGTTTCAACTGGTAAAGTATGATGTACAAGCTCTGCAAAGCTATCACTCCACTCACTGCCTGCTGTGTTTTAGATGGGTAGGTCCATGTCAGGTTTCAGAAAAAAAGGAAAAAGCTCAGCTGCATTTCTTTGAAAGAGGGATCAGAAGGAGATACAGACATTAGACAAGTAAGCCTATAAAAGATGGACAACAGTTAAGACCATATCCTGTCGTTGGCATGTCCCTGCTGGATGGCTGTAAGCAGATTCCCTCTCAGCAGCCTCATTTCTCTGGGGAGAGTTTTGTCACCTATAAACTTTTCTGTGTATTTTGTATGGATCCTGTGATTCCAACCCAGGGCTCTGTGTGCCAGACACCTTGTATGAAAGCAGTAGGCATTTGAGTCCCTGATATTATGTCACTTACCTCCCTCTTTAGGAGTAACACAAGACCTAACTTAAAGGTGCTCCTCCCTTATTATTTTTTTTCTCTTTATCTGTGCCTTTTCTTTCAGATGTCCATCTTTCATGTAAGTTCTCACTGTGGAAACATTATTCAGCTCCACATTTTTAGAAATATATCAGTATTTTGATAAAAAATAAAGTACGACTTTGAGTGGTTTATAACATGATTTCTAAAAATGAGTTTTAGTAGAATCATTATATATGTATATACACACACATATATGGTCTGCTTGGCCTAAAGAGAAGACAATATTCACTAATGCAGCATGAATTTTTTCCTTCACAGAATATGTTTAGGTATATGTGGCAAGCTTTTCGAGGTTATCAAAAATGGAAGAGTACATGTGACCAGAATGCCTAATAAGTCTGTCCACCATCATTTGCTGATACTTTCAACCTTGACCTAAAATAGTCAAGTCATTTTCCTAAAAAAGCTATTTAGTAGTGCAAAATAATCCCAATTTTATGTTGTACTCTGTAATGGATGAATTTAATGAACTGTTCACTGAGCTCACCAAATATAAGTGACCTTGAACAGATTTTATATAAGTAATCCAAAGCAGAAAAATAACTAGATGGAAATAAAATGCAGTATGCTGCCATATCAGACTTTTAAAAATTTTCATACTGAACTGACATTATTTTCTCATGTTATTTGGAGAGTTCACTGACAAGGTGGGTTCCTCTTCAACTTCTAGATAGGTAGAAATTAATTCCTAGAAAGTCTGAATTGTCCCATAATCAAATGAAGGGGAAAGCAGCAGGTTGTTTTTGTCAGACTCCCTAGAATGTTTGGTTGCATGACAATATTTGCAGTAATAGCCCTTGTGAAAGTTCTGGTCATTACTGATGAATTTGGGATTCTGTAGGGTAATGGATTCAGGCAACCTAGGAAATCTAACATAAGCTAGAATACACCCTGTCCTTTACATCTGATTAAAAAAAAAATGCAGGAGAATACAAAGATGAGTTAATCTACTTGTGTTTTGTCTTCCCTGCAGCTTCATACTGCCTGTGCTCTAAGACAAAATCATCTTACTCAATATGTTTAAATATTGTAAGAAATTACATGAAGGACTGCTTCTTCTTTTAAACCCCAAAGCAAAATCCTCAGATTTATAAGCTCAGATTTATTTAAAAAAATAAGTAATTAATATTATTTTCTAAACATGTCAATACTAATCTTAGTGTAATCCCTTCATAACTTTGACTTGTAGCAATTTGGGTTTATTGCAAATGCTATGACAGCCCATGTGCTCATCTGTGCAGTTGGCTGATTCTCCCTCCTGATTTTGCAGAAATCTTTGCTTACATATTTAACACAATTCTGCTTATGTGATAAAAAATGAAACTTGGCTGAGGTGATTCTGTTCTTAGTGGTTGAATGTTATCTCCCAGGTTCTCACCAGCACCAGTCTCTTACTATGTTCCCTCTTGTACTTTTCACATTTAAAAATCTCCCGAAGAGCACTGTAAGGTACCAGCCAGAGGGGATCGAGCAGGCAGAATAGGAATGAATATCTGTGTAAAAATCATTATATTATATTTTGGATTATATATTTTGTATATATGTTTAGATTATTATTTATATGTATATTGATGCAATATTTACAACCCTAGGATGACAAAAAACCTGATCTTTCAAATCCAGATGTTCAGATGATTTTTCCCTGACTCCAAAATAACTCCAAGTCTTGAAGCCTTCCAGAAGGTAAAGGGACTGCACTGCTGGCATGCTATTGCTCCTTGATGCTTTAAAGAGAAAATTCCAAATCTTATTTGTTCAAACAAAATCTGATTATATAATGTAGCATTAAGTGTTGTGTTGGTTTTGCACAGCCTGGTTTTTTGGTAGCAGGGAGGAGGTGGCTTCTGTGAGAAGCAGCTGGAACATTCCACCATGTCCAGCAGAGACAATCCCTGATGGCTCTGAAGATGGGCATGCTGCTGGCCAAAGCTGAGCCCATTAGAGATGGTGGTAACGCCTCTGTGGTAACAGATTTAAGAAGGAATCAAAACAAAGGTGGTGGCACAGTTTTAATTCCAGCCAGAGAAGAGGAGGAGGTGAGAACATGTGATGGAAACAATGTAGAGACACCAAGGTCAGTGGAGAAGGAGGGGCAGGAGGTGCTCCAGGCACCAGAGGCTGTGGTGAAGCTGCTGTGCCCCTGCAGCCCATGGGGATCCATGAGGAATGCAGAGATCCACCCACAGCCCATGGGGATCCATGAGGAATGCAGGGATCCACCCACAGCCCATGGGGATCCATGAGGAATGCAGAGATCCACCCACAGGCCATGGGGATCCATGAGGAATGCAGAGATCCACCCACAGCCCATGGGGATCCATGAGGAATGCAGAGATCCACCCACAGCCCATGGGGATCCATGAGGAATGCAGAGATCCACCCACAGGCCATGGGGATCCATGAGGAATGCAGAGATCCACCCACAGCCCATGGGGATCCATGAGGAATGCAGAGATCCACCCACAGCCCATGGGGATCCATGGGGGATGCAGAGATCCACCCACAGCCCATGGGGAAGGTGCTCACAAAGGAGTAGGTGAATGCTTGGAGGAGGTTGTGGTCCAGTGAGAGCCCTGGTGGAGGGAGAGGGCCCCTGCTCCCAGGCTGGAGCAGCCTGTCCATGGAGGCCTGCACCCATGCCACATCAGCTTTAGAAGGTGTTACCAATGGGCAGGTGAGACCCAGATGGCTCAGCACTGCAGAACTCCCTGGTGCCAGGAGCACGGCTCTGGGAGAGCCGGCAGCCCCTGGTGCCAGGAGCACGGCTCTGGGAGAGCCGGCAGCCCCTGGTGCCAGGAGCACGGCTCTGGGAGAGCCGGCAGCCCCTGGTGCCAGGAGCACGGCTCTGGGAGAGCCGGCAGCCCCTGGTGCCAGGAGCACGGCTCTGGGAGAGCCGGCAGCCCCTGGTGCCAGGAGCACGGCTCTGGGAGAGCCGGCAGCCTGAGGGACGGTGCAGAACCGGCTATCTCTGCGGCCGTGGCCTTCATAGCGACGGGACTTGGGACTCGGGACTAGAGAAGGCTCTCTCAGATGTTTATTCTTCCATATGGTCCAAGAGAAAGAGCGAGAGAGAGAGAGAGAGCGAGAGCGAGGTCCTGCGCCCTTAACATTTAAACCAGGGGGCAGAGGGCTGGGGCAGGGAGGTGATTGGCCCCAGGTTAACACAGGGCAGGGTTGTGAAAGAGGGACAAAGGGACTGGGGAGGGGAAAACCTGGGGTAAAACCCAAGATAAACCAGACACTGGGGGGTAACAGGAGCAAACCATAACTAAACAAAAACCCACCACCACAGGGAGGACTGTGTGCCAGTAGGGGGGGACTCACATTGCATCAGTTTTGGGAGCACTGATGCTCGTGAGATTGGAACCACGCTGGAGAGTTTTGTAAAGAACTGTCTCCAGTGGAAAGGAATCCCACAGTCTCACAGGAGCACAATGTCTCAGTTAACATAGTTGTCTTTTTCTGGCAGGTGCAGGTCTCTTTTTCCTCCTTCAAAATATTGCTGCCTGTCTCTGTTTGGGTGCCAAAATTACCATAGTGGATTGACGTCTGTCTGCTAAGCTGCTCTATCACTCCCTTACCCAGTGGGACAAAGGAGAGAATAAGATAAAGCAGAGGGTGAGATAAGACAGTTTATTAGAGTGAGAGAAAGAAACAACAGAGAGTTTTGTGCATGCATAAGCAAAAGGAAAAGTCAACCCTCTACTTCCCATCAGCAAGCGAACACTGGGAAGTAGGGCCTCAACATCTGTAGTGGTTTCTCTGGAAGGCAAATATTGATGAATCATGAATACTCCTCCTCCCTTCCTCTTCTCTCCCTCAGCTTTTATACCTGTGCTGACATCACATGATATGGAATACCCCATTGGTTAATTTGGGTCAGCTGGCCTGCTTGTGTCCCCTCCCAGGATCTTGCCCACTCACCTTGATCGGGGAAGGAATGTCAGAGGGACAGCTCTGCTTGGCAGTAGCCAAAACACTGGTGTGTTGTCAACACTTTTCCAGCTACCACTGCAAAGCACTGCACTGTGAGGGCTGTGAACTACCTCAGACAGAACCAGTACAAGTGTATAGAAAGAAAAAATATCCTCTTGTATTGGTAAACTTAGCAAATGAATTCAATGTTTGAGGCATTTGAACAATGCTCTCAATAAGTTGCTTTAATATCATTAATTACTAATTAATCACTACTACTAATTAACACTTATTCCTAATAACCTTTAGTCATCCCTGAAGTGGTAAGGCAGTTGGACTAGATAATCACTGTAGGTACCTTCCAAATGAAATCATTCTATCAAGTCTGTTCTTTTCTGTTTGTTCTTTCCTGTTCTCTCATGCTTCTGAAGGGGAATTTCTTCTGTACTTGAAATACACTATCACAACACTCCTGTTTTATTAGCAGTAACAAAATGGAAGTGTAAATCTAATTAATATTTATTATAAAGTTCAAAATACATCTATGAAATATATACATAATACGTAATAATCATAATTTTCAAAATGTCCAGACTACTCTAGTATTTCTAATATAGTTTTTTCTCAGACAAAATTATTTGCAGAATTTCTCTAAGATTTCTGATGAGTTTCTGGATAACCAAACTTGAATTTTTTTTGAATGTGAATTATTAATTAAAACCTATTAATTCAATGATTATTATAATGAAGATCTTAACTGGAATATAGTCTCAAATATTCTTGAAAACAATCATTTTTCAAACTGCACAAAATATAACCCTGTCATTATTTTTAATTAACAGTTACATTTTTTTTTCTTAGAAGTCACCTTCCAAATTTTTAATTTTTTTTTAAGAATTGTTTACCAGTGCACAGCTGTGTTCATTTCATGTTGCTGGAATAATGTGTAACAGGCATACTGTTGCTAAATGGACTTACGGTTTCATACATCCAATTGTCACTATCAGTAAGTCACAAATTGCCAACTGTTACCACATCATAAAATCCCAGAGAGATATACTATGCTAAGTGCAGTCAAATGGCTTTGGTATCTAAGATACCAGTGGTAACTTTTGGCAGACACTAACAGTTTAATAGCTCTTAAAAATCCCAATAATTATTACTTAGCCTGCTATCACAATTGATAACCCTGCTTGCAGGGGAATGAAGCCAAAATCAAAGTAGTAATGCAATCCAAAATACTCCCATATAAAGTCAACCAATTTCATTGGTTTCAAAATGAAAAAAAAAGAAAGAAAAACCATCACAGGAAATGTGACATCCAATTATTGACATCTCTGTATAAACATAGTGTCCTGTGCCACACAGAAGTGTCTCCTTACCAGATGCTATAGGTTTGCATCTGGCAGAAAGGTACTCTATAAAGGAGTATTGGCAATCACAGAGAATCCTTGAAGTTTGTATACTTATGTAACAGTAGCTTTATACAGGACAGCCATTCATCCTAACTTTCTAATGGAGTCGGTTGCCATATCAAGGTTTGCTAAACATTTTACGTGTCAGCTCCTGGAACTTCATTATGTTCAATATGCAATACCAGTCTTAGTTTGGAAAGACAGGTATCCGCCAGGGAAAGCTGGAATTTCCCTTGGAATGGAGAATGTAAACCCCTCACCCCCTCCAAATTATTATAATTTTGCAATTAAGAGCTTGCAGGCAAAGATTTGGGAATAGGAATAACAATTCTTTACTAGGAATATTAACAATAAAAACGTAGTAATAAAAAACCCCTAAACAAACAACAATCCTAGAAACCCTGACAGAGTCAGAGCTACAACCTGACACCCTGTTGGTCAGGGTGTTGGAAGCAGTCCACAATAAGTCCTCCTGGAGTGGCAGATGTGGTTCTGTTGGAGCAGAGATGATCCTGAGAGAAAAGGGTCCAGTGATGGTGAGAAGGGTCCAGTCTTCCTCTGGGAATCCAGTAGAACCAGATACCTCGTGCTCCTACGTCTCAGTCTTTATCCAGGTAGGAATGGTTGGCTCCCCCCCACTGGGTGGAGCATCTCACAATGGGATGATGGAATGTGTCATGTCCTTGGCAAGTCTTAATGGCCCATTAGCAGAAAATGTCGCCCTGGAGGGAGGACGAGTGGTGAAAAAGATAAGAAACACTGCCCCTCCTGGTTTTAACAGCTGGCCCATTATCAGAAAACATCAGTCCCACTCCCCCCGGAGAGTTACAAGAGATAAAGGAAAACATCTCCCCAACTGCTTTCAACAGATGAAACAGAATACACATTATTGGTTCCATAACCCAAAACACAGGGTAAAAAGAGATATGGTTTATTTCAGGCTGGTTGAAGTGTGAGGTGATGAGGATTTGTTTCATGGGCCATCCAACCAGTCATCCTACAGGAACAGCAGACTGTTGCCAATGCAGTTGGAGGCAGACATGAAGTTGTTATGCTGCTGCTATCCCCTTTTTATCTGTGATCACATAAACCCGAACTTATCTCATTAGAGAGTTATGCTGTTCTCTAACTACCCCAGCATTGCAGGTGTTTAGGAAAACAAGGCTCACATGCGCACCATTATTTCTCATCAAGACAATTTCATAATTTCTGTAACTCCATTGTATCCAAAGGAATCATGCCTGCAAGTAATTTGTCTATTCCATTCAGTTCAATTCAAGGTCTAAAGAGCTGCAAAGACTAGGGGTAGATTAGGTACTCTGGGGTTCAATTGCCTGGAGTTAAAAATGAATAAAGGACAAAGATTAGCAACCTAAACCGTGATGAATACTATTTGATTTTAAGGATAAGTGATGGAAACTGTACTAGCAAAGAAATCTATGTAATCCTTAAAAGCTGTTCTAAGAACGAAGACAGTAAAGCAGGAAGAATTATAACTATTTCAGTCTCCAAGCGTGTTATTAGAAGACAAATCCAAGACAATGGAGGCATAGAAAAGTATTTACAAGCATATTTTGTCTGACTTTAGTTTTATGTATAGAAATATGTAACTAAAAATTATCCCATACCAAAATGGGAGTGAGCAACTGCAGACCAGCAAATTTCATTACTCTTAGAAGTCACACGTCTTGCTTGAGCATTAGCTTGGGGTCCTTAGAGAAACCATACATTAGCAATTGCAAACACCAGAAATCCCTTTTACAGCACCCTTCCACCCCATCTTCATTATGAACCTGAAGGAGAAAGGAGATCAGTGTTCACCAAAATATTACACTATCAAGAAATCACACCAGCAAAGGAATTATTTTTTGTTATTTTTTCACCTTCCTGACACTTCTCAAGCAATAGATGAAGGACAAAACTGAATTAGAAACCTTATAGAGCATGCTCTCACCATGAGAAGACATGGTATATGACTCAGCTCCTCTTATTTAGCATAAAATACCAGTCAAGTAGGGCAGCCTGTTATTTTCACAGAAGTCAAAAACTGTAGTCAGTCTGTGAGCTTTTGTTAATGGCTTTGTCTTTTGTATGATTTTACCTTGAATCAGTTAGCTGTCATTCAAAACTACTGCTGTGTGTTTTATGATGAGACAACAACATAGACTCCAGCTACATAAAAAAATCTCATGCTCTTAAAAAAAGATTTGGCTTTTGAAAGCAAATGGTCAGTTTTGAACATAATTCTTGCACTGTAGTAGAGATTTTAATAAAGAATAATAGCCTACAAAATGGAGGAAAATTTGTTATTTCCTTCCTACATGATTCTACATGTTTTTTCCCAATTTCATTGCACACAACTTCTTCACAAGACCATCTTTGATTTAGCTTAATTACCTTTATTTATGGTATTGTTTAGAGTGCTGCAGAACTGCTGGAGGCTGGTCTTTGGAGATTGCAGGTTTGCCAAGCATTGTGACTATCCTCTGTTTTTATTTTTGTTGCTGTTCTGTTAAATCATTTTGCTGCAGAATAATTTCATAGTTTCCATGTTACGGTGGCATTTCACAATGCTGTTAAAATGCTAACACATCCCTGGAATGCCCTGTCAGGATAAGACACATTATATTCACATAGCAGGGTCACCATGAATTCTGTCTATATAGCAAATATTTTACTGCTGGATAATCATTAGTTACATGGTTGCAAGTTATGACTTCTTTTAATTGTGTGATTTTTCTGTGTATAACTGAGTCTCACAACCAGTGATTTTTGTTTATTTTCTAAAAATATTAATGTCTGAAAAAGTTTGGACTCTGCACTTTGCAGGTGAACAGCTGACTGAAAGGATGTGACAGCAGACCCTGAGGCACCAACAAAAGGACATGCATTCATGTATGTGGAGTGCTCAGTTGATTTCATATTAATTTCCTACTCTAATAGTGGTAGAAGTTTATGCCACAGTTTCACTGGGAGCAGATGTTTCTCCTATGCTTTCAGAACAAGCAGCTATGCACATTTCAGTCAATGTCTGTGTGCACGGAGAGAGAAAAAATGGTTTGAAAAGTATTTCACTTCAGTCATGCTACTTTGTTCAGTCACAGATTATATTATGTGCTTTAAGACAAGTTTTTGTTGAAATGTCAATGTGCCTTTATGTATCTATCTATCTATTGAACCATGAAACCATAGAATCATTTACATTACGAAAGACCTTTAAGATCGTCAAGACCAGCTATTAACATGGTACTGCCAAGTCCACCACTAAACTATACCCTTAAGTACCACATCCACACATCTTTTCACTATCTTCAAGAATCATGACTTAACCACTTCCCTGGGTAGCCTCTTTCAATGCTTAACAATCCATTCAGTGAAGAAATTTTTCCTAATATCCAGCCTAAATTTCCCCTGTCAGAACTTGAGGCCTTTTCCTCTTGTCACATCTCCTGTTATTTGGCAGAAGAGACCAACCTCCCCCTGGCTACAGTCTGTTTTCCAGCAGTTGTAGAGAACAATAAGTTCCCCCCTGAGCCGCCTTCTTTTCAGGCTAAATGCCCCCAGCTCCCTCAGCTACTCCTCATAAGACTTGTGCTCCAGACCCTTCACCAGCTCCATTGCTCTTCTCTGGACATGCTCCAGTACCTCAGTGTCTTTCTTGTCATGAGGGGCTCAAAACTGAACACAGGATTTGGGGTGTGATTTCACAAGTGCTGAATACAGGGGTGCAGTCACTGGCCACACAGTGCTGATCCAGGCCAGGATGCCATAGGCCCTTTTGGCCACCTGGACACACACTGGCTCGTGTTCAGCTGCTGTTGACCAGCACACCCAGGTGTTTTTCCACCAGCTTTTTAGGCACTCTTCTCCAACCCTTAGGTGGATCCTATCTGACTCCAGAGACCTGTGTGTGTCTAAGTAGCACATTGTGTCACTGACCTGTTTGCTTCAGGTTACAGAGGTTTTCATTCTGGTCCCTATCTTCCAGCTAAATTAGCTGGGTATAGAACAACTGGTCTTGCTGTTAAAGACTGAGATAAAGAAGGCATTATGTACTTTAGCCTCACTCTTCATCACTATGTTTACCCACACATGCAATAAAGGACAGAGATCCTCCTTTGCCCTCATTTTTTTTGCTAAAATACTAATACTATTTTTTTTTTTTTTTTTGTGACAGTAACCAGAATAAGTTCCAGTTCTGCCTTGGTACTTTTAATTTTCTCCCTGCATAATCTCACAATATCCTGCTAGCACTCCTGAGTTGTCTGTCTCTTCTTCTAAAGGTGATAGACTCTCCATTTTTTTTTTCCTGAACGTGAGCCAAATCTCTTTGTTCACCCAGGCTTCTCCTCTTCACTGCCTGATGATCTTTTCACACAGAGGTATGGCCTGTTCCTCTATCTTTCAGATTTTCTTCTTGAACACTTTCAAAGTTTCCTGGATTCCTTTCAGTTTCAGCACCAAGGCACTCTCTCAACCTAAATAGGCCAAAGTCTCCTGTCTCAGAATTCCAAAAATAGCAGTTCTGCTGAGCTTCCAGCCCTTTAGGACTATTTCTCAAGATTTTGTCAGCCAGGCCCTATCTATCTATGATTCTGTGATTCTACGATTCTACAATTCTGTGATTCTGTCTATCTATCTGTCTGTCTGTCTGTCTGTCTCTCTCTCTCTCTCTCTCTCTCTCTCTCTCTCTTTATCTCATTATCAGAGTTGCTTGCAGCCAAATTCTGCACACCTATGGAAGCAGAGAACCAGTCAATTCCCGTCTCCATAATGTTCTGCAAGATTACTCCAGGAGAAGAATCTAGAACTTATGCAGCACAGATCTGATGGAAATCCTATTTCTCTACAAGGAAACTGTTCTTTGAGCTAAAAATAATTGCAGTGTCAAAGTATTAAATTATTGTAGCATTTTTAGCAACTAAAACCAAATCAGCTAAGTATTCTGGATCAATTTTTCAAAATTTATCTCACATATAAATTCACTCAACAAGCTTCTACATTCTGTAAAGCCATAAGCAGAGAGCGTAGTCTGTTAAATGAAGACAGGCAGACAACAAATCTTCAGCTATGGATTATATTCAAAAGCTGACAAGTAAAACACCATTTTAAGGAATAAATGTTATATTTCCTGTATTGAGTTTTAAGCCAGGTCAGACAAATTGACTCAATCTTATTCTACTAAATTTCTATCAAGTATTTCCTTAAATATAATTATTCTGGCTTTTCAGTGGAATGCAGCAGGATAAGGAGAAGCTTTAATATCATCTCAACACATCATTATCCTTCCTTCTGGCAATTGGTAAATGTATGGAACCGAAATAGTGCAAAACCAGCAAAAACTGTTACAGGATGCTGAGAATCTTCTTTCTTAAAGATGAGAAAAGGAAACGGTCTCAGTGGTCTCATTTTATGCAGGAGGTTATTGTAAACAGAAACTGCTATCCCTTCATTAGAAGAATTTTAGTGCGGAGACAAAGGTTTAGAATATGTTTTTCTCACTTTTATCATTTGGTTTTGATAAATCTTCCCAAACACAGACAAGACCTACTGTTGTTTCATTGAGCAATTTATATTTCTCAAGCTTCACCTGTGTTTTTCAGAACCTTCTATAGTCTTGTGTTTTGCAGTAATCCTCCTGTTTCTTTCTTTCGTGTGTTGTTTTTTTTCCCTTCTAGTTCCTACTTTCCTCCATGACTTTCTCCATGACTTGTCAGTTTTATTCCATTTTGTGTGGGAAGAGATATTCCAAAGAAGTGACATCTGGAAATCACTAAAAACTTTTGTATATGGGTAGATTATAACTCTTTTTTTTCCCAAGAACATCATCCATACACAAAACATGAATGTGTGTAATTGGCTGACAATAAAAAATGAGAAAGCAATATAGAACACTAAAATACATTTCCTAATCCAATGCAGATTTATTCTTTTATTATTTTATTCATCTGTTTGACTAGTTGTTTGTATTAAGCATTGATGGTTATGCTACTTGAAAGTAGAAAACTGCATAGTCTACCATAATCTTTCTGTGCTATTTAAGCAACAAGAGGCAGCTGCAAGATTTAGCTGAATTTATTTTGGCATTAGTGGTGTTAAAATGAATGTACTTCTGCAGCTAGAATGGCAACGTAAAATCAATTATCTACATATTCTTGTTTAAGTGATATGTTGGTCCAAATGTATTTCTCAGTAAGAACACACTGTACTACACAGGTGAAGGCAAGAGATGTTCATAAAATTAAGCCATTAAAAAGCATCAAGAGAGTATTTTTCTGAAAATACTGTTTCTAAGGTAACAATATCACCATGAATTATTTTATTGTATGGATATTATACCTGCTATCTATCTATTAGTGTAGTATACTGAAATACTCCCCTGCCCGCCCTCCTGGGCCTCCTGTGGCTAGCTCAGTCTCCTTGAGGGGCTTTGGAGGAATATCTCAGGGGACAGGGTAAAAGATTCCAAAAGAGGCTCTCACCCCAGGATCAGTCCAAGGCTTTATTCTCAAAGGGTTCCAGGGAAGAGAGAGAACAAGGAAGAAACAGGACTTTATCTAGTCTTTGCTCAAGAGAGATAACTGGACCTGAGCCAATAGGGTCAAGATAGAAAAGAAGGGTCAAACTACATGGTCACAGGCTTTAGGGGGTCCCTGGGGAAAAAGCATTCCCCCAGAGGAATACAAGAGTATACATGTTTGTGTATGTTTGTCTGTTCACACAGGTTAAAGGAGAAACATATGTAGAGTCATTTATTTAAAGGCTAATGAAAATAATGAACCAGTAGAGTATTAGGGCTTTCCTAATACATCTTTCAAAAGAAAAAAAACATCCCAAATCTCTTTCTATTCAAACATATTTTAAAAACCTAGAGGAAAAAAATTCCATCTTTGGTGTTATCTCATTAATTATTACCTGGGGATAATCTGGTTCCTAAGAAAGGACAATTATTCAAAAGTAGGAGAAATAATTACTTCTTGAAAGTTCAGGGAGTGGTGGTATAAATATTTGTAGAGAAATTGCCTGTCCACAGTGTTTATGAATGTGGGGCTAGAAAATCTCCTTCATTTTCCACTTTGCTTTTCTGTTCATGACTCAGTCCTTTAATTAGGATGTTTCTGGCAGCATTAGCAATACCGGGAAGCCAGTGACACAATAAATCATATGGAACAGAGAGATAGAAGCAAGAGAAAAGATAAATAATTTGGAAAAACACATAGCAGCCACATATATCCAATAAATCATTGGAAGGTAGAAACCTGAGCTTTGAGGGGAGGGAAAGGGCAGTAACAGTCATAGTCCTTCCTCTTAACTTCACATGGATTCTAGGGATACTATTATACACCTGGAAAAAGATTTTTAATGAAACAATATTACAGAAACTTCTCTAATGGAAAGATTATAATTTTTCATATCCCTAGGTAATATCATAAAAACACAAAATTACAGAATTATTTGTGTTGGAAGAGATCTTGAAGATCATCTAGTTGTAACATCTGATATGGATAGGGACACCTTCCACTAGACCAGGTTGCTCAAATCCTGATTGTTGGAGTATGAATGCCCCTGGGCCAAATCCATACAGGCCCAGGAATGCCCAGAAATGTGAGAATTGAATTCGAACCTTCAGAAAAACTAAAGTGTATAAGTCCACACAGACATGACGTAGAAATACAAGTTTAGTTTTAAATAGAGACTGAAATAGCTAGTAAGAAAAGGACCTAAAACCTAGTTTAAAACTCAGTAGCTTTCCCTTTTGTAAAGATAGATAAACTCTAGATATAATGAAAATAATGTAACCTTGCTAAGCATTCCTAGATGGAACAGATAGAATTATATACGTAGAATTTGTGTAAGAATTTGCGTTTGCCTTCCTACATCAATTTTGGCTTAGGATAAGTCCAACACTATTGCAAGAAAATTCATGTTTAAGCCTGATTGGCTAAAACCAGGATAAAATGTTAGAGCACACACACAGGCTCACAAAACATCACAAATGCCTCTGTTGTTGCTACTGCTGTGACTGCTACTTATAAAGACACTCACAGGACACAGACTACGTGTGCTGCTGCTGCTGCTGCTGCTGCTGCTGTGGCTGCTGCTGCTGCTGCTTGGGACTTAGAGACTCTGTGTTAGAGGCTTTCTGCGTACTGGCTTGGACTGTAACAACTCTACCTTCATGAAGATGATTTAACCATGAACAAAGGACTTTACTTTTACAACTACCTATCACCGTAGTCTTCTATGAAGACACCCCGAAAACTTGACACCCCATCCAACCCTGACCTTGAAAACTTCAAAGGATGGAACATCCTTATCTCCTCTGGACAGCTTCTTTCTACTTCTTTCTACAGCTTCTTCCTCGCCATTTGAGAAATGGATTTCTTCCAAATACCTGGTTTAAATCTCTTGTTCTACTTGTCCTATCACTACATGTCCTCGTACAAAATGCTCTCACTCTTTTTTATAAGCTCCCTTCAAGTACTGAAAGGCTGAAATGAGGTCTCTCTAGTCTTCTCTTCTCTAGTCTGAAGAACTCCAGCTCTTTCTTCTTCCTAGGAGAAGTGCTCCAGCCCTCTTGTGTCTTCATGAGCCTCTTGTAGACCCATTCTAACAGGTCTAAGTCCTTTTTTGTTCTAAAGTCTCCAGACACGGATACAGTTTTCCAGGTGGGAAAGAGTGAAGCAGAGGACCAGAATCACCTCCCTCAACCTGCTGAGCAGTCTGCTTTTGAGGCAGCCCGGGACACTGTTGATTTACTGGGGTGTGAGTGCCCACTGTTGGCTCATGTCCAGTTTTTTATCCACCAGAACCCCCGAGTCCTGCTCCACAGGGCTGCTCTCAATGAGTTCTTCTGCCAGGCTGTACTCATGTCTGGAATACCCCTGCCCCAGAAGCAGCACTTTGCACTTGAAACTTGTTGAACCTCATTAGTTTCTCATGGATCCAACTCAAGTTTTCCAGCATCACTTCTTTCTGTTGTGTCAACTTGTTGCAGCTTCATATAATCTGCAACCTTGTTGAGGGTGCGCTTGATCTCATTGTCTGTGTTATTGATAAAGGTGTTAAAGAGCACCAAAGACAGAACCCTGAGCGACACCACTCATCACAGCCTCTGCCTGGACACAGAGCCATTGATCACAGTGGTCTGGCTGTGTCCATCCAGGCAATTCCTTATCCACCCAACAGTTCACCCTTCAAATTCATGTTTCTCCAATTTGGAGATAAGGATGTCATGTGGGACTGTGTTGAACACCTTACACCTAGGTAACAGGCATCAGACAGTCTTCCCTTATCAGCTGTTGCAGTCACTCCACCATAAAACACTGTAGTGCTTAATGTGGAATAACTTAATATCAAGTCAAAATCCTTTCATCCTATGAGATGTGAATACACTGTACATCCAGCAGTAAGACTGCAAGTTGTTGTCAAGTAGGACCTATATTTGCATATGTTTTCATACTGATCATGCTTTCTTTAAAATTGTTTGGGCTTGTAATATTTGACAATTCATACTATGTGTAAAACATGTGACATGCTACCTTGCAACACGAATGAAGATGTTATTACAAATATCTTTATTTATTTCCATCTGTACAGCACTTTTGTCTAAGCGAATATCCATTATCTCCTATCCTGAATCAACTTCATCTTCTCTGACTTTAGGCACCTGCAGACTTTCCTAAATTAGGCTCTTGGTTGCCATAGGTTGTTACTTATGATACTGATGAGAAAGAGAGGCAACCCTGCAGGAAAATACCTTGTCTATGATCTGAACCTCACCCTGGAAATTACTCTGTCTCCTTGCTGAGTACACAGGGAGCATCCATTACCTATGCTTTTAAGTGGAATGCCTGGAGATAGGTGGAATGAATCAGGACCCCAGAACCTTTTCTTTCACTGTTACCACACTTCATCTATTTGCTCTACTTAATCAAAAATTCTCTGCTGAAGGGACTGTATCTTTTGTCTTTCCATCTCAAATAGCCTAGAACAAGGTTTCAAAAAGACAATATATATTTTTTTAAATGCATTTTGGGGTTGTATGAGTTACATACTTCAGAGGCACCATTTTCATTTGAAATTCTCAATAAGTCTGTACTTTGAGAAATACATTCTCCATTTAGTTTATAGTCTTGACTTAAAACCTTTCAATGACTTTAGTCAGAACAAGACCAGACACTTTTTCATTACATAAACATTTTATTCAATCAGCTGTGGAATAGTTGTAATTTTGGTTTATTAGATTTTGGTGAAGCTGAATTTTATGAGTGTTTTTACACTCATTACTTGCAAAAACTCTTGTTGTAGAAATATTACAATATTTGAGGATCTGAGATCTCATCAATCATTTACACCTGGTGTCTTTGTTTGACAATGCTTGATTAAAAATATACCCAAGCCCAAACAAACAAAATGATTATAATATACAGCATTTTAGAAAGAAAATCTATCAAAATTAGAGATATATTTTATATATATATATATTCTTTTACTATTGTTTACATTCATCAGGTTTTGCAGCCCTATTTCTCAGGTGGAAGTGCATTGATCCAAATTGTAGGTCATTGCTGTATTTATGGAAGAGCAGAGCTTTTCCATCCTAATGCAGAGGTGTAAATCTACACTCTTAACCTCCAAGACAGTAACTCAGAGAGTAAGCTATATCTTGCTCTTCTCATCAAGGTGTTCATTTTGAACAAAGGTCTTTTTTGATGAAATTTGCATGGGAACTGTTTTGTCTTTATGGAATATTAGGGCATTCACCAGTGTATTTTACAAAAATGTCATAAAGGTGAAAATGTTCCAACCACTTGCAGTGATATGCTATATATTTAAATTTTTCTTAAAATCTGCAATGAAATCTTGTTAGTTCTGTCATCCATAATTAAAATGTGTGATGAGATTTGAACTCAAAATTCCGCCAAAGATGTTGTATAAGCCTGAATTCAAAAGCCACTTTATCATGGTCAAAGAGATTACCAGTTCATAGGAAAACTCTTGCTGGAATAAGCTGGATAATTTTATAGAGTCATTTCTAAAGGCCACATAAAATTTAAATCTTTAACAATCTTGAAGGAAAATATTTCTTTCTGATAGCAAATACTTGAGATTTTTTGAAGCCAGTTAAAAGAGCTATTATTTAACTTGTCTTAATGGCATTATTTTGGGCTGCCTTGTTATAAATCCCACAAGGGGATTTAAATCCCTACAGATTTACATTTTAAGGTTATCCTGAACTAGATGAGAAACTTTTTAAAACAACTTCTTAAATTCTGAATTATGTTTGATAATCCTTCCACAAAGGTTTTAACACATCTTTATTGAATCTAGCTTGAATATCTCACCAGTCAAAATTTTTTAAATAAGAATGGCTAAGGAGATATTTTGTTGAAACCTACTATCATAGGCATTAATCTGGACTTTCTGCATCCAAGGCAAAACAAGAGGGTACAGTGAATTCTAAGAGGCCTTAGCATATGCACTCCTCTAAAATAAAAACACCTAATTCTACACTACCGAAACACAGAAGACCTGAAACTTTAAATATGGTTTTGTTTTTAACAAAAGCTTGCATTCTGAAGAATGCAGCCAGTTCAAACTGAAAAGTCTATCACCTAAAAATATGTACGTTGGAAGGCAATGGTTTTGTGGTTTCTGTGCTGAGTTTTTTATTATAGTCATAATAAATTATTATTAATCTTCATGCAGATTTTATCATATCCTCTAGAATTTAGAAAGCTGATGAAAATTTTAGAGTGGCCAGCCCAGATGGCTGCAAAATCAGTCTGGAGAATGTAAAACGGCGTGTGTGTGTCAAATTGGTGAAAAGTGAGACTTACATAATATAATTTCAATATCACTTGAAAACAGCAGGAAAGTAATATTAATGAGCTAAAAAAAGATGCATTTGGAAGAAGAATGTTAGAGTGGAAGAAATAGAGTAAGTTCACAGCCTCTTGTCTTGGGCTCCCACCCAGAGCTCAATCTGCATCTCAGTCTGCTTCTTGCACTGCAGCTTGCAAATCAAGCTACCTGCACCAGGTGTATTCCTCTCAATGACAAATTCGGGGCACTCACTGAATCCTGGTAGACTACTGTCAGTTCACAAAAAAGCCCTTATTTTTAAAATGGAATAATGCATACTGAATTCAGGGTGAGGAGGCAGCACTCAGAAACTTGCGTAGTAATGCGAAAATACTGCAGTTCAAAGCAGATTGAGATGAAAAATTATGAATTTCATAGACTATGGCTGATAATTCTCATATCTCATTTGTGCTATATAATATACCTTTTACTGTATAAAAATCTCCAACCAGGTTACAAGGTTTTGAAAGCCCAGCTTTTACTTCTTAAGAAAAATCCCTTCTTTTTAAAAACTTAGGCTAAGTGTCACCACACTTGACAGTAATTGCTATTCTTACAGTACATTTTATTAAAAAGAAACACATTAAAATTTTACAAGAATGACTGCATTTCCCATTTTTTTCCTTTTTTATACTTGCTCATATTATTCCTGAGGAAATTTTATGCAAACTTTGGGTGAGTCCCACCAATAAACTGTGTCAATCCATACTAGGCAATTAAATGGTATATTTAATCTATTTTACCTCTGGAGAAGGCCTGTGTTTCACACTCATTAGTTAATTAACTGGCCTATTAGTTGAACTGACACCAATTTAAGGGCTTGAAAAGACAGCTTTCCTTTCACTTGCAAGTACTTTTCAAAGTCAGATTATGGTATATGTATAACTAAACAACAATTTTTGGCATGGATTTTTGGGAATGAGCATTACCTCTAAGGCAGAGCCTTTGATTTATTGGGTCAATGCATAAGTTGCTAATGAAACCCCTTAATTTTATTCTGTCTGAGAGTAAGACAGTGAAGGACATAAAGTAATGCACTTTTTAATGTTGAATGCCTAGAGGAGACTGGAGAGTATATAAAGGATTGAGCTTCCACCCAACCTCCCTTTGACTTTATTAATAATTATTCTACACTCTGAGCTTAAAATCATCTTAACAAAGATTCTCTAGGACCTTCATTCCATTTGCAGGAATGAAATAGGAATGAATATCTTATAATTAGAGTGTCAATATTTTTTGTATTTGTGCACAATTTAGTCCTTTTTGAGATGTGTTTGAAAGTAATTTTAATTCACCAGCTATCATTTACCTCAAACTATCCCTTTAGACATTCTCTTCCACAGCCCATATTTCAGTCAACTATTTTCTCAGAACTCTGGAAAACTTCTATCAACCTTTTGTAACATCTTTCAGGCTACATCAGATTGAGAAGAATTACATTTCAGCCAATAAACCTGTAGCAGACATTTGAGATTTTTAAAATTCACCTTTTTTCATGATGATGTCAGGTCCTTTAGAACAAACTGGCATCTTGACAATCAGTCCAGAGTGTATGCCAAATGAAAGGGGAGTAGTCAGTATCCAGATAAATAAGGATGGGTAGATAAATACTGCCTTTAAAACAGTTCTGGGTTTTGCAGCCACTTAAAATTTCTGTTGATTAACTTTAGCAAAATGACTGTATAGCATTGTGACGGTACCTCAGCCTTCCAATTTCTGAATCTTGTGGCATGAAAAGCTATTTCAGGAAACAAAGCAGAAACTTATTGCAGAATTTTTCTATTTCTTTTAGTTAATCAACCTCAATTCAAAGCTTATAAATGGAATTTGGCTTGAGTAATTGTTATGGCATGGTTGTGGTAGATATGTTTTGAAGTTACTGCTTTTCTAGTTCACAGCATGGTACTGTGATAATGTTCTGGCCATAGTTTTAAAGCATTTTCTCTGATATGATTATATGCAAATATGTATAGTGACTGTATATAGACACTTGGGAACTCATTTATGGAAAAAAGCGGATCAGTATTCAATATTGTCAAGATGACATCTGATTGCTCACATGGATTCTTTCCGTAGTATGTCACCAGAATACAGTCCTTCATACTGGATCTTGATTTAGGGAAGTTTATCAGAAAATTGTGGGTTACACTCAGAGATTATAGAAATATGTATAGATCTAGCTAAAATTATGTAGATTTACACAGTTTAAGAATATTTCTGAGCCTCTATTAGGAAGCTGGCACATATGGCACAGAAATCTCTTAGTGAAATAACCCTCTCACCACACTTACCAGATCATATCTTAGTTTGTTTGTCCATTTGTTTAAATAATTTAACCATTCTGCAGGATGGAATAAACCCTATCATCCCAAAAAAGGAGGCTATTACTTTGGGAATAAATGGTACTGGCTCTGGGGTACAATTATCCCAGAAATACTTCTGGGAATGTCAGCACTCTCGTGTGTGCCATAGCACAGAGCTTCATACTGATAAGACTTAAAGTATGACAAGAGACTGCAATTTCTGTCTAACACCACATTCTCAAAGATGGTGCAACACATTTGAGTGAGAAATAATTTGGTCTTTATGCTATTTCTATCCTGAAGCTCTCTTCAAAAGAGACAAATTGTGATAAATTATGTGTGGTAGAGTTCTCTTGTGACTGATGGCAAAAAAAAAAAAAAAAATCAAGCTATTTCACTTAGGTGCTCACTGTGGAATTGAACGAAGCTTACCAGAAATAAGACAAACATTTTACAAGTAGTCATCCAGCCCTGCTGTTCAGTCTAGAAGCTCTGTTTTTAAGTTCCAGCCACCCCCACTACTCAATAGGTTCCATTTTTTTCTTTCAGATGATGGGTAATTAGCACAAGTACAGTTATTGAAAGGTAATTACATGTTCTAAAACTAATGTACTTATGTGAACCAGAGGGTAGCTTACCATGTGAGCATTTGATAAGCAAACAGGTGCTTAAAAGATTTAATGGGTTTGTAGCCATCTGTAGTGATTAATGATGTTTAAGAACCTCACTGCAACTCATAATATCATCATAAATGAACACTGGGGCTTTTCAGTTCAAAAAAAGAAGTGTAAATTAGATTTTCCTGTTCAAATCCCTTTTGCTTAGTTACAATTTTGTATTCCGAAGGGCAATGAATAATTGAACTTTTCCAGAAGCAATAGAGAAAAAAAGGAAAACTCCTCCCTCAAACTTCTCTCCATTCCCATCTTTTATCCTAAGGTAAAATGAAGTATCTTTTTCCAAGTATAGAACAGAAAATTAGATCAGATTTTCCTTCTTTATAAACAATTTCTGACCTCTCATTTCTCTTTCTAACCAGAAGCCCAGACTGAGCCATTTCTCTTTCCTACACCCTGTAGAAATGTTGGTCCTTTGGATACCAGTAACCAAAGCCATGCTGTGGCCAGATACTTCTCCCTGCCTGCAGATGGAGAGCCAAGTATGAATAAAAGAAACTTCCCCTGCCTGTGACTGAGAAGTGGTTATGACTGAATAGCACTGGGATATGCATTATACTATACAGGCAAATTACCCAATATTTTCAAGGTGATGTCCCAATATTTCATAGAATCAGTCTAACAGGATATATATATATATTTTTTCCAGAAATTGGCATCCAACCAGATATTGAGAAGCATAATTTTAACTCAGATTTTTCACACGAGTTTGAGCCACCTCTAACCAACCCAGTTTAAGTACTCATGAAAATATGGCAGTATGGCTTCCAGATGTGTCACTGCGACTTATGTGGCCTGAAGCCAGTGACCCTGAAGTGTCACCTGCTGTATCAGCTAACTGATAGCCAGATAGCTAAGATAACCAGATAGTCCTGTAATACAGCAGAGACATTAGGAGTAGCAGGCTGTAAGCTTTGTACATCCAAAAGACAGGCCTGGCAACCTTGCTGTGCCTGAACTTTTCCTGACCTACTTGCCCTTAGTTTCACTTTGTTTAGCTGTGATGGCAGTTTATCTTGTTGATTAGGTGGCAGTTATACTTTTTGTTAGGTTATGTGATAAAATTCATCTGCACACCCACAAAAGAACAGAGGCACAATGGGAGTGGGGGAGCCTATCCTGGCTGTTTCCAGTTTCCTCCCAGCTCCACGGCCAAGGATCCTTTAGCCCATCAAAATCTCATCTCTACAAACCCAGAGAACAAGAGCACAATGGCAGAAGGCCAAGGAACCCAAATTAAGGACCCAGACAAAGGGACAGCCTGTACATGCCCCTCCCAGCAGAGCCTCAGCCCTGCCAACCCAGTGTGAAACTCCTCGAGAGGGGTCATTGGGACCAGATCTCCATCTCACCTTTTCAGCTAAGGGAATTGCTGCCAAGGGGGGTGGGAAACTCTATGGGAAGCAGAGAAGGAGGATGTTGGGATTGCCCAGTATTTATGAAGGCATGTTTAAGAGAGGAACCAAAGGTGAGAAATGTTGCCTGGGTTTTTGCCATTCTCCTCTGTCCCCTTTAAGGAGTTTGTAAAAGTCTTATTTTTAGCCTTCTGTGTTTTTGGAGTCAGATACACTTTCGTATAAACAAGTCATTTGTTATTGTAAAATCTAGAGATGTTTACATTGCTTTCATAAAGGAGGAGACTGTTGATGGACTGTTGCATGGTCCAGTGTGGTTGGAGAAGAAGATTTTCTTCCTCCAATCCATGATCACTGCTGGAGTTCAATAAATGTTGATTCTGTAAATAAACTTTTTTTTTTTCCGCTTGGGACATCGCAAGGTGTGGGTGTGAGTTCCTTATGTCGTCTGTGACAGAGAAAAGGGAAAGGTTTGGGTGATTTGGGGAGAAACAAGTATGGGAAACAGAGAGATGAGGGAAGAATCTATTTGCATGTGTCCTGGGTTATGGAATCAAAAATGTGTATTCTATTTTCATCTGCTGAAAGCAGTTGGGGAATTGTTCTTTATTTCTTGTAACTTTGGAAGGAGGGGGACGGGGGGGGAGGGGCGGGTGCCTTTTGGGTAATGGGCCATCAACAGACTATACCCCCGGACTATACCCGCTCCCCCCAGAGCCCCAGAAGCCCCATTTGCATGCATGGTCCTATTGTGGGATGCCCCACCCAGTGGGGGGAGTCTACAATTGCTGCCGGGAAAACTGAGCCGGCCGGGGACAGACTTCACTTGCTTCACCCCGATTCCTGGGAGGAAGACGGCACCCCATCTCATCTTCGCCAGACCCCATCTCATCATCGCCGGACCCCATCTCACCATCACCTCACCCCTGGACCCCTCCTCATCACTCCTAGACCCTTTTTTGGCTACAGGATCGTCCCTGCTCCAACAGAGCCACGTCTGTCATCCCAGGACTCACTTCTGGACTGCTTCCAACACCCTGACTAACAGGGTGCCAGGTGGCAGCTCTGATTCTGTCAGGGCTTTCCCAAATTGTTGTTGTTTGTTTGCTGGTTTGGTGGGGTAGTTTTGTTTCCTACCACATTTGTATTATTGATATTCCTAGTAAAGAACTGTTATTCCTATTCCCAAATCTTTGCCTGAGAGCCCTTAATTGAAAATTTATAATTTGGCAGGGGTGGGGGGTTTGCATTCTCTATTCTAAGGGAAACCCCAGTTTCCCTGGCAGACACCTGTCTTGTCAAACCAAGACAGCATGTAAGCAAGGGCTAATCAGGATAGTTTCTAACCCAGTCCTGGGCTTAATAACTGCAGTCTGCCCTGTCTCCTTGTAAAAGTCCACCAATTATTTTCCAGTAAGTGGCTCTTTACTCCACGTGCAAGTGAGTGTATGGGTCTGGAATGAATGCAGGTGTGTGAGTAAGTGTGGGATCAGTAGAGAAGATCAAACTGAACGAGCCAGCAGGGAGTGGCTTGGTATTAAGGGGAGGGAGGGATGGGTGTCTGAGGGCCATCTCTGTGTGTGAGACAGCATCTGTGGCTCTCTAAGGGTGAGAGAACAGAGAGGTTGTCTATGGGACCAGAGAATCCTGGACATTTGCGTGTGTCTGTGTGCGTGTGTGTGTGCGATGGTCTGCATTGCACTGACAACTGCAATAGGATTATGGTGCTGTGACCTTTGGGGTTCCAATGTTCAGGTGTCAGCAGTTGGTAAGGCTGCTGATCTAGGGACAGCAACTGGTCAGGCTGGGTGTAATAGGCCAGCTGCTTGAGGGACTCACACTGTACATATACAGAGAGATATGACATATACTCCTACTGTCGTATCTCCATCCTGCTCAGCCAGAGACAAAAGCAGCTTGATGTTGCAGACAGGTAAAGATATTATAAAAGAAAGGTCTTATAAAATATGGTTTAGGACCTGCTACTCTAGCTAAGCTAGCAATAGCTTGTAAATTCCCATAGGGAAAAATCATAAGAATGAAAGCAGTGAACAGAACGACCTATTCTAGTAAGAAAAATAAGTTTGCACCCACATAAACGATAGATCTGTCCCGCGAAAATCCACAAAGGAAAAATGTAAACACCTGAGTAAGAGAATCTTAGCATGTACACACAAAACACCTTTTAAGCAATGAATTAAGTGGCAAGAAAACTACTAGCCAATTAGAATTGCACACTCTAGTGGAGTGATGGACTCCTGTGTGGAGTCAGACGTTATAAACCCCACAAAGGTCCTCTGAGGATCCAGCCCTTGCAGAGAAATGCCTTAAAATAATAGCGAGATGGCTCTACAGGGGTGTTTTATAAAGCAAAGATTTTAATAAAAACAAAGTAACAAACAATACAGAAACAAAAGAAAAAAGCCGATCACAGGTGTTAAAGAAGCCTGACACCTTGCTAAAACACCCTGAAAAGCACTTGAGCTGCTTTGTGCACCTTTATAAATACTTAACGATTTTGGGGGGATAACTTGGCTTGTTGCCAATAGAAGCAGCTACAGACTTTGAGAGACATTTCTAAAGAAAGCCCAGTAGGTGCTCTCATGCTGGAGCAGAGCCAATTACAATGAGAAGGCTAAGGAAAGTTCTAGTTTAACTTCCTTACATGTTCCAAGGTAAGCTGAAACTCTTTCCCTTATATAGAAAACACCTGCTCGGGTGTGGAAATGCATTCCTACACACGAGGTCTGTGAAAACTGTATAAAAATGAGTTATATGAATAAAGAATTGGCTTTTCTGCATGAAGAAACTGAGTCCCATCTGCTTTGTTACAGCAACAGGTTGGAACCATTGCTGCTGAGTTTGTGTCAGTGCTCCAAGTGTCTCTCTGTTATTTTAGTGGCCAGATGAAAACATGCATGGTGTGTACCTGTCCTCATTGTGAGTGTGCCTAGTGGGAATACATTTTCAGGCTCATTATTTTTTAGACCTGGGGGCATGGAGCTGCAGCAGCCTTTTCTCTCTCAGGGTTTTGGATCCATTATGGCATTTTCCTCCAATATTTTTGTTCATATTAGTGTGGTTTGATCATAGTTTTATACCAATAACAGTAATAAGCAATTATTTTATGTAACATAGAAACAGTGTACAAGATCAGAAGTCTGAGAACTAAAGATATAGAACTATATATCTTTATATAAATCTTTATAGTTCAGAACTGTAAAGATATAGGATGTGACATGAAGCAATGTGGGACTGGGATGGTGAGAGATGGAGAACAGCCTTGGCACTGGGGACCCCACAGCTCTGAGCAACTGAAAAACACTGAGTTATGGAGATACAAATATGGAGCTGGACAAAACTGGTTTTAGGAATAAGGAGAACAAAGAAGTGGTATCAAACAGACAGAAAAGGCAACATATGTAGTAAGTTTGGGAGTAATGTGATAATAGAAATAAATGAATAGAGAGAAAGACATAAAAATATTTAAGCAAACATATCAAATTGACTCATAGTGATCACTGAAGAAGGAAGAAACTATTAACATTTCATTACTCCTGACAAAGAAGCCCAGATGCTACTGGCTTTCCATAACACCTCCCAACCCTCAACCCTAGTAGACATAACCCACCAATATTAGGACTCAAAGGAGCAGAAGAAGGGTGAGCATAACACCAGGAACAGGAGTAAAAACTATGGAAAACAATTTTAACTTCATTTTTATTCTTTCTTCAACAATTAGATCTAGACTAATAATGGCTAAATTCTTAGGATTTCCATAATACAGCAATAAATTAATGTATATACATATACACATATACATATATATATATTTGCTTCCTCTGTGCAATTTACAAGATTTTGAGCATAACACTACATATGCTGAAAGGTAGCTGACCTTTAGAAATGGCTACCACCATAAATCTGGCAAAGTGTGTGGGTACACAAGAAGGATGTCTTTTGGAACACTGGAAGAACTAGGTGAAGAGAAGGGCAAAGAAAAGGACAGAGTGGTATTGCAGTGAAGTACTCATGGAGGAAAAAAGGGGAAGAAGAAAATGCTGTGGATAGAGGAAAATGTTGCAGGAAAAATATCTGAAAGAAACCATGGTACATTAGTTCAGGGACCTTTGTCTAAAAGTTTTAAATGGGAATTTATTGAAGAAAGCGTTGTATCATTCTATGAATACTAGTGACAGTATTCTGTTAAGTACCGTCTGACTTCTGCCAAGCAATGAAAGCTGTTCTAAAATCAATTGGATCAATAATATAGTCTCTAAAAATAAAATCCCCTCCTGTTCCTCTCTTTTCAGCTGTGAATTGGAAGGCTGCTTTATATAGATGACACTTACACACAATAATGCCACTTATATGAGTTTGAATGGACAAAACCAACCTCAGCACAGAAGCTGTTCCTGATCTATTTTGGATTTTGGAATTTGAAAACTTTACTTTTTGTAAGTCTACCTACCATCTTCAACAAGACTCATTGGGAACTATTTAACTGAAAATAAATTAATTGAGACCTAAACACCTCTCCAAAGGTTGCTACCACTCTGACCAGGGTAGCTACTCATTAGAGTGTGTTTTTCTTAAAGCCCAAAGAAGTGTGGCAGCATTTACTTGCAATTACTCCTAATTCATGGGCAGTGCTAACCAGTATATTCTTAAATCTGACACTGGATACAGCTACGAGCCCCAAATTTGTTGGTACTCACAGCTACTGGACATGCAGCCAAACAATATAATCACAGGATCCTTTTCCTTGGCCTAACTATTTTCACACCCAAATGAGGTGATGCCATGTAACCTATCTAACCTAAGTAATATCAATCCTAATATTTGCTCATTCCCTTCCAATTCTTGAAACTACTGATGGTAATCATGTTATTCATCGAATCACAGCTGACCTTTTTAATAAAAGTAGAGCTCCCCAGTCAATTTCACATCATCTCTTATTGACCCTTCTTGCTTGATATATATTGGAACATCTTCTTTTTGGTTTCACTGTCACTTACAGTTTAAATACAGATATCTTTCTTCCTATAAACATTTACACACTTTGCTAGCTGGACTTTATTTGATGCGCTGCCCCATTGCCGCACTTCCTACCCTTTTATTCCTAGTCATGCATTATGTTTTATGGAAAGCATATAATCTTTCTAAATGTATCTCTGTGTGTGTGTATATATATATACATACACACACATTAGAATATGACCTGATTAATGCTGGCAATTCCTAGATATACTGGTTTTGACTGGGAGAGTTAATTTTCTCTGTAGGAACTCATACTACTAGGCAATGTTTTCGATCTGTGACTGAGTGCTTATAACATGGGATACTTAAGTGAGCGGTGCTTGAACAGTGATAAAGCCTTTTCTCTTTCTCACACTACTCTGCCAGCACGTACACTGGGGATGCATAAGGAGTTGAGAGGGGCAACAGAGAAAAACTGTTCAAAAAGAAGGAATCTAGAGAGGATTTGCATCTAGATTTGCATGTGGGCTAAGTTAGCTTCTCTGAATTCCTCTCCTGGTATTGCCACAGGAAAAGCTATGAGATAAAAGGTTTTTCAGTCTAGTAAAACAAATTACAGAATTTAACAGAAATTAACAGAACTTAGTGTCTGGAAATTGAAGCCACAAAAACTTTGCATATTTTAAAGTTGAGAAATTAACAACTGGAAAAGTTTGCAAAAGATCACTTGGCAGTATATTGCTTAAAATATGAACACCAAGACTAATTTTTTTCCTTAGGAAATTTATTCTCGCTCGAAGTGAAATCATTAAATTACATTTGTGTAGAAAGTCAGGCTAGATAATCACAATTTCTTTTTCTGGTTTTAAGAGTCTGCCAAGTTCCTTTCAGTCTTTTTAAGAGATGGCTATCACATATTCTGAGGTGGAAAAAATCTGGGATCTAGATGCATGCCACTTAAAAAAAAATTAAGGCTTAAACAATGACTAGTTAATTTTATGAATCTCAAAAAGTTGACAAATGGTATTCAAAAAGAAGCTGCTTTCCAAATGCTTCCAGGTCTAATAAGACATAATATAGAGCTATAGTACCAATATTTAAAAAAATAAGAACCAAGAAATAAACACATTTAAAGAATCAGCAGGAGAAGAACATTTTCAGACAGTTTCATAACTCCTGAATGATATTTAAATATAGAGAATGTTGTCCCAGATGGGCATGCTGTGAACTATTCATAATGTTAAATGCTAATATTCATAAAACGACAGATTTCATCCTTTATGGATTGAAATACATGAAATTGGTACTGGCCTATTATTGTTTCTTTCATCAGTAAACCTTAAATAGGCTTAGAGTTTAGAAGTTAATTGTTTATCAGCTGAGAATTTTTCTCTCTTGTTCTTCCTTTATCATGCAGTTAAGTCATAAGTGCTTAAGAATTAAGATTAGTGATCTGTGTGGGCTTGAGTTTCAAGATGTGAGTATTGTGTCATTGCTCACCCATGCCAAAGGAATGGAACAACCTGTTTCTGAATTTTCATGACACAGAGCGAACATAACCCACATGTAGGCCAAAACTCAGCATATTTGGTATGGTTGCTGCTGCTTCAAAAGATATGATTACCTCAAAATCTGTGTGAAAACCTGTGAAGTATCTATTACTGTGTGCAGTTGAGTAGAACCCCAAAAATAGTGCAAGTCACTGTCACATTTTTAAATGCTGAGTGAGCACTGTTAATGTACTCACACTGCCTCACTAAAAGGAAGCAAACCACAACAATAAAAATTAATCAGAAAAGGCTAGAAAACTATTTTCTTGGAAAGGGAAGGTAGGGTGAACCAAAACTGTCTTTACCTGTATATTGTTCAAAACATAATTTTATTTATTTTGTTAACTGCATGCCCAGCTCAGAGGTCACTAATCAAATTCTTAAGGCAAATAAAAACAAAAATCACTTTGTAGGGGCAGGAGGTGAGGTTTGAGGGGCACTAATTTTCATTGCAGTGGATGCCCTAAATATATCCAGTCTTAGTTAAAAAAAATAAACTCTTTTCATTGTAATGATTTATGGGAGGCATGTCTGATTAGGTTTGTATCTCCATTTTCTCCTGTGGTCTCAGTTCCCAAACAAGCTGCCTGTTCAATGATTCACTGGCATCACAAAACCATAGTGCATCATAAAAAATGCAATCTGGTCAGAAAGCTTAATCCAGTTGATTGTGAAGACAGACAAAACCAAAATTAGACTACATTACACTACAATATTTCAGCTGGAAGGGATCTACAGCCATCATCTTGCTCAACTGCCTGACCAAGTCAGGGCTGACCAAACATTAATGCATGGTATTAAGGGCATTGTCCAAATGCCTCTTTAATGATGGCAGAGTTGAGGAATAAACCACCTTTCTAGGTATCCTGTGTTTGACCACCCTGTCAGTAAAGTCGTGCTTCCTATTGTTAAGTCTAAAACTCCTCTGATGCAGCTTTGAACCATTCCTGTCACTGGATCCCTGGGAGAAGAGCACAGCATCTCCCTCTCCACCTCCCCTCTTCAGGAAACTGTACAGAGCACTGAGGTCACCCCTCAACATCCTTTTCTCCAAACTAGACGAACCCAGTGTGCTCAGATGGTCCTTAGAGGATATTCCATCCAGCCCTTTCAGAGTTCCAGTGCCCTGATCCACTTACAAATTCATCAGATACCATCTTTCTACATGTTCTCAAAGATATTAGTAGCTGCTTCCACTTTCCTAAGTAAATTTTGTACTGAGTAGTAACTGCTGTATAATTAAGGTGTTTAAGGAGCCAATCTTGAAGAAGATTTTGCAATATGCAAATGAAGCAAACTTCTTATTTACATGCAGAGTTATATTTCTGCTCCTCTTATTTTAGGTGGAAACACATTGTTCATATTCCATATCTCTACATTAAGATTTTTCCTGTTCTTTTCTCTTTGTATGTCTTTTTTAGATCATTTCCCCAGCATGTAGAAGCACAATTGGAAGACTTGCTTATATGGAGCACTGTGTTCAGTCAGAAAGTGCGTAATCAGGTCACTCATTTTATCAGGTTATCTTTGCACGTGTTGGTGTGCGTAATGATAATGTCAATGATTAGAAAGAGAAGCTATAGCATTATGCTATATTTGACCAGTGTAATATTTTAAAGTTTAAAGTATTTTATGTATCTTTATGGACTTCATATTGCTAGCAGCCTCTATTAAGATGGCAGAGATAAAGTAGACCTCCTACAAGAACTAAAGACACTAGGGGAAACGATGTTTTCTTCTTTGGGCTTATATGCATCAGGCTTGATATGCCAGCAGGAAGACAAAGTCAAATAGGATAATTCTATATGAAAAGCTAGACGTGGAAGAGGAACACTTTCTAGTTTTACACAAAGGACAAAAGGCCCTGAAAAAGAGACTATGGAAAATCAAATTCCAGGGGTGGAAGCGTGACTATGTTGGGGGCTCATGCAGACCCAGACATACAAGCAGTTCTTTGTGTTAGGTTTATGGAATCATAGAATATGACCTTGCAATAATTTTGAGTGGAAAGTGTGTGGATATTCCTAATCCAACTTCCTGCTCAAAACAAGGTGATCTCTGTAGTCAGACCAGGATGCTTGGGATTTTATACCACTGGGTCTTTAAAACATCTAGGGATGGATAGAGACAGCCTAACTTCTCTGGTTAACCTGCTTGTGACCAAGCTTCCACACTTTGCTTCTGCAGAAAAAGTTTGTCTTTTACTCAATATCAACCTTATTTTAACTTACACCCCTTTCCTCCTATCGACCTTCTATGCACCACTGTGCTGACCCTAACTCTGTCTATTCTATAACCTTCTCATGGGACCTGGGACAGGCATCTGTTCAGTTTGTCCATTTTTCAGTTTCTCCAGTTTAGCCTGGAGAAGACCTTCCTTCAAGGTCTTCGACCTACCTTGGTGGCCCTTTGATGAACTTCCTACAGCTTGTAAATTTCAATATTGTATAGCAGGACCAAAACTGGACACTGTATTCCAGGCGCAGTCTAATAAATAGTGCATGGAGGAGGAAAACCTCTCCCCCTGAACTACTAGCTCTGTTCATGTTAATACAGCCCGGAAGGCTGTTGGATTATTTTTTACTTTTTTTTTCTTTCTGCCAGAACATACTGCTGGTTCATTTTCAACCAGCTGTCTGACAAGATCCCAGGGCTTTATTTCACAGAGGTGCTCACCAGATATTCTGTCCCCAGCCTCTTCCACTGTAGGGTTTCTTCCATTTCATGTGCAGGTCCATACATTTGGCCCTGTTCAATTTCATAAAGTTCCTGTCAACCCATTAGTACAACTCTGCTGTCTGGAGCTGTACTCCCATGGACTAGTCTCCTCAATTTGATAGCATCTCCAAAGTTGATGAAGGCACACTCCACTGCCTTTTCCAGACCATTGTTAAAGATATTAAGCAGAACATTTCACAGATTAGATCTCTCTGGGCTCTATTTGTTATCCATCTCCAATACAACCACAACCCGTTAACCTCTGCTTTTTGAGCCTGATTGTTCTGCTAGAGCTTTACCCACCAAGTAAAGTTGTTCACTCACCAAGCCTTTAGTGTCTTGAATCATGTGCAAGATCATGGGAGGAAGGCAATGTTGACAGTCTTGCTGAAGTTTGTATAAATGACATCCCTCGTTCTTCCTTCATGTGTCCACCCAGTCATTTTATCAGAGGCAACCAGGTTGGTCAGGAGTGATTTACTCTTAACAACTCGGCCACCTTCTTCTTCTCCTTCATATGCCTAGAGATGTGAAATATAAAGACTTTACGATTTTTCCAAAGACAAAATGAAATTCAATGGCCTGTAGTCCACCAGATTTTTTCTTTTGATCCTTTTTGAAGATGAGTGCTTGTCTTCATTCATCAGGAATCTCCCCTCTCTGGGAAGGAAACACAAAGCAGTTGTGCAAGGATATCGATCAGTTTTCTTAGCAGCCTGGGGTGCAGCCTAACCTGAGGATGTGTATAGATGCAGGTTTTTCCAGGTAGTACCACTTTTGATTCTCATCTCCCGCTAATTTTTCTTCTCCTTCTTCAAACTTCATTAACCACAGGAATGTGGGAGACTCTGTTGATTACTAGTGAGGCAAAAGCGTAAGAAACAAAAAGAGTAGCTCAGTCTAGTTTGCAACCCTTGCCTCTACATCACCTTCTCCCTTCCACATTTTCCTTTTCAGTGTTTTGCTGCTGATGTAACCACAGAATATTTTATTGTTGCTTTTTATGTTCCTTGATGGCAATCCCATCTCTGTGAGTTTTAGCTTTCCTAACACTATTCCTAAACATCTAGGTAATGAATCTAAACTATGTCTCTGTAGCCTGTACTACCTCCACTTACCATTTTTGCATTGAGACAGTGTCCTCACACAGGTTCCCACCAAGATGTTTCCTGAACACACTTAAGAATACTTGCCTGAAGTCCAAGGTCAATATTCTTGCTCTTCTGTCACTCCCCTTAGTATTCTGAGCTCCACTGCTTCCACTACAGCCAAGTCTGAAGTTGCTTACCATCACCCCAGCCAGTTGTTCCTTGCTTGTGAATAGCAGAACCAGCTGTGTGTCACACAGGGCTGGTCCTCTCTGTACTTCTCTCCTTCAGATATCTGCTTGAGTGCTTGCATCCCACAGCACTGTCATTCCTGGAAAATGGAATGACATTCCAAGGAAAAGAGATCAAACATTCCATAAGAACCAGGACCTGTGATACAGAGACATCCAGGAATTATTCTCCTTTTATGCCCTTTCTAAAATACGATTGATTTGAATAAATTGGATGAGAGATGTCTGACCACAAAATAACCTTGTCATTGCTGCTGAGAGAGCGGATGCTGAACTCCAGTGATGCCCTGCAGTGAAAAAGGCTGATTCTCAATTTGAACTCTGGGGACTGCAATCTTGACAAATGCAGGCTCGGAAACTAGGTCTGTCAGCCATTTCAGCATGTGTGAGGGACTAGGAGTGCAAATAGATGGCTGTAGCCTGCACTGGGAATGTGAGCAGTTCAGAGAAACTGAGTACAAGATCAGAGTCCTCCTGGCAGAGCTGAGTCTGGTGGCTTGCATTCATGGAGTCATAGAATACTAGGCTGGAAGGGCACCTCAAGTGTCACCTGGCCTAACCTTTCTTAGCAAAATCACAGTCTAAAGAAAGTGGCCCAGCACACTGTTAAACTAAATCTTTAGTGTCCAACTCTGGGAAACCTACCACTACTTCCCTGGGGAGATTATTCCAACGTCTGCTTGTTCTGATTGTGAAAAACTATCCTATGGTGTTTGACAAGAATTTTCCCAGGAGTAACCTGTACTCATTACCCCTCATGTTTTCCAAGTGACTCCTTGTAAAAAGGGAGCTTCCATCTTTTTAGCTGCTGCTTACATACAGGAACGTGGTCATAAGTTCTTCCCTAAGCCTTTTATTCTCAAGGCTGAATAAACCCAGATCTCTCAGCCTCTTTCCTCACATTGTCAGGCTTCAGAGTCCTTTAGCAATCTTAGTGGTCATTCTCTGGACCCCCTACAGCCTGTGCACATTCTTTTCCTTTTTTTATAGTGGGGACCAAGACTGAAGACAGTGTGACAGGTCTGGCCTGGAAAGAATTCAGTAGAGTGGGATAATATGCATTTATGCATCATATTCTTTATATCTGGTGGTGATGCCTTCATCAATGCAGCCCAACATCCTGTTGGTTGCGGCACCACAATGGTCACTCTTATGGAGTCTTTATGGATTTCTGAAAGATTTAATTTCATTTTAAATTATTAAAAAAATCCAAACTACAAAACAAACAAACAAAACCCAAAACAAAAACCAAAACAAACAAAAAACAACCCTCTAAACCATACTCTCGGAGTGTACCTACAGTTTCTATTATATGTTTCTGTTAAAATTGTATCAAAAATTGTTTCAAATCAGATCAATCAATTTTTAAAAGAAGAATTTTGAGGACTCAGATCTGTTTCTGATTTATTCACTCTTCCAATACATTCTTACAAGCAGCTGAATGAGGGTATTCCAGGACTTGTAGGATTTCAGTCCATTCTTCTGAAAGGGCCAGACACCTTTAGAGATGCTCTTTACATAATCCATTGAAGACCAGAGTTTGCCCTGTCATATAAAGACAGCAACACCACATCTCATATGGAGGGAAGAACAGGTAGATGCAGAATTCCAGATAAAACTCCACATAAAATCCCAGATTCTTTCCCCTTTCTTTTTCATCCTAGTGTTTCTGCAGAAAAAGAGGGAAAAGCAACAAAGAAAGGAATACAGATTACTGAGAAATCAAGAAACTTTGCTAAGATTTAAACTTCCCAATTAATAACCTACTCTGCTCTATTTTTATGCGTCCAATGAACTAGTATTACTTTGGCATCCAAAGTCTTTCAAAAATCTTACATTAGCTATTACCTTTTATGGTTAGTTTCCTATAAATCCATCAGAGCTATTAAGCAGGAAGAATATTTCACAAAAAAGAATACATTGTCAACAAGCTTGTTTACTTCTGGATTTTTAAAGGGGTCTGCAGAGTAAATGTATAGGACTGAGCTGCATTATTTCTTTTATTCTGTGAAGAGAAGAACAATGAAATGTTATGGACCTATAGCAAAAACCTAATAGTCTCTTAAATTGCTGTTAGCATTTTCGGAATGAAGTTTAGTTTTCTTCCAGCTGAAGAACAAAGTCAAGGAAATGGAATCATTCCAGCCAAACTCAAAGAACAGTTAAATTTTACAAAATTTCTGGCGGACTTTCATTATCTGATCATATGTGTATGGTTGTTTTGTGTCTTAGATTAATTTCTTGGTTTTCTCTCACAAAATGATAGAATGAAGCAAGTTTTTAGCATTTTTCTGCCACACCCAGTAATAATATCCAGGGATATTTCTCCCAGTCTTCTTAAACTGAATATTTAGAATCTTTGAATACAAGCAAAAACATATATTTGATTTTACTAATATTGCAGGAGGCCAGCAGAGGCAAAATAACATTAGGGCTCTTATTCTTTTCAGCAATCTGTTTATTCTAAGAAGTCAAAACATTTTAAAGCCACTATTTTAGTCTTGAAATAACTGCTGCCTAGCTATTTTTGCTTAAAAGATACATAAAGTAAGGCCCCATAAGATTTTGTGAGTTGCCTGAAATCAAGCAAAGAGTTAGAGAGAATTAGTTATAAACTTAAGGGTGTTTGTGTGAATTAAAAATTCTGGAAGTAAAAAATATACCATAGTGGTTAAATGGCAGTCAGAAATTTAGTGTTTAAATGGAGGTGGGGTTGATTCAGGCTTTGATTCTGTCCTTTCAGTGACTGGGGAGGCTGCAGATGGGGCAGCTGCTCTCCAGCCGATTTGCTGCACGTTCCCCTCTGTCAGTGAACCCCAGACCTGGATACACACTCTCAGATCCATCACTCAGCAGACTTGGATGCAGTGGTTATCATCTCACTTTGCTGTGTGGACATACCTGGGAAGTTAACCAAAAGTCGAGTGCTAAAGAAACCACAGAAAATGTACTACAGAATATTGAAAGGTAAGAGAAATATAAAATACCCTTTATATGCTCTAATTTCGGATGATTAGGGTTTTATGCCCAAATCAAAAACTAGTTGGGAATCAAAATAAATGAGAAAAAGCTGAACACAAAATTCAAATGACTAATTAAAATTTTCTCACTTTTGGCAGCTGAAAGATTTTTCTTTTAATTCAAGTGTCTTTCCTTGCCAATTGCATTTTCCTGAATTTTTTTACCAACTAGATTTTCCCTTATGATGTATTTATTATAGAGTGTAGTGAATACAAAGCTGGAATTAATTCTGATATTAAAAAAAAAAAGAAAAAAAAGAAAAAAAAAAGAGGGTGAGGGGGAAAAAAAAGAAAAAGAAAGAAAGAAAGAAAGAAAGAAAGAAAGAAAGAAAGAAAGAAAGAAAGAAAGAAAGAAAGCCCCCCCAAATTTTCACAATTGTTTCCAAAGTTAATTCTAATTTTATGAATTCAAAATTCAGTCTAATCCATGAGGTGACCTCTTTCTGAAGATTACTGTCTCAGTTTATCAACACATTCCTTTTTTGTGGCATTGTCTAGCAAGTTGCAAGGATTTTTTTCCTGTATCTCTATCAGTTTCTTCCCCAGCAGTATCAGTTCACACAAGAATGACAGTAGGAACACAGCTGTCAGACTAATTTGGTTTGTCTAATTTTGACAGCGAGAAACCCAGAGTATTTTCTATTTCATGAACAGTACAAATATCCCAGCTATTTTTAACTTATGTCATCATGATAAAAAATAAAACTTACATGAAGCACAGCATGAGCCAAGCTGCTTTGGATCCATTTCAAAAATTTCACCCCTTGGGGTTTCTGTTCACATCTCAGCCAACTGTGTAGAGCTTGAAGGCAGAGGGACAGAAACAGCTGCCTACAAAATAACTGATCATATTCACCTCATATGCTCAAAGCTAGAATCATCTAAAGGTCTTGTCTATGGTAACCTATGGCTATTTGAGTTTTCTGTTTTCTGACAAGCTATTTTAAGCAATGAAGACAACTTAAGAGACTTAGTGCTGTGCTGTATGAAAGCCCAGAAAAAAACATCTTATGCCATTGGGTAGTCTAACAGCTTATACTCGTTTTCATCCAGTGTTGTCCTGTATCATGATTCTATAACACATGCCTAAAAAAATTATCATTGTCTATTTTCTGTTTCCTAAAATAAATGCAATGTCTGGGGGGGAAAAAAATTAAAAAGTTCCAGAATACGAAATGCAACATATTTTAGTCAGGACAAATAGACATAAATCTTTGTTTCCTAAAATATTTTCTGAGCTAATCTAATTGGTGGTATATTTCTAGTATATAATGAGGCAGAAAACCCAGACAGTTTTAAATTTAGGGATATGTGATCTCATTGCCTTTACATTCTCTGGTATTGGCAGTAAATTCAAAGTAAGACACAGTCTTTTCAGACAGCCTAACATCATGGTTAGAGAGAGCAGGATCAAATTGAACAAGCTTAAGGGTTTATTGTATAATCACTGCATTTATTTTATTAGATAATTTAGATGCTTTCTTGCTTCATTAATTTTTTTATGACTAATATCATTTGCAAGCTACAGTTAGCCCTTTGATATACATCCATATATATATACGTATATATAGGGCCTTATTCAAAATGCCTTTGCAAAAATCTCAAAATATAATTATCTTCCTGTGAAAACAGATACAGTGTTGTAACCAGTTCTACAGACAAAATAACACTGCTGGAAACACTAATGGAGGAAACACGGAATGTCTTTTGACCCCTCAGGCCTAAATAGATATTGTAAGAAATACATCATAGTTGATTTACAGGACAACTGCCTTGCTTCCAACATCCTATCAAATCTCCCCAGAAAGTGTCAGAGAAGCAGCACTTTCAGGGAGCGATTTAGCAATACAGCAATTTCTCTAACAGAGAATGTATGTTTAATGACGTTTCACCATTTTTTGACAATGACTTTTCATGTTCATTTATTTTAAATATGTTGTTTATGTGTTAAAAGATAATTCCCAAATCAAAGCAAGATACCTTTGAAATTAACCTGATTACACTAAAAAAAATCCAGCACCAGTAGTAAATAATGTAAGTGAAATTTAAGGATAAGCTCAAATGCTTTGAAGACATTTTAATAATGGAAGGAAAAAGCCTGTGTGACTCTCCTTTTCTCTGTGAAATGCCTAGACAGGGGGCCATAAAGAGACACATGGAGTCATGCTCAGTGTGCAAGGAATTGCTTCTTACTGTAGTGCATCTGTTAATTCTGCCAGTGACTAGTGAAAATTCAAGTTCATGGAAGCAATTGAGGCAATTCACCTTATGTTGTTTCACTGTGTCTGATTTTACCACCTCTGAGCTCAGCTGTGAATTACAGCTGCGGTGTTAGAGTAGGTCTGAGCTGTGGAGAAGGATGAGCAGCTCTGTGTGGCATTCAACTTTTGCTGAGCTGAGCAAACCTTCAGGGTGTCCCTGCAGTGCTCTAAGCATTTATCTATAAAAGACCTGGATGGACATGATCATGAGTGAAGAGTGGGAATCCACACATTAGGCCCTCAGTAAAATAATTTTCGTGATGACTTAGAATGACTGCCTTGAAAGAGACAGCTAAAAATGAAACATGGAGGATGCATTCAAAAAAACATGAGGTTTTAGGGTAGGTTGGTTGACATATGGTAAGCTGACATATTTACTGTAAATGAAATGAAAATTAAAGATATGCTAGAAAAAATGTTATAAAGTCTTGAAAACAGATGCTCTTTATTCTGCACAGGTTGAAATGTTAACCACAACAGAAGCAGAGAAACTACAAAATGACATTGCTAGGATGATCCTTTCTGTGTTGAATGAAAACCATTTACTTGAAGGATTATCTCGGTGTTATAAATGCATTTTTGATGTAGTAACACTGACTCAGTATTCTGTCTTTGAGGAAAATACAGTAACATATTAAACTTAAAATAAATAGTGTGTGAAGTGGCTTTAATTTAGGGAATTAAGTTAATTCTTTTCAGTAAATTTGATTAAATCAAATACATGGATTCAATATGGTTTAGCCAATGAAGCTTAGACTCACATCTTAAACTAACTCAGTCTGAAATCCTTGAATGTCCTATACTCAAAAGTTGTAACTGATGATGACTGAAGCCCAAGAGGAATTAAACAAAAGCACTAAGTGCCCTTGGTACCATGAATATCCTTCACATTTCTTCTTTGTCATCCTCCTGTAATTTTTTAAAGATAGAAGGTAAGTGTTTCCTTTCTATTAGACCTGGAGACTTTTTTCTTTTTCTTTTTCTTTTTCTTTTTCTTTTTCTTTTTCTTTTCCTTTTTGTTTTTCTTTTTCTTTTTCTTTTTTTGGAAACTTTAAGGGCTCATAACACAGACTGAAGGCTGTTCCAGGACTATTGCATAACCTCCCACTTAGGGGCATATTGTCAATTATTTTGCTTAAGGCTTTAAAACAATTTTGCTGTTAGTCTGGCTAAAAGAAAAAAAAAGTGAGAAATATTTTTTACACTTACTATAGAACATGCTAAATTCTTTATGTCACTCATACTCCCTTGGAAGACTAATTATGACATTTACAGGTCTGTATACTTTTATGAAAACTAAGCCCAGATAATTGTGCTTCCTTTCATTACTGTATTTAAGGACTTTTATTACTATATGGATTTCTAAAATCTACGTGGATCAAAATTTATTTTTGTTGGACAAGTACTGTAGTCATGTTATAAAACTGATGCTAAGCCCCTTGGGAAGTAGTAAAAAAAAGTTACTTGAGCTTATTTTCCTAAATATTTAAGTGATGATAAAGAAGGAGTAAGCATTGTATCAATTACATTTGAAAAAAACCCCAAGAGTAGTTGTGAACGTGGGTGAAGCTTAAAATTACGTAAAGAGAATCACTATGAATAATTTAATGAGTTGAAATCAGGAAATAATATTCAAACAGGGATTTTCAATTAGTCCTTGTCTCTGAAATCTCTTGAAATTTCTATGTTTGCAGTTTAATATGGCCCAGGAAAGAAGTCAATACTTCTTGGTTATGACTTCATCAGTTAATTAAACTGGGTTGAAAACAAACTTTTCTCATTACTGTTTATGTAACCTGGAAGAAATTTATAAGGGTTTAGAAACTGGAGAGAGACATTGATTCAAGTAATTTTGCTGTAAAAGTTTACATTAATGCCAGTGTACCTGTCCATTACGTTTGGCTACAGAAATTACTACTGTCTTGGATAGTATATATATAAAAACCCCCAAACCAGCAGTTGAAAATACTAGCCTGGGTTTAAGAACTATGTGGCTCTGTGTACGAAGTTTCTCAGGCACCACAAAGCTATGCCAACTCTCTTCTCATAACAAACCCTAAAAAATTCCCAGCACACCTTGATGTCCTGTTCTGCAGGAGTTGACATGAACACTTGGACACGTGCCAGAAGCACACAAATTGAACACTGAATTTTACTAAACTGGTAATATTGGCAGGGTGGCAGCTCAGTACACCAGTGATATGGTTTATTTACGTAAGGTGGGAGCCCTCCTCAGATATTCCAGATCCTCTGAGCTCTAGAGGATGATCTTTAGATGCCATGAGGGTCACAACCCATGACATTCAATCTACATAAAGTCACAGTGGCTATACAAGTAAATAGATCAGTCCCAATAAACATCCCTGACACCAGACCAACTGGTGCAGAGTCTTAGAACCATATGACTGAGATTTAGCTCAGTCAAGAACAATACATACCATAATGTGCAATTATCATCTCGATATGTTCTCAGTTCAAAATACTGAAAAAAAAATTCCCTGGAATGATCTGTCTTCAACATAGTGTCCAGACTCTGTCATATAGAGAGTTAGCTCAAGCCCTAGCAAACCCAAAACAAAGCAAAATAATTCTACAATGCGGAGAAAAGGGGATCCATTGTCTCTAGTTTTGCAACATATGGCAACATAGGCATGTGCTCTGTATATGTAATTTGGTTCATTAAAGTGATCACAGGACTCTTCTCTGAGCCGAACCCAAGTATATCTAGATACAGTCGGGATTGTACATGAACAGTGACATAGGAGCAACAGGGACTGTTGTGTTGCCCAGGCTCTGCTGCTCTGATTAATATATTCTAATCCCTTTGTAAATATGCCTATCTTCATCACAAAACTAAATATTGATTACAAAGTACCTTCTCTTCCAAAACTTGCAGAAAATTATCATTTTGAAAATTCAAATTATGATTTGGATTCCCCTCTAAGCTTCAAGGAACACATGTTCAGGTATTGTTTATTTTGCCTAAAAAAATCTTATGACCGTGGTGATAAAATGTGTATGCCCAGTGGCAGTTCAAATGATGGTGGGAATTGCCACCAAACACTGCTGTAGAGCAATTATGTATTTCCTGCTCACCCACATATTTCAGTGAGCACTTCTTGTTTTTGTGTGTAGTAGTGCCAGACTTTATACAAGTACTGTGCTTTCTGTAACAGGAAATAGGGCTCAGGAAGATTTTCCTAAGGATTATAAAGTTTTGATGGGGATGGACCGCGTGTTTCCAAGGTAGTGGATACTGGTTACTCTTAAAACATCAGAGTACCACTAGGAGAAAAATGAGAAATTACATTTTTTAAAAAAAACCCTCAAACCCTATTGTTGGGGTCTGGTCCAGTGGTGAAGGTGCCATGACCTTCCTTGCCAGAAGCATCTTTAACAAGACACCTAGATCAATGGAGGTACAGGAGCTCTCAGGTGCAAAGTGATCAGCTCTTTGTGCACCCTCAGGTGCAGAGTGATTTGCTCTCTAGTGCACTCTCAGGTGCAGAGTGATTTGCTCTTTGTGAGGCTGCCTGAGCAGCAGAGCCACATTTGCCACCCCGGGTGACACAGGAGTAAAAGCAGCAAGACGGGGCCTTCCTGATCTCCAGGAGAGCCCCTTCCTTCCACGAGGTACGGAGAAAAAAGGAGCCAAATAGTCCCAGGGCAGAGGGATTAAATAGGGCAGCCAGGGGCGGGGTTTCACAACTTGGCCAATGGGGAAAGGAATTGGGAAAGGGACCAATCAGGGGAAGGATCCAAAAAGAACCGATCAGGAGGGGTAAAAACCAGGAACAAGGGGAATAACCAAGGGGTATGAAACATTAACATAGACCTGCAAATGCTCATGGGTTGAAGTATTTTTTTCTCATCTTGAGCCACAAGGAAAGCTCCCAAAGGGATTTCCCAAAGGAGAGTCCCTGCAAACTGAGGCAGCTGAGGGGCTGCACGTGGGTTGAAGCATTTTTGCGCACCCTGAGCTATAAGGAAATCTCTCAAGGGGATTTCCCAAAGGGGAGTCACTGCTAAGTGAACTGGCATAGGGGCTGCACACTCTCCAAGGGAGTGAATTGTTTTTTGTGGATAGTCTAGGATCCACCACACCCTATGTGTGTTTTTGGTTTTCACAAACAGGACAGGAGTGCTGGGAGATATTTCCACGAGCTTTGTTGTGGCACCAGTCTCACTACAGGGTGAGACAATTGATAGATGGCAACAGCTCATGTCTTGCCAAGAGCAGCCAAATAATTCTTTGTTACAGGGCATTTTAAAAACTTTTCAGCCAATAGCATATTCCTAAAGCTTACAGAAAATTGTTCTAGCCAATCATTAAAACCACACGTACACCTGCTTCAAGCAATGTTTGCTTGTATGCTTTCTATTAAAAATACACAATACTCCATAATTAAGCTTAAACCCTTCTACTATCTTGCTAGGCATATTTTTCTGCAGTCTTAAGGTCTATCTTAGCCAAGCCTAAAAATTCAAACTATTGTTTCATGTCCTTGCTTACTGTATCATTGTATCTTCTCTGCTTTCAGGCTTTGCAGATGCAGCTAGCTCTAAGTTCTCTGCTCTCTCTGTTTCTGAAGCCTGCTTTCACAGCTTCTGATAGTCTTCTTACCTTTACTATTTCCCACACCTATACTGTTTTGTAACATGGATATCAGTGTATAAAAGGAATATATGTTTGAAAGAGCCAAATAGTATTTTCATCTTCTGTTTCTTGGAACCATAGTACACAAAAATTAAGTAGACTACTTACCAGACAGGAAAGAAGAAAATTCATATGTAACTGTGACATTTTGAGAATGAAAAAACTTAGTATGCATAACAGCTCCACATCTACATTGTGCATTCAATGGCAAGAGGACATATGGAAAAAATAGAAATGTCATTGCATTAGTCATTGAATTAATGTTGTGACTGCCTGTTAGTATCAAGGTTATGACTTAGACAGGACAAACTCTTCAGTCTTTTGGTTTATCAGTACTAGTTATACTATTTACATGTCCTTATTTTAACTTTGTTGACAGCAGAGATGTTTCCTCTAGACTTTTATATTTATCTGCTCAAGCAGATTTGCAGAAGCTATCACTTCAAATAATAAACTGCAACACAAAATTTCTATATGCAATAAAAATGTTCAGTTCATGTTTGCTCTAGAGCGTAGGAGATTTAAAGAATACATCTTTTGCTATGGAAAACACTGTATGGGTACTTTATTAATGGCATCTGATAGACAAAGCAGTTTAAACTACATTTCTAATTAAGGAGTTTATTGATAACAGATGTATAAGTTTGAGGAAACTTACAAAATTTCATGCAGAATATTGATGTATATAATGACTTCTTCTCATGTCTTTCTGCCTTTTGTTCATGGAAAATATACTTCAAATCTTATATTTTAGATATAGAAACTAAAACTTCCCAGGTCATCTGTTTAGTCTTTTAAAATTCAGTACTATCACAGTTCTCTGAAGTAAGTGTTGTTCAGCCACTGTTCCATACACCAGTATATCTGTGAAATAGCAGATACATTATTGATATTTTTATATTCATATTGATTGACAAGCCTAATTGCCTTTCTAAAAAGGTTTGGCAGAAAATTGATCGTGTGATGTATGGTACTTATCTGAATCATCGTGTATTTAAATTTAAATAAGGCATATGTATAATTTTTTTTAACCAAAATGTTAGCACATTTTATTAATTCTGCTTTGCAGGATTTTTGCCAGCAATTGATTTAACTGGACTTAACGCGTACACAAGATTCAGGATAGGTAAAAAATGCAAAACCACTTATCACTGGACTTGTTTCTAAAACTTTGTCAGGGTTGTAGAAAAAATATTTGGCATTGGTTTTGACAAATACTAATCACAGACTTTTTATTTACTCCTTTTTACTATTAAATAAAACTTTACATCCCTTTCAAAAATGTCAGAAATAAGTCTTCAAAATGTAAAAAAAAGTAGACTTCCAACTTTCATGTGGTTACACTCACCAGCAATTTATAGATTAATCCTCAAAACAGCATACAGTCATAAAACTATTATACCTTCTACATGACTAAAACACAAATAAAGCTTTGTACTGAGCTGTGCAGAGTCTAGGAGGAATGTGAGCAAGCAGTACATTAACATGAAATAGACTCAAAGCCTGGAACTTAGGCAGTGGCTCAGCTAGCTAATGATCCCAAGAATAAAGATCTTGGAAGACTCTTCATTTAGCCATCACTTCATATGGGACTGCAAAAACATAAGTCCTGTGCAAGCAGGACTTCTAAGATATAAAGCTGAGCAGCCACAAGCAATCACATGTCCATGGATGGATCCACCTGGATCCAGTTGTAGTGGGTGAAGCTCAATTCACTTGAGGTATCCAGGCTACACCTGACAGAACCAGTTGTCTCTGGAGAGGCTGATCCCTAGTGGAAGAACTGATGAATCTCAGCCTGTGGAGCAACCCGGGAGTTTGAGCTCTTCTGAGAAGGAGTTCAAGCCCTGTCAGTTTAAAATCCAGAACCCTCTTTTCTTATAGGGTTTTGTTGTCTTCCCCTTTTCTGTCGTCCTTCTTTCTTTCTTCTCTTAATTCAATTTCTATTGATTTTCAGCCAATCTCTTGAGTACGCAGGAGACTTATAAAGTCACTGGATAGTGACAAACACCTTATTAAAGCCTCCTCAGACACTGTGGAGGCTGTGGCTCTGTTTATATCCATTCTCAAGGAAGGTGCTCCTAGTCATCCTGCCAAATAGACAACAGCTCTTTAGATACTACCAGATCTAAACTATCCATAATAGAAAATGTGGCTGTAAATAGAGAAACTACCAACAAGGTCCAAGTTTACCAAAAATCTGGAACAGACAATGGAAACAAATTAATAACAGCACCTTTGCAACTTGTCTTGTTTGGCTCATCAAAACAAATTTACAGGATTTTCTTATCACACATGGCAGGCATTTTCTGCCTGTGAGCTTTCCCACAAACTTTATTTTGTTTCTGCATGTATATAGCTCTCGCTACTTTTTAATCTATGCTTATTGCTACCTCTAAAAAAGTGAGCAATTCAGTGAAGAAAGCAGGCTGTGGAAAAGATTCTGAAAAATTAGCATGAATGTGTTACAACACTATGTCTAACCAAAGCTTTGTACAGTAATTGAAAGGAACAAAATAAATAGTGCAATTCAGTACAAGGAAAGTCAGTTTGCATTATCTGGATTTGATTGGTTTTTTCCAAACTAACAGCATGACATGTTTTATAATTACACTTTAGTCTTTCTAATGTGCTTGTGTTTTAGCTATCTTGCACAACTACTAAATAATTGCATTGTCTTCAGCAACATTTTGAAGGTTCTAGAGCTGCTTTGTATTGGGGTAAAAATGGAATGTGTCTAACTGTGGTACTGTGGTAATTACAAACGCTGTTGTATTGATGCACACAGCAGTGTCAGGGAAAATTCCAGGGTTTTATGATAAATGAATACAAGCCTGTAAAATCTAAGGAAATGCTCAAGCTCAGAGGCTGATTCTTTAGCAAGGAGATCTGAAAAGTGGCTGATCTGGGACCAGCTGTGTTAAGGTAGTATGTGAAGCTACAGCATCTGTGTATCCTTGAAAATCCTTCAAGGGTGCTTAAGATGACAAAAACATCAACCATTTCTACAGATGAGGCAGGGAGGGCGGAGGGTTCAGTCCATGAAGAGGCAGAGCCTGGTCAGAGCCAGTCCAGTGCCTGGTCTCCACCAGGAAAGGCATGAGAGGCAGAGTCCTTCGAGACAGAAACCTGCAGCGGGGAACAGGACATGACAGAAAAAAACCCCACAAACAGATGGTGTGGAAGCTTTACCTATAATAATTGATATAGTCTGCCAAACCAGCCCTCAACAAGGTTCTCTCCGAAATTCATAATCAAACAAGTCAGTGGTAATCAGAAATGCATGCTTGGGAATGAAATATTCATCCTACTCATGGAACACCTTGAGGATAACAATACAAACACACTGAAAAAAGCCCCACTGGTATTAAAATCACTGGACTTCCGAATTATCCATGAAATGAAAAATGGCTCTCAGAGCTTTTCTTTCGAGGCAATTACCAATTAGATTTCTATATGGAAGAGAAGAGTTAAACCTTTGGGCAGTAAAAGTTTTAAATGCTAGAAGCTATATCAGACAAACATTTCATACCAGGGGTTGCATACAATTATCTGTGCAACAAGAACTGAACATAAACTCTTATGTGCGGCTTGTGCACATTTGTACATAAATAACAGAAGGTTCATGCAGAGCTTCATATTATGAAGTTTATGTGCAAAATCTTTCCATCTCACTAACTTTTCCTGCTTACATTTATATAAATTGAACCACCAAAACCAAACTGTGGGCAATCAAAAAAGAAAAGCAAATGAAAAACCGCAATACACGTTACATAGTTCAATTCAGAAGAGCAAAATTTTCCAGAATTTCACATCACAAGGCACCTAGCTTTTATTAAAAGTTTTCTTTGTTCAGTTTTAATCACACTTTGTAAGATGTCCTAGTTACACAATCACCAAAAGGAGACCTTCATTCTGTGGTTTTCTAAAGGAATCTCAAAAAAGAATTCTTGACGATTCTGGCACAAGGAGATGGGGGTTTAATTTTCCACTGTGGGATCACCTTTTCCATGGTGAGAGACCGGAAGAATTGCAGGCTCTAAACATTTAATATGTGGGGGAAGGTGCAGGTCGGGCCATGCCCTGGCCAGGCAGTGCCCTGCCCTGTACACCCCAGACCCAGAGCCAGAATCCCAGCTTGGCAGTGGCTGCCAATCCCCGGCATTCCATGGGCAATGCTCCACACCTGCCCCTGGAGCCTCTAACCCAGCTCCTGAGTGGCCAAGTGACCTGAAGTCCCACCTGGGGGAAGGGCCCAGGAAGGCCAAGGGTATTGAAAGCAGAAAACGAAGCAAGCACGTCTTGATCCTACCTCCCCTTGGAATTCCTGACAGCTGAACACCATCGGAAACAGGAATGGTAGCTGTATTTTTTTCTTTCTCTCCATCATCTCTGAATTTTTAGGTGATTTAAAATTCTGTGGGCTTGGAGTTTGTGAGGTTGAATGGGTTAAGTTAGTGCTTTGTGGAATGATTTATGTTGATTGAATATAGTGGTAAACATTTTTACGAAGTGCTCTGATTTTCTAATGCTGCCAGTGAAGGTTTTTTTGTTGTTATTTTGACCTCTTGAGAATATCTTGTCAGTATTTTTCCTGTGCATCTAACTCAGAGTATGTGAACAGCTGTAAGCCTTTTTAAGTGTCTTGTTGAATGAGTTCTGGGGCCTTACATCCATCATCCAGGTTAATTCTCCAGATTCACACCTATATTTGATAAATATATTTATAAACTAACAAATATGTGAAGTTCAGCTATAATAACTCAGTTTGCCATCCGACCTTTACTTTGTACAGATGCTTATGTGTTCAAGTTGCTACACCTTTCATTTCCCTCTACTTGTATAAAGAATTATAGCTGTAAAAATATTAATGAAGGAGTATTGTGTTTTCTAATAGAGCAGTCTAACAGATTTTGGAAAAGAGGCCAACAGTTTTGGTTCATCTTCCATTACAATCTCTGGAACCTCCTTTCAATAAACTCTGGTGCTATTTATAATTTCAGAATATTTTAAATATTGTTTTACAAGTCCCACTTCATGTTATCTGTTGTGATCTCTACAGATTTCAGCACTGTATGACAGGTGTTGTATTCCAGCTGAGACATTTGCATAGATCTTATCTTCTGCAGTTGGTTTCCTTTAAATTATCAAGTTCTTGAGGAATTTATAACTTGCTATAGTGTGCTACAGTTTATTCACAAATGAACTCATCTGTTTCATAACTAAAAATAGGCAAGCATGGATTTTTGCTCTTTATGACTTGTGTATTAAATTGGGTTTCTGAACTGTTTAACAGAAAGACAAGAGAGGAAATGCAAGGATGTTAAATATTCACTTTTAACACAAGGAATATCTAGTAATCTTAGATCTTAGCTTTTAATACACTTCATTCTCCTCCAGGCTCAAAAAGAATTTCAGGCATTTTTTAATGTTCCTTTAAGTACGGTGTTATTATACTTAATACATAAATAAATATTCTTCTTAAGTAGAGACCAATCTTTTATGTTTGCTTGGAGGCCTCCTTACTCCAGAACCATTTTCTAATATCTCTCATTATTAATGCCCTGCATCACAACAGTTCTGTTATTATTTAGTGATTGCTATTTGTCATTTAAAAACTTTAAATGTTGTGAGTTCCCTAACTAAACTGTCATAAGTGTGGTTACTTTTGAGTAATAATTCACAAACAAGATTTAATTTTCAGGGATTCTTTCCTGTTCTGCCCACCAAAAAAAAAGTCAACATATCAAGCGCTAGAGCCTACTTTTGTGCCCCTATTTATGGTCATGTTCACTCTGTACTGTCAGAGCAGATGTATCAAGGTATTTTTGGTTGGTTGGGGTTTGTTTGGTTTGGTTTTTTTTACTCTTTGCAGCAGTGTTCAACAACATAATTGTTACAGTGGTAGCAATCTGCAGCTTGAAAAACTAAGATGGGATATTGAGGGGGAAAAAGTCACAAGGTAGGTAGTACTTCACTGTTATAAGTTGCACAGGGAGGCTGTGAAATCTCTCTCCTGGGCATCTTGAAGACTCTGCCAGACACAGATAGAGCTGCCCCTGTGCACTGCTGGCAATAGCCCAGGCTGAGGCAGGAGACTCCAACTGACACTTTTGTTATACTATGAAATAATTTCAGTGCCTTACTACATCCCAGAAGTAATAATAGCTACTGTCTAGCACAGGAAATAACTCCTTGTGTGCCTAAAGACTGCATTACCTTTAAATGATAGTGTGTGAAGAGTAATGCAGAAAGGAAAAAAAAATCACTAATCCATTGGGTTTCACTGATTGTATTTATACCCTTAATATTATTTTAACAATGCTCTTTTGCGATTTAATAAATGGTATCTTGTGTTGATCAAAGTGGAAAAAGTCCTTTATAATGGGACCTGATCTTTGAAAGCTGTAAATGCTGTACAGTGTGTACTTTTGATCAGCAAGAAAAAGTAATGCATAGCAGCAGCTTTTCAGAATTACAGGTACCTTGGAAGAAAATAAAAGGCCATTGTGTAGACAATGGCAGAGAAGTTCAGTTCATTATTGATTTGACAAGAATGATCCTCATGGTTTGATTTTCCAGAAGAACTGAATGATTTGAACTCTTTTGTATTCTCAATAACTACCTTGACTCAGACATAAAGTCAGGTTGGAACTGCCATCAGAAGTATAAAATCAGAAGATCTGTATTGAGGGGATCTTTGCTGATCCATGATTGATCAAACTGATTGCTTAATAAAACCTTATTGCTCTAAATTTTAAAGGTTTTCCTTTTTTAGGATCTGCTGACAAAAGAAAACAAACTCATGTTCCTTTGCACAGCAGAGTAGATATATGGAAACACTGATGGAATTTTTACAGAAGCACATTGCCAGGAGATGGCTTCTAATGATGAGTGTTATTCCTCACTGTGGAGCAAGGGACAGTGACTCAGAGCTGACCATGCCTCTGACTCTGTCTCATTAGTCACAAATTCTGTCCCTGGTTTACTCAGTTGTTTCTGGTATTCCAGCAGATGTTCTGCAATAAGGACAGTAATCTATATAATACCTTTTAGTTTGTTTCAGTCAACAGAGTAAAACCAGAAACCATTAGTATTATTAAATCTGGTTAATTACCTTATCTGTAAAAATGCTGCAATGTTCTCTGATAAACATACATCTCAGTTGCAAAACAGATTTAGTTCTATTGACCTTTTTCCTCATTTATTCACTTAGCAGAAATTACTTAGAAAAGGAGTTCACTGGTAAATGTATTCATAGAATCAACATATTTCCATAGGGTGTTTCAAATCTTTGGAAAAGAAAAATCAGATTGGAAGTATTCTCAGATGGAACCTGTCCCAAATTATGTATTTGGCCCAAGAGGGACCAGGAATAAAGAGAAAAGTAGACTATCAAAACAATTTCCAGGATGTCAATAGTAACCATGATTTTGTGTAAGGCCATGCACTGTGGCAAAATCCACTATCCCATCCTCAAAAAAGATAAAAATTTCACAATGTTTTTGGACTAATTTATCCATTATCATAAATTACAGGGGTCTAAAGCAATGAAGTAAAAAAAAAAGTATTTTTTTGAAAATGAACAAAGCTCCAGCTTCTTCCTTAAGGTATTTTTATCAGTGAGTATGGAGCATATAGAAACAGTAAAAAATACTTAAGGCCACAGGGAAGAAAGGTACTTGCTTACTGGACAGAGATTTATATATGGAAATTTAGTTCACCTTTTGAAAATTTACTATGGATTGAGCTGAGAATCTTTCTTGTAATCAACAGCTAAGAAAGGTAAATATTAAAATTATCTTGTTTAAATGGTAGACAAGCATTGGATGAATGATAGGTAATAATCATAAATTATAAATAAATAATAATAATATTTAATAATATAATATAAAGATAAATAATAATCAGATAAATATAAAATAAATCATAAATATAAATCAAAAATAATAATCAGATTTTGTTTGTATAATGTTTTACTAAATAAAGAAAATACTGATAATAAATTTTCTTCACAGACTTCCACAGTTTCTATCCTAGTTCTTTCTACCAATGGTTAACTATAAGGGTTTCTAGAAACAATGAGTCAATAGTCATTAAATGATCAGCATTTTAACTTTTCAGCATTTTAACCATTGGAATATATGAAGTTTTCTGGAACCACTGTATAAAACTAGATGAGCATGAATGTAATAAATCACAAATAAAGGGGGAGGAGTTTGTTAAAATTTTCAAATTGATATGAACACCTGCTAATTAACTTTTGAGAATTTTGCACCTTCTTAGATGTCCAGTTCCATTCCATATCCTTCAGATATTTGAGGTCTTGAATACTTTTGTGCATCTAGGCTGAAGATAAATGGCAGAGAGCAGATGAGGGTCTTAACTGAGCAGAGAATGGCCTAAGAATGGGGACTTTGTGAGGAGGTGATGGTAGATTGAGGGCCTGCTGTCAGAATACAGACTCTCAAGGAAAAAAAAAATCAAACTATTATTTTCACTATACAGGGAAAGGTGTTAATTCCTTTAAAATATATAAAGTTCTTATTCTTAAAAGATCTGTAGGAGCTCTGAGTCATGCAATGATTATTTTATATAGGGAAAAAAAGAAAAAAGATTGGTTTAAACGACTGCTGATTTCTTTAAATCAACAGGGTTATAACCAGTGAAGGCTAAAAAAAAGATGTTGCTTTTATACAACATGAGAAGATAGTTAAGAAGTGGAGAAGAATGTGGCAACCTGGTTATCATCAGGACAAAGAGCCCTGTATTCACCAAAGATATTGTTGCAGCATTTATTAACATCACTGCTTCTGGCCTACTTGCTCATAGACATTTACTGCAACTTCAAGAAATTGTGGACACTGATTCTCATTGCCTCTTCTCTCGCCTTACTGTGTGCTAAAAGTTTTATTGCTTAACCCCCTCCTTCACCTCTTATTTATAGAGATGGCAGCCTTCAAATATTGAATGCAGCCTTTTTTTTCTGGGAAAATGTTTCCCCTATCAAGGGCACTTTTAAACAGACTATGTTCTTGGACATCTTCAGCTGAGTATTTTCTGAACATCAGCTTTTTTTTTCTTTTTGCCCCCTTTTTTTTTTTTTCTTCTTCTTTTTTCTCTTCTTCTTCTTTTTCTTCTTCTTCTTCTTCTTCTTTTTCTTTTTCTTTTTCTTCTTTTCCTTGTAAAATCTTGTACAAAAATGTTTTAGCACTTGGTGTTTGGAGGGAGGGTGGAGGAGAGGAAAGGAATAATTCAAAAAAAGAAGAAAAATGAGTCAGAATTGATCATATATATGCCTTTGAATATCAATTTAAAACAATCACAAAAAAAATCCTACTTCAGATCTGTGACATTTTCTGTATCTGAAATTGGCTTTATTTATAAAAGCTTTCACACCTTCTGAGAGGCCTGCTTGAATTGTTTCTCTGTGCCCTTCCTGTTGCAGTGCTGATAGAATGTTAGTAGATAGAAAAGCAGACCTTAGGAATGTGACAGACAGGTCACCCTCTAGCTGTATCCTTGTTTCGTACAGAATCACTTTGTCCAAACCAGTAAAATGTGTTCTGAAAGGTGCCTTCCACCAACAGCTGATATGCACTTTACAAAATTCTTGGTGCAGTTATATTCAAGCCCCAGTTCATATTCAGTAGGTATAACACTAATTGCAGGAACAGTCAAGACACCTCTAATTAGGTTAAAATCCATTGACTGCATATAGCTTTTCTGTAAGAGTTGCTGAAGCAGGTTAATTGGGAATTCCCTGGTGACAAGGGATGTGTCTCATGGTTGCATTGAAATGCTCCTTGGTGCAGTAAAGCAGGCTTTGGCAATCAAGAGACATGGATCAGTAGGACTTAATACTTTGCAGTGAGATGAAAGTCTAACAGCAATTCTCTCTTCTGTGCCTCCAGCCTTAACCCTATTTGGGAAAAACAGTGACAGAGGTGGCAATACCTATCATACAGATATCAGTGTAGGAGTTTATTTGCAAACTATCAGATGCAGAACTGTTTGTCACAGGGACTGACTGCTAAGGTAGCAGCAACACCAGCTAGTCTAGACTTCCATGAGTAGCTTCTCGTGATTTCAGTAATCCCTTCAGTTTACATTTAAATTCAATCAGGAAGAGCATGATGGCACAGCTGGAATAGCCAGCAAGCCAGTACTGAAATGTCCAATCCACTTTCAGGAGAATTTAATTCATTCCTAATTTGTTATGCTTGAGGTACTCATCATATAAAACAGAATATGGAGACAAAATATAGAACCACTGCAGGCGTGCTGTTTTTCACACAGTGAAGGCAGACCAGCTTCTTTTTTTCTGGGCAGAGATCTCAAGAGCACTGCTGGTACCATCTGGTATGGGGCAGGGAAGGAGACTGATATAGGTCTTTAGTGAGAGATTAGATCATCTTGTCTTCATACATAGATTTGCCAATATAGTCATTTACTCCTGAACTGTGAGTCTCCCCTGGGTTTATATTACTGTGCCTGCTCTGTGCTGTTAACCCCATCTGAATCTGATAATTTCTGGAAGATGAGATAGTTGTTTTTTTTAAGCTCTCCAAAGATTTTTGTTAGAAAGAAGCTAATCTTAGACAAGCCTGCTGTGGAAAAAAAAACAAAAACGTTTTCCCTTCAGACTAAAACTTGTCTGACAGAAAAGCAGCCGGTTGCATATCACCTATGAGACACAAAGCATCAGGGGCACATTGCTGCCTGTAATGTGACTTTAGACCCAAGTGACACATAAACATGAGCATGATGACTTTGCTTATGCGAGCAGTGTCAATTTTGTCTCTGTTTGGATACATACATTTGAAATATTCAGCTGGGAAGCCTTATTCCTTAAGGCTTCCCAGCTCCTTGGCACATCATTACAGCCACCTTCAGAGGAGTGCCTAGAGGACATGTTGGAATGACAGTACTGGTAACACAAGGTATATCTCTGGTAGAGAGAGGCCTTATGAAAGCTACATTCTGGGCAACCTGCCACAGAGTGTTTTTTTTTGTAGTTGTTTTGTTGTTTGTTTGAATAAGAGAAATTCCTTGCCATAAGAGTTATCCTGTTAGGCATGCCTGACACTAGACCTTGGGAGGCAACATGCTCTTGCAGTGGGGCCTTTAATTTTCTTAGTGGGTGCTTAAAGGATGGAAATAGTACATGGACTAGCTAAAGGGAGCAGCGTTTCTAACTGTGACCAGAAACATCAGTATAAAGGTATTTTCTAGCTGATATTTTATCATCCCATCACAGAAGACAGACTTCATGCCTGTGATAATGTTAGGCAAAAAGTGATCTGAAGTTAGGATCGCTTCATGTCAGCCCTGCACAATGCCCTGCTGCAGGCTACAGCATGACACGATGATTCAAAAGGCATTTGGGATGCTGTTGTTCAGGCTGTGTCTGACAATGCAGTAGCTCATAGCTAATTGAAAGCACACTTGATTGCCACATGACAGGAATTAAGCTTCAATTCCATTTTTTCTTATCAAAAAAAGGTGAAAAAATCCCTTTAGGCATTTGAAAATGCCATTCTCACATATAAAACATTAATTTTTGATTGAGTACCCTTAGTGGCCTGAATTTCTGGGTGAACTGTGTGACTAATGGCAGTGAGGCATGCAGATAATTACCTATGCAAAGGTAATTCATGTCCTGTCCACAGACAAAATTGCTCCATTGTCTGCAGTTAAGGCCTGGGAAGCTTTGTAACATGCAGGTGGAATATGTTTTACACCCCTGGTGGGTGGGCACTGTTCATGATACAACATGCATGACTCAGGAGGGTCTAGAGAGTCAGAGGGTCATTTCCCTGCTGACAGAGCTGCTGAGCAGTGTGTGGCCACCTGTTTGGGGAACCCTTCTGAAAAAAACCAGATCCTTATCTACTCTTGCACAGACAACAATAGAGTGCTTCCCCCAAAGGAATTATTACTCTGATGTTGGCAGAGAGTAATTATTAGAAGGGTAATCAGGTCTCCCAAACAGGATGGTCAGTTGTTTGGACAGTCATGGGAGCCTCCATTGTGAAGGTTCTTGTGATATTTTCAGCTGGTTTGATTGAGACTCTCCAAACCACTGTTCTACTCAATTTTTATGAGCCAGCTGTTCTACTATGCAACTGTCCCACCACATGTGATCAGATGTTTTAACTGCAGAAAAAACATCTCTCAAACATCTTTACAATTTAGAAATGACGGTTTCTTCATCTTTGGGTATGGTTTCTATTTACAATTATTTTATCTATGTACAATCTGTGCAGCAGCAACTACCTGTGAATCTCTGGGAGTTCCTACAGAGGGTGTTAATCAACAGATAAATTAGATTAGTCATAGCAGGAGCTGTCTCAGGGAATCTTGAGAACTGTCCAAAATCCCATGTCAAGAGTTCCTGTAACCATCAGTCAAATACTTATTTGTGAAGGTGCCTGGGAGCTGGTCAACCTCCAAGTCACGTCCATTTTCTCAAACCAGATATTTGCATTACATCTATGCCAATAACTTGCTGTCTAATTCTTGGACCAGTGACAGGATCCACGTTTTCAGAATTCTGGATGTGCATAAAGGCACAGCCTTCATCATCACCTACACCAGAATTACAGCTACTGAAAATATTTATTTTCACACATAAAACTTGCCACACTAAAAAAAAAAAAAAAAAAAAAAATCAGTTATTTGTATTCGTATTCTGTGTTTAGAATCTCTGTGCTCATGCTAAAATTAAGCAAACATAAGTGAACCACTGAGGGGGAGTTAAACAACCTTGCAAGCTCTGAAGAGGGTCCCCTGCTGAAGCTGATTTTTCATGTGCATCTCTCTTAGCACCAGCTGAGGGCGACAGTCTGTAGACAGTCTCTAATGATCCTGCAATGCTGGTTTTTTCAACCAAGGAGAGACTGGCTGAGACAAAAGCGATGCTCTGGGCCATCTCCTGAGAGGAAGACAGAAGCAGCTTTGCTATTAGGATACCATATAATAAACTTATTCTATTTATTTTCTATTTATTTCTTGTGATAGATATAGATGAATGAATTCTGCTAACAGACCTAATTTGAGGTCCCTGGTGCAGCAATAGGCAGCATAGCTGTGCAGGGATTTTACTGGAGCGATGAAAGACTTTTTTTTGATAGAGATATGCTGGATAGGTTGTTGGGTGTTGTCTTGGTTTGGAAAGACAGGTATCTGCCAGGGAAAGCTGAAGTTTCTTTTAGAATAGAGAATGTAAACCCCTCACCCCCGCCAAATTATAATTTTGCAATTAAGGGCTTTCAGGTAAAGATGTGGGAATAGGAATAACAGTTCTTTACTAGGAATATTAACAGTACAAATGTAGTAGAAGACAAAACCACCCAACCCAACAAGCAAACAAACAAACAAACAAGCAATCCTGGAAAACCCTGACAGAGTCAGAGCTACTACCTGACACCCTGTTGGTCAGGGTGTTGGAAGCAGTCCAAAAGTGAGCCCTCCTGGAGTGGCAGATGTGCTTCTGTTGAAGTAGAGATGATTCTGTAGAAAAAGGGTCCAGTGATGATGAGAGTGGGGTCCAGTCTTCCTCTGGTAATCAGGCGAAGCCAGACAGCTTCGTGTTCCTGAGTCCCAGTTTTATCCAGGTAGGAATGGTTGGCTCCCCCCACTGGGTGGAGCACCTCACAATAGGATGATGGAATGTGGATGTACTACCTTGGGGAGGGTAAGGGTGTCTTAATGGTCCATTAGCAGAAAATATTCCCCTGAGGGAGGACGGGCAGTGAGAGAGATAAGGAACAATGCCCTACCTGGTTTTAACAGTTGGTCCGTTATCAAAAGGCACCTGCCCGCCCCTCCTTCCAGAGTTACAAGAGATAAAGAAGAACAATTCCCCAACTGCTTTCAGCAGATGAAATAGAATACACGTTTTAGGTTCTATAACTCAAGACAGGTGTGTGCGAAGGGATACTGGCCACACATTTGGTATGACCACTAGCATTACATGGGAAAGGTGTGATCTAGTTATCATCGCCCAGTGATTTCATACCAAAGTGCTGCTTAGATATGGATAGTGAGTGCTACAGTCACAGTAGCATCTATACAAGCAGCAAATGCCCTTTGACCCATTCAAGTAAATATGTACTCAGGCACTGCTATCAAAGGCAGTATCAGTGTAAGGAGAGCTTTGTTGCCATCATCCCTTTAGAACCTACAACACAGAGAATAATCATGAATCTCTTAATATCAATGTCAGATTAATTCAGTCTGTAGGAGCCATAAACAAGTATTCATGGTTCCAAAGCAATCTTGGGTGCAGGTCTACTGGGGAGGAATCAGGGACTTACAAGGATAAATCTGATTTCTCATAACTTATCACAGGTATTGGCTTGAGACTAGGAGATGACAGCTAAGTTTTGTCTCTTTTGTAGCAACATGTTTCCTTATTTTAACCATGAACAAGCATTAAAATTACTCCATAACTGTTTTTATTTTGGTCCAGGAGCTGTCATCAGTGTAAATCAGTTACTCCATATTTACACAGGCACACCTGAAGTCAGAAAGAGTTTCCTAGCAACCTCATCTTCATCAAAACTTGAAGGAAAAATAATTATATTTAATAGAATAAAACTTTGCTGAACGAAAGGATATGACACTTTCATTTCATTTTCCTAAAGAACAGTTACAGTGCTTTCCTTGTTCCCTAAATTTCCTGTCAATTACATAACTCCTTTATTTAGTTCATAGGCATCACCATCAACTATGTTAAAAGTGCTCTTTACTTCTGTTGAAATTCAAGGTCTCTGTGCCTTGAATATATCTGATATATCTTCTGTACATTTTCTTGAGAGGTGTTCAAAAGACAGAACTAAGGCAAACATGCACTTCAGAGCTCAAAATATATTCAGTGGATTCAAGCTGATGCAGACACATCATTATTACAAGAATTAGATATCTTTCTACTGTATTATTTAGTATGCCTATCTTTATAATGCAGGAGCTCAACAGCTTTTTTTTATTATTATTTTAGTAAGGTTTGCTAGAAGAAATGTTTTGGGTTTCTGCTTAACTCTGATGTACAGGATGTCACTTTGAACAAGGAGCTCTAAGGGAAAAAAAATTCTTTAATGTGTTCATCAGCAGCTCCTGTCAGTGTCCAGGCATGGAGGAGCAAGACCATTCCAGATCTGAGAGTGGAGCTTGACTCTCTCTGCCTGTTATGGTGTATGAGCCTGCACAAAATAAACCCAAATACGAATGGGGATGGAAAAACAGAAATTAAGGCTAAGAAGAACTTTCTTAACCAAGAACCTGACATGGATGACTGAATAAAATAAGCACAGTATTAAGTCAATTTATGGGACTGAAATAAAGTAAGATCAGTTAGTCAAGTCTTTTGACAGAGAACAGTATAATAATCTGAGAGTAATCATAAACTGAAAGTCAGAAGATGAATTCAGAAGATCAAAAAAACCTGATGAATAGGAAGTGTTATTTCCTTTTGTAGGCTTCATTGCATATACAAAACAAAATATGTAGCTTTATTATTTTGTTCTCAACTGCTTAAATATGATAAATCACAGAATCATAGAATAGAGTTTATAGAATGGTTTGGGTAGGAAAGCACCCTCCAAATCTTCCAGTTCTGACCCTCCTGCCATGGGCAGAGATACCTCTGAAGAGGTTGTTCAGAGTCCCATCCTGCTTGGCCTTGAGCACTTTTAGGGATGGGGCATCCACAACTTCTCTGGGAAACCTGTTCCAGTGTTTGCCACCCTCACCATAAAGAATTCCTACCCAATATATAGAATCTAAACTTACCCTCTTTCATTCTATAGCCATTGACCCCTGTCCTACCACTATATGTCCTTGTCAAAAGTCTCTCTCCCTCGTCCTTGTAGACCCTCTTTAATTACTGAATCAACTCTGTATATCACTAAAATATCTTCTGTGATCATTCTTATTAAACTGGCCATCTCAGTGAAAATATACTGAAATATGCACATCTTTTCAGTATAAAAATGTACATGCAAACATAATAAATGTATTAGCAGATAAGTAGATAACTTCCAAAAATCTGTTAATCAAATTGAAAATGCTATTCCTAACTTGGGAGGGACTAGATCTAAACTTGATTTAGATTTAATTATTTTTTTTTTTAAATCAGGTCTTTCCCCTTATGATTGGAAAATTGTATTCCAGAGGGCATACCTCTGGATACCTTGGACTGTTCTGACAGTGAAACTAGTTTATTACAATTACTATGGAAATAAATAGAGTGAGAACAAACAATTCTGCTCACAGTAGGAACCTTGTATTGGAATGAAATGTGACTTTGTGAAGAACACTTCACAGATTTAATGTAATACTGGTTGCAGAATAAGTATGGGAACAGCATAGGCCATTATTTAAGATAAAAAAATGACAGCACTTACTTTAAGTAGTCAGGTTTTCAAGTTACTATATAAGGCATATAATTTGAAAGTATTCAAATAACTTTGGCTAAGACTCTGACCTCACAAAGAATCCCCTTAGGGCTGAGGATCATTGATAAAAAGTTTATTGCTGGATCTGAATCTGAAGGATCTCCTTAACAAGCATTTGTTGAATGTCATTGAAGATATTCCTAGCAGTCTCTCTGAAAAATTCAGTCATTAAGAACTTAATCTGACACTAGCTACATATATATTTGGAAAGCACCCCCTCTTGGGAACATGGAAAGGTCTTTGTGAAACTTAAATTTCATTTAAGAGCTTGAGGACCAATGGGATTTTAAACATTTTACTTACACAAAAAATTGCTTTGGCACAGCTATTCCACAGGTGAGGGCCTTTTCTATTCACACTCAAGGTTTTTTTTATAAATCCAATTACTTTTTTCTTCTACTACCAAGTCAAATAAAGATTCAAGGCAGAAGAATTTTCATTAAAATTTTTTACTCAGTCAGAAAAGTAGTGAATAAATACTTTAAAAATCAATAACATGTAAAAAGTTCTAAAATAATTAATTGGTCTCAATTAAAACACTATAAACATAAGATTGGATTGCTAAAAAGCAGTAGACATTAAAGGGGACAGATGTTTCTAGAAAGCAATGATATATTTGTTTTCCCATAGCATATATGTAGTTCTTCTCATAGTTTTGTAGAAAAGTATGAAAAAACAAAGGAAATAAAATCCATCTTTTTTTATAAACACTATTTTTAAGATATTGATAATTTAGTATTTTTTTGCAATAAAAGCAACAATAACTTTTAATACTTTGTAAAACACTGATGCTGGAATGAGACATTTCAATCGTTCCTATTACCTCTCTTTTTGTATACCTATAAATACAGTGCTTCCTTTCTCTTTAGGTATTGTTGTATTGGAAAATGTAATAAATGAAATAAAAGAACAATGAATGATTGTTAAATGTTGCTGGCTAATTTTAAATGATTGGCTCATGAGTGTTTTAAAAAGGTTAAAAAGTTAACATTAAATTGCATTTGCAATTTGATTTATAGCAGCATAAAGAGAAATCAGGTTTAATGTGGTCCTTCCCAGCACTAGGTATTATGGAAAGGATTTGTGAGAGGTTCCCTAAATGCCCAAAAGTTAATATTTTAACAAGACATGAGAGAATGAAAGAAAGGAGTTTTATCTAGTCAAAATATTGAGGGACTAATCCTGGTCTGATTACCACTGTGAAGTAAAAACGGCTCACTCTAAAATCAGGTTGAGGAAGTCTCCCTGCCAGGTAACTTGGCAGTGGCTGTGACTTCGAGGGTTGTTTCAGTAATTGTTCAGATGTCTCTAGTGCAGCCTTTTGTAGGAATCTGGGTGTATTTGTCTTTGGTAATGTCCAAAACACATTTTGGCAGTGTTCCTGTTCTGTTCTCCTGTTCCTCTGTACAGGCTCCTCCAGGCATCCCAGGTTACAGCCCTCTCTGTGGAGAAACAGGTCCAGCCTGCTGCTTCTTGGTGGCCATGATCTCTAGGACCTCACAAGTCAGAAAAATGCTCTTTCAAAACACATGGAGGAAGTCTCTGCATGTCAACCAAAAATACTTGTTGTTTTTCTCATTTGTTTCTGTTTTATTATGGATTTTGAATTTTTTTTTTTTTTTTTTACAAATGTCCCCTTATTTATACATGGCAAAGCATACTGGTGCTAGCATGATAGTCAAGTGCCTTCAAAATTAATGATAACTGATGATGGCCAAACCATGCTATTTCTATTGCTTTTTCAGTGTACTGTTCTCTTTTCAGTATACACTGTATCATTTATTTAAATGATGAATATATATTTCAGAATATACCTATCCCAGAAGTAAGGACCTGGTTTAGGCTTTTAAAAATATGGTTTTAGAAAAATATGTTCTGTTTTTCCTTCAAAGTACTATTTTTGCCAGTTTTTACAGTGCATTTTGAATACATTTACACAATTCCTTAGACCTCAAAACAGAATGACTTCAGAATTCATCAGAATTATAATACAATTTAGCATTTTAGAAAACTGGTGAAAATATGCATGGAAGGAACCCATTAACACAAAAGCAAGCTGTTTTGACCTCTCTCTGTAGCTGTCTCAATAAACCTGCATTCTGTAGAGGCTGACATGCAGGGAGCTGAAACGAAATAGCGGCAAAGCTTCACTGTAAGAGAAAAAATAAAGCTATGTATTTTGTTCAAGTAGTCCTGTAAGAGGTGTTAAGTAAAAATAATACAGCCTGGGAAAGGACTTCTATTCTAATTGGATTTTGGTTTTGTTTTCTGTTCTATTTTGTGCTCTTGGTTTCTTTTGGGGAAGATTTTTGCTGTCAAATTATTTCAGCTTTATCAGGGTTTCCAACTGCATCTGGAAGGAAACTAGAGTGGCCACTGCCCTTGTACTTACTTAGACTGATCATTTTAAGAAATCTAGAAAAAGTAAGACTTCAAATGAAGTCAAGAACTCACCTTTTGGGCCTGTGGGCCCAGAGATTGTAAGTACATTGGGAAGTGACTATCCGCCCACAGATAGCTCTTATACAATCAAAGTTATTAGCAAAAAGTTACTATTTAATTATAAAATGTGTAATAGGCAGAGCAGTGTCTTCCTATCATACAAACCAAGGAATGGGCAAAGACTATGTGACTTAACAAGTTAATTAAGGGAATATAAATTTTTTAGAATTGTCTAGTGTCTTCCTCTTCACACATTTTCAAAGTGCTTACTCAAAGTCAAAATATAGTACAGAAGTCAAGAAAAATTTGAGCACATTTATGTGGTAATATTATGTGGTGTATATGAGTGGTAATAATGTTCCAATCTGCCTACTAAAATCTCCAGTAAGGAGGTTGTAAAACTATTTTCTCTGCTAAATATTTCCCAGTAATAAGCATTCCCTTTACCTTTCTTCCTCCCCCACCATGTCACCACCTCCCAGATGCCAAGGACATTTGAGATACACAGCTTTTGTAAATGCTTAGTAGTCATAAGTTTTTCGAAGAAGTGTCACAATTTCTCATGTCTGATTCAGGACTCTTTGTCATTTGGGTTAAGTAAAACTGCAGAAACATTGGTGCATTAACCTGCAGAAACAGTGAAGTCTCTCAGCCTTGTTTCAGTTTGTAGGAGATGAATATTTTCCACTTCCATACAGATAGAGAGAGATCTTCACACAGAATCTAAACATCATTTGCCAGGAAGAGATGTCCAGATTTCTATGTATCCAGACAATATCCTTTCATGAAAATGTAGCTTAAGACAGGGACATTTGTAGTCAGCACTTAAGGCTGAATAAAACCTAGACAGACCTATTTAAAGTGAACTAAAAAAAGAAATATTTTTCTGGAATATCTGGAAAAATAAATCTGCAATATAGTCAAAAATCTAGGAGTGTTATTGAATGGAAGAACAAGGAAAAGAGTAGACTATCATAAAGTCAGGCAAACCAGTCAGCAATTGCAAAAAGCATTAAAGGAAAGAGATTCAGAGATGAGGATTGAGGATCAAGAGTCTAGAACACATCTGTAAGTAAGAGGCATATCATACAGAAACCACTGTGGATTTTCTAAGTGGATGCATCCCACAGGGCAGCCCTTCATTTTTTTTTGCAGATTAATTGCAGCCAGATGTAGCTTGATTGCCCAGGTGGAACTGACTGAGGCACACAGAGGCTGCACTTCCAATTTCTTTTTGGAACAGAGGTTTCACAGAATGTTTAACCTAATATTCCTTTATCTCTGAGGACTGGTTTTATTTCCCCTCAGAAAATCCTAAAGAAAAAAATCCGAGGTGGTTTGAAGGATAGCCCCTCTCCTTTTGTTGCCACTCAGGATCAGCAGATGGAAACAGCAGGCTGCAGGAACTGAGCTCTCAGTTGGTGTCTGAGCAATTGTCTCATGCCAAGAGAATTGAGAAGGCCACAGAGGAACCAGCTCCCAGCCAGCATTTGGACAAAAGCCATGCCAAGGTGGTTAAGCAGCCTGCAGGGAAATCTGGCTTCTGCCAGTGTGTAGATGAAGTGCAAGGCACAGTGAAATGTGACTCCCAGCTGGCACAAAGGCAAAAATCCATGCCAGATAGTTGATCCAGTCGCAGAAAGATGGCCTTCATTGGTACCAGGCCAGAGACCAATAGCAGTGAGTTGGGAATAGCTTTCAAAACTCTCTTGTCTCTTGCTTCTAATGTGAGTCCCCCAGAGCAAGCAAAAAGGGTTCATTACCATTTCCTGAATCTCAGGGGAAAGCAGAGTTCCAACATTGTTTTTACAGCAACCAGAAGGAAGAAATTTCTGTTTCCAGACAGAACATACATAAAGCCATTGATGACATGCATAGCAAGAGGAGAAAGGTCCATCCTGTACATGCATATCCTTAGCTTCCTTGAAACATTCTTAGATCTTTCAGACGCCAATGAGTCATTTGCATCCAATGGATATAATTCAATTGTCGTTCTGTGAGGTTGTTTCTACTTCACTGCCATCTCAAGAAGAATGAAATGGTGGTTTGTATGTGGAGAAAAACCTGCTTCCTTTTCTCCTCATCTCAGAAGGATTTGTGGGATGGCTATAGTTCTCCCCAAAACACACTCACACATGTTCACAAACTACTTGCAATTTCACTGGTAAAAATGTTCTTAAGAAAGGGTGTCTTTCCTAAACCTTCAGAAGTTTTACTAGGTGACCAATGAATGGTTCTTTACAAAGACAACTTCTAAACAGGGAGTATACAAGCATCTCCAGAACCTGTGAAGCAGAAAAAAAATATATTTTTCAAGCTGGGAGATTACTGATGCTATCAAATATGTAGCTAAGATTTTCATTCAGGAGAACAAATAGAATCTAATTTTATGTGTGTTTTCAGAAAATAACTTTCCCATCTTCCAAACAGAAACATATATTTGCCTTTGATTTTTAATATCCAAATTTATTTTATTTGTCAATAAAGTAAATTAATTTTACCCAAGTCAAATGTGTGATGATAACTAGTAAGTGATGTCCCTGTGTCAACCCGTTAGTTTTCCCATCTTATTTTCTATCCCATCCTGGTTGAAAAGGTTAAGAGATTGTCTGGGTTTGGTGTGGCAGCTAGCCAAGACCAACCTATAAACATTTAACTTGCTTTCTATCCTGATTTTCTAGAGGAAAAGAAGTTGAGCAAGGACATATCCAGAAGTAAGTTCAAGGACAATTTTTCTCTACTATTCCTATGCGTAGGAATTTTTGTTAAAAAATAAGATTTTTTTCCACTTTGTCAGTCAGTCATAATTATGATATATACTGGTAGGCAGACAAACATATCACTGATGTACCAACATGGAATAATGTTTATGATGAGCAAGTTTGGGTTTACGAATTGAGATGCCTAAACAATTGTTTTATATTTGTAGAGTAACTACAATGAATCCTTTGTAAACTCTTTAGTCAGAAAACCACTTTAAATTTTGCGATTATCAACACTTCAATACATTTTAAAGTGCCAGAAAAATTATTTGACTGAACTGGTTTCCAAACTAATTAATATTTTTTACAGATTATATTCTTACAGCTGATTCCTAAATACTGCTTTCTAAATTCCTTTTGTTACCCTCCATTAATTCTTTCCTTAAATTTTTGCCTTGGAGATTAAAATTTTTCAAGACTAGCCTAAACCTGCAGTTTGTTTATTTTTCTGCAGTGTTTGGCTTAAAACCATTTAGTTCTCAGGAATATAAGTAGATGAAATTGACTTCTGTTAAGACTTGCCTTATGACTACTTGCTGAAAAACTGTAGTGATGAATCAGCTGAACCTAGAAAATTAGAAATTGGCAGATTAATTGCTCCTTATTCAGAGCAGTGCATTTGAGTGCATTTGCTCCAGGAAAAATTGGTTTTGATTTGGCTGAGCTTTGGAGGTTTGAAAATAATGCCTCTAAAATATGCCTTGTGCATGGAAACTGAGTTCTTTTAGCATGTCTCACTAGTGTTATGAGTAAATCAAGTTGCACTGACTCCCAGCAGACAGCCCAGAGTGCAAGAGAAGCTCAGAGTACTTCTAAAAGACAAGGTTCCAAAGATCCCTCCTTATTCAATCTGTATTGGCACACACACTGACAAGAACATGCACAGTGTGCTCAAAGGCTGCCAGACACTGACTGCATTCTTCTATGGCTGCTAACCAATGAAGAAATGTATCTTCTAGAGTTTTGGTTTTGTGATAGTGCCAGCTGATTTGCTTTATTATGCATTTATAATTATGTTTACCCTAATAAAACAGCTAAAAAGAGCCTAGTGGGAAGAGAAAGGGGGATACTTCGGGACTTACTGAGCATAGTCAAGGCAGAGGATCTTGGAGACAGGGGAGTCAGTTAGTCACAAATAAGAGCTTGACACTCATGAAATGTCATTTTAAAGTGGAGAAAAAGTAGCAAAAAGACTTCAGAGGGGTCTAGAAGGGTTTGAGACTGGTGCTACGCAGATTGAGTAGGGAAAAGCAAGGATAACAGACAAAGGATAAGAGGCAAATTTCCCTTATTTGGATATTCTTTACTTAAATAATTAAATATTTGCTTTTTATTTAAAGAAATTGTGTTCTTTGAGGGTTTTAAAATATTTTTGGTTTGACAGCAGACTCATTAGATGTGAAAGACAAACTTTGGTTTTGATAACCCCAGATCTCAGTGAGAGCAGAACAAAAATTGCTGGCATTTTGTGGAAGCTGAAACATTTTAAGATTTCATTCACAGAATAAAAAAGAATACAATGAATAGTGCAGCCAAAACTATCTGTTTGAACAAAGGTAATGCTTTTATTTATCAGTGTTCTAAGAGTAGGAAGAGTCAACATTTCATTAAATAATGTTGGCTATAAAACAGCAGAAAAATGTTCGCAAAATTCTTTCACCAGTGTTACATGATCACCATAAGGAAGAGCTCACCAAGTGGGACACAAGTTAGATTGTGCTGGTTTCACTCTAGCTTACGTGACCTCAAGATAATTGCTCACAGTAACAGAAATTTCTGAAGACTGAAATTTTCAACCACTGGGTTTTTTATATTGATGTTTTCCAAAAATAAGTTTAAAATCATTGAAGTGAATATTAATAGAGTGTATGACGTCTTTCAAATCAAATGCACAATGCTTAAAGAGCTTAAAAAATCACAGAATAGTTAGGGTAGGAAGGGCCCCCTGGAGATCCAGAAATGTATCCAGAGGGGTTTTGAATGTCTCTGGACAGGGAGACTCCACAACCTCCCCAGGCAGCCTGTTCCAGTGCTCTGCCACACTTATTGTAAAGCTCTCCCTCATGTTGAGGTGAAGATTCTTGTGTTTCAGTTTATTGCCATTGCTCCTCACCCTGTCACTGGCACCACAAAAAAGAGTCTGGCACATCCTCTTGGCACCCACCTTTGAGATATTTGTATGTGTTGATGAGATTCCCTCTCAGTTTTGCCTTCTCCAAATTAAACAAGTCCAGCTCTCCTTGTAACAGAGACACTCCAGACCTTTCATCATCTTTGTGGCCTCTGCTGGACACTCTCTGGTAGTTCCTTGTCTTTCACTGAGGAGATTGGAACAAGGGGAATTCATATTAAATATTAATAAGTAGTAAAAAAAAAAAACAACTCAAGGAAATATTGGCAGGGTAATGGAAAATGTTTTTTTTTTTTCTTACAGTTTGTGAGTTACAAGCGAAGTAGATATTTTTAGTTGATAATAAAGAGCTGAACAAGGTTTATTATAGCAAGTTTAATATAGCAGCTATGCAGAAAAGCCTACAAACAGACTTTCAGAACTATAATTTTTCTGGTAATAGAGTTCATTTTCCAGCACAAAGGCTTCTGCAAAGTCGAAGCTTGACTTCTATCCCACATAAACCTTATTAAAACATCTTTGAAGAAATGTAGTTTATTTATGGATTTGAAGAAAGTTCTTGAAATGAGGTTAACATTGGTGATCGTACAAATACAATGCAGGTTAAATCCCCTGAAAGCTACACACAGATACTGAAAAAAAAAAAGAAGAAGAAAAAAAAAAACTAACAAAGCCAAAAAACAACCACAAACCAAAATAGATTCTTTTGAATTTTATTCCTCATCAAAAAATCCAGGAGAAAAAAACAAAACAGTAGTATTTATTTACTGCAGAGAACAATTCAAGGGAACTGATCTGGTTTTGGGTTTCGATCTGCCTTTCATTTAACTGTAGCTTTCTGTTAGACCAGCATTCCTTAATCATATGATCCATTGGCAGTGAAAGTGCCCAAATTCAGTGTGCTAAGAGCTATAACAATTTTGCTGGGATATGTACATTTTTTCCAAGATCCATTTATTCATTCTTGTGTTGACCTTACAATCTCCTAATTTTCCCTAACAACTTCTGACCGTGTAACTACTAGATTTGTGTTGCAAAAGTCTCCTGAAGGTATTAAGATTTTTCTCATTTTTAGTCATAATAATTCATTTTTGCCTAAAAAGATTAGGATTATCAGGTCTTTAGATTTTCTTACATTTCCTTTATCTGTAATAAATACACTTTATAAATTGATATCTGTAAGCTTTCCATTTTTACTGAGAGTATGCTGGACATAGAGCATACTTTTATCATATTGCTTTCTGGTTTTTGATACACTACCTTTTTGGAAATGTCATCAAATCTTAATGAAACATATGTGTATATATCCTCTTCTGCTTGGAAATTTCCTGTAGTGCTGGCTAGATAAATTCTCTGAATGGTTCTTTAGAACAGGCACATCAGAAAAGTGGAGACTAATGCATGCTGACCTGCCATATGGGCAAGATTTCACTGAAACCCTTTTTTTCTTCTTATGAGACATACATACAAATCCCAGAAGCTATGTACACAGTTTTGTGTTTAATAACATAGTGCAGCATACTGTTCACAGAAGTATGTAGGCACAGATGAATCATGAACATAAACAGGAGGAGACAGATTGTATACATTGAGCCTCTGTCTAACTCTCACACCAAGCACAGTGGATGCCAGTCCTTATGCCTGAGGCAGCAACTACCCACAGAACCTCTACCCTGGTCCTAAGAAGTATCTTATTAACTCTAGAAGAGCCACAGATTCTGTATTACCTGCTGTAAGTCTCTGCTCTGTAAACACCTGCAGCTGCCCTGTCTTCTGGGCCTTCAGCATGGAAAAAATATTTGCAGCAACCCTGAACAACTTTTTAGCTTCCCTTGAGTTACTCTCACAGGCTCTGCTCCTCTCCTTGTCACAGCAGGATGACAGTATCAAAGCTGGTAAATTTTGTTGTGGAATCAGCTGCTGCGTTGCAGACAGGCACAATAAATTCTCTGCTAAAGAAGTTTGAACAGGGGGCCAAAAAACTACGATTAGTAAAAGAAGACAGATTTTTTAAAGATGAAGAGAGTGGATAGGAGAATACAGAGACAAAGGAGGAGCAACGTGCAGAAACATAATAGCCAGGAGACACCAATGACAGAAGTAATTTTTAGACTGTAAAAGAATGAGACAAGAAGGGCTTGAGGGGGATATATTTTTTAGAAAGAGCAAACAAACAAAATCCCAAAGAACTGCAGCACAGCCATCCATCCTGTACATTGTGGAAAAATAACAGCACAACATTCCCTTTTTCTGCTAACATCTGGTCACAAAAGGAAGCCAAGAACCAGTCAAAGAAGAGCAGTTCACTGACAAACACATGCCAGCATTCTTGCTATCACTACCATACAGCTCTGGTCCATGTCTCAGACACAGAGATTTAATGACTATGTGACTTGAAGAAAATAAAAGTACATGAAAGTACTTATTTTTCCCCCAAAATTATGGGTCTTGAGGTGAAACAAAGAATTTCAACTGAGAAAGAATAAAAACAGTCAATGCTTTGTAGTCAAATTCAAAATGTTTCTCAGCATGGAGCCTTTGGCTGAAAATTTCAAGAAGAGCTGGCGATCCCAAGATGCTGTGCAGGAATTGCCTCCCCTCAGCACACACATGACATGTTTAAATATCCATCCAGCCACAAGATGTCAGCACACTCAACGGGAATTCCCACAAAAACCAAAATCTGTACAGATGGGGTATTTCTGTGTCACACATCTCCCCTCCTGCTTTTAATGGAGAAAAAAAAAAAAAAAAGTTTCTGGGGAGTTACATGAAATTTCACATTCAGGTTGTGCCTTCAAAGTGGAAATACCTGTGTCTGACTGCAGTATCTTAATGAGAGTAAAATGCTGAAACAGAATGGAGAAGACAGTTTTCTCTTCCCATTCTGAAACCAATGGATGTTGGACAAGGATCTAAAGTAGCTCATAGGCACATGAATAACATTCAATAACAGAATATAAGCTCTGGCCAGCTGCTTAGACATTTTAGACTGCACACTAAGCTTTGAAATCCTGCTTCAGTACTTCTCCAGAAATTATTTCATGGCCTTCATAATCACAATATAAACCCTGACGTACAAATTGTACAGGTGGGTTCTGGCTGGTGTGCTAAGTACCATAAGTGGAGACCATATGGGATCTGGACATAGCACAAAATAAATCAATCATGTCCACTTTATTTCAAAAATAGTTCAGACTCAAGTTGTCATGATATCAGTAGTCCTTTTGCAATTTGCAGGCTGACCAAAATATTCAGTGTGTTGCTCCTATTTCTGCATTCCTGTCTACAAATATCCAAATTTCTCCTTGGGCAGGAAAATGCCTGGAATCTTCCTGTAAAATATAGCCAGAATTCCCTCTATTTTATTTGAATTCTTTCAGCACATCAACATATCCACAGCAGATGGTATATGAGATGCTTTCTGGGGAGACTGTGGTAGCTAGATTCTCTAAGCCTGATGTCCGTATCAGGTAAATTAGTAGTCAAAATGTACAGCAAAATTAGTGGGCATCTGGATAAATGCAAGTTCCTTGGAAAGACAGCATGCCTTCTGTAGAGGAGAGTTCTGTGATGTGGATGTTTTAGTATTTTTTGTGTCCAAGTCATCAAACATGAAAATAAGAATTATTTAGTTGATATAGTCTATCTGTACCTTCAAAATATTTGACAATGCCATCTCTCAAGCCTTTTAAAGAAAATCATAGACTCAGAATAATAGAATATGCTGAGTTGGAAGGAACCCATCAGGATCATCAAGCTCAACCCCTGGCCTTGTGCAGGAAACTCCAAGGGTCACACTATGATGCTATGGACTTTTACAGGGGGCTGAGGTGATACTAGGGCTTTACAATGACTTCATGCAAGTAGTAGAAAAGGCATTTTGCAGGGAACTTGGAAAGTTTGCTGCTAATACTAAATTATTCAGAATAGGAAAAATGCAGACTGACTGTGAAGAATTGCTGCAGAAACTTATGAGGCTAATTGGGCAATAAAATGGCAGATGAAATGCAGTGCAGAAAAATGTAAAGTGATGCACAAGAGGAAAAAAATCACAAATTCACATATAAAATGATGAACTCCAAGCTAAGTGCTACCTTTCAGAAGAAAAATCTTGAGATAACGAGAGTTAGCTCCACAAATATGTCAGTCCTATGCTGAATAACAGACAAATACCCAAATCAAATGGTAGTAACTGTCAGGAAAAACAAAAACAAAAACAAACAAATCAAAACAGTGAAGATAGTTCTCAGATGCATAAATCACCTTTAATCACAATTTAAATCACCTTTGAAACACAGTTCTGACCTCTCTCCCATTGTCCTCCCATATTTAAAAGGATATAGAAGAATTTGACATTATTAGCAAAATAATTGTAGTAACAATAATTATTAAAGATGAGTATTTATTTCCAAAAGGGAAAAAACTGAGGCATATAGAGTGAGCTAAGACTCTTTTATCTAGGGAAGAAACAAATTAGAAGGAAGAGAAAACAGGTCCATAAGTTCAGAAAAAGATTGAGCAGAGAGATAAGCCCCAGCTGGATGGCCCTTTCTGACTGCTCTAGTAGAGCCATTCCACTGTGCTGACCACATTCTGGCCAACAGGTAGTGTGAATTGATAAGAAGCACTTTGGCTATTAATTTAGCTGTTACCTAGTATCACTTCCAGAGCATTTATTACCTGTGGTGCTGCCATCTATCATGAACATTTTGATTAGTAAATTCACCTTTTTCGAAAAAAGTAAGTAGAAAGGGTTTGAGAACAAAGTTTAGGAATTACATAACAATGGTATTACTCTTATTAAATAGAATAATAACATCTATAATCTGGTAATCTGCCCATCTTAATCATTACCTATGTAAAAGTCTAATTGAAATTAATGAACATTTTCTCAGAGGAATGGTTTCAGGATTCTCTTCTATAGAGATTATTTATATCATGCTCATCACCATAGTTTCTGAATGTGTTCCAGTAGTACATTAAGCAATGTGACTAACATCTGTCACATGTTTTTTTTCTTCAGTCTCTCTCCAGGGAGATAAATATATGCAGTCGAGTTTCTTGTATCCAAAAGGAATTTTGCCAGGTGAAGAGAGGAAAAGAAGATTAAAAAAAGAAAAAAGAAAAAAAGGTGAGGAAAATATTTCCATTTTTTTTCTATTAACGTACAATTTACTTTATTTTTATATCAGTGAAATAATGGAAAAAAATATGTACTGTATTTCAACCTTGCTATTTCAATTTGTAGCCTCACTTTTGAGTATGACCTTCATGCTGAATTAAGCTTCAAGTAAAATAAAGTTATATCCATTAATTTGACTCACTTTCTTTTCTGAACTAATAGTGGTAATCTGAAGACAAAAGAAATCTATGAATCATGTTTTGTTAATGTGGAAGAAAAGACAAAATGTCACCAATCATGAAGTATTAATGATTTTAGAAGGACGATAATTGAATGGTATCTAGTTACTAAGAAACTGCTAACGTTTTAAAATATTTAATTACTTTAAATTGCAACTGATTTTTAAAATAAAATATTTCATATACATGGATTAATTAACGAAAATTTGCGATGAAGTTTAGCAAAACACTACTATTCAGTGTTTGACTTGGAATATATCTGCATAATTTTTGAACAATCCAAATTCCTAACACAGATTGATACGTAATTTTCTTTGCAAACCACTTCAAGATATTTTTTTCAAGGAGTAATTACTATGACCAAAATCTGCATTTTACAGATGTAGTTAGTGCAAGAGGCGATGACTCATGTAGTAAAAAATTGAACTAATTCTACGTTATTGGTTGCCTGTGGACCATACTGCTTCCCCAAACAAAAGAACAAAACTAAAGTAATTAATAATAGACCATCATGGTTTGAAAACCCTCCATTATCTTTTTTCACAGTTCACTATAAAAGAGGCTTCTCTTTTATTTAGAGAAGACTAGGGATTGTGATCTTACCAGCTGATGAGAAGTGGAGTAGAGTCCAAATAACCATCCCATCTTGGATGTGACCTTGGTTGCCCCCTTCCAGTTAAGATAGTCAAAACTAAAGGAGGATTTCCGGAAAGTATATATGGCCTATCCACTGGTAGTGTTCTGCAGTCCATAAAATGATGAATGTCATGTGTGTTATTGTGCTGAAGAGTCCAGGGAATATCTTAAGATTGTATCCCAGTAGCTCACAGACAAAACCAGTCCTACACTAGGGTTGTCAGGCTTTTGTTAAAGACCTTGATGAAATATCAAGTTGCTTAGTTCCATAATATTAAAGGAAGCTTGGCCCTGCTTTTATTAAATAGGTCTTCCTTTTCTCAGTAACAGACTTTCCATTCTAGCTAATGACACCAAACACATCTGAATATTTATTATGTGTTGAAAGCAAAAATGTTGGATAGAGACAGAATATAATAATGCCTTTTATTTTTCTTGAGGCGATCTGTCTTGGCATTCTAAGTGCCACAGATAAAAGCAGGAATAAAAAAAAAGAAGAAGAAATGAATATCTCAAAATAACAAAGCATTACTGAATAAAGGCTAAAATCATCTTAATGCATCAGGCTGAAAGCCATCCAAAAATGACCTATGAGAGCATCCTGTAAAATTACAAACCTATGCTTCTGCCAGAAGTGAGCCTTCCTCAAGCCTTAGGCTGCAAAGGTGAATTTTCTCAGAGCTTGGCTCTTGAAATAGTTCATATCTCCTAAGAGGGTTAAAAAGTATAAAGTGCCCAGAATTTCTGCAAGATGTGGAAGTTGCATAATAACACCACTGACTGTGTATCTGAGACTATACCTCATTTTCTTTATGTCATTAAATATGGCTATGTGCTAAACGAGTTCGGAATTATTCATGCTGATGAATACCTAAGGCATTTCCCTATGGCAGATCTGCATATTGTGTGTGCCACATACACAAGTCTTAGACATGCAGTTTAACTGAATCTAGTTACATTTAATATCATGCTTGTTTTTTACTCATGAATCATCACTTTGTTTAGCAGGTAGTTAATGTTCATTCACATTTCCGGCCTTTGCTGACCTCTTTCCAGCCTATGCCCCTTATTGTAGCAGGTGAATGTTCTGAGGTAAGCATAAGCCAAGGTACGAGGCAGCAAGTTGTAGCTATTCAGTGACTATTTTATTTAAATATTCACAGTGAGCTTAAACACCACACATACACTCGAATTGTAATCACAGACCTACCTGTAGGAGGAGCAGGGAAAATCTTTTCCTGCGAACTTTGATTGTGTCTCCAAAATGTAATTGATTTATTTTAGATAAAAATGGACTGTGAAAGACCTAATGTCTCCCTAGTCTGTTTCCCTGGTGAAGAGAGTGCTCTGGTCAAAATCTAATTGCCAGGATTTGATATTTCTTCCAAAAGACCATTCTTGCTAGACAAATTGTCTGATAATTTTGGCCTTCTGGCATTATTTTTTTCTAAACCAGACAAAGATTATTTTGTGCAACAAGAAGCACCAAGTGCAAATATCTTTGCCATTTTTTTTGCTTATTTCCCCCTCAGCTTTGAATCTTTCATTCCTTTCCCATTCTGTATGTCCATACCATGTCATCACACTCTCTTTTACTTTCTTACTGCTGTCATTCTTCCACTTTTTTTTATTTTGTTTTCATTTTACACTTCTTCTTTGTGTTCACTGCATTCCTTTGACAGAAGGTATCCTGCTCTCTGTCTTACTTCCCACTGACCTCCCTCCCTCTTTTTAGGTTTCTCATTCCTTTACATTCAATGTGACTCTCTCTTTGCATACTCCCCAGTAAATCCTTTGATGGTACGTGTGCATATAGAACAGATGATCCCATCTTTGATCATACCTTTTAAGCTGCACGGAGCTTCCTGCTCTTGATCCCCTTATCTCACACATTCTGTGCCATGTTTCAGTGCTGTGATTAATGAAAAGTCTGCATTGGAAGCTATTAGTTATATAACAGCAAATAAACTGACATTTTGGTTTGTTGGGGTTTGTTGATGGACTATCAAAAAGTTAACAAACTTTCAACTCCCATATGGCTTCCATTGAATAACTGACTGAAACCCTACACTTTCTGAGAGTATTTTGGCCCTTTGAGCAGCAGCCATCCTTGTGGCAACTTCTTGCCTAACACATGTTCTTGTTGAGTTACAAAGTCCCTTCCTTTCCACCTTCCTTCAAGGACACTGGCTCTCGGTATGAGTGATCCAGTGTGATGAGGCTGAGATCAGGGAGCTGAGCTGAGCTGAGCTGCCACATCACTGTGCTTGGTGGATGATACAGCTCTACAGCAGTCAATATCCAGTCAACATACCTTTGGGCAGTCAATATACAGTGGGCATGGAGTTATAACACCTGTACTGGCATGAGGGCAAAACACAGCATGTTTATGGCAGTATTCCAGTCAGGGTGTTCCCCAAAATACTTAGATCGGGGGAAGACGGTAAAGTATTACACTTCCCAGTGACTTTCATCTCTACTATTTGTTCACTGCCTTAGCAACAGGGCATTGGAATTTATATTTGAAAGCCGAGGTAAACACTGACAATAATAAGACTGAAGTTTTTAGAGCTTTTTCAAACAAAATCCATCATATCTGTCTTTGCTTAGAATCCAGTTAGACCTTTGTATGTATACTTATTGATGACCTATATAGAATAATAGCGTTAAGATGACAAACATAATTCTCTGTGCTCAACTAGTAAAAAAAATCCCCAAAATGTTTTCATCCAAACGTCAAATACATAATTGGGATAAATCCACGAGGGTAATGTTCACTCTCTGCAATAGACCATCTGGCACAGAAGACACTGTGCCAATTAATATAGATGGAATGACTGTTAGCACTACAGATAGTAAATATTTCAGACTAATCTTTTTTGTCATTTATCAGCTACACTCATCCTTCAAAATTTGCAGTCAGAGTCTCCAGCACGTTGAAACAGATTGATCACATTCAGATTTTACTATCCTGCAAAACCTTTGCCTTCTTTTAAATTCTCTTATAGTTCTGGCCTCCACTATTTATGTGAGGTGAAAGATTATTGTGAAGCCACAGCACAGTTAGCAGCATTATTTGGCTGATTTTCCTGCCTATCTTATTAATGTATATGTGTTGCCTTGCTAATGTTATGTTCAATCCGAAGATTGTGATTCACCTCTTTTTCTCCAAGGAAAAGGTAAATACAGTTTGAGTAATAGAACCCTAATGGCTATTTCAGAAGAGAGACTAATAATATGTTTGCAATATTATCTTACAAGTTGATCCTGAGGAGGCTTGGTCCACTTTTTATCTCACCTAAAATCATTTACCATGACTGTATTTCAGTTATATTTCTAAGACTCCTGGGAAGTTCTTTTGTAATAACCAGGAACTACTATTTTAATGATATTCACAGAAAATTTTTGAATGTTAATTTGTTTTCCGGAGCCATTTGACAAAGCTCTAAACAAAGCTGTATAGGAGCCAAGTAAAATATTCTCCAGCGTTCAAAGTGCGTCAGAAACACCATAGTTTTGAATCTTATCCTTTAATGTTGGAAACTTAGTGATGAAGCATTTCAAACCTTTCTCCTTATAATACAATACCAGCAGTAAAATGAATGGTGGAAGTAGCAGATCAGGATTCGTTTTTATTTTTTAGGCCATCACCTCATGGTCTAAAGGAAAAAAAAAAAAAAAAAAAAAAAAAAAAATGACCAAAAAACTGTTAGCTTTGTCTTTTTATTTTTACTTGATTTTAAAGGTGTAGAAAGACATGCATATTACTCATATGGAAACTTGTGGTATGCCTACAGAGCAGTGCACGTTGGGCCTCTGCAATGTGATCAGAGAAGGGTTTTTTGAAGATGGCTTCAGCACTTCTCACTTTTGACCATATTCTGCATTTCATCACAATTATGCCTTGAACACTGCCACGGATAGGGTGTCAGCAACTTTTCTGGGCAACATATGCCAGTGCCTCACCACTCTTACACTAAAGAATTTCTTGCTAGTATCTAATCTAAAACTACCCTCTTTCAATTTAAAGCCAGTAATCCATGTTAAATTAACAAAAATATTACAAAATGGCTGACCTGAAAGTTTTCTGCAAGTTTTGTTATAGCTGAAATCACATACTGATTTCACCAATCTGACTCCCACTGTTATCTGAGGCCAACAGCTTCAGTAATCCAACAGGAGTTCTCAGTAAATGAACAGATAAGTGTGTTTGGCTATTTCTAGAATCTGTAATGCAGACATTCATGCTAAGCAAATTGATTTTATTTTGCAACAAGAGCACCACAATTCTCTGTGAGGATTCAGAAATTTCTTGGGATTTGAGACATACATATACACGAAGAAGCTTTATGAAACACTAACTTGTGCCAGTTTTGTTTATATTGCCCTTGATAAGCTGTTAACTTCCCAGAAATGAACCCACTCTATAATTTCTAGGGCAGTTAGTCTTCCACAAATTTGGTGGAATTGAAAGAAAATTAAATATAAGAACAGGTGGGAATTTAGACAAACATCCCTTTTTTTTTTAATCTCAGTTCAAATATGTGTCATTGTTTTCTTTCAGAGAAAAATGTGGATGCAAAATCATAGATATTTTAGAAAGTGACAAATCAGATATTTACATCCACATTATAGCACACATGAAGGCCTATAGAGTTTGCAACTCCAGTTACCATAAGAATATTTGTGTTTAAGCACCTAAAAACATAGCTCAGGGAGTGATTAAATTATGTCTGAAGAACTCTACCTTGCTAGAATACAGTCCCCTATGCAGACTTTGCAATGCAGCCATGCTCTTGCTTGTCCTGGATGACCTGCAGGCCAGTTGAAGTTTTTAATTATGTGTTTTTAAATACTCCTACTGGATACGTATTCACTCACTATTTTCCTTTATGAAACTTTCCTTTCTAATATATCTTCATCTTTCTCTTTCACTTCAGGTGGGTTTTTTTTTTTTTTTTGTTTTGTTTTGTGGGGTTTTCTGTTTGTTTGGCTGGTTGGTTGGTTGGGGTTTTTTTCACTTTCATCATATTCATTGTATGTTTGCAAGTTCCTGGTTTTGAGCTATGAGAAAAAAAGAAAAAAAAGAAAAAAAAACAAGAAAAAAAAAAACCCACACAAAAAAAAAAAACCCAAAAAAACACCAACCAACCAACCAACCAAAAAACCCCAAGAATTCAAATCTCCAGGACAAACTTATTTTTAGTATTACTTATTTAGTAACCTTTTGGATGTGGTGAAGTACAAGTATACAAAGGCTATATTCCAGAGCTTTAGAAGAGTACCTGAAAAAGGACAGGAAATCTCAGTTATAGGGTTCACTATCAAGATTAAGATATTCTTTGAAATATATAATTACTGTGAATAGTATATCTTACTAGCTTTAACCTGTTCATTGTAGTGAATAATAGTGTTTTAATCTGTGAACTAAGGTCTGCTGGTGGTGAATGAATAAAAACTAAGAGTGCAATTTTTATTGTCTGACTAAAGCATAAAAGAATTCCCCTGTGCTGATAGGAATAAAATTCTTGAAAATGTTTATAAACACTGTCTTTTGACAGCCACCCTTTATATTTGTTTTAATAAAAATAATTGTTTCTAATTTCTATTGTTCTTTACCATATGATAGAATTTGGTATTGAGAGCATATATTTTTTTACAGTGCAAGGGAAGAGTGTTCTTTCAAGTGACCTTGTAGGCACTATTACATTTTAAACAAATAGCAGATGTGAGACACTAAATATGAATCTATGAATTCAAATTTACTTCATAAAAACATTTTCATTGTAACCTTCACTTGCATTGTAAGCTCCATCATGATTGAGATGTTTAAGGCCATGATTCCACAAGAATTTTCTCAGTGACAGAATGGCTCATATAGTTCTTACCTCCTCCCTCTCTTCCACTGTTCACTCCTATCCTTTCTCTCCCTTTCTACTGCACTATAATCTTTACAGAAGAGAACAGGCTAGCCTGAAGTTACTGCTGGGACCAACCTCTCAACCAAACCTCACAGGAGCATTTCGCAGAGGTGTAAAAGGAGACATTTTCCATCCAGAAGTGATTTATGAATAATCAGATCAGGCTGAAGAGATGCTATGAGACATTACACAACTTGTAAATGAGAATTATATGCAAGAGTGGCAGGATACAGGCAGAAATTTATTCAGAGATGGATTTTTTTTCACAGTCTACACAGGCTTAAAAAACTTATGTATTTCTCATTCTCTCACCATGTACCCATATTTACCTCTAACTGGGAAAGCAGAGCTCCCACAGACCAGTGGTCTCCATGCAGAGCATATGTTAACACAAAATCCTTGGAAGAACTGTGACAGCTGTCCTGAAAATATATTCCTGAAATTCGCAGTGTTGTGAACATCAACTATCTCTACTCTTAACTCAAGATCTTGGGAGGGTAAGGAACAGAGTGACTGGATTAATGCAAAGCAAACTGTGACCCGGAGAGTGGACATGTGCAAAACAACATTTCTGTACTACTGCTCTTAAAGGCTTACCTGTTCATTTTTGAGCATCTCTGGTTTCATAATAGTGCAGTTTTGTCAAAAAATCATGAATACAAAACTAGATCACAAAATCAGAGTAAGGAGCAATGAGCTAGGCACAAATAAAAAATATGAATATTTGTGTCCCTGGGCATGTTTTCCCAATCATTTTAATCTGCTTAGAGAATTACCCCTTTGCTGCTTCATGAATAGATAAAAATAAGGAACAGAAATATTTCTAAAACAAAAATTGAAATAGAAGTTATCTCTCAGTGTACATTGCCTTCTCTATATACTGACTTTTCTGAAAATTTAGTCTAGGGTGGTTAGACTGTGAAGAAGGAAAGAGAAGATGGGTTCCTGAATGTGAGCTAGAAGGAGTTCTAAGACCATGGGGTTGACTGGAGGGAGAAAATGTAAAGTCAAGAGCAGAAAGGAAAATCACTTGGAGCAGTCAAGAAAAGGGGAAGAAGACAAGTAGAGCATGAGGGGGTGTAAGAGTATTTTAGCAGTATGATGAAATGTAAGGAGGGGTGGAGCTGTGCTGATAATTGAAATAAAATTAGAACACTCTATTAGCCCTTTGAAACACTTAATATGTTCTATTCTTTCTAGTAGCAGATTAACATGAAAATATGATTTAAAAAAAGAAACACAACAAAAAACCAGACAATAACCACAAATATGCAACCTTTTGGTACAATTAAAATGTCACTAGAGATTTCTTACTAGAAGAGCAACAACATCTTGTAGAAACACAGTGATTCTTCCAAGTGAAAGGTAAGAGAAATCTTGGGTGAACTTGCTTCCTTTTCCCTGCTCTCAGGAGTACAAGCCTCAGAGTGGGACGGTCGTTGCTGCCTGCCAGCTCTAATGTGAGAAATTTCTGTCTGCAATTCAGTAGCTGCATGATACAAGGAGCTTTTATGAGGAGAGGTACCAGATCCTTTATAGTTAAACAAGGTATCAAGATCTTTGTTTAGAGCTAGCAAACCCCAACTGTTTTCACTGCTCTGAGAATCCAGCTAGAAAAACCTTTGTAGACAAGAAGCACACAACAAAGTCCAGCAGGTTCCTTGAAGTGTGGGTTTGAGCAACTGAAAATAAGAGAGGGAACAATTCCTGGAACTTCTCCAAGGACCGAGGCAGAGTGTGCCTTTCCTCTTTGACTCTCTGATTCTGGTTTTCAAAGACCACTGTCACAGCAGTCCTTCTAAGAAGAGAGATCATTCAGTGTACTTCCTCTGCCTTAGAGGATTCTCTGATTGTCCATTAATACTTCTCCCCCAGTGCATAAATGCATGCCACAGGGGGTAGATAATGTTTGGGATGTTAGTTTTTGTTCTGGGTTTCATCTGTTTTTAAACATGTGGGCCTAATATCCTGCTAATAAGCACACTGACACAAATAGAATTTGTAGATTCACAACGAAGTTCAAATTGCTCTTTGTCTGGAGGAAGTCCTTTTCAAGGACAGATGCAACATATGGGAAGTGGGGAGGTGGGACTAGACTGCTAAGTAGCTGTCACAGTCTTGTTTAGGATCCTTGCAGAACCATGGTACCCCAGGGAAATCATCATTGAACTCTGTTCTTGTAGGAATTACTTTTTTGGCACAGGGAAGACAAACACTGTTCTGGCCTCTTAATCTCCACCTGACACCTTCACCATTTATCTAATATTACAGCTTTCTTTTGTGGGTTTAAGAAAAACAGTATTTTGAGTGGCCTCCAAGAATCTGAAAAAGGTGAGAGTGTGTTCTGATGAAGCAGACCAGATCCAATATGACACTGTGCCTAGAGTCTGACTATACTGGTGAAGTGGGAATGAAAGTGTTAACTGTCTGCCATGCAAAGGTCAGGACAGGCCGGGATACAAGTTACAACCACAGCTGACAAATTAAGAGTATGGCAATGGGGTGGGTGACTGTTGCATATTCTTGCTAAGGCAGACAGCTAAAGAAAGCAGTTCACTGCATTATTTAAAACATTTTTTCCCAGTTAAATTAATAAAAAAAATATATATTAAGAATTAATTTTTTTAAAGTTTTTAAAGGTTATTTTTCTTTTAAATTTACATAAGTTAATTTAAAAACAAAGTTATATCCGCAGTCCATGTATTTCCCCAAGTGTAAATATCAGAGCCATAAAACTTTGATATGGGAAGAGATTCTGAGGGCCTGAAAAAGGAAACAGACTCAGAAGGACAGAAGATAATTCTGAGAAGAAAAATAATAGACAGAATTAATCACTGAAACGACTCATTCAAATAGTATGACAAGACAAAAAAAGTGCACTCTAGGGAAGACCAGAATTTATTAGGAAAAGAAGTAAAAGTAAACTATTCAAATTACAGTGGAGTTACAAGTTTAATGCCCTTCATCCCTCATGTCATTTTATTCAGACTCAGACTATGACGTATTTGGATACAAAACTTACCTCTTTTTCTAGATTACCATGGGGTGAGAAGAGATGGGGTTCTCCCTGAAGACAGTGCAGAATAGAAGCATCGTACAGGCTTATATAAGTACAGGCTTATACAGGTTTGTAATCCTACCCTGCAATGTTCCTGGCTTCACTCTTGGTCTGGCTGTAATTGTCTTTACTGCAAGATGGTGTGACTGGCACCCTTCTGAAGTGAATTGCCTTTTGAGACCAGCCTTGGAGCAATGGGCAAATGGGCAATGGGCAAATGGGCAATCTTCTTGTCTTGTGCAGCTCCATCACCTGCACGGATGGCCTGGGCCAGCCCTTGGGACTGGCACAGTATCAGTGAGAGCAGAGCATTCAGTCCTTTCCCCTCATCTTTCATTGACAGATGGGAAGCTAAGTTGGGTGATGTGAAGATCCATAACCACATCTTGAAAAAGTGTCGATGACAGTTTCTTGAATTGTTTAGAAAAGTTTTACAGAACTTATCTCTTTTTTCCTCTTAGCAAAGATAAATAATTGATATCTGACTGTAGGTACAGGCTGAATATTCTGATGTTTAATTTTCAGACAACTACAGTCATAGTACTTTGTTTTATAAGCCAGTGACAAAAAAAACCAGAGAAGCCTAGAAAGTGAAGCCATGAGCATCTGTGCAAAACTCATATTCTTCAAGACTAGCAATCAAAGAAAATAACGTAAAGGCAAAAAACCAAAAGTGATTGAACTGGAAAGGCTGAATCTTCCAGATAAGATGTTCAACTGAGATTTGTTGTCTTCTAGCTATCCTATTTGACATTGTTACTGGTATTTAATGAAACTGTATCAGATTACACTTCATTTACATTTCCGAGAGTTGTTCTGTAAACAAAAGACAGAGATATCACTCATTAAAAATTAAATATGATCTTTTGGAAGCCAGTTCTTAGGCAGGGAATCAGTCTGGAAATGAATTCCCCCACTACAAAATCACACAAATCACCTTATTGTAATTGTTGCTCATGTAATATGTTCATGCCCTATTCGTTGATATCTCTTTATAAATATGAGGAAAATTATTGACAATTTCTGAAATTTATACACTTTCACTTCAATCAATATTATTTACTATAGTGTATGTTCTGAATCATATTATGGTATCATGTGAAAGTTCTGCTTCTGCATATTTCATCCTTCCATCCAAGCATTCAGTCATGGATGTACATCACTCTTGCTATCTGCAGTTTATTTTCCTCTATTCTTAAGGTTAAAGGGAGTTTACATGTTTTGGAAGTAACCACTAATGGAAATTAGAGCTCAGGGGGCTGACTCTTGTCACAAACCAGAACAATTGAACTGCCAATCCTGAACACAAGAAACAACGCAGAAAATGGATAGATAGGCACTTCTAAGGAATGTTGTTGGCATAATCTTTTTTCTTATGTCAATAGATGGAGGCAGAATCTATATGCACTAAGAAGAACTTAAACTAGTAAAATGCAACTTGATTTATTGCTTTTGAATATTCAATATTTTAAAGGAAGATTATCACACCTCTGAGACCTAATACCAGCTTCTTCACCAAGGGAATACATACAGCCAACAGAAAATATTTGATCATGTTTTCTTCCTTCCTTTCTTTATAATATAATTAATATTTACTGAGAAAATACAGCAGCATTTATGTCTTCTGCAATATTTTTTCTTGTCCTGAAGAGCATTTTTGTAAATCTGCTTGCTAAACCCATGTGGTTCTCTGAGATGAATAATTTAAACTATACATATGTTAGTAACTTGACCCAAGGAGTTTATGAAATAGAACAAAAATACTCATATCATGCATGGAAGAAACTATGGACTGAACAATCTATTGTTCTCTTATGGGTAAAAAGATTATCTTATCATCATGGATGACTTGCTGTAACATAGTTTTTCTCAGGAAAAAAAGGTATTTCTCAGGAAAGAAAGGTGTTTCCTTCTTTGCAAAGGTGTTTTTAAGGTAGAAAAATATACCTTTTCTCCTCTTAAGACTGAATACTATAATTTCCCAGCAAAGCTTTCTATGACAAAGAAGATTTTAAAAATTGAAATAAAAGAATTTGAAAGGATACTAACATAAAAGACAAAAACATAGTTGAGATTTGAGAGTATTTTTAACATGTAATATCGTGGGAGTCACATCTGGCATAGGAAAGGTGATGTCATTAGAACTACTCTAATCAATGGAACTTATTTTCGTCCTTTTAGTCCATGAATCACCCACAAACAGATGGAATTGTTGAGGCATTGAGGTCAGCAGGGACCTCTGGACTAGGCCAACACCCCTACTTAGAGAAGTATTAACTAGAGTGGGTTGCTACAGATGGTGTCCAGTCAAGGTTTTAAGTGTCTCCAATGGTGTAGATGCCACAACCACTCTGCACAACCTCTACAAGATTTTGACCATATTCACCAAAAAACCCTGAAGTTTTGGTCTCATGTTTTATTTTGGTGGTCTCACGGTTTAGGTGGAATTAAAACTGTGCCCACTGCCTCTTATCATTGGATACCACAAAGGAGAGATTGGTTCCACTTTATTTAATGTCCTCAAAGATATTTTTAAATGCATAAGTCTTTTAAACACATGAGGCTTCTTTTATGCAGTCTGAACAGACCCAGCTCTCCACACCTATCATGATAGATGCTTCAGATTCTTAATTATCTTTGTGGTCCTTGGCTGCAGTTGATCCAGTATGTTCATCCTTTCTTCAGCTGTAAGCTCAGACCTCCAGATCTATCTCACCAGTGCTGAGTAGAGGAGAGGGACTGTCTGCTTCAACCTGCTGGCAGTGCTTTGCCTACTGCAGCTCAGGAGGCTGTTGGCCTGCTTTGCTGTGAGGGTGCACATGGCTCATGTTCAGCTTGTTGTCCATCAAGGAAATAAACATAACAAAGGTATTTGCATATTTTTATATAGAGTTAAAATGAATTTGCAGCCATCATGAATTGTAGGACTTCAGACGGTTTTAAAGGCAGTGTAAGCACACAGGTCTTCCTATTAATAGCTTAAGTTCGGGCTCTTTTAACTATATCATCAGCTTTTTGAACTTGGCTTTAGCTGGGGGAGAACTCAACCATTTCACAAAGCTGAGTTTTCAATCAAACCATTCTTATTTCAAAACTTAGCTCCAATGTGGAGAAAAAGAATAATGTTTAATTACATACTTCAGTGCACCTCAGAATAGAAATGGGCTTCTGTTAATCACCACTGCAAACTCTCAAACACCACTGAGACTCATGATCATCCTTTTAAGATGAACTAAATCCATGATAACAGGGAAGTGTCTAAATAGAGAAAGCAGAAACCTAAATTCTACTTTGGATATAAAGTTGGCATTAAAAAATCAAAATATCAAGCATAAAAAATTTGGGAGCTTCATTCATTGTTTGCAGAATATTTTAGTATTCATGCTGCGAACTATATACAATCCTGTTTCCTTTCCTTTCCAGAATAATATCTCTTTAAATGAATTCTTCTTACAGTAGTGTCAAATCTTTATTTCTTAAAAAAACCATAGTAATGGTTATTGGATTTATTTGTACAGAGTTAAAATAAATCTCAGAGTACATTTAGAAGATTTAAAAAAAAAACAAATTGACAAGCAGTGAGCTTTTTGGAGCATAATGCTAGTTTGTGATCATTTACAGGAACATGCTTGGAAATGAACAGAGTCTGGGCTCAAAATTTCTAAACAAAATTGAGTTGTCTGACGTCTGAGATTCCAACAATGACTAGCTGTGAGAAAGAGTTTGAAGTATAGTTTACACATACCAGGAAAAGAGTCAACTAAAACAGAGATGTGCAAGGAGGAGCAGTAAGCAAAGTTAGCAGCTTTTAAATGTCTGTTAATAGTTTTTCAGAATCATTGTGTATATTATTCTGTGTGAATAAAAAATAAGCAACATAAGAAGAATGTTTAATATTGAATGAAACTTCAATGTCTTGTCTATGCAAAGCAGGAGAGAGTCCAAAATCTGACAGAGAGGACTGACAGATATAAGAAAATCCTTGATATATACATTAGAATATGGAAATAAGCTCCAGGAAACAGTAGCATTTGCTGTTGTTTCTGAAGTGAAAAATAATGTTTATGTTGCCTTACTAAGTAATAAGCATCTCTTATTTTCATAGTTCAGTGTACTGAAAACTTTTACAACTTAAAAAAAAAAAGTGAAAACCAAAAACGTGGGTTTACTACAAATTACTGTAATTTTTCATAGGAAAAAAAAAACAAAAAAACCCCCAAAACAACAAAAAACCATGCACAAACATCCAGGTTATAGGCTGTTCCAGGCAAGGCTTACTCTCCAAGCATTCAGCTGACTGGGACTCCTATTTTTTGGCTGGCTTGAAGTTGCCCCTTGCTCAGGACATCAGTGGAGTAGGTTTGTAAGCTCTAAGGAATCAAAGGAGAGGAATAGTTTGCCAACCAAAGTAGGTACTCATAGACCCTGAGAGGGGTTTTACTTCTCTCCACTGTCTACTTACAGAGTCTAGACTGCTGATTTAGGTGGTTTGGATTATCCTGCTGAGGCCCACTAACGACCCTTTAAGTGTTGCTTTGGTGAAATGAAGTTTCTAACGTAGTCTGAATAGTGCAGACAGGCACAGCTTACAAAGTTTTCTGGATCTGCACCCAAAAGCCTCATCAAAAACTGTGGAAGAACCTTAGTATTGATAGTAAGCTGAATGAAAGGGTCTTTTACACCTAGCTGAAATTGCTGCCTTTCTGTACCTGTCAGCAGAAGTCTGAAGTAAAATTGCGGTCTCTGAGTATTTTATCCACAGATAAATAAATCAGCATACATCTGTAGAATTAAGCTACAATTTATTTAGTTCAATTTCCTATTCATGTTTAATATTTTGATGATAAATCTTCCAGATGACAAAGAAAATTACCCATAAATTCCTCTGGGGAGGATGGTCTATTAACATTGCACGCAGGACCTCCCACTAGAGAGACAAACCAAATGAAGCCACAAAGAATATGCAATCAAGCAAGCATTGTGTGGGAACTGTGAGGCAGCAGGGAAATTTAAATATATATTCCTAAGGAAGAAAGAACAACAATAATCAGCACATGCACACACACCACCCCCCCCAGAAAAAAAAAAAAGAAAATCAGCAGAACCAGCTTTAAAGCTACTAGAAAAATTTTGGAGGTATTCTGTCAGAATTAAAGATGCACAAAATTATAAAGACAGTTCTAAAGTGAATGTAGTGTGATTAGAGTAGAAATCTCAATTTATGCATTGTCTCACAAACTGGTGTAGAAAAAACACAATCTAGATCTATGTCTAACTTATTCCAAAATGTAGAGAAGCTACTCTCATCTTGGAGAGCCGCAGACCTGAAAATCTGCAAAATTTAAAATCGTCTGCTCACTTTGTATGCTTAAGGACCAGTGAACTGACAGGATTGTTACTGGGATCTTTTAAAGGTGTAAGGGAAGAGGAGAAAGAGAAACATGGGATAGGATTCAGCTCCAATGGAAGCATTCTCTTCTAGGCAGTCATGATGGAAAGGTTCTGCAAATGAAACAGGCGTCTAAGCTCCAGTACAGGCAGAGACAATGCAGTCAGCACAGCACTGGAGAATAATTCATCTCATCCTAAGGAAAGCAAATAGCCATGGTCAGCTCTAGCCTATACAGGCTATTAAGGATACCAGTGAGGATAATAGGAGATTAAACTTTTAAGCTGTAGACATGTGGAGTCTTATATATTCATCCATTTATATATCATTACTTGTGAGCTGATTCCCAGTCAAAGCATCTCAAAATCAAATACTTACTTTCCAGATTCTGTTAATCCTAAAAGGAATTGAACCCATATCCACTTTATTCAAAACCACAGGCAGGAAAAACAAGCAGGGTCTGCAACAGAATCATGGGATGAATCAGTCTCATTTTACACTTCAGCAGCCCCCAATTGCTTTGTCAGAGTGATAACCACACGGAGAAGAGAACTAAGAAAACTAGCCTCAAAGGACTTTGCAATCAGTTCCCGCCTAAATACAATTTTCTTATCAAGCAGGGTCATGTCTGTGGATCCCATCAGCTCCTCATCCTGCGGAGTGGGAGCGTTGCCTTTGCATCTGTGGCTGCAGGCACCAGAGGCACGGTTGCTATGCAAAGCCTTACCCAAATTGTTCGATCAACAATTCAAGCAAGGTGTGGGGGGAAGTGAGATGAGAAGGAGGAAAACCAAGCTTCTTTATTTTAAGACTGTTTGGAGATAACTGAGAAGTAGAACAGGACAAATATTTTCAGCTAAAATATACACGAGGCTGAAAATGCAACCTGAGCAAAGCTGAGCTTTTTCTGAAATTGATTGAGGTCACTCTTGACATAAGGAGTCAAAAGTGAAGTTTTTCTTTTTAAAAGAATTTTAAATTTTCTTGTTGGAATTTCCTTCAAATTTACATACAGATTTTTTTTTCCTAAAATTATTTTTTGTGGAAATTATTATCCATTAAAAACTGTGTAAAAATTCTTTACTGTTTTTTTTGTGTGTGTGGTTTTGTTTTGGGGGTTTTTTGGGGTTTTTTTTGGGTTTGGTTTTGTTTTGTTTTTTGGACTGGCAGAAAATGTAAAAAATATTTCTAGGTCTGCTGAAAAAGAGTTAGATTCACATAGCAAAACTTTAGTTGACATTAACTGGTGTCACTGATTGGAAGAAATAACAAACAAAAAATGCTCTTTGTGATCCTATAATCATAATAAATTCCTGAAAAATGTATCAAAATTTAAAGAAAAAATCAGAAGAAAAACTCTTAAACAAAACAATATATCTTGTATCAGCATTCAGCCTATTTCAACAAAATTTTACTCCAAAATGAGGGGAACTAAATCACCTCTAAATAAATACACTCTATTAAGGTTGTTATAAATAAATAAATTAGCATTGCCTCCTTAGTTTTAGGTTTGTAATGCACGTGTACTTCAGTAAGAAAGAGATATTCCATTTGAACTTTATATTTAATTTCACTTCAATATTAGAACTTGCTATTTTGTGTTATAGGGACATATCACATGGGACTGCAAAGACACGAAAATAAAATGCAATGTCCAAGTGCTAATTTTTTTTTTTCAAATTTATCCACATTAAGAAATATCTACACTTTCATTTTTCAATCCAAATAATAAAAAAAAAAATTTACAATGTCAGAATTTCCTGTGGGATGGAAATAAAGTTTTTGAACCATTTATGCTAATAAGAACATAGAGACATTTTATTAACTCTCCATGTTCCCACAACTCTAAAAATATATCTGTTTATTTGAAACTGTTGAATGCTTCATTAAAATTAGATCAATGATAAATCTATAGTTGAGATATCTTTTTAATTCTTCTAACATTGAACAAATGAAGGAATCAAGAACAGATATATATTCAATGATGTTACCCTCTTTGGATGGAAGACAGAATTCCTAACAATTATTAAATTCTTTAAAAAGCTATTGAAATTTTCTGCCCTTTCCACTGGAAAATGTCATTTTAAATGTTCTTACTGTCAGCAGGTGCTAGAAACCAAAAGTGATTTAGTGTGAACTCTCCTGATTTAGCTGCTTTGGCGTACAGGACAATTGTTCTTCTAGACTCCCTCCTAAGTACACTATTTATTTTAACAAGACTGTTTTCCAGATAGGAAATCTTGTAATTTTATTTCACAACCATCTAGTGATATCAAATTTGGTGTACTGATGTTTCTGGGAAAATATGTTTGCATGGCACATCTGCGCTGGTTTAGAAGGTTAGTATTACCAGAGCTCCGGCTGTGTCATATAACTGGTGCATTTTTATTTGATATAAAGATGTATTGCCTATGTTGGAATAAAGTGGCAGGAGTATGTGTTCTGAATTACATTGATCAACTATAATAGCCACTATAATTTGCTTACACCTCAAAGGGTATAGAAAATTAGATAAAGGAACTAAAACTTCCATAAAACATTCTTCCCAGAATATGGAGCTAGATTGAAGGTATTCAGGTTTTCTGATAAAACATTTTGGTCTTAATCATGGTCATGAATTACTCAAAAAAAAATCAGAACTGCTGACTGTGATACAGAATTTTACATGGAGAATAAATCCAGCCTATCCAAATGATCTGAAAGAGGTGAAGAGATTCTTAGTGTAGGTGGAAATAATTCTGCTAATAATTCTAAATATGTATGAATATTTCTGAACTAGAAAACACTGTAAAATGAAAAGAGGTTCTGTGACAGACTTGCAGTTTTCAATATTGCACTGTGAAAGATACATATTTAATTTAAAAGTCAAAGCTAATAAAACTCAGAAACACACTTTAAGTAAAATATGCGGAAAAGTGGAATAACACCTCACATTAAAACCACAATTCTTTATTATCTGACTTCATTTGCTCAAGAAAAGCTGTTTGTCTTGATCACTTTAATACAGTAATTTTGATAGATTAAAATCGTGAAGCTGTTGGATCCCTCTCATATATTTGACCAGCATAATTATATCATTTCTTCTAAAATTTGTTATTTGTGTGTAACAAGATTAAAGCACCTGCTGTTACAAGCTTTTCCTTCCAATTACACTGATGGGAAGTTCACATTCTTCAGCTACTCAACACAAAATCTGTTTAAAACAGAAGAAGCAAAATACCTGACTGACATCTGGGAATGCAACCATGTTCTGATTAATAAATGAATTGTTTCATGATATTGTTACGGGCATATAACAAAAATCTTCCAAAGAGGCATTGCTGTACACACAAATTGAGCAGAAATCTATAGTAGCAAAAGATTTTGGGAATTATTCTGGCAGTTCTACCATTGATATGCTTTAGATAAAAACACTCAAACATGTCTCTAAAAAACCACAACTCTTGATTTCAAAGTACTTTAGGTGAACAAAATGAAAATGATGTAGTTATCAGTTCACATTAAAAAGCTAAGTTGAGTCTGGTTTGGGGGTCTTTTTTGGATTTTTGGGGGGTGTTTTTTTGAACATACAATTGATTCAGCTGGTTATAATGGTTAAGGAGTGTGTTGATGTCAAAAGGGGCCCAAAAATGACTTGTGCATTGGACCTTTGAAATTTGAGCAATGGTACATGGTTTTGGAGCTGGTAGATAGACTTGTGATTTGGAATTGGTAGAAAATTCCAGTGATGTTCTATCCATTCTCAATATATACTCTAAATGTTTTCACAGATCTCAGTTAAGAACAAAAAACCCTATGTTTGTAAAAAAAAGTTTTGGTATTTTTGGTGTGATACAGCCTTTAGGCATTGTCATCCTCAAAATCAATCAGATTAAAAACATGTAATTTTGAACTCATGTGAGAATCACATATTCAGAGCCACATTTAGATAGCAAATTGATACCTAAAAAACCCTCTCATGTGTTTGCATCCTGGAAATACATAGTGGACATTTTGCAGAACTTTTACCACGGAACTTCCTTTCTAGTAGACTCATATTAAGAAAATTCCTACAGCTATCTCAATCCAAAATCTGTCTTTTCCCACACTGTTGGTAGTTGTGTCTTCATGCAACAGAGTTCCGCAACCTTAGGATTTTACGTATAAATAAAACGCTTTTCCTACATGCAAAGGAGCAAGACTTATGTCCAATAATTCTTAATAAAAATAGTGAAAATACTATACAGAAATTAAAGATCATTTTTATTCAATATTCACAAAAGCATACTTTTGTCTCAGACACTTGTGTCTGCCTTCTCTGACTCAAAAGGCAGCTACTGAAGAAAATTCTCAATAAAGACAGCATGTTCTGTATCTCTTGTATTCAAGAGCTAGAATTCTAGAGGACAGAAAAGGAGAAAAGTGTATCCTAATGCCTCAGTGAGCTTGAAAACACAGGGCAGGGAACTGAACCTTCAACAAGTGTATGAAATATGTGACAGGTTTGCAGCAATGATGTATTGGGTAGGGTGTGTTCACCTCAGTATTCCAGGATAAATTATTACCTGGATGATTAGGCATTAGTGGCAGAAAGAACTTATGATCTGTAACATTGCTACAGCTGAAAACATAAGGAGTGAGAGTAAATATGGATGTTAATTTATTATCATTTCAAAGCCATACATAAATTTGCCCTTTTAAAGTTGAAAATTAGAATACAGCAGTGCTGTATTAAATATTACAAAAATGTGTTTTGTAACAGAAATACGGAAAAAAGCAATTGGAAATATTTTAACATAAAGAATTCTGCAGCCACATCTCAATATTTATTAGTTTTCAGCTAAACATTGTAATATGGATTCCTGTCAAAAGTACCCAGCAGAAACATTACTGTACTGTTGAATAAACTGTTCCTTGTGATCTTTTCCTGACTTTCATCTACTAATCCTGGACTCATTCCTCAAAATAATAATAATAATGGCCTTGTCAAAGTATTGTTCCTAAGCAATCGAACATAAAGATATGTGCAATTATTCTTTGCCTTCCCAACTATTTCAGCTCTGCAGGGAAGGACACAATGTCGTTGTCAGCAGGTGTGGTTATTACATGTTCTGCTTCCCAAGGTGTATCATGGTACATGTGATAAGCTGAACGTATAAAGTATCGGCAACCAAAAGAGTTAGCGTGTGGTAATGTACATCTTATGCTCCCCAAAAATCAAAATGGAAGTATCAAGGGCAGTTGGAACCAGTTTAAGACAATGAGAATTTTTTTTTTCCATCTATACTGTTTTGTCAACATTCAATAATAGAGATGCTTACCTCTCCATTACTCTCCTGAATGAGATTTGTTGAAAATAGTCACACTGACAAAAGAGTATTACAGAAGGGACTCTACACTGTCCTCTGACATCTGAAATAGTGGCTTATCTCAATAAATACTGACCATGTGTTCCCATATAAAAGCGAATGGTTGGGTTGGAATTACAGAGATGAAAGTAAATGGAATTTTTTTTTCAACTTCCTTTCCTCCTTTTTAATTTTATCTTTAGTTACAACTACATATAGCTTGGGGTATGGGGGTGTGATAAAATATGATTGCCTTCCCTGACAGTCAAATGTGTCTTCAGAGCATCTTTTTCCTTTGAAATATATTTCAGTTTTCTAAAACAAATTTGGGAATACTTGGGAAATAGAATACAGCAGTAATGATGTCTATGCTAATCCATTATAACATAGGATCTGTGATAATTTCTTCTGGAGTCGGAAGAGGAACAAGCACCAAGTAATTGCCACAGTTACTGAAATCTACTGAGTTAGTCAGCCATTCTACTAAACAGCTGATAACTGTGTTAATGTTTAGATGAGGAGTATGAAACATATTCAAGTTCTCTTCTCATTTTGAGAGAGATTTGAGAGATAATTTACGTTATCTAAACTAATAATCTATGCTCCCTCAACTGTGTACCTGAAGAAATTGTGCATTGCTGGTGGATGGTTTACTCCACCTGAAAACAGCATCTGAGAGATGGCATGAGGAACATTGTGCCCCTTTTGCTTTCTATTCCTGTCTTGCCCAGGGAGCTTATGCAGCTAGCTTAGGCTAGTTGTCCTAGATTTAGATGACTGAAATTATGTAAAATGAATCCCATTCCTGATCATCTTCTGTCAAAATGATTGCTCTTATCCCTGGGGATGTTCAGGGAGGAACATGACAAACTAAAATTTCTTTCTGTAGCAAAGGTACGATAGCAAATATTTTCAACAGAAACATTTCTGAAAAGTTTTTTATAAAGTTGATTCTCTAACACTTGGGGGGAGGGAAGAGTATGCAATTCTTTTGATATTAAGACCAAAGTTAGATTCTATCTGAAAAGCTTTTGTGTCCATATATATATTGTCATGTACCTAAAACAACTATTTCACATAAACCTATCTTTCCTAAAATTTGTAACTGGCAGAGAAACTTTCTCAAGCTCAGAAGAAAAAAATCACAGAGCTTAAATAGTTGCATACTGCAAGTTACGCACTCCCGAGGAAAGGTTCTTGTAAATACCTATTGGACCACTGACTGACTGATAATACAAACACTGCACATGCTAGAAAACCTAATAACTATGTGGTGTGTTGGACCACCAAAACTGGTCTGTCACTTCTTCATCTGGAAAGGTAAAGGAAATATAGAGAAAGGCTCATGAGCTAAGGACAGAGAAAGGTCAAGAACCAGTCACCATCACAATCAAAACCAGATTCAACTTGGGGGAAATGAATTTAACTTTTTGCCAAGTAAATCAGTATAGGGGAGTGTCTTGGTTTGGAAAGACAGGTATCCGCCAGGGAAAGCTGAAGCCTCCCCTAGAATAGTAAATGTAAACCCCTCACCCCTCGCCAAATTATAATTTTGCAATTAAGGGTTTTCAGGTAAAGATTTGGGAATAGGAATAACAGTTCTTTACTAGGAATATTAACAGTACAAATGTAGTAGAAAACAAAAACCACCCAACCCAACAAGCAAACAAATAAACAAGCAATCCTGGAAGACCCTGACGAAGTCAGAGCTACAACCTGACACCCTGTTGGTCAGGGTGTTGGAAGCAGTCCAAAAGTGAGTCCTCCTGGAGTGGCAGATGTGGTTCTGTTGAAGTGGAGATGATCTTGTAGGTAGGGTCCAGTGATGATGAGAGTGGGGTCCAGTCTTCCTCTGGTAATCGGGTGAAGCAAGAGAGCTTCCTGTCCCGGAGTCCCAGTTTTATCCAGGTAGGAATGGTTGGCTCCCCCCACTGGGTGGAGCATCTCACAATAGGATGATGGAATGTGAATGTACTTCCTTGGGGAAGAGAACAGCTTGAGGAAGAAAACAGCCTGGGGAGTCTTAATGGCCCATCGTGAAGAGAGATAAGAAACAATGCCCTACCTGGTTTTAACAGTTGGGCCATTATCAAAAGGCACCGGCCCCCCTCCCTCCAGAGTAAACAAGAGATAAAAAAGAACAACCCCCCAGCTGTTTTCAGCAGAAGAAAATAGAATACACAATTTAGGTTCCACAACCCAAGACAGGGAGTCAGAAATAAAAACTAAATCTTAAAACACTTTCCTCCATTCCTCCATTTTTCCTGGGCTCATATTAGTTCCCCGTTTCTCTAACTATTCCCCCCAGAGCAGCACAGGAGGACAGGGAATGAGGGTTGTGATCAGTTCATCACACTTTGCCTCTGATGTTTCTTCCTCCTCAGACGCTTCCCCTGCTTCACCATGGGGTAATTCCCACAAGAAACAGTCCTTCTTGAACTTCTCCAACAGAGTTCTTCACTGACTGCTCCAGCCTGGGTCCCTTCCACGGGGTGCAGGAAGGGAGCAGGCTGTTCCAGCATGGGGGTCCCCCACAGGGTCACAAGTCCTGCCAGCAAACCTGACCCAGTGTGGGCTGGTCCCTTAATGGGTCCACAGGTTCTGTAAAGAGCCTGCTCCAGCATGGGCTTCCTGCAGGGTCACAGACTCTTTTGGATATCCACAGGCTCCAGTGTGGGGCCCTCCACAGGCTACAGGTGGATCTCCAGTCCACCATGTATCATGAGCTGCACGGGCACAGACTGTCTTACCATGTTCTTTACCACAGACTGCGGGGGTGGTAAAGAACAGCTCCAGCACCCAGAGCACTTCCCCCCCTCCTTCTTCACTGACCTGTGTGTCTGCCAGACTGTTTCTCTGACATATTCTCACACCTCTCTTCCAGCTGCTGTTGCACAGAAGTTTTTTTCCCTTTTATAAATATATTATCCCAGAGGTGCTAACACTATCACCGATCGTCACAGCCTTGGCTCAGACATAAGGGAAGCATCTAGCAGCTTCTCAGAGAAGTCACCCCGTCACTCCCTTGTTTTTCAACATAAAGTCAATACAAACTCTTGGAAAAATACTGGCTTATTCAGCACATGTTACTGTTTATTATCTGTATTTGTTCTATATAATATATGATATTCTAATAGCATTGATGTTTTCCAGATAGGAAGACATTATGCTAAAGCCCTTATGGCACTGGAGTGATATTGTGTAAAGCTTTGACAGAGCTGAAGAATCAGAGAGATTTGAGGTATCGTTATGCGTTTTAAATTCTGAGCAACTTTGGTGCTGAAAGGAGGCGTTGGTATAAATCAGTGTCTTTTAGTGATTTTCACAGGTCATGATAATGTTGTTGGAATGTTTGATGCATGATTAGGCTTCCTTAAAATTCTTTAAGCTATAGGCCCATACCAAGGGACATTATTGTCTGGCTCCAGGCAGATGCACCATGCATAAAGTACCCTTTACATTGGCATTTGGAAGGAAGTTGTCTTCAACAATTCTTGTACCCTGCGATAGCTCTCCAAATATTCCCAGTGACATGAAGGTGGATGCAGTGACTTCAGTCAGGTCACAGAGAAAGACAACAGATTTCATCCATCCATCCATCCATCCATCCATCCATCCATCCATCCATCCAATCATAGAAGAGTTTCCGTTGGAAGGGACCTATTCCATCCAGTCAAACCTTCACTGCAATAAGGATGAACATCAAACATGTTTGTCTATCTATCTATCTATCTATCTATCTATCTATCTATCTATCTATCTATCTATCTATCTATCCATTTACATACTAATTGAAGACTTTAGTATTTAAGGCTAAATCAATCTAAATCTTTCAGCAGTAAAATAATAACATATTTGGAATACGATCCAGATGCTCATTCCTTATGTACCTTGTGCAGGTATTTTAATTAGGACAAAAATCATCTGAGCAGCAATTTCAGACAAATTCCAGCTGCTGTTCTTATTTAAATGACAAAATATAGCTTCAAGAACTAATAAATTCTCTCTCTGCTGGACAACAATAATTCCTTTAGCAGACTGGCTAATAATGCAATACTGTTCTGAAGTTGATAAGGTTTGTAGCAGATGGTAGAATGAGAGAGTTTTTTTATGTGTTAGGAATGCTGAGCATTATGTCATGACACAGTCAGGATTAGTTCCCAATGCGCTAATCAGAAATGCGTCAAGCTTAATCTATTTCATATTTTAAAAGAAGACCAAGATTGAACCACATGATTTCTTTCATGCGGTTTCAGAAAATTATTGCTCAACATGCTTCCTTAGATTTTAAAAATATATTTGCAGTTTTACCTAACATATCTCCCCAAAGTGTTGCCTGTTTTTCATGTTCAGCCACCTTCTTGTGGAAGACTCTGACCCTAACTTTCGAAATTGCTTTTATGTTACACTTTTCCAGCTGCATGTTATTGGCTGTGCTGTTTGAGAGATGCTTGTATCTAATCTATGTGCTGTTGGGTAGAGGATTGATATTGTGATTATTTTCTGTGTTCCAGGCAGTTACCACTTGGGAGTTCTTGTAAATGAGAGGCTTATTCTCTTGATATTTTTTCACATAAATAACTGAGATGTATCAATCTGCTCTAAAACAATTTAAGTGGTCAATAAGCAGGTTTTTCTGTTCAATTTGCAAGTACTGCAGGCAATTTGCTGCTCATCATCTGTCCTGATGGAAGAAATCAGACTTTAATCACATTTAGTAGTAACAGCCTTTAAAAGGCTCTCTTTTGTTGAGAATTTTCTTTTATGTAACTTCACACAATGCCATCTCATTTGGTACGCTTTAATTATTTTAATGGAGGGTAAAAGAGGGATACATGAAGTTTTAGTAATTAATATATCTCAGACTTTAGAAATTGGGTCAAATTTCTATGTTCCAACTTGTGAGTAGGCTGAGAATTTTCTTAAATGTAATCCTAACATTTATTCAGGTCTTTTCATTTTATTCAGAGCCTGCCAAAATATTTTATTTGGAATCTTACATTCTATTTAGAGTCGTGAATAATGTCTGATATACTCTGGGATTTTAGGACCTAAGGGCCACCAAATCCAGTGTCTCTAAATAAGTGTCTGGATTTATTTTTGCTGCCCTAAGATAGTGTGCCTGGCTTCCAGCTGCTTCTCCATCACAAATCCTTATTTTTGCAAACCAGGAGGATTCCTTGACATATCCTTCTTCTTGATTGCATTTGTGTAGTTTGGCTGTCTTCAACCAGATTCTCCTCATAGCATATCTGTGCTCTTCTTCATGTTTTGTGTTGCCCAGGATTTTATTCCTTCTACATTTTACAGTCCAGGCTCCATCACTCAACACCACCAAGCTAAGTCATGGAGAATGGTCAGTGTCTGGAGGAATGACTGCTGAATGCATCTCACTCTAAACATTGGAAGGAATTTTCTGGCAGAAGAAAACTACTATGTTCCATCAAGAGTACGTTGCTTAGTCTCTTTACATAAGCAATGTACTCTTGATGGAACATAGGAGCATTATCTTCACCTCTCCATGGAATCAACTGATTTTCCTCCTTAAGGGTCCTCATTACAAATCTGCCAACCAATTCCATGATTCCTTCCAACTTCAAAAAACCAATATTTTTTATGAGTTTTCTAACTACTGAAAGTAAAACTTGAGCTAATTCTTATTGAATTTCTTCAAGAGCCAGATGTATTTAGCTCTGCGAGGGTTCAATACCTCTGAGGGTATTCAGCACTTCACAGAAAACGGCTTAAAATAATAGCAAGACAACTCTGGACATGCTTTGTAAAAGAAAGGTTTTAATAATGACAAAAATAACAAACATTATCAAATAAAAGAAATGTAAGTCAACCACAGTGTAGAGAACACTCTTATGCTGCTAAGGCAGTCCAAATAATACAGCTGAGCAATTCTGTGCGGGGTTTTAAGTACTTGGTGGTTCAGGTGGGACAAATTGGCTCACTTCCAATAGAAGCAGCTACAAGCAATGGGAAGCATTCTCAAAGCCCAATCAGTGCTCCTATGCTGGCATTGGGCCAATTATAATGAGGGAAGAACAAAAAGTTCTGGGGCTTCTTTTTAAAAGTCGGGGTGAAACTGGAACCCCTTTTCCTTGTTTGGAAACACCTGCTTGAGTGTAGGGTGCATTACTACAATTCCTTCAACCAATTTTACGGATGCCAGTGAACACTTGGCATCTCATCAGGGTCTTTAATTGACCTTGATGGATTCTGAATAGTCATATCTGGGTCTCTCTGTTTGCTGGTTTGAAAGCAAAACCAGTGGAAGACTCCAAGTCAGAAACACAATTTAATAAGAGGAAAAGAAGAGAAATAAAAGTAACATAAAATAAAAGTAATAGTACAAAAAAACTACTGACAGAGTCAGAATACAACCTGACACCCTGTTAGGGTGGTAGTGGCAGTCTAGATGAGATGGTTTTGTCAAAGCAGTGATCCTGTAGAAGCATCTGGTAGCTCTTGTCTCGTCTGGGAGTCCAGTGGATAGAAGCTATCTGTGCTGTCCCAAACCCTGGATTTATCCAGGTGGGAATGTTTGGCTCCTCCCCCTGGGTGGAGCATCTCACAATGGGATGATGAGTCATGCAGTGGGTCCTTGATGGCCCATTAAACAGAGATAACTCCCGGAGGGAGTTATCTATGACTCATGTGGCAAGGCATTGTTGGGATCATTAACAGAAGATAAGGAAAACACTGCCCCACCTTGGCTCCAGCGGCTCATGGGGATAGAATACATACCTTAGGCACAATTTTACATTGTAACCTAGGACACTCTGTCAAGGGTCTGAGGAAATTTAGTAAAGGTTTATAACCTTTCATGTCATTTAAAGGATTACTTGTTTTAACTGACAGAACATTTTTTTACAATCCTCGGGTATTTTCTTTATTCTTTTCTCCAAAAAGTTGAGGGGGTTTTTTTATTTCTTCCTTTTCTTAGATTTAAGCACCAGTGCTCTAATGTTAAAGCTGACAAAAGAATGATGCTCAGAAGGTAACTGAAATAGTTTTCTATCCAAGGTACCCTTGCACATATTCTCATAATTTGTCTAACTCCCCTGTACTTCTATGTTTCAATTTATAAAGGCTTTAGAGATAGCAACAAAAGCTTTTATATTTTCATTTAGTCCATTCCATTATGTATGCTTATGGTTAGCACGTCTGCATTTTTTCATCTCCTGTGTATGAAATATTTAATATTTCATTTAGTTGTGTACTTTGATATTGATTTTTTTCCTACATATCAAATAGATCTGTCTATAAACCACAATTGCCTAAGATCAACATAGGTTCCTCTTGAGTGGCTTTTTCTAAAGGTTTATTGTACTTCATGCAATGAAAGATTTTTGAACCTATCTGCACTAAACAGGTCTTCATTTAGCACTAAAGAACCTGTTTAATGAATGAGGTTGCAGAAATATGAACCTGCAGGCCTTAGAATGCCTTTTACTTATAGACATTAGAATCTGTGAAAAAAATTAAACTTTTTTTTTCCTTAAGGTAAACCCTCAGCTTCATTAATCCAAGCTCCCAGTGTGTTTCTTTAGCTCTCTTATTCATCTGTGAACATCTTTCAAGTCTTACAGTGATTATGTATCAGTCACAAGCACTCGACTTTCATTTACAGCTTTCTAAATATTCATTAAAGTATTTCTATCCAACCCAATGATGTTATAATCTAAGTTGAGTTCATTTAATTTCTTCATGTGTAGAACAACTCTTATAAGATAAGAGTAAGATACAATTGAGGTAAGAATAAGATACAATTGAGGTCACAGTTCCTTCTGTTGCTCTGTCATTACTGCTAAACATGGGGCTTCATGAATTGAAATAAATTACAAGTTCTGCAAATTTTACAGCCTATTTCATGTATCAAGTAGACAATTCAAATATCTGTGATGAAAACAGCCTTAGGTAAATACAAGCAAATTTTTTTTCCACATACTGTATTTCTATAAGTCAGCTGTATTCACAGGTCTGCTGTGCTATGTGAAAGAAACATACACTCCCTCCTTCAGGGAGTCTTTGCTTGATTTATTTATTGTTTTCTTGTTTCTCTAACCCTGTAATAAAAGTCACACAGAATGACAGTGCTGTCTACAGATGCCCTTCAGGTGTGGAAACACATGATGACTCTGGTTACAGATATGAAAAACACAGAACAAAAGCATGGGATTCAAAGAAAAGAGAGATTTCTATAAAAGACAGTTCTAAGAAATCACTGGGTTTCCTCAGCACTGGGTTGAAAAATGTGAGAGTCAAAACTATATTCTATACTAACTATATAAAGTAGATTACAAGGCTTGGAGAGAGTTTTGTGCCACACTCGATCTTTCTGTCTTTCCTGGATGTATTCTTTCAGAGACCCAAATCAAATGGCTACATAGGAAGTGAGGCTGCTGTAAAACATGCTCACCTTCTTCAATAATTTTACAGTGGAAGGACAGAAAGTCCAGCACACTTCCAGATCCAACTGTGTCTCAGCATGCAGGATGAAGTTAGAGCTGCTTTCAGTCTGTCTGAAGTACACCAATCCTGACCTGGTACCCAGACAGGACGCTGACCTCTGTCGAGCACACGCTGGGAAGGCAGAAGTATTTGGTTCTAATTCTATGACTTTTCAGCAGTACATTAAAGGTTTTTTCACTTCTTTCAGCTTAAAGAGATATGACAAAGGGCCTTCATACAAGTGAAAGGCCTTTTGCGTACTTATTACTTACAGTTGCACAAACTACACAAAACAGCAAACCATATAGTCTCTGATTATTTACTAGATGTGTTGAGATTCTTACCAACAAACAGGTCTGTCTCAATCCTCTTTTCTACTGTTTTTTTTTTTGTTTGTTTGTTTGTTTGTTTACATCTCTGATATTAATATTTTATATTTATTCTCTGCAGGGAGAAAATTAATAAGATTTAACCTTATTTTTTTTTGCCCATAGCATTCCAGAATAAGATAATAGATTAAACAGAAAATAAATCCTGAAATACTGCGGAAATAAACTTTGGTTAAGTTTAAGTGCTGACTTAAGATAGTATTTTAGCACCATTCATATAAAAAAAGAATTATTTTGGAAGGCATGCCATCAGTCAACAGCTACGTCTTGAGAGTACACAGAGCTCCTTAATCCATTAGAAAAAATTGTCATACTTGGAGTGAACAAGAAAATTTACTGGCACTACTGATGTGATTTCCCAGATTGGTGAAGATGTTAAAATATGCAGAGAATACAACTTCAAGGATTCTGTCTGGAAATGAATCCTTATCTGTTATGAGAACCTCAACTGATATTCGTTATGAGTAGTAACACCTATGAAAACTCACCCATCCCAAAGTAAAGCAGAATAATAACCCTAAGAACTTCTCATGTTCTGCCCTATGGGCTCTCAGAATTATTTACCTACAGAGAATGTCCATCTCATTAAAATCTCCTATAATTCCTGGCCCTCTCCATTATTCTGATGTTTTTCTAGCCCCACAGTATGGGAATAGGGAGCATGGGGGAATTTTGGGAAGATGTCTGAGACTAACAGATTAGGATCCAACAATTAAATTCTTAAGATTAGAAGTAAAGAACAGAATCATCTATTTTCTTTGTCATTCCTCATTTTACTGCTTTATTTGAATGGTTAGGAAATTTTTTTTTCTCATGTATGTTATTTCTGTATTTATGATTTATGGATTTCATTGAATTAGAATTAGCTTTGGATTTTTCTTGCTTAGACTGTAAACAGCAATGTATGAGTACAAATATTCAGCAAATTATGTGAATGAAGGTATGCCAAGGGTTAAAGAGTGGAATTTTGTTATTTGGATTGCTTTTTTTGTGAAAAGGAACCTAATAGAGAAACACAAAAAGAGTCTCTAACCACAGACAGACCTGAGTCTATCCTGTTCGTGCTCTGAGCAGGCAGACAAGCTCATCCTGGCCAGAAGCAGCAGAGCTCCATAGTGTTGTGTTTGGCTCCTGAGAGGTCAGGTTTATTAGTCCAGACTCAGTGATGCTCCATCACAGCCACATGGTTTTTGGATGGGTGCTGGAGTAAGGCCAGACAGCTTGCAGGGTGGGCAGAATGAATTTGGGCTGGCTGCATCTGTCTGTATAGATGTACCAGATGCTTTGAAAAGTGTGGGTTTTGCATGCTGGAACAGGAACCACATGAGGAAAGCATGGGTTGTTTGTTTCTGGTTTGGGTTTTATTTTGTTCTTTTTTTTTTCTGTCTTCTTTTTCTCAAATCTAGTTTCTTAGTTGAGGAGCCATACAGAGTTAAAAGAGATACCTCTCTTAAAAACAAAAGACCCATTAAATACGTGACTGTAAACCTTCTCCTCTTCTTAATTCAGTGTCTAATAGTTGAGCTATTTTTCAAAATCCTTCCAATAACAGAAAATTGACTTTTTTAAAAATATCACAGATTTTGAATGATGCAGAATACATTTAGCAAGAGCAGCAAAATACTCTTTTGAGAAAGAAAAGAAAGAAAGGAAAGAAAGGGAAAGGGAAAGGGAAAGGGAAAGGGAAAGGGAAAGGGAAAGGGAAAGGGAAAGGGAAAGGGAAAGGGAAAGGGAAAGGGAAAGGGAAAGGGAAAGGGAAAGGGAAAGGGAAAGGGAAAGGGAAAGGGAAAGGGAAAGGGAAAGGGAAAGGGAAAGGGAAAGGGAAAGGGAAAGGGAAAGGGAAAGGGAAAGGGAAAGGGAAAGGGAAAGGGAAAGGGAAAGGGAAAGGGAAAGGGAAAGGGAAAGGGAAAGGGAAAGGGAAAGGGAAAGGGAAGGGAAGGGAAGGGAAGGGAAGGGAAGGGAAGGGAAGGGAAGGGAAGGGAAGGGAAGGGAAGGGAAGGGAAGGGAAGGGAAGGGAAGGGAAGGGAAGGGAAGAGAAGAAAAGAAAAGAAAAGAAAAGAAAAGAAAAGAAAAGAAAAGAAAAGAAAAGAAAAGAAAAGAAAAGAAAAGAAAAGAAAAGAAAAGAAAAGAAAAGAAAAGAAAAGAAAAGAAAAGAAAAGAAAAGAAAAGAAAAGAAAAGAAAAGAAAAGAAAAGAAAAGAAAGAAAGAAAGAAAAAGAAAGAACAGCTCTGGGTGCAGGGAATGGCTCTGACAGACCTGATAGCACAGGAGATGCTGAGGAAATCTCCCTGTCTGACCATCCAGGAGCCACTCTGGCAGTCCCACTCCCACCCCCTGAGCTGGGACTGAGGCTCCTTCGCAGCTCATCCCCCACACTCATACAGGCACACCAGGTCTTCTTGACCACCTCAAACTCAGGTTTCTCACAGCAGTGTCTCAGTTGTCTCAATCCTTAATTTAATCCTGGTGCAATGACAAAATAACAGCTCAAGCTGGTACCTCCAAAGAAGCACCTCAAACAAAGGCACCCCATGGATTTCATACCCTCACAGTCTAAGGGTGAAAGTCCTGCCCCTTCTGATTGTCCATTCCTCTGGCTGGGCTACAGGTCCCCATGCCCTTTGTTATGCAAAATGTTGTCAGTTCACTTCCTCTTGCCTGGGGCTCCCAACACCCAGAGTTTCCTCTGCAACTCTCACTGCAGCTCCCAAACTGAGCTACCTGCACTAAACCTGGCAGAGAAGGCGTGGCAAGATGTCAAACACTGTCAGAAAAAGAGCAGAAGTTACTGCTTTGGACCTAAAGTTAGTTGTCTCCTGTAGGAGAGTTAGTTGGTTACGTAGCACAGGTGACTGACAGATTGCCGAGTTAGGTTGGTGCGGTCCACTTGGATGTGAAGGGAAACAAGGGCCTGCAGGCTCTCTTCTGCTGGATAACTGTGGATGCGAAAGAAATGTTTGATAAGTTTTAGTTATGAATATAGTATAGCTTTTTAATTGTTAAGGTAGAATAGTGTTACCCTAAAAAGGCCCCTTGTCTTGGAAGTTACTTTATCAGGATTGATAAGGTTACTAAGACAACAGGAACCTTCGCCTGGAGATTCTCAAGGTCTCAAGGGTCTGACCACTGGTTGGCAGAATCCTAGAGACCACCTCTAAACTGGTATTGGATTTGTTTAGGTAACTTTGTTGGAATGTTTGTTTGAGTTGTTTTATTGGCTTGTGAAGAGGATACCCACCCCCCCCCCTTTGAACCCCATGTACAAAATTCCCCTGCAACCCTTTGTCTGGGTCTTTCCAGAGGCACTGGACAGGGGCTGGGGAACCCCCAGACCCCCCAAATAAAACCTTTGTTTCCTGAATGCCTCGGAGAGTCCACTCTTTCTGACCACAGCCGTAACAGCGTAAGTCAAGACTGCTTGCTGACCCAAAGACTCAGAAAACAGTTGTGTGGCAGCGTGATTGAGCAGCTGGGTCGGCCCAAATAAGCCAGCAGGGCTTGAGAGTGTCACGCGAAGCTACAGATAACAGCAGGTTAGCTGGAAATGGCCTGAAACTCCAGCTTTGTCTTTCCCTCCTCTCTCACACACAGTGATGTGCATCTGGAAACAGAGCTTCCTCCTCGCACAGCCAGTGATGCACCACTAATTGGGATCTCATTTCACACACATGAAAATGGGAAAGAAAACTCATTTTTTGCTTTTAGAGATCAATCATGGCAAACAGCAAGAGGCAGTCGGCTCTGCTATTTGAGTAATGCCATTCCATTTACATCTATTAGAAGAAAAATTAGTGTAATCATAGATAACCCATACTGCTTCCAGATATTGGCATGCCCCTATTAACAGTGGCAAAGGAGAGGACACAGGCTTTGATAATAGCTGCATAACTCCATGTCACCATGTACAGAGGAACATGAAAACCCAGTGTGGTATCATGATTGCCTTCAATAGCAAAGCCTAAAAAAAAAACTGCTCAAATTTTCTTTTCTAGGGGACCACTATTTTATTGCCAAAGGAAAAAAAAAATAAAAAGAAAAGGAAAAAAAGAAGAGTGCTGAAATGTATTATTTTTATATTGTGAACAACTGAGAGATTTGGTCTTTTTTTTCTGAATTCAAGTGAATAAAGTCATTAATAATGAATTTCTATTTATGAGATGGTACATGGAAAATAACACACAAGTAGTGCCTAAAGTTTGCATTTGAATTGCATGAGTTTCATTAAAATGCTGTAAAATTAAAAAACTGACCCAACTGAAATCAGAATAGAAAAAAGGAAAGGTATTCTTGATTCTTGGCAATAGTCATTAGACCTCAGCACAGGTTAAATATTTATTTTTAAAAGCAGTGAAGTTAAAATTATGGTCAGTGAAGAATTTTAGCTAACCTAAAGTCAATGTTATGATACCTCATTTCAGTGACACCCTGTGCTGAAATGAAAAGCCTAAATAAGACAAATACTGTAAATATGATGTGAACAATATATATAATTTTCTGCCTTAAATGGCTTTGGGCAGACAACTGTTACTTGACCAGCCCATAAAACACTATTTTGATAGCATAAGTCCATAATCAGGGATGCAGTAAAAGATACAGGAATTTAGATTCCATATCTGTAAGATTTTTCTGGAGAGCTTTCTCCCATGAACTGAGAAAGCTTTTCTACCATTTAATAACATAAAAGTAGTACACTCAGCTGAGCCTAAATGGAGCTGAATTCTCAAGAATGTTCAGATCCCGTTACTGTACATTAATCTTGAGAAGGGAAATTTCTGTCAAAGCTGTGCTCCTCAGCCAACAGAAGTCAAGATTAATTGTTTTATACTAATGGCTAAGGATTGGGTGTGATAACGTGGGACGAGCGTGGTTTGCACAGGTTCTACCCATTTTCCCCCTTTCTGCCAGCCTGGTAAATGCCATGTCAGTAACAGAGAACATAAAGGCTGCTTAATTTTCATGATCCTCCATGCTGAGAGTCACAAAGCCTTTTACACCTGGTCTCTACACTTGGTATAACATCACTTTTAAAAATGTTAGCCTAAAATGCCTTTTTTAGTACAGAAAGCGATTTCCTGTTCGAGTACTCCCAGCCCAAATTATTATCTTATTAAAGGTACTAAATATCTAATGTTAGAATTTCAATGCAATAGACAGATATTTTAATTTATATTAGTTTCAGATAGTATTAACTTGTTTCTTTATTAAGGAAAAATGTTCTGTATATATATATAGATATATATATATAACATTCTGGATGTAATGTCAAACCTTTAAATTCATAAAATAATAAAAAAGCATAAAACATTATAATTTTTCACAGCTCAAAAGGCCTACATGGCCTCATGTTTCTAGCTCTGGAAAATTTGGAGAGATTTTTTCCAATTTTTTTTCCACTTTCAGTTGCAGTTAAAATGTAATGTAAATACTAAGTGGTAGTGAAATACTCCATTTTGGCTAATTTTGTTTTACGTATAGGGCATGGACTTGCATTAAATCATTTTGTGTAAACTGGTGGTATTGCAATAGATCAAACATTTCTAATATTAAATTACTGCAAGGCATACAAACAAACAAACAAAAAGAGTGAAAGTTAATTCTTTCACATTGCAAAGCAGTGAATTAAAATGTCCTTAATACTTTTTGTCAGTGACAGCATTTTCCATGATGAAGTTTTTTAATTTAAAGCACCTAAGGATTGTAATTTCCTAGCAAACTAAATCATTTTAGGAACGTTTAACTGGAACCCAAAACCTTCACACCTTTTTTTTTTTTAGTACAGTTCAGTTCATCCATTTATCTGTGAATAGCCAGGTGGGACAGATATGTCAGTCTCAGACCATTTCTAATAGGAAATGGTTGAATATTCACTTGGTTAGATGATGTAGGTATATTATTTTGATAGAAGAGCAGTTATTTAATGTCATGTGTGATGAATGGTACAAGAAGAGTTAGAAGGGAAATAATGGTGATAATTTGTCAAAGACGCTCAGAGATAGAGTGGTAGGGCAGGTGAGGTAGAATGATACACTGTGTAGTTAGAATAATATGATATAGTGCTGGAGGGTTGGAGAATAACTTAGTAGGACAGGAAAAAAATGGAAAAAGAAATGGGCAAACACTGCTTTGTATGAAAGGACTGAGAAATATTTAGGAAAATATGAGTTCTTGGAATTCTTCTGATAGAGCATAAATAAAGCCTAAGAATAAATATAACCTGAACTATGCAGATAGAAGGGGAAAGTAAGATACAACAATTAGAAAGATAAATTTGAGAAATGCAGAAAAAGGGATGCTCCTAATGTCAAGGGAGGGGGAAAATACAATACAAAACTATTTTATGTCTCATTTTTCTGGTTTAAATCTTTCTGATTTAAATCTCACATCTCTAAACATCTCACTATGGTAAGAGGGTAGACAAAGCAAAGGCACATAAGAACAAAAGGGTGTGTTTCTGGGAGGTTTCAAGCTATTCGTGCTTATTTCTAGCTTTAAAAGACCTCTTTAAAGATGTTTATGACTAATCAGGATGTCAGAGGTTTTTAAAATATAAGAGGCATTTGTAAAATAGATTCTTGTATTAGAAAAACAAGAGTAAATACACCTGGAAATTCAAGACGTCAATTTTTCAATACAACCTGCAGAAACTGAAAAGAATGAAATGCAGGGGGATGAGTCACACATAAAACAGTAGTTATATGGCAACAAGATAGGAAAAGAAAAGACAAGTAAGAATTTTGAGCAGCTGGTAAAGTTGCTAAAAGTCTCATCGTTGTTACAGGAAACATTCCTGTGAATTTAAAATATACAAGATATAAAAGGAATGATGACTGTTATGAATAAACACTTATGTGTGAATGAGAGGAAGTGTTTCTGAAAGACAGAGTTGTCCTCTAAAAGGACAGTTCAGTTCATTCTGATTTTTTTCAAATTTTCATCAAAGAAAATAATTTCAAGAGTAATTTGAACCCAGAACATCTCAGTTTCCCCTAGGCAGTGCAGCCTTCTTCCCTAGACCAGCTATGTGGTTTATTACAGGAACAAGGTACAGTAGACTCTGCAGCCTCAGAATTTTCTCATCTTTTTAGGTGATTGTGTCCTTCATTGCTAAAGAAATTCCATGCTTTCTCACATACATGGACTGCTCACAGAGTTTTGAAACGCAATACCTAAGCTGGCTTTTCTCTGTCCTCATAGCTCATGCGCTGGGATAAAGCAAGGGTTACTCCACTGTGGTAAATACAGTTTCACCACCACAAAGTTGATAAGACAGAAAAGTCAGGTTTCTCTTTCCTTGCTTCAATAACCATTGTCCAGTGTGTTTTACTTTCTTTTTTGTCTGAGTTCATGCTGATAACTTGAATTCTTTCTTTTTGGAGTGAGGGGCAGGAGAATAATGAATTGAAGGTGTTAACGATGATGACATAAATTATGACAATATTCTTCTCCCCAGTCTAGAATGATGAACCTGGAGGTGTATATGCACTACAGATTCTTAAATCTGTTCCTGCATACCAATCTTTCCTGCATGTACTATTTAAGTATTCTTCCTTAGATACAGAAGTGTCAGCAGGTATAATCAAGGGTGAGGAGTCATGTTGAGAGGGAGCCTTGCTGTGTCAGAGCAGAGGCTTCCTACTGAAGAACCAGCACATGCAAAGCTTTGCAAACAGCAGAATTTACTTGGCACCTATGCCCTACCAAAGCTGACATACCACCTTGTGTATGGGCACAGTGCCATCCTGACAGATGGGGAAGAGTGCAAGCAGCCAAGAGACCATGTCTGAGCATAAAATATGTTTGTGGAGGGCAGGATTCCCAGCTAGAAATGTCAAAACAGCTGTTTGTCCTGAGTTTTGTGTGTCTACAGGTTAGATGGTCTACAGCTTTGCTAATTCATCACCAAGCTTGATTAATTTTGCAAGAGTTTCTGCTATAGCTGCCAGTTGTCATGATCTCAGGCTAGTGTTGTGTGCAAAGAAGCAAAATTAGTCCCTTCTTTTAGACTGCTCATGACAAGACTGAAAATAGTGTCACAAAGGGATGGAAGAGTTTTCCTAAGGAAGAAACTCAATCTGTGTCTTCTGCAGTTTCCTATGTTATTTTACAAAATGCAGTCTTATAATATTTGGTATCCATTCTTCTCAAATCCAGCACCTTTAGTCTTCCATACTCAAACCCATTAAGAGCTGCAAGAATTATTTAAAACAGTTTGTTCACAAGATAACATGCCAAAGAGTAATTCAGGGCAGAAAAACGTGAAAAATGGTAGATCTCTAAAATTACACAATCTCAACTTTTCTTTAACTGTAACAGAATCTACAACTTTCATTTTCATAAGAAGAAAATATATTCTTTCCCACAAGGCAATATAGCTTCAATAAATTATTGCTTTTTAAGTAAATCTACTTTTATCACTTCTTAACCTTAATTTTCAGGACTGATTTCAGACATGAATCTACTATGACTACTACTAACAGAATTTCTATAATTCGTTTTTGTAACACCTTGGTCTCTATGACTACAGTGAATAGCTTCATAATGGCAGCGAAGTGATTCCTTTTTGTCTAAGGCAGAGAAAATTACCTTTCCATAGGCATTATTGTAATTCCCACTCTCTGTGATTTTTAGAGCTTCAAGTGCAATGCACACTAATGTTTTTCAAGATTTTTTCAAATATCAGCTATTTCTACTGCCCAAAACCTGCACTCCTTAAGTATTTACCAATATCAGGCTAACCAACTAATGTCATTATTATTTAATAATAAAAAAAAATTGTGCTTCAAAGACCTGTTTTGCTATAAAACCTTGTAGAAATATTGACCTCAAATAAAAAGGTGTAATTTTTGAACACAGAGGGCATTCTGCATTGTAATTTATGGAACAAGGTTAAGACTTTCATATACAAGCTTCTAAAAATGTGTACTCCAGCAGATGACCTGCCTTCATATTCTCTGTCAGGTGACATTTGTTCCCTTTGTAAAATCGTTCATAAGGAGCGTGCTGACCTTGAGCAGCAATAGAGAACTGTATTTCTTAATGGAGATGTAAACCATGCTGACAACTCAGTCTACTGCCTGCACCAGTGCTACCAAGGGGACAATGTTTAGACCAGGGAATGAATGCATGGGGAACATAACAGTTTCTGAATGAAGAATGTTAGAGATGACAAACAGTAAAAGATCATGAAATTCAGATCTGTGTGGCTTAATCTGCTGCAAGTACACCTCTGTGGCAACGTGCCACAGGAGACCCAGGCACCAGACTATTTGAAACGAAGACTGAGTAAGCAACCTCACATTCTTATTCAGAAAATAAAAAGCTCAGTGGAGGGGAAAAAAATCAAGTTCATTCAAATCATAAAAGCTGTATGGGGATTAGAAATCACTTTGTTTTCTCTCTCTCCTCACTTCAATGGAAAGCTTTGACTTCTGTCAATGCACTCTGCCAAGAATGTTCACAGCCACTGACACATATGCTGGATATGGGGCTGATTTCTTAGTTCAGTAATTGTGGCACTGTTTCTAACTGGCATTTTGGTAACTGTTTTATATTGTAAAAGGATACCCTGCTTTCAGCTTGGCTGTAGCTTCTTCCCATACCCTTCTTATCATCTTCCACTACTCCTCCTGACAGCAGGACTTTTGTCTGCTGTACACTGAAGAGCTCTGCAGCTCTCTACTGCAACTATAGCTGTGTGTGGTAAACAGTTATACCAGTATAACACCATTGAGACTGAAGAACTGGGTTTGTCTTTCACTCCCAGGAGTAACTCTGCAGTTCAACTTACAGTTAGCATTTTACCAATACTTCCAGACAGACACAGGACCTCAGAGAAAAGGATATTGCTCACACTGGAATTAAATACACAAGCCAAAGGAAGGTGGACAGAAGTAATTATATAATATTTGGGACTTAACATCCATAGAAGCAGTTATACCAGCAAGGCTAGGTAAGCTCTGAATCTTGTTTGCTTGTTTCGACCAGAATGTGCAGAATGGTTAAAGCAAAAACCATCAGTGACCAAAAAGAAAAAAAAAGTGCCTGTCATTCAAGTTTATTATATGAAGAAAATGTTTATATGTAGGAATTTTTCAAATAAATGCAATAAAATCCTAACCTATAGTTTTCTTTTGAGACCAAAAAGGGTACTACTCAAAACCCAATGTCTGTCAAATCATTAACTCAGCCAAGTAAAAATGAAGGCAAAATACATAGGCAAAAGTAATTTGGCAGAAGACACTAAAAAACCAGAGTGGGCTATGTCACCTTGCAAGGCTTTTTCAGAGCTGGTAGAGATCGCAGCAGAGACAAATCAGGTCCACAAGCACAGTAAGACCAATTCTTGACAGCATCCAGGCAGACACTTGCAAAAGAACTGAATGAAATATCAACATAAAAATATTTAGGACACAAACTGATTTGAAGAAGAATTCAGACAGAACTTATAAAACCATTTCTATTAGCATTCAGGGAGTTACCAACAATACAGCGTAAATAGGCAAAGCTAATAGCTCACTCCAATAATGTTTTCTCCTTTGCAGGAAATTGATATGTAGACTAACAAGATATATTGAATTGAAAATTGAATAAAATATTTCCTCATCCTATTACACACAACATTATCCACTTTTGTCAAGTCCTTGATCACTTCAAGAGAATGAAGACATGTAACAGCAGAGAAGAACACAACAGAGGAACTGGGGTTGAAGTTATCTGTGCTGCATAAATAAGGCTTTTTTCATTCCAAGCAAAGTGACCCAGGGTCTGCACTGGCCTGGACTTACCTTGCCCAGAGCTGGGCTGGGCTGGTTTCAGCTCCTGCCTCAGGGCCATGTACATGTTTCCTGCCCTGCCTGAGCCAGATCTGTGCCAGTGTCTGTGAGAAGGATCTGACAAACCCAGGAGGTGCCTGCACAGCAAACAAGAGTCTCTGAGAGCTGAGCCTGAGCAGGCTGCAGGGCCGTGCTCACACTCACCTGGGTGTAGCCAGAAGGCAGCAGCCTGGAGCAAGGAAACATGTGACAATACACACAAGCAGGTCCTAGGGACTAAAGAGGAAGGCACTTCCACCATTAATGTTACTCTTCTCCTAGCAAAGACCTCCAGACAGTGAGAGCTCATTAAAAATACACCACTACCTGCATTTTTTCTTGAGAAAACTGGAAGTCTTTGCCTTAAGACCTAAAAGAACACCGAAGGGATAAATAAAAGATCAGGGGAAAAGGTAAGTACTAGGAAATTTTGGGGTGTTGGATGGAGTGGGGATTTTTTATTATAGTAATTTACACTGGTAAAACTTTTCTGTGTTAGAGAATTTTGACTATTAGTCTGTTAAAACACTAATTGGATTAACAATAAATCCTTAGCTCTGTAGATACAGTGAACTCTTTCTTGCCCAGCACTAGGACTTGGGGTGTAACAGAGTGCACAGGGTAGAGATGAAAGAGACCAACTGCCTTAAAGTTTATGTCCATTATTAAATTTTTTCTCACTCTAAGAGGAAAGAGAAACAGGATAAGCTTGTTGTTACTAGGGAGTTATAGAATGACTAAAAGAAATAACTACGTGTAACCTTCTTGGTAACTGTAAAGAAAAAATGTAGATATCTTTGCTTATTAATGGACTCACAAAAAAAAATACTCTCTACAAATAAATAGTTTCTCACTGCTAGAGTGTGAGAAATTCTTGGAATGATAGCCAATATCTAATATTTTTGTGTGGTGCATAGACAGCATTTTTTATAGCAGACAATATAATATATAAGACTCAAGAAAATTGCAAAATACAATAACAGCAGGCTGTTAAAAACTCACAAAGAGAAATTTATGTATAATAGGTACTAACAAACTATAAGTACTAGCTTATTACTATATACATCAAACAGAGAATAAAGTTCTAGCCCTAGGTTGTTGAATTTCTATTTTTTAGTATTTATACAAATATAGACAAATTATCAGAAAAATGGCCATAGAACATTTATTGCCAGTGCCAGAAAATAATGCAACTGCTTAGCAAACAAATGTCTGGAATATTAAATAAAACATGATATATTGGTGTTATGGTGTACCATATCACGGCATGCACACATAGTACAGTAGTGGGACAAAATTCAGAGATAAGAGTCTGTAGATGTCATGAAAATGACAGAATTATCAGCCAAGACCAGCAGATTTATGGATTCAGATCAAGTGCACAATGGTTTACTCTTTTATGTGATAGACAAATGTAAATAATTTCTCTTTTTGTCTTAATGCCATTTGTTGATTGTTAGTCTCTCTGCTTTGGGTAGGGAAAAAAAGATACGGAAAATTCGTCTTTGAAGAATCTCCAGAGAACTTCCTGGATTGCTCTTTCCAGATCCATTCCATATGAGAAGTCACTAGAAGTCAGAAAGCACAGCTGTGACTGACTCACTGGATCCTGATTCTCTTAGATTTTACTTGATACATTGGATCACCCAAGCAGGCCTCCTATTAGCAGTCAAGTTAATTTTTGTAGTAGCTCTCAGAGTAGCAATCTTGGGAAGTTACAGAGGACTCAATTCCTTGTTTGCCACTCCCTATCTCCCACCTCTTGGGAAAATGTCCATTGAGGAGGAAAAGATTTTCTACTGGGTACAAGTTCCAGCCCAACATTTAGAAACCAAAACAGTAAAGAAAGAAAATATGAGAATGATGTGATGATTAATTAAAAGAAACTCACCAGCAAAGAGGAAAACAAAGTAGAAATCTTGGCCCCCAGTCTTCCTGCAATTTTTACCCACTTTAGAGTTTATGAACATGCATCTCCATTCTCTCCTTGCTTTGTTTACACTTTATGCAGGTCAGGGGAGAATGAACATCGGCTCAGACTCTGTAGTCAGCTCCTCAGATAAGTTAAGTAGAAAAATATCTCATTCCTGACCAGAAAGACTCAAGAATCTCACTTGTGTTCTAAATACTAAACTGAACATCTTTGTTTAGCTATAGAATATCCTAAACATGTATGAAAGACTTTTGTCAGCACATCTTACAAAATTAAGAATTAATTATAATTAATTAATTTTAATTAATTAATTATAATTTAATAAACATATAATTAAATTTCATATATTGAGCCTGAGTCTACCCTTTTTTAGTTTAAAACCTTCACTTCTTGTCCTATTGCTACAGGCTCTACTAAAAAGGGCCTGTCCCCATCTTTCTTATAAGCCATATTTAAGTACTGAAAGGCTGCATCAGGTTTTCCTGGAGTCTTCTCCATGTTGAACAACCATGACTCTTTCAGTCTGTTCTCATAGGAAAAGTGCTCCAGCCTTCTGACCATTTCCTGGTCCTTCTTCCAGGCCTGCTCCTACAGGTCTCTTCTTTCTTCTGTTGAGGGCTCCAGAGCTGAACAAAATATTTCAGGTGGGGTTTCACCAGAGAGGAGCAGATGTGTTAAAGCAATACTGGCACAGGGTATGCTGCACAAGTAGATTCAAGGAATGTATATATTTTAATATATATATATTTACTTAGAAAACATGGATTTGATTTAATGGAGCCTCCCTGAGTTTCTCTTAAATATTGGTCTGTGTGGGTTATTCTATTGTGGAGGTGTTAGCTCTAGCCAGGTCTGGACAGATGATGCTAGACACGATGGTATCTCCTTCGGACTCGGTTGTTTATTATTTCTTATCTGAGTTAAAGTCTCACAGGATGTGAGCTTTGTCTTACAAGGCAAGAAAATTGCCCCTTCTAAGTTGTTTCAAGGACTTTTAAGCAATAAGCAAAACCAATTAAAACCCAACACCTAAGTTATTTTTTATTTATAACCCAATTAAAGATCACTCAATGTCCACAATGCAGGCCTTCACTAACCAACCAGAAAAGATCACCCAAACCCGAGAAAAAGGAGGAAGAAGAAAGTGAAGGACTAAGGCAACACCCAAATCCCTCCATATTGTCCCTTATATATATTACTATATTCTATATCCTAAAACCCCAAACCTTAAGTATTTCACCCTGTGACATCACACATCTCTATATCACTACATACACACACTCCCAGTGCTATCACTCAACTATGGAAGCCGTTCCCATGGCCTCAGGTCAAAGGCAGTACCCTCCTGAGGGTCACCACCTGTCAAAGCAGAAAGCCTGATATTTTCAGCATCCAAGGTTCCAATGTTCCATCAAACTAATGAAAAAAATTTTGTAAGCAAAGTGTATTTACTTAAATAAAAATTCTCAGCAAAATAAATAGATCTTTTGCTTACAGTAGAAATCCCTATATTTGTTGACCACACTTTTAATTCTTCATTAATTATATAATAGTTCTAATTAGAATGGTCCAAAAAGGAAATATAGAATATTTCTCATTTAGGATCCAAAATACAGTATTTTTGCCAGTACCAAATTATCTCTTTTTCTTTCTAGGAAAATGAGGCAAAGCCAAACAGATTCCATGAAAGAGCAAAAGCAAAGATTCTGATTAGACAGACTCGTATATACATACACTTCTACAGATTGAGAAATATCAGAACATTTGCAATTCTTTTTTTAGAGCAGGCTTTTCAATATAGTCTATATTCTTATATAAAGATGAGCAACAAGCAGCATTTAAAACACAAAGCACAGACTGTCATTGATGAAGAGTGATGTAAGACTGAGAGAGAAGTTCCAATCTACTGCAGAGATAAGGAGAGGGGAAAAAAACCCAACCATCTTTAAAAGGGTATCCAAATCCATTTTCCCTGCCTTCTGAAGCAGACGGATGGTCCTGCTAGTAAAAAGATGTGGCTCAGAAAGCTGAGATTCAGTCATCGCCCTTCACAGGGCCCCTGTGTATTCATTGACAAGGTGAAAATTAATCAGTGAACTCCTTTCCCAATGTATTATTTAAGGATCACAACACGTGTTTTCTTCTTCCCTTACCTATAGGAGGACCTGGAACAGCGGACTCAGATCAGACAAAATTGCCCCTAGGCTGTGAGAGCTTTATGCCTCTCTCAGGAGAGACAGAACATCCCTCCGGATTTTCTTGTCACACGTCCCAGGATCTCATTTGAGGAGCCTCCAGTCTCAAATAGGACATGAATTTGCTGTGAAAATACAAAGATTAAATAATTGCTACAACTTTCACACACAGCCAACAAAATATTATGCTAGGCAATAGAGGTTACTCTAAAAGTTTATACAAATGACCAAGGACTTTTTTTTTTTTAAGCCAGAAATTCATAACATTTCTGTTTCATTTTACCCTGATATTTTATCAACAATGTAAAGACAACTTCTGGTCAACACCACTCAGCTACATCAGCACAATAGAAGACACAAACATATCCTCAGACTGTGCCAAAAAATATTCACTCTTTCACTGTGAATCCATCTTAAGGTAACAGGACTGTCTGAGGGGTAGCAGAAACAGCTAGATTTACCTCCTGTGCTTGGGATGTTTTCATTTGTGATGAGTAAAAGCACATCATCACCTAGAGAAGGCAGGAAATTTAAAAACTGTCATAGGTATTTTGAGAGGAAAAATCTCTTTTTCATTATAGACAGTGATTTGCTTAGAAATATTCCTTGCAGTGAAGTTTTACAGCCAGAGCTTAGGCAGTGCTTCTGTTGATAAATGGTTAAAGAACTACTTTTCAATAAATTAGTGAGAGAAAACCCATAAAATTTGTCATCAGCCTTCAAAAGTGTGCTATTTTCAAACAGTACAAATTGTGACTGGCTCAGCACCATATGGTATTTAATTTTCTGTGATGTATGCATGTGCACAAATTGCATTTCAGTAACTGGGATGCTGTCAGTCTCAAAATAATTCTGCATACACTCTAACAGGTAGGAAGTAAAGGTCTTTGACAATATCTGAATCATTTGAAAAGATGGACTCTTCATTCACCATTCAAGTAAACATGAAGAAATGTTAGGAGCTGGGTTCTTGGCTAGATCTGAGATTTTATTTCTGAGCCATGGCTCAATGCATAAAAGAAATGCTCAAAACAAATATATGGGGTTTTCAAAACCATTTTTCTGGATTTTTGTTATATACAGCCTTCATGGAAACCTGACTAGTTGCTTCCACTAAGAACAATGTCTATATTGTGCCTTAACATAGTAACATGACAAAATGTAACTAATTTAAAAAAACAATCTTTAAGATATTTTTCTGCTTTAGGTATGATTATTCTGAAAATATTTGTGCTGTATTTCCTTCCTTTTGCTCTTTGAAAGTTTTGGGAAGTAAAACACAGTAGCCAGAACTCAAGCTGGGCTATGTAGGCATCACTGCCTTTTTTACAATTTCACCCTCATGTACCACCTGAGGGTCAACTTCACAACATTAAGTGTGGATATAGGAACTGAGTTCGTGATTCTATTTATTTTAAAGCCCCATTTTTGTTTACTTTATTACTTAATAATGATCTGAGACTAGCTAGTTAAAAGTGCTCTCTGAATCATGTTTTAGAACTAACAGTTTTCCTTCAGTTTTCCTTTTCTTTCCTGATTTATATTGGCCTAGGTATCCAGAAATCATTAGTGTGAGAAAATTACTTTGCTGACTTGAGACGGAGGATCATGAATGACATGGAGCAATGTCAGTTGACTTGTGATTGCCTCTTTCACAAACTCCACCCTCAATCATTCAATAAAAAAAAAAAAAAAAAAAAAAAAAAAAAAAAAAAAAAAAAGCCAGAAAATTAATCAGAATTTGGTCAGAAAAAAAAAATTAGATGTGAATATTTGATATGTAGTATAGTGATATAATGGAGAGGACACGGATGCAGGGGAAAAAAAAATCTTACCAAATGACTGATAAAGACATGCTCTGCTTTGTACTTGAGACAGTTAGGAAGGAAAGGAACTTTGAAGTGTACTAATGGCATTTGTATTAGAAGCTGCAAGCCAGACAAAAAAAAAATTCTGAAGTCAGCTAACAAAACAAATCAAACTCTTTTTATAACATTCTTGTAGAGGGTGAAAGAAAGGATCTGTTCTGATGTACACAGCACATGGAGATATAAAGGAGCACTCAGGAAAAATAATTTTTTGAAAGTTGAATGTATTATTTTAACTTACACTCACTATTTTATGGTGAAGGTTTTCATCTGGAATCCCTTGACAGGTTTGGGAATTGAGGAATTTATGGGGCGGCTATACTTGAACTAACATGGTTATACACAGAGACAGAACAACTGTCAGCCACTCACCAGAACAGGGTGGTATTCACCTAAGAGTTCAAATTGATTCAATGATGAAATACATAAACTACTAAATATAGAAGGTAGCCTCTCACTTGAAGCTCAATACATGAGTGCTGGCTGATAGAATTTTTGTTTAATAATCTTTAATTTAAAAAAGGAGTTTAAAAAATCCTTTCATATGAAGCAAATCGGTAAAGAGAATTGGAAAGGATAAATGTACTGAATCTCTTTGTTAATACTTTGGTGAAAATGAAATCCAGAGACTTCTGTGAAGAGAATTTCTACTCCCAAAGTCAATAATCACAGAGACAGAAATTATTAAGTACGTATAGTCTGTCTGGATTTCCAAGTCTTCACAATGATCTTTATTGCAAATCTTAAGGAAAACAATGAGCCATTGCATCAGTGCAGGGGGATTCTTTCATGGCTGAAGGTAATGAATGAATGGTTGAGAGAACAGAAATGGAAACAAGAGTGAAATGTTAATTCCTGTGATGTGGGGAGATCAGTAGTGGAGTTCTGTGCCATTCAACATCTTCATAAATATTCCAGTAATGACATTGAAGAAGTACCTGTGCTTCTGATGATGCAAAGTAATTCAAGATACTAATGATGATGGCAATTGTGAAGGGCCTACTGAGTAACTGGATAGTCTAATAGCAGATAAAATATAGTGCAAATAGGTGAAAATTGATACCCACAGGGAAAAGCAATATCAGATTTATATACAAAATGAGAGGTTCTCAGCTGATCAATGCCACCCAGAATTAATTTTGGGATATTGTAAGCCATTTTATAAAAGCTATCAAGTTAAGTGCTGGATAACATTACATAAATAAATAGGTAAATAAATAATATATGCAATGTTCTTGTTATCCCAAATATTCTGTTAGGAAAAGGGGTAGTTCCTAATCCAGCAGGTAAAACTGTAGTCCTCCTGGCAAAGAATTCTGTGAATGCAAATGATTTCTCTGAGTTAAAAGGTTGACCAGAGTTTCTTGCAAATGACATACGTAGGTCACCAAGAGAAACTGCAAGAATCTCAGGAATTCTCCACTGCTGAGAGTAAAAGTGTATCAGGGATCATTGCCATATATGTTTGTTTTCCTCTTACTCTTCCTCAGTGTCCTCTTCCTGGACACTTATTTATCTCACTAGATCTTTGGTGTGACTCAGAATGTAATAATTATATGTTATTTTATTTTATAACCCATTAAGAAAAAAATTAGAATGGCAACACTGTAAAACAAATTCACGTGGCACTCTATATAACACATTTAGGAAAAAAAATCCCTCTGGTTCTCTCCACTAGTGACTGCCTATGCTTTGAAGACCTGCTTCTGTTTTAGGTGTAGCAGGAAAAAGAAATAATTTTGGAGGTCTCTGACACAATACGCAACAGTAGATCTGAGAACTTAAGGGATGGATCGGATATTTTAAAGAAGCTCAACTGATAGAGGACAATATCTCTTGTCTTAAAAACACAGCTAACAGAAAATTCAAATGAGCAGTAAAAATATGCTCAGCAGGGACTGCAACAGACAAAAAAAGTCTTGAGTTAATGATCCTTTATTTGTTTTAGATGAAGCCTTGTTTTAAATGATCATGGATCATCTTTAAAGAAAGTATGTCTTAAAGAAATCCCCTGACAAAACAGCCCTTCCACTAAAAATTACATTGCGTCAGCAAAAACATTGATTTATAGGAACTAAACAGTAAGATTCTCAGAGGTCACTGTGCAGAAGACTAAGTAAAGCCTAATGTAGTTCATACTTTTCTCTGATGTTTATTGCAAAACATATAGTCAGCATTTTATTTTCTAAAATATATTAGGGACCAAAGGCTAATGTCAGAAAGAAATACGAGATTATATAGATCAATATCAAGGCAACAATAGAGGTATTGCTTTTTTAAAATTATTTTCTCTTGACATCACTCTTTTTTTTGTGACTGGTGCAAAAGAGAAAAATAAATGGAATATAGTATATCCTAAATACCATCCTTAAAAGCAGATTCACAGGCTGTTTCATTTTCTAGATTTCAGAGATGCTTGCTTGCTTGCTTTGCTTTCATTTGCCTCTTGTTTCTTTTCCTTTTCGATTATTTTAAACCTACATAAATATGAGCAAAAATATCTAAACCTACTTAGTATGTTCATAGATGTTTGTAAAATAACTTCCCATTGACAAAATTGACAATGTTCTTTAACAACAATGTATTTATCAAAGTCACAAAGTCTCACATACTCTAGAGTTTGTCACTGAAGACATACACAGGGAGCTTTAAAATATTATCCTGGCAGTGAACAAGATTATATTGCAAAGAAAAACTCACAGACCTCAAATTCACCAAAGGCAATTTTAGACATAGACCTGCTAGGTTTAAATTTAAGGGACAACTCAGAATTACAAAAGTCACACGTCTTCCAATTCTGTTTAATTATATCTGATTATCAAGAGATCTTGGACTAAGTGTTTCTGATGAAGCTATTGTGCTTTGAGTTTAATAGAGTGAGCTCTACTTTAAATGTTATATGCTTGGCCACAATCTGGCTTCCTGATATATAAAGAGGACAGCACAACATGTTGTCAAAAGCAACCATAGCCCACACAAAGCAAAGATTTGTTGTTTTATTTGAAAACCTGTCAGTATGTGAAAGTCAAGAGATGAATGAAGAGTAGCTAGAAAATATCTTTATCTCAGAGAAATGCTGAGGATTGGAAATAAAAGAAAAAAAGATTTCCAAATCTATTTGAATGCCTTGCAGAAAGATTAATGTGAAGAGGACCTACAAGTATCTCTCTTATTGCACACAGTGGGCAAGAAAAACCTGAAAATATTAATACATTTTATTAGAAAGCAATTGAAAATATTCCACTTAGAATGAAATCCTAATAGTTAGGAAATGTTGTAGTCCAAGAAAAGTATTGGGTTTGATTAAAATCAGGTCCTTTTCTTATCTACACCTAGGAAAAGGGCTGATAAGACATGTAAAAAAACTGAAGGGGGAAAGTAAGTGCCAGCTTCAGAAATACCAAGAATAACCTGTTTGTGTTTAGAGATCCTGCTGAAAACAGCCTAACTAGAAAATAGTGAAGGAATTTCAATTAGAATTTCACCAAAAAAAAAAAAAGTGTCATAAAAACATCAACAAGTCAAACATATGGGTTAACAGTTTCATCAAAATTAAGAAGAGAAAATGGCAGATAAGAAAATCTGTATTAACAAGCATTCAGAAGAGAATATCAGGTTTATCTTGAGATAGCATCATTCTATCTGTACAATAGCTGATACACAGCACCAACAAGTTGATAAAAACATTTTCATTGAGAACAAGGACAGGTCCTGGCAAGCCAGACTACAGAATCAATCAGCTGAATTGAGCAATTTCAAATGCTATACAGCAGCTGCAAGATTATACATTTACCTCTTAAAATAAACTGAAATAGGGGATGTTTTAATAAAAGAGCAAAGAAACACTTGCAGACGTTTTGAACAACAACATGATGAGGTGATGATGGCTGTACCAGCCCCAGATGCACAGAGACACTGAGGAAAATAGTGAGAAGGACACAATGATATACTCAATTCATTCTGAAAAGATGCCACCCATGACAAAAGCATTCAAACACATAGGATGCCTGTATTAATCAAGCCACTTAATGAACATATTAAAGCTGTAGATGACAGGTGAGCCCACACAGAAGTGTGTAGGTCCTTGAGAATTTGTTGTACAGTACTGTGCAAGAAAAACAGGTTTAATTGCTCATCTAAAATAATTGTTTTGTGATACCACAGCTTGGCAACAGCCATGAAGGAAACAAAAGTTTGCAGAAAATAGAGACGACACTCTGCCATGCCCCTGTTGTTAAAGCCTCATCATTTGTTGCCAATAATAAATACTTTTTGTGGAAATCACCAGAAAAACCAATCTTGAGATAAGTAGATGTGATGGTCTAGTGTGACTCAGCACACAGAACAATTTCTGCATAAAATCTTCACAGTTTCTTTTGTCTAATTGCACAAAATAGCTGAAGGTTTCTTCCTTTTTTTTTTTTTGTCTGATTGGTTGCTGTTTGTTTGGTCATGGTTTTGCTTTTGCTTTGACATATAATACCCATTTAAGGATTTTTTTCCACTTTGCAAAATTTTAGTCTCCTCCTGACATGTCAGTCCATTCTGCCACTGCTTAAACAGAGGGTTCTGTCTTCAACACATGGCATCCCAAAATAGGTATTGAGTGATCTCCTCGTTCAAGCAGAGAAATGCTTGGCTTATTATTTTAGAACAAGAACATCCAGCCTAATGAAATGACTGAAAGACTGTTCAGATGGTACAATCTGTGATTTGCAACATAGCTGCATCGGAGAGTAGAAATATTCTGACTTGTTTAAACCTGAGAAATTAAAAAAGATGGGTAGGAAACACTGTCCTGCATGGTCACTAGGTGATAGAAGATGGCTTTTGTCCTGTTATTTCTGTGACCCACTGACTCCACAGAGCTTATGATGGGTTAGTGCACTTGTAATAAAGATTGAAATGATAATTTGGCCAGACAGCACAGTAACAATCTCTTTCATCCTGAAGATTAAATGCATGTGGAAACTACATACACAGTTTAAGTTTACAGCTGAAACATGAAAGGTACACATCTACACACTGGCAGCTGAGACTGGGATAAATTAGAAGAGTAAGAAATACACCAGAAGTGCTTGTGTCTGAGAAATGAGATGATAGGAATCTATGGTCCAAAATTAAATAGCCTCAATGTCGCCATGAGTTCTTCACACAGTGAAGGTATGACATTTGAAAGCAGTGTCTCTTCCTTTTTTTCTGTGTAACTGCTGGCAAGTCTGTGGCCATAGGGAGATGCCACAATGTGCAGATATATATCATAATTTAAAAAAATACAAACAACCAACCTCAGCTTCATCCTTCTTGAGGGACTTTATTAGTTTATTTAGTAACACTAGCACAATCTAACCAGCAGAACACAGAACTGTGATTCCAGACTCATGGTCTATGCCTCTTTCATTTGGGCTAAGGGGATGGGTTTCCATCAGTGACCACAAGCCAGTACTTTCAAAAGTGTTTGCTGCTTTTTTCTCTAAGGCATAATTTGAGGTATTTTAAGGCCTTTAATTAATGCAAAAAATGTGATAGTTTCAAATACTTTGTAAGGAACTGAAAATTCCACAAAAACAGTGGAATAGAAACTTTCCACAGTCAAACAAAAATAGTGTGTATGTCTCTAGATGCATATATGGAGGTGGAAAAAGACAAGAGGATAGAAGATAAGAAAAAATAGATACCGTCTGGGATGGGGGAGAAGAGAGGAGGGAGGGCAGGAATGGGACAGTGCTCCAGGGTTTGTTGCAAACAGTAAAGAAAAATATTTAGAGGTGTCAGAGAAGTAGAGGTGTCAGAGAATTAAAGGTGTCTCCAGTAACATAATCATTTGAATTCTAAGATGGAGTTAGGTAAGGAGATGTAGGCAGTTAGGTAAGGAGATGTCAAGGAAGGGAGTGTGAAAGAGTTAAGGATAAAGGAAATTGCTCAGGATGGATCTATCTCTGAATTTCACGAACACAAGTTTGCTGCAATTTTAAGCAGCGAATGCTCCACTCAGCCATACTTTGAGATCAAGTTCCTGTAGAAGTAGGTATTTAAACCTGTATGAGGGCATTATTTCATACAGGAAGAACTTGAGCTATTCCTGCAAAGACAGGCAGCTCAATATTTGAGATATAGAGTGGTTCTATAAGGAGATCTGTTTTCATAGACTGATGGATTTGGAATACAAATATGTTTCTTGTGACACCTGTATCTGGAAGTTTGCAGCAGCCTTGAGGTGATGGCCCTGCTTCAAAATTCATGCATGATGTCAATGAAGAACTAGTGCATGGACTGGAGAAGCTGCTTACCCATATTTTCCTAGGAGACTGAGCTGTGTGAAATCATCTTGGATGAGTGTTTCATGGGGCTTTCCATGTCTGTTCCTGTTGGGAAGGCAGATTGCCTTAGTGAGCTGAGTATTGAGTCATGAAGGTCACACAACAAAATAGAGTGGAACAAACTATTTCAGTTGGAAGTCCTACGACAGTCATAGAATCATAGAATGGTTTGGTTTGGAACGGACTTTAAAGGTTATCTAGTTCCAATCACCCTGCCATTGGCAGGGACACCTTCCACCAGACCAGGTGACTCAAAGGCTTGTCCAGCCTGGTCTTGAACACTGCCAGGCAGCAGTGGAGCATCCACAACTTCTTTGGGCACCTGTTCCAGTGCCTCACCAGCCTCACATGAAAGAATTTCTAACATTCATCTAAACATACCTTCTTTTGGTTTAAAGCTATTTCCCTTTGCACTATCACTGCATGTCCTTTTAAAAAGTCTCTCCAGCTTTCTTGCAGCGCCCCCTTTAAGTACTGGAAGGTGCTGAAGGTTTTCCCCAGAGCCTTCTCTTTTCCAGGTTGAGCAACCCAAAATGTCTCAGCCTCTTGTCATAGGAGAGGTATTCCAGCTCTCTGACCATATCCATGGCCTCCAGCAGTCCCATGTCCTCCTTAACTAGTTCAACTCCTTGAATCAATTCAGGGCTGACCAACATGTTAAGAACATTATTAAGCTCATTATTCAAGTACCTCTTAAACACTGACAGACTTGGGACCATCAATCACCTCTTTAGGAACCCTGTTCCAGTGTTTGACCACTCTCTCTATCAAAAAAATTCTTCCTAAACCTCATCTGGCTCAGTTTTGGACCATTCCCACGTGCCCTATCACTAGATACCATGGAGAAGAGATCAGCACCTTACTACCCACTTGCCTTGGTCAGGTGTGTGTAAAGAGCAAAGAGTTTGCTACTCAGCCTCATTTCCTCCAGCTGCCAGCACTGCTGGGTAATTACCCCTTTTGACCAGTTAATTATGCTCTGTTTCATGAGCCCCAGCACAGGGTTTGCTGGGGGCACATTGCTGACTCCTACTGAGCCTGCTGTCAGCCAACACCCCCAGATCCCTTTCTGTAGGACTGCTCTCCCACCACTTCTGTCCAAACCTATACTTGTGTCCAGCTTTACTTTTTTTTTAGTATTAACCTCTACAATTCTGCATAACCAGCAGACTCTGCTGATTATGTCCTCACATGCTTCTGCTAAATTTATGTGGCCTGTCTCATCTTTTATCCATGTATCTGCTTATCCAAATTAGAGGATACATATGAAAATATTTCCCAGCCTTGTTTGTGCAGTTATCACTGTCAATACATTGCTTTGAATTGAATAAATATTTCAATAAATTAATGAAAATTGTCAACATTATACAAGGCATGGTAGAAAAGCAGATTAGAGGGAAAAGCTGGTTTTAAGGGCACAGGTGATTAGGGCCAGTCACATAGGTTAATTTTGATTTCAAGGCCACAGCTTTAACCCAATGTCAGGAATTTCCACAGAAGCATTCGGTCTGGCTTTGGTGGCTGAGATATGAGGCATCTGCTTTTTTCTTCACGTTTTGCTTTACTGGATGTTCACTCCATATGGGGAAAAAAAAAAAAAAGGCTTGATAAGTATTTTCTGCCTGAATTCTTACATCTTTTGTACCCACAGTATTGTTTGCTGCTAGATTAAACACTTCTTTAATATCCTGTACTTTACCCTGTGAAGGCAGTTAGAAACTATGATCAAATAACCCCTCAGTCCTCTTTTTGATAAGTACACTGATCTCTAAAAGATCGATTTAAAGAGTAAAACTGGGGGGGAGACGACAATGATCATTTTACTTTACTGTTCCTGTAATTACTGATGCCACGGGAAAGATATTTATTACAACAATATGTCTGGAACGGTACAAAATATGGAGAAGAGTGTGCTCTCAAAATTCACTTTGATCACCTCATGTTTTTTCTAAGACTGCATTTATCTTGCATTGCCTTGACTGTCAATACATCATTGCTTTTACATTCTTAGAGAAGCAAGAATGAAGACACTGAAATGGCATTAGAATTCCAACTGGGATTTCTTCCAATGCTGTTCAGCATAAGTAATTGAATCTGAATATTGTATTTTTATAGACTCTGTAGCATTTCTTCCAAGGGGCAACTTTCTATTCACTTATTATTGTGCAGGTTAAAAATGGCATTATGCATTTCTTCTATCAAAATACTAAGCTAGCGATATTTAACTGTAAAAAATATATCCTTGGGCAATGAATACAGTCAGAAATTACTAGGTGAATTTAACCAAGAAAAAAACGATCCTGTATTGATGTAGTGCATAAATTCTTGAGTGTGGGACAGTGGCCCCCATTTATTAACATTTTATATCCACATTGAAATGCCTGACCTTGCTTCTGCAGTTTTATGACTAGCAAGATCTTTGGAAGTTCAATTTTTCCCTCTAGAAAAAGAAAGCAGCTATGTCAATGGGAATAAATACAACTCAGATGTAATTTTTTTCCTGTTTTTCTCCAGGTGTAGCAAAAAAAAACTTTAATACCTCTATAGCATAACAATTCTGATAATAAAAAGACCAACTGCTATAAAAGTGAGGAGAGAAAATACTTTGAAATAGATACCCTACTATACACCAGTAAGACACTTAATTTTTTAGCTACGTGAATGCCTAAATTGTAGGTAAAGATTGCCTACTATTCATGTTTCAGATGGATATCAGAACAGCTGGGCAGGCATGCAGCAAAACCTTTGGACAACCAGTGGTATGCAAACGTATCTCAGAAATCTACATTTAAGGAAAAAAAAAATCAAGAAAAATAAGGTTCACCTCCTTAAGACCCTGAAATGTTCAATATTTGAGGCAGGTATTTCTCAATATCAACTCTCACAACCTTTCACCAATTTTAAATTGGATTTAAAGAGCAAATAACCATGAGAGCAAGAGTAAAAATTGCCAGAAACCTATTCCCAGAGAGGTGCTGGGTACATACCAGCCTTCCAGGGCTGGAACTGAGGCCAGGCCTCTGCTGGACTGGACCTTGATCCTAAAGCAAGGTAACCTCTGTTCTGGGGGGATATCTAAGCACTGCTGGAAGAGAGTCTCAGCTGCTCTTTGCCAACTCTCACAAGCTGCATGTCAGAGCTTTCCTGTCCTGCATGTGATGTATTTAGAGCACTGATGCCTAGTTTAGCATGCTAGGAATTGCTCTCCCAGAAGTGGGTGCCTGATATATGAAGCATCATACTTCCCACAGGTTTTGAAAACCACAGGGGCACCTTGAAAATAGTAAAGCAGCATGAATGAATCTAAACTAAACAAAAGGTAACAATGCAGAAAAAAAGTCCCAACATTACACAGTAAGGAAAAGAAATTTGATATTTTATCTGAAAATACAGAAGAACTTTTATTCACCAGTGAAAAAAGAGCTGTACTTTTACACAAAAAGTTAATTTAGCATCACCACCTGACAGATGGACTCCCCAGCAGGTACTTAGTCTTCTTTTTCTCTCCTGTTTCACAGACCCACACAGTTTTAGAAGAAGTTTGAGACAGTGAGAGGTGTCTCACCTCTTTCAGATGAAGCAGAGAGCCAGTTTCCAGACAATCAAGTATAGAGGCAACTTTGTAAGTCAAGCCATGACAGAATAATCAATGGGATTTTTTAAAGTGATCCGTGATATGAAATAGAGGGAGAGACTGTTTTTTTGTTCTGCACATTGAAAATATGTCCGAAAAGATTAAGAATTGTGTGCTCCAAGTATCATCACATTGTTCCTTTGGACTTGTTCCTCCCGATTACTGCTTTCTTTAAATAGAAAAAGAGGCTGAAACTGTTTAAGGATCCTTAAAACAGCTGTTCGATACACAAATCTAAGACATTTATTAGTTCTGAGATTGCCAGTGGGAGTCATAATCTGTTGACTGTAGATAGATAGCCAGAAAAAAAAAAAAAAATCAGTCTACGTGGTTGTCAAAGCTTAGAATTTAAGAGTGTGTGTACAGGGCAAAGCAGTAGTCCAGGACAAGTATATAAAAATGTCATTGTATAGCGAGAGGGATGAAAAGACATGATTCACAAGAAGGATCCAGAAGCTACCATCTGGGAATTAGCATTTTGCTGATCTGGTACAAATAATTCCAGATGTAGCCTTCACTGAGGGAAAAGCTAGATAACCTGGGATAAAGCTAGTAAACTCCTTAGTATGAAAAACAGGTGTGATAAAATCTATGAGTAGCAGCACTCAATAGGTGAATGGAGTATGAAGTTCCTACTTGATAAAGCAAATAAATTAAACTAAGTGGTAGTTTCAAAAAAAGCAAGAGGAATCACTTCTTCACATGATGATTATAATGAAGCAATGGAATTCTTTTCCACATGATGCTTGATTACCAAAAGATCACATGACTTCAGAAACATTTTTAGATACATTTAGAAGAACGATAATTCAAGATTATTAAACTCAAAGATGTTATCTTTAATATGTGTAACTTTGAACCACAAAAATGTATGCCTAAGAAAATATCCATACTTCCTATATTCATAGAATCATAAAATCATTTGGGTTGGAAGGGACCTTTAAAGATCATCTAGTCCAACCACCCTGCAATAAGCAGAGCCATTTTCAACTAAATCAGGGTTCTCAGTGCCCTGTCCACCTTGGCCTTCAATGTTTCCAGGGGTGGTGCACATACCTCCTTCTGGGTAACCTGTTCCAGTGTATGAACACCTTCAATATAAAAAAAAAAATTCTATGTTTCTTCCATAAATACATATACTTTGAAACCATTATCCCTTGTCCTAATGAAAGCAGGCCCTACTAAAATGTTTGTCCCCATCTTTCTTGTAAGACTTCCTCAAATACTGAAATGCAGCAATAAGGTTTTCCAGGGGCCTTCTTTTCTTCAGGCTGAACAATCACAACTCAAAGGCTTTCCTCATACGACATGCATTCCATACTTCTGATCATTTTTTGGCACTTCCTCTGGATCTGCTGTATCAGATCCATGTCCTTCTAGACATTAATTTTGGCTGCTGTCAGTGAGAGTAGAAATACTTTTTTACTGGAAGTCTAAATTACTCTGTCTTGGTTTGCTGTATGTACCATAGAGGATGTAAAATGTTAACAGGGGTGGAAGATCCATACTGGGTTTTAAGACATTCAGAGGGCACTGAAAGCATCTAACCTGAATTACAGCCAAACAGGTCTACACAAACAGTGCTTTATCCCACCATTTAATTAAAATGGAGCATCTAAAACATCCAATACAGACAAATGGCTTCAAGAGCTGGATGCTTTTTGAAAAAATGACAAGCAAAGTCAGCAGACTTTCTACACGAAATTCAGCTCTCACTTGGTAGCTTATTCTCTGAGGATATAGCTAAACATTACAAAGTTAGTCTTGAAACATTGCCATGAGAGCAAGGTTTAAATAGAGTTAACTATGCATTTGCTCAGAAAAAAATCCTTATCATGCAGATGCCATCTGCAGAGATACTAACATGGACAGATCTCAGCGTGCTTATTTTGGTGCCAATGTTCTTCTGAAGATGACCCATTGAATTGCATTGGCAGAAGGCCTGGACAAAGTAAGAGTTTATCCTGTGAGCAAAAGCATATTGAGAATATTAATAACATTATTTTGAAAGGAAATGGGAATATGTTAGAATGAAATTGTAATGTAAGTTGTACTCTTGATCAGAAATAAGATAACTTGCAGTTGCTTTTGTGTTTCAAAAACAGTATAAGTAAAAATTACTAGAAACCTGAGAAAGAGAAGTTACACTGATGAATAAAACTATTGTAAATAAATCCAAAGTTTTTCTGGCTGAACATCCTTTCTCTAGACACCATCCTATAATGGAAATTTCCAAGACTGTTTAAACAATGGCTGAAAGAAACTTGTATTTAGGGAGGAATGCTCTCTAAACCATAAGAATATTACCATGAGTATACTCTTTTAGACCAGATATCAACCTGGGCCAGTAGTACCCAGTTTTTAACTGTGAGTAGCAGGAGATCCTTGGGAGAAGGGATCGGGACAGGAGTATGTGAAAAATACGCAAATTTTGTTAAAAACAAACAAACAAACAAACAAAAAAACCCCAAAACAACAACAACAAAAAACAAAACAAACCACCCACCAAAAACAAAAAAAAAAAACACCAACCCCCCCCCCCCAAAAAAAAACCTAGAGAAATAAATGTCAAAGAACTTTTCATTTTACCTTCCTGACATAAAACATTGACTTTAAACAAGATTTACTTGAAGTCCATCCATACACAGAAGGAGTGTAGCTAACAATTTAAGATACTTCAAAATATAATTTATAAAATACCTCTCAGTTGAAAAGGTTGGACAATGATCTTCCCATGGCAGAAGAGCCAGTGACAAAATAGAAATATTGCTCATGAAGAAGGGAACAGAGTTTTGGCATCATTGAAAAAATTAGAACTATAGTAAAATGGGAAAATGCTTCAAGGAAATTTTCTTCATATAAATAAGAACAATATTATTAAAATTAAGGAGCTGTATGTTAAATAAGGTAATAAGGAAAGAGATTGACTCCTGTTAAATCCAAACTCACATTCTGAAAGACAATGAAACAGAGAACAGATTTGCATCGCTGAGAAAGAAGGGTGTGAAAAGGAGCACTACACCAAAATAGTCAAGTTTTTTATGAAAAAAAAACTGAATTAGGTTGTTAAGTGAATATGATTAACCAGCATGAACACAACTCAGCTTCCATATATATCAAGGAAACAGGTAAACAAAATTAAAGTGCAGAGATGTGAATCAAAACACCAGAGCATGAAGTCAGCACTTACATTTGAAACATGCAAGACTGAAAGTAACTCAAGATGCACAATCTTATCTATGGCATGTCTCAAGCTCTGTGACCTGCTGCACAGGTTTCAGCATATGACCGTATTTGTTCCTAGGAGGATGAGGCTGGATCTTAGAAAATTATTGTAGTTTTGACTGAATAAAATGCTGGCATGAGGACAGAATAGAAAGTACAGCATACAATTGCCATCTCTTCTCATTGTTATATCTAATTCTGTATAAATAATGAAAAAAAAACCGGAAGTATTTAGAATATAATTTCTTGTATGCATATTTGTAAGGGGAAGAGGCATGTATAACAGTTTCAGAGGAAGCCACAGGTATCTGGAAATTCTGAAAAATTATTATCTCTTAGATTATACTTATATCTTAAAAATAATCACAAAGTAACTAAATACCCAATAAAATTAAATCAGTTAAACAGATTCTGCAATTTGTGAGCTGCAGAATAAATATTTTCATTTAACTTATTTCAGGTAAAATACTTGTTCTCCATCTTATACCAAACTTATTCTAATAGCCTCTTTCAGTCCATTTCTGATCCAATCCCAAACTAATTTTCTATCTATTATTCAGAACAGCATACAAAATTCAACTATTGCCTTCAAAATAAGCTCACTTGTATCATTATCAGGTTCATTAGAAGTTCTCCAAATCAAGTCTCCCTACCATTTCTTCACCGGGTTTTATAAATCTTTTTAATTTACCAGTTTCAACACCCTTAGTGCTTTGAGTTTTGAATGCTCTGTAATTCTCCCCAAGTCCTCTTAGCTTCTGGAATCCAGTTCCCTCTAGGAACTTTTAGCTTTCTGGCAACCCTTTCCTTGCGAGCAGGATCCTTTTTTCCTGAGGTTTTAATTTTCCAGAGTTACATCTTTTGAACTATGGATAGAAATATATGGAAAGATAACTGTATTTCTTTCAGACTTCTCCTAAATTAATATATGGTTTTGTTGGGATTTTATTGTTGTTGTTTTTGTTGTTGTTGTTTTGTTATTGTTGGGGGGAGGGGGCATGTTTAGATTCTCAATTATTTTCCTTAATTATTTGTTTCCTTATTCTGTGGGGTGATTGATTCTCAGAGTTCACATGCAAAAAGTGTCATTGGTCTGAACAATCTGGGACACAGAGACAACTTTGATTTCACCAAATAGACGTTTCTGCAAAAAGCTTACAAATGGAACCACTTCAGAATATAATTTACTACCATTTGATCCTACCTATCATTCATTGTTTGAAGTCTAAACCACATTTTCTTTCCCAACAAAAGCAGAAGAGTTGTGGAAAAAGCTGCCACAGATGTCCCTTGCCTCCTGATTATTTTGTACTGTTTAATGCCTTTGTGCAAATTTATAAGAAATCCATTAACTTTTAGTTAAATCTCTCAATTCCAAAATTTAGTTCACCTCCCCAAATTTCTTTGGCATATCAAAACTGTAGAATTTGTCTTGTGTTCCACATGTGAAAGGTTAATAATTCTTTTAGATGTTTTATAATAAATATTGTTTTCTTTTTTTTTTTTTCTTTCCATCTGGAAAGCACATAATAAATTCTTCCAGAGGTTAAAAAGCCCTTGAAACTGAAGCACAAGGAGAACACAGAACATTGAGGCAGTGAAGATCTCAATGGGATATAGAACACTACAGTATGCAAATCCATATGCCTTGATTTAAATAAGATATTAGCATATTAGTTTGGCATAAGTATATAAATCAATGAAAACTGACCCTTAACTTTTTCTATTATCCTTGAATACTACAGAAACAAGACATATGCCCTTGCAATTCCCTTTCCTAATTCCCACATACACTTTACAAAAAGATAGAATTTTGTAAAGCAGTTAAATTTAAGACCATTCAGAGCTCAGCTACCTGGGGCTAAGCTCTGTCAGATTTCAGAATTAAGCTCATTAAGTTGCTTGTAAAAGCCCTTTTCTCCTCTAGTAGGATGGTGGTGATAAATGGTTGTGTCTGAGGAACTGCAAGTGCCTTTGATGGACAGCCTGCTCCAAATGAGTTCAAGTTCTTTCTTTCTTTCCTTACCCTCCTGCCTGCTAGGGAGAATGGTGTTACAAAGAAAGTGCCCTCTCCTACTATTTTGTCCCTTGTACAAACTCCTAGAAACTGGCCTTGTTTGGTTTTTTGTTTTGGTTTTGGTTTTGGTTTTGGTTTTGGTTTTGGTTTTGGTTTTGGTTTTGGTTTTGGTTTTGGTTTTGGTTTTGGCTTTGGTTTTGGCTTTGGTTTTGGTTTTGTTTGTTTGTTTGTTGTTTTGGGGGTTTTTTGGGTTTTTTTCCTTTCACTTTTATGTAGGATTAGATTACAATTAAGAATCAGCATTCTCAAACTGAGAATGATACATGTGAAAGCATAGAAAAGATTACGTCAAAAAAACGAGTTTCACATTGTTTATTTGAGTGAGAAATTTTCCTTTAACCACAAGTCAGAAAAATTCATATTTTCCAGTCTGGACCCATGAAGTTGGTAATTTTCACAGCATCTCCAAATGAATGTGCATATATACACACTTTGCCCTTGAATGCTATTTGTCTGTCAAGGTACCGACTGTGTTTGTACAATATATTTATTTGGACAGGAAAATCTACTTTGCTTTCAAAGTCATACTACTGCTTGACTGAGTAGAAATTTTGAATAGGTTTTCTAAAATAAAGTTATTTTTACAGAGCAAGTTTTGTTTTATGAAATTTTATAAGACAAAAATGTACAAAACCAAAATTACCCTGTCTTTTTTCCAGTAATGAAAATTCACAATATGAAGGGCTGTTGGTGATGTATTATAGCAAACTATGAAACAGATTCACACACATTTCTAATAATGTATTAAAAAAAAAAAAAAAGGAGTAATAAAAGCTTATTTTTTGGGTTCCTATTTAAATTATAACAATGGATGAAGGCAGATGGGATAGTGAAATATTTGAAGATTCCAACTACCATCTGTCCATAATTTATTATCCATCTGATTGTACATTATTATTGTTTTCCTGCCATTGTTAAACACTTGTTATTTATCTTGTTATACCACTTCTGCATTTAACACTGAGACCTTCACAGATTTGAGTGCTGTTATCTCCAGTGACCTATAATTTATGTAAGTCCTTTTGGTGTCCTTACTTCTGTTCACCAGGCATCTAAAAGCAAATATTGCTCTCAGATTAGATTGCTGATTAATTAATTTGTACCTTCTATATCCCTGCATTGCAGCCTTGGGTTATGAGTTTAAAGTAATAATTCATCATTGCATATATTTTGTGTCGTTAAATTCTGCAAACTTCTGAGAGAGTCCAATTTCCATGCTACATTTAATAGCTGGTTCCTTAGAAATTAATCCCTTTCTATTTTTGATTTATTTTTTCTTCTTCTTAGTGACAAAAATGGATTTCCCTCCTGATCTGCTGTGACCTGGCTGCCTTTCCTGCAGTATTCAGTGTAAATGACATGACTCCATCTGCTATTTCTTATTCCCTGGTGGAGTTTTAGCTCTGAAGATTACGATGCAAGTTGGAATGTCATAGCTATGGGTGGTAAAACTACATCAGCTCTAAATAGAGAACTGGTAGCAGTGGCAAAATTTGAGTACAGACCTAAACAATCCCCATACTTGTGAAGTCATGAAATTCCTCATCCAGTCCCTAGACACAGTGTATCCACATATCACCCAAAAGCCAGCTATGCTTCATTACTATTTTCAGTAGCTCAGTAACTGTTCCATAAATCCTCTAGAAATTATTCTCTTTTGCTTATAATCATCCTTCCTAACTTTTCCGTGTCTATAATGAGGGCCATAACTAAAGATCTGGATTTAAAGTACTTCCAGTACCTGTGGAAGTATTTTACTTTTCAAATTCAGTTTCATCCTTATTTGAGATAAATACTAAAGCTACTGACACCTCTAAGAGAATGCTGTACACAGGAAAATTAATAAACTTTGGAATATTTTGTTTATATTTTTTAAATGAACTCAGAATACAACTACAAATTGGACATCCTCCCAGGTTTCTAGAGTCTCAAAAATTTATCTCATAGAATGGTTAATCTCATTTCCCATGGTTCACTACAATTATTTCAATAAGGATAATACCACAATGTAGAAGACTTCTTTGTAACCTCCAAGCTTTATTTTCTTACTTTCAAGTCTAACAAATTTCTTGTTCCATTTTAAAAACTCACACTTCTGTCAGTCAGCCCAGACCCTTTTCCTCAAGCTTTCTGCTCTTTCCCTCTGGTCCTCATTTCCATACAGCATTGCCACTCCGGACCTTCCTGTCCTCCTCTCCAACAAGGAAAACTATCTCATTCTGGACCAACTTCAAACAATTAAACAAAGAAAATTTCTGACCTCAATGTGCAGCACACCACTATGCTAACATTCTTGGAGCACTAAATAGAAAAAGAATATAGTTGTATTTGTAGACTATTGATCTTCATATTTGAATTCTTGTCTACATTTTGTAAAAGTGAATTTTTTACCCTAGAATTTTCTTTCTTCATTTCATGGAAACAAATCTAGCTCTAGTCAGGGCCTAAGTAACAAACTACAAAATTTCAAACTACAAAATAGAGAAAACTTCAAAAGATGTTTATTCATTATCTATCAAAGTATTAACTATCAAAGTGATTCCAGAAGTCACTGGCTAGCATCCCAAGCTTCATTTATTATTGTAAGGTAGGAAATTGGTTCTAAACAATTTATAACCTCTTGGAGTCAGTAGACATAATGAGAGTTCCCAAAACACCACACAGATTAATTCTTCAGCTAAAAATGTGGTCCTTGTCTGCTAGTAAAGTTAGGACATTTGGCAGCCAGGACTTCAAAAGCCAGAGACAGGAAAATGTAAGAAAAGTAACAGTGATCAAAATGTTACAGCATTTGGTTGTGGATCTCCGTGCTCCTAAATCCTTATTCCAAGATTAGCATAATTTTAATCCAATATAAAGTATGTTTATACACCTAGGAACAACTTCTAACTACATAAGCCTAAACAGCTTTTGAAATTTTGATTATTTTACAGCATATTACTTGTATATATGTAGCATTTCTATCTTACAGTGTATAGAAGGCACACCAAGATCAACTGATGTCAATGCAATAATGTATTGCAGTGATAACAGGATGTAATCTGAAGTGAGCATTTATGGAGTACTGAAATAAGGACTGAAATATCCTGAAAACTTTTCACTGTTTATCATAGAATCTTGGAATCATAGAAACAGTTTGGGTTGGAAGGGACTTTAAGGATCATATAGCTACAAACTCCTGCCATGGGCAGGGACATTTTAACTAGAGCAGGTTGCTCAAAACCCCATCCATTCTGGCCTTGAACAATTCCAGGGTAGGGCAGCTACAGCTTCTCTGGGCAATCTGTTCCAGTGTGTCCTGGTCTCAGCTAGGGTGGAGTTACTTTTTGCTCAGCAGGTGTTACAGTTCTGTATTTTGGATTCAGAATGAGAATGGTGTTGATAACACACTGATACATTGTTTTTTTGTTAAGTCGTGTTTATCCTAAGTCAAAGACTTTTTTTCCTTGTCTCATGCTCTGCCAGTGAGGAGGTATACAAAAGAAACTGGGTGGGAGCACAGCTGGGACAGGTGACCTAAAGTGACCAAAGGGATATTCCACACCACAGAATGTCACGCCCAGTATATAAACTGGGGGCAGTCAGCCAGAAGAGGGGACTGACCTGGATTCAAGAAGGAGGGTCTGGCATCAGTGAGCAACTGCATTGTGCATCATTTTTATTCCCATATAGAGGATCAACTGCATCACCTAGCTTGGTGTCATCCACAAATTTACTAAGAGTGAACTCAATCCCATCCACTCTCTCATGCAGAAATCTTTTATTTGATCTCTTTTTTTCCCTCATATTTTATTTTCTGCTTCCTCAGTCTAACCTGTCTATTATAGTCTGGATTTCTTTTCAATGTTGAGGTTGTTTTAGGACATCCATCCTTGGAGGATGTTCGAGAATATCTACTGGAGGTTTTCAAGGATCAACTACAGCATTCACTATACTAAATTCTGATGATTTGCGAGACTTCAAGCCAATTGTTCTATTTTAGGAAGTAGGTAACTGAAGGAATCAAATACTATTTTGTGTGATGACATAAATTAAAATTGTGTCATTTTAGCCAAGCATTATGGAGCTATCTTATTTAATTCTTTTTCTGTCATGGAATTTTTTGGCTACATTGTACAATCTTCATTCAGGTTGATTCAACACTAATTCAGCAGCATAGTCCCATTTTATTCATCCATGAAGCTCCCTTAGTTTGAAAGGACCTACTCAGCTAGTAATGAATCTGACAGCAAAAGGGTTACACTCTCCAGTCCTCTGGCAAACCTGTTCCAGTTTAGGTTTTTCTACAATGAAAAAGTACATTCTTTTTGTGACATTTTAACTGATGGTATTTATTAATGTGCTTTTACTTTATGCTACTCTGTGCAGCTGGGGAATACTTTATATTAATAACAATTATAATAATACAGAATGGTGTCATGTGCTTGGGGATCCATACTATGTATTCTCTGGGAAACAAATTGTGGTCAGGATGGAGTCTCCCCTTAGAAAGCACTTGAGCAAATGGTGAAAAATGTTGCATTCTGGAAATAAATACAAAGCAGGTGGATGGGGCAGCAGGAAGCCATATTGAGGAGAAATGGGCAGCTTCAGTCTCTCATTGCATATTCATCAACTCCACCTGTTTATGTGAATAACAAGCAGATATTAATAAACAAATGGAAAGACTGACTTCCCATTAAAAGATGCTGTTCTGAAGCTGTATATGAAATTTCCAGTTGTTACAGGTAAAGATTTCTTATATACCTAGAAGACATTTATTTTGAAGAAGAAGAAGCGTGACTGCATTGTCAAGGTAAACACTAAGCTATGGAAATAGTACTCTGCTGAAGCCTAGTTAAAGATCCTGTTGCTTTTTACTCTTGGCCACATTTCTCCCTTTCTTTTGCCAGGGGCAATCTGTGCTGAAATTTAGTAGGGGTGATGATATTTAACTTGTTACCACCAGTGATCTGATTGCCTTTCAAGCCTTTCCTAATCTGCATATTCACTGCATGAACTGTACTCTTCCTGGCACAAACTTTCAGAGCAGCTGAAGCACTGGCTTCCTGAGTGCTGGTACCTCAGATCAGACTTAACTGTGCTCTGTTTACATTTAGAGTTACGCTTTATCATTAGTCAATTAAACCAGCAGCCATGGATTAAAACTCTGTATATATGTCAATTTATCCACACAGCACAGCCATTTTGTTTGTCAGCTAGTAGGTAGATGGTTTATTCCATTACTCACCTGAGACACCTGCTTTGCCAGTCAATCAGACAGTCATTTTGTATTAGTTTTCAAGCCACAGACAGTACTTTCAACTTTAGTCAATCCAAGTTGTTTGCTTAGGATTTTTTCTAGTAACAGATCCTAGAGTTTTCTTGGAGATTTATCCCACACCTAATTAATATGTTTTATGATTCATTTCTCACGGCTGAAACAGAAACAGCTCTACATCAAAAATAACTTCTGGGGGAAAGTGAGGCCAAATTCCACTTACTCAGCTGAAAGAATGACTTACTAGCAACTTGGTCTGGCAGAAAAATAAAATAGGCTTAATTATCTCAGAGTCTGGAATCAAGTGTTTCTGTTGTTTGGAGGCATGTTATTAATCACCCTAAATCAGTAATATTAAAAAAAACCAAAAAACCAAAAAAACACAAAACTATCAGTCATTTTAAAAACCCTCTAATGAAACCACAAATAAAAGGACAACAAATTTGTCTTTTCAGATTTGTCTTCTAAGCAAGACTTAGAGACACCAGTGTGTAGTAAGGCATTAAACCACAATCCTGCAGTCAGTTCTAATCCCATCCGTGTGCCAGCCTTACCTGACCTATCCCAAGCAAATTATACCACCCAGCATCTTGACTCATAAATGAATTACATGACTGAGGAAGTAAGATCAGTGTGCACAGCTGGGCAATTTCCTAGGTATTTAAAAAGGAATTTAAACATGCACCATCAGAAGAAGGAAGAGTTAATACCAGAAGGAAAACACATCTATTCTGTTCCCACAGGCAGATGAACTCAAGGGCAGATTAAGTTCTTGTACAAATTTGGTATTCTCTAAAAGAGGAAAGCATCAGTTTTTTCTTAAATGCCACTAAAGTTCCAGGGACTTCTTGAATTAAGCATATACTTTGTCATTTACAGAAACTCTATCAATTATCCAGATAAAAATAGTTAATAAGCACTGAAGGTGGGATTCCTTTTGATATAAATTCCTCCAATAATTTCTTACTTGTTAGGGCTAATGCTCTGACACTTTCACAGAAACTATGCAAAGTTAGTAGGAATCTTGTCTGAGCTTCATGACTAAGATCAAACCTCTAATATCTCCTTCTCTTGAAAAATAATATTTAAAACTACTTATCAATTTGTTTTTACTAGTCAGGAACTTAGTTATTTTATCATGATGTGCTGCCATCAATCATTATTTAAATGAAGCTGGGTCTTTTATTTTTTTGTTTGTTTGTTTGTCTCCCTGAAGTCTACTTCTGTTGCTTAGAACAATATTATATATCACATTAACACAGCACCTCTTTTCAATGAGCCTGTCAAAGTCGTGTGCAGACCTTGCATACAGAATATTTAACAAAATAAACACAGCCAGCTTTTAAAAAGTGAGGAAAGGTTTAGGAGGTATACCACATTCTTAATAACATTTGACATGTGAAGCTAAGAATACCCTGTCAAATGGGAAGTATAAGAGAATTTATAGCATTCAATTGGGTTACAAGTTAGTAGAATTCTTGGCTTTATGAAAAATTATGAGATTTCCTATCAAGACAAATGATAGACCTCTTTCACCTTGCTTTCAAAACTAAAATATCTTAGAATTATTATCATTGTTATTGTTGTTATTATTATTGCTATTGTTATTATTGAAAATATCATCCCAGGCATTATGTTTTGGTCTTCTATTATGGGAAAAAAGTGCCAAATCTGATAAATTGCAAGGTAACTCTCTATTTCAATTTCTGCTTGATGGTCTTACGTCTAAAACAGAAGAAATGTCACTGTTTCTACCTGGACATGCAAATCTAAGCATATTCATATTTTCCTCAATGTTTCTGAAAGGCTTTCACAAAATTTCATTTTCTGGTAAGTACAGAAATAGAAAAGTTACCCACAGACTGGGCCAGTTTGGAAGGGATGAGAGTGGTGATCTGGTCCAACCTCCCTGCTCAAACAGGGTCATCCTAGAGCACAATGCACAGGATTCCATCCAGACATTTCCTGAATAATTCCTGTGAGGGAGACTTCACATCCTCTCCAGTATTCAGTCACCCACGCAGTAAAGAAATTCTTCATCATATTCAGGTGGAACTTCCTGTGCATCAGTTTCTGCCCATTGCCTCTTGTCTTATTCCTTGGCACCACTGGGAAGATCTTGGCTCCATTCTCTTGGCAGATTCCCTTCAGACTTATAGACATTGATGGGGTCACCTCTCAGTCATCACCTCTTGAGACTGAACTGATCCAACTCTCTCAGCCTTTCCTTACAAGAGATGTTCTCAGTCTCTGAATCATCTTTGTTGTCCTCAACTGGCCTTGCTCCAGAAGCTCCATAGCTCCCACTAAGAGGAGCCCAGAAATAGACCCAGCACTACAGATGTGGCCTCACTAGGGCAGAGCAGAGGGGGAGGATCACCTCCTGAATTCATTGGCATCAAGACTGCATTCTCCCCATGCAAAGCAATTCTTTGCCAGTATTAATGACCTGAGAAGTTTAACCCTTCTGAGCTCACATAAGTGGCAGGCAGCTGTAAACATATCTTTGTTAGCCATGCAAACCAGACACATCTGCCAAGACCATGCATACCCATGTAACTTTGCTTATGGTGAGAAAAGGAATTCTGGACACTGGCAGTTTTGATCTCTTAAAGACCATCTTTTAAAAACAGTCTGAGACATTGTCAGACCAACTACCTTCTGTAATTTACAATGCATTTATATTTACTTGTCAGAAGCCAGTTTTTCATATGGAAATATTTCTATACTCTCAAGACTAATCTACTACTTACTTCTTTGTTCAGAGGATGCTACATTTCCTTTTCAAGGGGCTGATCTCAAGCTATATTATGTCACATCTCCTTGTTAGATGACACTGAAACACTTCAGTTTTACAAAATTTGGTTTCCTTAAAGCTCCAAAGGTGACTGAAGGTGTGGTGGTTTTATTTTTGGTTTTGTTTGTTTTATTGTTGGTTGGTTGGTGGGTTTGTTTGTTTGTTTGCTTGTTTGTTTCTGATTGGTTTTGTGTTTTGCTTTCTATTACTCAGGGAACAGATTTTTAGTTGATTCTTCTTTTAAAAGCACACACCTCCCTCCCCCCCCCAATTTATAACTTTTGGGGGGATTTTCCTCTGGTTGTGGCTGATTTTTTTACTAGATTCTCTCAAAAACATTCACTTAATTTGATTTGTACTTGCCAGTCTCACTTTGAATAGAGATATGTAAAGCATTTCTCATTTGAATTTTTTCCATATCTAAAAAATCTTTATTTTGTATTGTTATTGCTGTAATTTAAGTTCTGAGTCAGCTTTAAATTAAAATATTTAAAACTTGGAAGGAGATGGAAAATGAAAAAATACCACCCTTTCCTACTTAATTTAATTTTTTAGCATATGTAGCAAATTCTATGTAGAATCCAAGTCCAATGTTTTAGCAAGCACCATAAGTGAGACTTTCTGTCCAAATGGAGTCATTTTTTCTTTTTATTTCTGGCTCAGTAAACCCAATAATAAATAAGCAGTCTCAAAAAGTAGAAAATAGTGTTTGGATTGAATGAGCTTTTTAAAGTCTTTTTTCTGTCATAACTATCTATACTTTTCCAGCATGCCTCTTTCCCTAACATAACTTGTGAAAAATAGTTTACATGTTTTATTATTAAAAAGGAGATATTCCTATTAGTTTTAAAGAAATTCAAGAGAAAAGTTTATGATTCAAAAAAATCTCATTTTTTGAACTTGTATAAGTGATTGTGCCAAAAACTATTCTTTAATATTCTCTCTGGCCATAAATCTCAGTAACTTTTGATGTAGACTAATGGAGTAATGAGACAAAGATTTTATGAAAATCACAATTGGTAAGAAAATTACAAACTTTCTTCTTTTTTTCTTTGAACACACTAAAAAGTTTACCATTACCATTGGTTTCTTTGGAACAGCAATGAGTAATTTAAAGCAGATGGAAATTGATAAAAATGTCCTTTCCACTCATCTATTGAAGGATCTAAACAGGGAAGAGGAGGTGATTTAGCTTTGCTTGGCTTTGGGGTTCTTCTAGAGCCCAAGCTGCCAACATATGCCCAGCATGTGACAACCACATCCAGTTTCCCCAGAGTCAATTCAGGCTTCATCGGAGTCTGCCTGTACTTCCCATCTGACCCTGTAGCAGCCTACGTCCAAGCCACTGCAGTAAAGTCATCATGGCATCTCCAAGATGGAATCAGAAAATTCTTATTGCACCCACCCAACAGGCTGATGGCTAAGGTTCAATAAAGACTTCAAGGATACAGGAGCTGTGTTGGCAGTCAAAACTAGCCACGAATACATTGTCGTGGATTAGTGATATGCAGATTTGGCTAACCTGTCCTGGAGCACTTCCTTTGAGCTGTGTGCATAGCATGACAAGCAGGGAACAGCTGATAAAAGCAATCTTGCAGAAACTTATAATAGGACATCTGCCTTAATTCAGCTCAGGATTAGGTAGAAAAACACAATTTCACATGAATGTCAAAAAACAAAACTGAAATAATTCATACACTGAATGTTTTTGCAGATGGCCAGAATGTCCATAATTATAGAGAAAACAGAAAGAATAAGGAAGAATTATAAGCAAAACTTCCATACTCATAGACTCAATATTGCCACAGTCTAAATACTTGGCAAAATGTTCCTGTCCCCCTCTCATCCCTAGTAGGGAGTTCATTTGCCATCTCTCCTCTAACATCATTCACTGAGGCAACTGATGCATGTCACAGAAGATGAAATGATACCAGGTTGCATGGTTCATGCATCTGAGCATCAAAGAATCAGTACTGTACAAGGATAATCATAGATGCTTTTGGAATGGATCCCAGAGGTTATATAACACATCAGACTGGTAAAAGAACCCCTCACCCCCTCCCTCCAGAATTCAAAATAAATAAAAAATAGGAGCTGTGACTTTTCTGATGGATAATTAAACTTTTTAAGAAAAAAACAAAAACACTTCCTTAAACTTGCAGTTTTCTACAAATCTCTTATTTTCAGGCCCTTAAAAATATCTTTCACTATGTCTAGAGTTTCTATCTGCTAATATTTAAGATCAAGTGGGAGAAAGAGTGGACATTATGCCACGAGTAACAGATTGCATGAGTTTTTTCCAACTCTCATCTACCACTGACAGTGTGTTGGTGGTTTTTGAATCAGTAACAGTGGTCTTAACAGAAGAACAGGTATTATTCATTTTAATTGATCTCCTCTTGATCTTTTGCTTTTCTGTCTATTTTTTCTGCTGAACCCATTGCTTGGTCCTAAGGTGCCTACTTACAGCATATGATCAATAGAACATACTTCTATTTTGAAAAGAGGCAGATAAAGCCATTTCCTAACCCCACCTGTGTTTATTTCTCTGGAATCATCTGAGATGTTAATACAAACCTGGCAACCTGTGGCAATCTGCTAAGAAGGGAAGAGTTCCTCTGGGTACCGAATCAAATTGAGAAAGAAAATGAGTGAAAAATTGGAATTTTAAGGCTTCAGGGAGAGCTTACTACAGCATAATGTATTTAAATTAAATATACAGTATGTGTTTACGGTATCTGTGGTGGTTTACATCAGCTGGGATTTAAACTCCAAATAAGCCACCCTCCTTCACCCCACCCCACTCTGGTGAGAGACTACAAAGGCAGAGACTATGGGTTGAGACAATAATTTTTGGAAAGCCAACAGCAATGGAATAAGAAACTCACAGCAACAACAAAAATATTAACAACAAAAGAACACAAAAGAACACAAAAGAGAAGGTGCTTTTCACACAAAAGGTGTTCACCACTTTGATGCAGTTCTGCATAGCTGCTGAGACAAACACAAGATCACAGGTGCTCTTGTGGCCAGCATTTCCCATGCCCAACCTCCATACAATGAAGAACAATGATGGACGAAGCCCCAGAGAGCTGGGTCATCCACATTGCACAGTGCCACTGCTTGGGCCTGCTCTGCTTGCCTGGGCTCAGGCTCAGCTCTGGCTTGGTACTTCTCACCTTGGTTTGCTCCTGTGTTTTTTCTGGAGCTGTGGCCTTGGGTGGATTCATCCGAGATGAATGGGAAAGGCTGGGTGGCAGCAGTGGAGGGACAGAGTCTGCTGTGTTGGCCTGGGCTGTCCACAGTGCTACCACAGTTGCCTTTCCTGATCAAGAGTGCAAATGAAATGCTGCACTTATGGGGATAGGTTCCTTTGTTCTTCCTTCCAGGATCATGGCCCCCAGCTATGAGGTAAGTGGTATAGAATAGCAATCTGGCCATGCCCACATGGCTCTAAGCTCTGCCCCCAGTGAGTAAACCTAGGACAGTGTCCAAATGTGGTTTACTGAATATTGTAATGCTTGTTCTTATCCCACTATTAGCAATCTCATACCAAAAGGCTGAAAAACCAATATTTATTGCATGAAAAGGGGTTTACTACTGGGTCTCTTGTACAGCACAGCTCCCCCACACAGCCCTTGACTTTAGAGATAAGCAGTAAGGCTCAGATAGAATAAGATGTGGCTAATCCAAAGTTATTAAATAATTTTGACACTGAAACTCTCCAGAGTATGACACAAAAATAATTTAAATTTCTCCTGGTTAAGTATACAGGTCTTGCAACTATTAGGAAGGAATGACCTGAAACTACTGCATTTAGCCTTTCTCTCTCTGACCTGTTATCAGTGTGAAAATGAGGTGATAAAAAGTCAAGAGTGGAGTTCATTTGTGCTCAGCCATTGGGCAGAGTCTATCAGCTGCTTTTCTGCAGTGAGCTGCCTGGTTGGAAGTAGAAGCTAAGGCAAGATTGCCTGTATTTTATTTATTTATTTATTTTTGTTGGTTTGTTTTTTGAGTAGGAATATGGAACAGAGTATTAATCCATTTCCTTTCAAACAGCACCTGACTGTTTTAAGGATACTCACTGGATTCACCCTGGATCTACACTTCCCCTTCCCCTGTCTCTTAAAGTACAAAACTGGTTGCTTCTAAACAAGGTTTTAGATTTAAACCATTAATTAATTACTATATTACAGAAACCTCAGCTTTGCCTTAGGCTTTTTCCAGCAGTTATTAACTTCACTCAAGTTTAAAAACATTCTTGGTTTGCATTTTCTTTGGTGACTTAGCTCTTTTTGGAAAAGTATGTTCCTACCAAGAAAAACTGCCTTGTATTGTCCAGCCAAATGCCTAATTCTTGCTCAGGAACATTACATGAGGATCAAAGTGAGACAGAAGAAAGAGAACAACTCAGAGAAAAGACTTGCATCTTCTAACTATGGGGAGATGGTAAATAAAATTTCCTTCTAAGAAGCTGGGACACTATTATAGATTGTTTTGTTAAAGAGACATAACTGTAAACATTTTAAGAGGAGCTGGAGCATTCAGAAATCAAAAGGTATTTGGGAAACCATATTCATGAATCTGAGGCCTGGCTCTTTTCACCCTTTGATACTGCTATTTAGTTAGCTTGCTCTCCTTCTTCTGTTATTAAATTAGCTGAGAGGTGAAATTTTACTTTTTACAATGTTTTGTCTTTTTCTATCTCCTTATGCATTGCAGGCAGGGGTAGATTTTATTTAGGAGTAATGGGCTTAGCCCCACCAGAAATTTATATCCTTTTCCTCTGAGTTTTAATTCACTCTTGCAGAAGCATTAGAGCTGCTGCTGCCTGCAGGCATATTTAGCTTCATTTTCACCAGAGTACTAACTCTTGAATCCCTGTAGTCCTTCTTCCCCTCATTACTCTGTGTTTCTCTTCTGGTTTCAAAACTGCTGGGTTATGCATAACGATATGAGGCCCTTCCTCCTGGAAAACTAGGTCACTGGGATGTAATATGAGTTTCTTCTACTCTTATGAAAACTGCACATGTTGAAAAATACAGCACAGTTACTTTAAAACATTTTTTTATGGTAAACAGGATGGAAGCCTGCATTTTTATTAGTCCTGCTCTTGTCCTATATCCCAGTCACACTTCCCTCTCCCTAACTCTTATTTGTGTGTGACAGAATCTGCACAACTGTAAAGCAGTATTTTGGTAACAACCACAACATTACTTCAGTTGTAATTTTTGGTTAATGGAAAATGTAGCAGGTAAGGAAATTCTGGTCAGCCCAATTACTATTGAGGTGAGACTTCAAGAAAAAAGAGGTCTCTTATATATATATATATATATATATTAACAAATATATATGTAAAAATGTTTGTATGTGAGTGCGTGTATATATACCTATATATTTATATATATATACACAGATACATGTGCTGAGAAGTTCCTGGAAATGAGAATTTTTCATATGTTTCAGACTGTCACCTTGATATAAGGACCCTAAGACTAAAGAAAAACCTTACTCATAGTAAATATTTGTGTCCTTTCGTGTCTATTTCCTTATAATTCACACAGTAAGATCATTCCATGCTGCCTCCATCCAATGCTCCAGGGCAGCAGTCAGCTTCTATTCTACTTAAGAGTTTCTGAGGTTGTTAGAAACACTGGCACTGCAGATTTCAGTCTGGCTCAGCACTGCAAAACCTTTAAGCACAAATATTCTCAGAAACTTTATTTTCTTGCATTTAAAGACGGTTTTACTTTGTAAACTGTGTGTTAAGTCTGATAGCATACTGTGAACAGAAAGAAAGTATGCCTAGAAAACTAATAAACAACACATCTAGAAAACCTACAGTTCTTCAAACGCAATTCACACCAGTATATTTACAACGGTTTTACCTCTTGTACTTTTTAGAATAGATGATCTTTTAATCAATAGCAAGACTACTCAATGACAGAATTATCTCTGCTCTAAATTTCCATCTGATTATTGCACAGGTCAGAACTTCTTCACTTACCAACATAAATACTAGCACATAACTCTCTCTGTGCATACTAAGGGGGCTCTTCTTGTAAAGCTTATTAAATCATGTAACTTGAGAAGCAAAACAACTGCTTCAACATCTCTGCTTCCTAATACAAGATAGCAAATCCCACCTTTCTTTCACATTCTTCAGCTTCCAAGAAGAATTTATTAATAGTTAAAAATACAATAATTTTTATAAGACGTATGGTTGTATGGTCAATTGTGTCCTGGGTGTTTTACAGTAGAAGAAAATCCAAGGAACTTGATAATATTCAGTTCTGAAGTAACCTAACAAAAAGAACTTTTCCTACTAACTTCATAAATCTGTGATTTAATTTGTGGCTTATAAAAGAAAAGACAAATCATTCAGGAATTTCAAAAGAATTAGTGGCAATAGGATATTCAGCATAAAATCTTGTACTTTCTTTTTATTTGGCAAAGCTTTTAGGAACTACTATTGATAGGCCTTGCTCCAGAATTTGCTTTGAGTAGTATCATAATCAAAGCTCTTCTCTCTACTCTGTGGTTGAATGCTGAAGCATTTTATCTTTCCTTCTGTTCCAGCTAGGGGTTGTCTTATATTAAGCATTTGACTAATATAAAACAAGGTGTCTCTTAAAGAAAGGTTTTATGAAAGTGTGTATTGTTGTTCCATAACCTCTAAGTTTAAGCTATTGTAAAGTTAATAAGAGAAAATGTGGAAAAAATACTGAATAAAGGTAAATTTAAGCTATGTTTACACCTCAGCATATAGTCACCTTCATTCACAATGCTTTTGACTTATCTACTTGAACTTTGCAAAAAATTTGCTGCAATGTTACTTGAAGAATTGGGCGGCTGATTTGTCATCATCTCAAATTTCCACTGCAAGTTGGATGAACAGCAATGGTATTCCAATTGATGCCTGCTACTCTGAAGAAATGGTCTGCATGCCAGGATTCATCAGCTGAATGCTGTTATTCTTCCTAAGGTAGTTGAACAGGAAAACTAAAAAGAATTAATGTTATTTATAAAGTTTTAGTGAAATTACAAGGGTTTGAGTTAATTTTCCAGTGACTAGTAAGAGTTTCTCCTTCCCTCTGAAACAGTTTAAGAGAACTGATAGACATTTCTGGTTAAGATGCCATCTAAATGTGCAGTGACATCGGTGTCTTACAGATCTATTTTCAGTGATTTCTCACTTGCTGGCAATTCTGACTTTGCTAAAAGAATAAAAACTTCTTAAGTGCTCTGCAACTTCATGGGAAGGGTTGTGTTATGCAACACGGGAGATTTTGACTTACATTACCCCTCTTGTCAGCATAAATTGAAATGTGGAATATTGCATCTGTCATATCTCTGAATCCTGTGCTCTAAGCATAAGGGTGTCTATATTTTTTTTTTTAATTGAGTGGAAAATCTTATAGGAAAATTTATGCACTGAGATTTAATTTTCACTTAAGTGTTTTTATAAATCTTGTTTTTTATTCCAGTTTGTAATTTAAAAAATGTCAAAGTCTTAAATGTTACTACAAGACAGAACTGGCAGCTTCTGCAAAACTCAAATCTGGCATACTCTGTTTAAATTATTTACAGAGGATGGATAGTTTGGCAATAATAATCACAGAGTTGTTATGGAACCAATATCTTTATCTGGAGATATCTCCCAATAATAAGCCACTTTTAGGCCCTTAACGTCCAGTCTCCTGTGAAGTGACAGTCCAAGATTTATAAAACATTCCTAATATAAAATTATACATATGCTCATTATAGAGAATGTGATATAACCATAAAAATGAATGTTATATTTTTCAACTAAGCATATTGAAAAAAGTATAAACATAGATTAGCCTTGTATTTGGCAACATCCTTTATTACTCTGTTGACTGATAGGTACAGTGACATATTGGAAATTGCTACAGTTTCTCACTGCATTTGACTGGAGGCTTAGCCAGGTTGAAAAAGTATTATAGTTATAATCCATTCAACTGTAGTATGTAATTGCTTGGGTTTAATGTCCCAATTGAATCTTATTTATAAGGTAAACAGGATATAATATAGAAATAGGAAAAATGTGTATTTCATATACAGAAAAATGGGATAAATGTTAAATAAACAAATGAGATAAATAGTAATAGTGCTTAAGGTAAATGCATCTTAAACATTTTCTTGGTAACTAGGCCTCTCTACAGAGTCCATCATCTGGGAAAGAAGGAGAAGAAGCTCCCAGCATAGAGTTGAGTCCTGAAAGGAATAAGAGTTCACACCTCCAAAGAAACACCCTTCTGAAAGTCCTAGAGGAAACGGGGAAGCTGTTGATCACCTGAGTGCAACACTGGAAAAAGTTGTTCTGAAAGGATATGTGAGAGATAGAGATGTGCTGATTTATAAATGTTTTATTTTTATTTGGTGTCCTTGAATTTCCTGTTATTTTACAAGGCTAAATATCTTAGTTTATGTTCTGATGAAATCTAATCTAATTTAAAGACTTTTCCTGAAGAGTCAATTCCATTATAAGTATTTCTGTCTTTTGCTTGCATGCTGGAGCCCAGGTTCACATTCCCGTTTTGTAGATGAGACTGTCCTTTATTGTGGATTAATAGCAGTGTATCTAAGAAAGAGAAAGGAAGGAATCATCATTCTCCTTCCTAGTAATCACTTACTATGTTCACACCTTAGGCAGTTACTAAAACCATTATATAATAAGCATCATAATTTACACCACCATTATATTTCTGAAGTAGTTAGTGATTGTTCTCTTAAATTGTTTTAACTCTTCTTAGGTGACTAACTTGAGCTACCTGCAAAAGAGTATTCTGGAAGCAGTCACTCATGGCTGTGTGTTTAAAAGTCCTACTGAAAGCTAATCATCAGATATCACTGTGAATTTTTACTGGTTAACCTTCTTTTTTTCTTTTTTTTTTTTTAAGATACAGGAACTTTTCTACTAAAAAGTTGCAATTCCTTTTAAAATTATTTAATTATGACAGTGGAGCAGAACAGTGCAAGAAATAGAAGTGCAAAAATCAAAAATTATATAAAAAAATCTGTAAAGGGACTCATAGTGTCGCCTTTTTCTTCTTTTTTTTTTTAAAGTTCTATTTCAACCTTCTGTGTTTGCATTTTTGTAATGGAGTTTCTCACACACTTTTCGTGTAAATAATTATTGTTTTGCATTCCTTTCTGGAGGAGGGGAGAATTGATGGACTATTGGGTTGACCAGTGTGATTGGAGAGGACAATTTTCTTCCTCCAATCCATGGTCACTGTTAGAATTCTATAAATGTCTATGTCTGTAAATAAACTGCCTCTTTTTTGCCTTGGACATCTCAGTGCGTGAGTGTCGTTCTTTCATGTCGTATTGCGACATCATAGCATGTTCAATATTTACCTACAGGTACAAATGAGTTAAAAGGATTTGAATGAGTCACAGTTTGAAAGTTCAGTAGCTAAAGAATTAATATCAATTATCCATTTTTAGAGCCATATTTCAGGTTTTTCTGTTACTTTTTGCTATACTTCACTTATCATTTCAGCATTTCTATTCACTCTAGCTATAGTTAGTCCTGAAGTTTTATTCTATCAAACTTTGTCATGTATGCAGTTCAAATGCTTAGTACACAGGGTTTACTGTGATGGTGTTAGGTTACCAGAGAGACTGTTTTGTAGCAAGTAAAAATACTTGCAGATGTATGAGAATTTTGATGAACATTTTCTGCTGCAATTAAAACATTTTTGATTTTTTTTTCAATGGCTTCCCTTAGATTAATAAAAAATAAAATAATTTAAAAAAAAACAAAACCAAAACCAAAACCAAAACCAAAAAACAAACCAACCAACCACCACAACAACAAAACAACAAAACAACAACAACAACAAACAACAACAACAACAAATGCATTTTCATCCCAAGAGCAAAAACATTGCAGTAAAAGCTCCCGTCATTGTTCAGCCAAAGGCTGAAGCAGAGTTAACGTCCCTACACAATTGCCCACTATGAATTGTGTTCCCTTAAACCATGATGAGAGCAAATTTCCTTACTCCTTCTCTTAGCCAGCACTGGTAGCACCTTATCAGTATTTCTTATATGCATCACTGGAAGAAGATGTAGGATCATGTGTTTCTTCTAAGCATGTTAATAATTTTTCTTAGCTCAATTGTGTATGTAAACCTGAATGATGTGTCAGAACTAAAGATGAAGTTGCTATAGGCCTAGATCTGCCTAGTAAAAAATTCTCTGGTCACTGACATGGTCATTATCAGAAAAAAGAACAAGTGGTAACAATGTACTTAATAGAGACAGATTGAAATAGCTGAGGTGAGAGATGTTTAAAATGTTGGGTTTTTTTGACGCAGGCACAGTTAAATCAACTCCTGTTTCAGCTGATTCAGAACAGACATTTGTATCCACTCACCAGTAACTTGGATGAATACCCTTATTGCTGAGCTACTGAATAGAAATTTTTGGATCTGTCCTGTCTCCCTTTGTTTTTATCACACACACCTGAAAAATAGTAAGAAAAAAAAAAAAAAAACAGGTAGAGATTTTTTGACCCTTCCAAGAGAGGCAATGTGAGCACATTAAGACAAGGCTCTTGCTGCAGGAACAAAGCTATTGTACTCACATTAGAACAATGCATCCAGCTGTTTGTTTATTGCAGCCCCATGTCAGAGCAATGAGATTGACAAGAAATGGAAACAGCGGGCAGTGATAAGAATTGTATTTTTAAAAGACAGTGGTGGTAGTTGAGTTGGAAGAGAGAAGAAATTAGTCATTATTTTTCCCACCTGTTCCTGTGCTAAATATTGGCATTAATTTGCTCGTTCCAAAATGCCAAGCAGCTGAGCACAGGAGGTTCAGTCTAAGTGGTTTAAAGTGCTGCCTGGAGTTTTATAATGTTTTTCCTTCAGTAAGACAGGAGGCTTTAACAGGAACACTCTAAAACATGCTTAATGTTAGGTCTCTCAGTCCCATACCTTCATTAAGAGAGGATTTTCCTGCTTCATGCTTCTTTAAGTTGGCTGGTTTGTTTTTCACTGAATTGGCTGTCAGATTTACAATCTGTGACAACCATGTGGTTTTGGTTTGTTTCTGTTTTTTTTTTTTTAATTTTATATGAAAAATATTTTAAAATAGGATTCTATTTTTGAACAAAGGAGAAATTAGGAAGAGAGTACCTATCTTTTCCCCTCATAATTCCATATAATTTCAATTTTTCTTACCATAATTTTTTTGTTGTTTGTTTGGGGGTTTTTTCTCTGTAATTAGCTTTAAACGTTTTTTGGCTTTTGTTTTTCCCTACCAATAATCATAAGCTGAATATCTTGAACAAAACTTTCTCTAATATAACTCTTACTGCTATTTTACAGCAGAACTCCCTCTGGCTGTTACTCTTTCAGTTTTGCATTTCTTTTCAGCAAAATTTAAAGCTGAGAAACAGTCAGAAAAATAAAGATTTTCTATTCCTGACCTGAATGAAATCAAGTTTTTAAGTGGTTGAAAGGTCATTTTGGCAACACAGATGGAAATCCACAATGCAAACTATTTGGATGAAATGCAAACAAAATACTAATGAGCTATATACTCCTAATTTTCTATCTTTTTCTTTATATTAAACAAAATTCAAATCTACAGGTTTTATTTCCAGTGATGTAAACTGGCATGGTTGGCATCAGCTATGAATGATCTCATGTCGTATGGGTAGACAAACCCCCAATATTAGTAACTTCAGAGACCAATAGACTGTATGCCCTATTCAAGCTGTGCAAAGCAGTTGTTTGGTTGGATTGTGCATCTAGTGCTGTTTTCAAGAGAACCAGACGGGAGTTGGTTTGTTTTGCCATCTCTCTTGTTGTCACCTTCGAGCTTGCTGCTAACAAGTGTCTCAGACTGAGGCACAAGTACAAAGAAATTATATATCAGTGAACAAGAAGAGGAGATAAGGAGCAAACAACCATGAATCAAAGGGTTTTGGGTTTTTTTTTCCATTCTGTAACATAAGTGGCAGACTTGGATTTGTCCTTCTATCAGATGTAGGAAGTTATTAATCTGCTCTATATAGTTTTCTTGGGTTTTAATATTTTTCAATTTGTTGACTGGTTGGTTGGTTGGTTCTTTGGGGATCCTTTGTCCAGAGAGGAAAACATTTGCTCCTGCCCCATTTGATTTGCCTTGAGGAGTGGCCATACTGCCCTACAAATACAGCGGTTAGGTGTGACCTCTGGGCATAAGGTGATTGTTATTTGAGGAAGAACTAGAAGTTCGTCATTTTCTAAAAAAAATCCTGCCCCCATTACTTTTATTTCTCCTGACAGGAAGTGATACTAGGAAATAAGCCATTGGGGTAGTCATTATCAAGATTCATGCTGATGCTTTCAATTTTTCTTTAGGTTTTTTCCCCCCAGAAAACCATATAGCCTGCCTAACAATTATTTTATATTTGCTGCAGTGTGAGGTATGTTCATCAATGCTTCAATTAGAAGAGTGAACCTATAATTACTGCCTCCGCAGACAGAAAAAAAAAAGTGAAGTTTCATTTGTGATGATGAATATGCAGCTCTTTTAAAAAGTTTCTTAGTTTATTATTAGAAAATGAAGGAGAAAAAGAAACAGAGGGGGATTTGTCTGACATTTATACTAGGGAAATGGCAGTTATATTGAGACATTTTTGTCCCTTTTAGCATCAAAGACTTTATACCTTTTCTTCAATGTATAGGGCATGAGAAAAGAGCGTATATATAATCTACTTATGATAGCTTCATTATAAAGAACCTACAGTCTATATGGAATAAAAGAATATTAACAGCATTGAGGTGTGCATTTATGTTTTTGTAAAGAAAATAAGAGCATGCTTCTGTGTAAGAGTGTGTTCTAGCCATTGGTTAGGACTGGGAAGTTTTTAAGTATCAAGTATGTCCAGCCTTGGGGTATTGCCTTACAGTTTTAGAGTTCTGAAGAGAGCAGTCTAAAGGAAGAACTATACTTCAAGAGCTCCAGTTTCATGCTCCCATTTTCAGCTCATAACTTCACTCAAGGGGACTGCACCACGTGTCTGCCCCTCACTATCACATCCTTGAATTCAGCCAGCCAGAAGCCTTTGCAAAGCTTTGTGCTTCTCTGACTGATCTGCCAGTATTGAAGTTGTTCCTGCTGTACAACAGTGTAAGAGATACTTTTAGACCTCAGCCAGTGGGCACTGTTCTTGATCTGATCTGGGAATGAAAGTACTTAGACCACAGGTTGTCCCCATCACTCTCAGGCCCAAGCTCTACAAAGAATTAGAATTCTCTTGACCTGCCCTCTTTTACTAAATCTGTTCTAGGTAGAACTCCAGTGACTACTCTTTTCTGCAGCTGGTGGTATCTAGGAGAAACTGGTATATCTTGTTGACTTGTTCTGTCACTTATGAGTTTCAGAAATTTGGTGTAGTCTATTTTATACATTTATATTTATTTTTATTTTATGTACATGTTACAGGACCAGAGGTAATGGCCCCAAGTTTTTCCAGGGGAGATTTAGATTAGATTGGAACAAATTGCCCAGAGAAGTGTTAGAATCCCAGTCTGCAGAAATGTTTAAAAATATGTGCATTAGCACTTGAGGACATGATTCAGTGGTGAGCATGGTAATGCTAGCTTAAAGCTGGACTCTTAGGTTAAAAGTTAAACCTTTCCAAACATCATAATTCTATGATTCTACTTAAATTTTATTCTGCAAAACAAAACTAAACTGTGATTGGGCACATCCAAGATGTAGTCAAAATGAAATGGTGGAGAAAGGATGTAGCAGGACATGCGTGTGTAGAAAATAATGCTGATTCTACAGAGAAGTTCACAGTTCACAACAGCCAGGTATGTGTGACTCCCATGATATTTTCTAGTTGGCCTCTGCTAAACATGATCTGTAAGTTTCTGCTGTTTGTATATAATGGGGAGTATGTGGTATTGAAAGGTTAATAAGGAAGATGGAGTGGAAAATTAAGGTTTCTGAGTAAAAAGAGTAATTCTCAACTAGATTTATAACAGAAAAGTTACTATTGATAAATAAGTGGCAGGACTACATCCGAGTAGGTGAAAAAGACTGTTGAAAGGGTGGACCTCACTTAATTCTTATTCATAAATTCAGAATTGTTGAAAGTCAGGCAGAAATACCTTGCAAAGGCAATTATAATAAGTGAGAAAGGTTTTCTAGTAAATAGGGAGAAAAGTGGAGTAGCAATATGTTAAAAGTGGTTATTGTCCTACAGATAATATAGATCCGGCTCAAAAATTGAATGTTTCATCTCAGTTTTCAATTAAGAGGACTCTATAACACAGTGGCAAAGGCAGAATGGTTGATGGGAATAACTATATAGAAATGCAAATTACAATAGCTGAGGTGAAATAAAACTCAGATAAGTGTTGAAGTCAGGAAGATTGAGTAATCTTTATCAGAGATAGTAAATAATCGACAGATGAAACTGAGATCAGTAGCATGGATTCCTATTAAACCTATCAACACGTTTTGTACTTAATGACTGGAGAAAAGCAAAATAAGTATTTGCAATTCCTCTTTTGCAATTTGAAATTTGCAAAAGGAGAGGAATAAAATGTAGGAAAGGAACTATAGGAAAGGAACTATAAACACTCTAGGTTTGAAAAAATGTAAGAAGAAGGGTGCGTTAAGGAAATCATCTATTTGGCTGTAGCTATTAAAACAAATCTTGATTTACCAAAAATGGATTTTATCCAACCAGTCTGGCATTTCCTTCAGTTTTAAATATTTGTCTTAATGAGGTTCTCAATATTAGAGCTGAGCATAAAAATATAAAAAATATTTTCATGAATAATCAGCTAATTTTAATAGATTTTGCTTTAGTCATGACCAACATTAATAATCATCCTTATTTTATTGGCTTAAACATATCACACTGTTCAACCATACTTTTCAGTTTCCTCTGAAGCATTTTCCTCTTTGTAAACACTACCACCTTTATCCCTTTAATATGAACGGATTGTAAACTCACAGCAAAATTATAAGGACAGGAGACATCATTTTAATTTTGGAGACAAGAGGTGAATTATCACAGGGTGTACAGGGAGAGAAGAAAATTGACCCAAGAGAATGCACAAGGAAATTTTGTATGAGGCAGGGTTTGAAAGAAGGATTCACTCTACTCAGTTTCTTCTCTCCTAAATCCTGCCTTCTTGCAATTGTCATATGGAAGAAGAAAGAAAACATTCTCTCCCAGTACTTTTCTATTTCAAACTGATGACTTCAAAATAGCTGTATTTTTTTTTTCACTTGGTTTAGGATATAGCAGCACTACAGTCCTTTTCTGCCAGAAGTCTAGGTGGATATGTGCTCAGCTTCAAAATAATTCTAGTACCAATCACAGAGCAGGTGGGGCAACATAGCACTTATTTAAACCTTACCTGAGAAGCTGGATTTGTACTGAATACACTAATACTCCAGTGATTTCCAAAGTATCTGTGTGAAGGAAAATTGAGATCACCTAAAATGAGGTTTCCACACATAAGCTAAATTTGGGTCACTATCCTAAATCTCCTGGAGTATCTCACTTGGATTCCAGTTGTTGGTCCAGAAGGAAAATGACATCTCAATATGTTTCATGCAAAAAATACTTTTTCTGTTTATTTGTTTTAATTTTCAATTTAAAATTATTTTTTTCCTTATTTTTAAAATACAGAATTTATTTCATTAGACTTGGTTCTCAAACTCACTAACATGCTCCAACTGAAAATATGAGCATACTAAACATTTCTTCTATAGATAGAAGACCGATAGGAGAAAAGCAAGTACAGACTTCCGGGAATAAATTTGGTTCAAAACTCTGCTTAAACTTTTGTAAATTCCCCAGATTTTTTTTTCCTCAGAATCTTGAACATTTGGGGAAAATACTAGATCCTAAATGCTGACATTTTCTATGTTCCAAGTAGAATACTACTTAAACTTAGACTTGTAATTCTGCCCAGTTTGTTTTGATATTTTGAGTGTTCATTTTGAACATATGAGTATTTGTTTTGAAACTTGAGTACTGGAGAGTAGTGGTTGGTAACTTGAAAGCATGAGAACTGCTTACTTAAAAGCACTGCTTTGAAAAGTTCTGTTTTTCCTTTAAGACTCCTTTTTACTCTTTTCGTGGATGAGGGTCTCTCCTATGTTTGTGTGTAGGGGGATGTGACAGGTTGGAGGGTCTGTGAGGCTGTGGAGGCAGCAGATGCCAAGACCAACGTGGGTGGATGTCAATGCCAGAAACTGGAGTAGGACCTCAGGTCTCAGGGACACAGATGTCCATGGTGCCAACCACTGGAGCAAGTGTGTAAATTGAGTGTGTGAGTGCCAGCAATGATCCAACTAGATGAGCTCCCAAGTCAGTGTGGTGGTCTGGGAGTCTGGGGGTGAGTGGATCTCTAAGAGTGAGACCACAGGGATGGGATGTGGGGTAGTTGGCACAAATGCTCTCACACAGAGAGCCCAAGTTTGCTCTGTGTGTGAGAGCATTTGTGTGAGCAGCTAGAGCTTGGCATCATGTGTCCAGGTGCCATCAGCTGGGTGTCTAAGCCCAGCTGTGGGCAACCCACTCTGAACATATGCACATAGACATATTCCCAGTAGCAGATCTCCATCCTGCTCAGCAGAGAGGTGAGCAGGATGAGGCGATTCATGTCATCTTGTTCAACTGACTTCTTTGTCAGTTTGTTGTGTTAGTATATGTGGCCAGACTCTGTTCACCTCTGGTTTATATTTGTGCTTCACAATCCTCAACATGCATATCCTGGGAATGAGCTCAGCCTTGCTACATCTTGAACCTGATAACAGGGAGCTGAGGAAGCCTTGTCTCTCTCAGGCTTTCAGATCTGGTCTAATTTTCCCCTAACGAAACAAAAAACCCCCAAGTCTTACTTTCTGGACAAATGGACATTTTCTTTGGCATAAGTCTGAGACTTTTCCATAGGTGAATTTGTTGTATCAGAAGTCAATACCTGCACTGCAGCTGCTAATAAATAGCTTTTCATCTTTGATGTTAAGCCCTTCTCTTTCTTTGGTGGCTGTTTGACATTACCAACAGATGGAAGTGATCTTTAATTGTGCCTCTGTCTGCACCAGCATTAAAACAAAAGACCAACTTTAAAAGACATTAATTATATGCAAAGTGCACTTTATTTCAGTGGTGGTCTCAATCAGTTAATTTTGTGTAACTAAAAGGCTGAGATTGCTGATTCCCAATCCCTTCCATGTAAATGTACTGTAACTTCTTCTTCCCAACTGCATTCCAAAAATGCAATGTTTTTAAGCTTTTGCAAGAACTTAGAAACAAATGAGAAGGTTTGAAATCAAAAGACCATCAGCTGATGAACAGGTGACAGAGCAGGCAAGTTGTTCCACTGTGTCCCTTCCTGAAGAGTGTAGCAGCTGATGGGGGAGAAAAGTTAGCATTAGCAACCTGCTTTTATGTCTTCCTCCTCTGACATGTCAAATAGATATCATATTTACTGCCAACACATGGTGCTGGTGTTACCAGTGAAGGACTGAAGACTTAAAAGGACACCCAAGGCTACACTGGCTGGAATGGAATTATGAAATATTTTTGTAAAAAATCCACTGCTATTCCAAGTGGATTCAAAATATAAAGACTTTCTGCCATATTTGTGCCTGATCATTAAAGTAAATTTTACCTTATCTTTGCTTTTCAGAGACTGGAATTTGCAATTTGCCTCGGCTTGTTGGCATATGCCACACCACATTTAGAATGGATTGCAATTTTACCTTTAGTGAATTTCTTAACTGAAAAAGAGACATTTGGTACACATGGTTCAGTGTTGTTGTTTTGAAATTGCAATGTCCTTTTGAGTCTGAAATGGTTTTATATGAAAGGATTTTCAAATGGGCTCATTTATACCACGTATGCCCAATATTTTGGATTTATGCTAAGAGAGAGCCAAGGTTTCTGACTTTATAAATCTGTATCATGGCCTTAAAATGCCAAATAGAATTCACCAGTCAAAACCTTGATTCTTCAAGACCAAGAGAATGTTTGCCATTGAGTTTAATCAGCCCCAAACTTAATCCTCTATAATATCAGCTTTCTGTTTTATGACTACATATCAAAGGTTAACCACACATTCATGCAGCAATGTTGTGTTCCATGAATATTGTTCTGAGCTATAAATTTTTCAGTTTTAAAATTATTTCCCTGCTATGTGACAGAGTAGAAAGTAAGTGGAGAAAGGAGAGAGTGCGAGAGTGCCACTCCATCAAGGCAAGATGTGTTCGCAAAAAATTCAGACTATCTCCTCTTCTGCCATAATTAGATTTACGGGACTAACAGGTAGCTGTACAGCACACATTTATCAAATTCTCAAAGTCAATTTTCGTAGTTCTTTCACTCACTCAGACTCTAAAGTTCACATTTAACTTTTAATTAAATCTAGAGAATATAATACTGAATAAAAGTTACATTTATCAGTTTAATTTTTGAGTGCTTACTGAATATACATTATTGCTCTGTTTTTCAATTGAATTTAATTTATTAAAGACCCTTTTTTCCTGCTGTAACTACTTAGACTCCCTTGGCTTCACTCTTTCTTCAAAAAAGGGGTTTGATTACTTAAGCAGTAAATTGTCTTCATTCAGGCTGTAAAATATATTCTAAGATTTCTTTGACAGAAGAAATCACCACTTCCTGCTCTATATCTGTTCACCTGTAGACTTCTGTTGGCAATAAGTTTGTCCTACTACAATGAGAAACACATTTAATGTTTTTCAGATAATTGCTACATTGACCAATAACAGACTCCCATTTTTCTGTAAGACGCACTGCTGGAATCAATAAATTAGTTATTAGTAATCAGAATTTGCAGAGAATTAGGCATGGAAATGCCAACATAAAGATAAATTGTTTGCATATTACTGTATATGTATATGTATATTTACTGTATGAATGCATGGCAGCTATATGTATGCTCTCTAGATGAATGAAGAATGAAAGGCTAATGTTATGCAATGGAGTATCTCTGCTTGCTCAGCAAAGAGGTACCTGAGCTAGTTTTGGGTGGAAATCATCAACAATAAGGTGAGACAAGCTGTTCTAGCGTATTGTTTTCTCTGGGCTCCCAGTTTCTCAGGCTTCTCAGAGTAGTTAATTAGCTTCCTGTTGTATTATACTGGACCCACACTGCATGTCTCTCCTGAGACCAGTGCTGCCTTTATCTATCTTCCTAATTTCCTTTAATGGTATATGACCTAAAATAAATAGAAAGATAACAGTAACCAACAATAAATATATTTCATTTTGATCTTTTGTGGAAACAAATAGGATTGCTCAAAACTGCCCGTATTTTGGCATCACTTTCATCTTTAATAGAGTTCTGAAATTCAATCTGAAGGCTTCTTTTGAACTTTACTCACAATACAGAATCTGCCCTATGGTTCTGGACAAAACCTTTGTGGAAAGAAAATAAAATTGTCTTTTTATCTATGTAGATTAAGTTTTGTTTTCAACAGGCCTTTTCATTTTTACCTTCTTTCCTTTTTCAAGGTCATCAGGTTCTCTCAGCACTCTTGGAGTCAGAATGTTGGGTTTCATGGAAACATATGGGTTGACTTCACTCAGGTAACTCAACCCTGGAAACTTCAGGTAACTTCACCAGACTCAACCCTCTAGTCGTGGTCTATTGATTAACACCCATCTACCTACAGTCTCAGTGTTGCTATGAACTTGTTTCTAACAGCTGTTGAACTGTGTTTATAGTTATTCTTGGTCTTTACCCTTCCCTAATTGAAGGAAAATACAATAAATAAAAGGAAAAGAAAAGGAAACACCCCCCAAAAAGCCTATGAGACAAAAAGACAACAAAAGAACATGAAAGTTGCATTTAGACATATTTTAATTAGCTGGATATTGTCTCTTCTAAGTTACTGTTTTCAAAAAATATCGATTTAGTGTCATATCCTGCATTCCAAACAGATGAGTTACAGTGAGTCATTGTAACTCAACTGCAATAGCAGAAAGATCTGCTTCATTGAAAATAGTTGAGATAAATAAAACAAAAGACCATCCATCCTGAAACACATTTTCAAGGAAATAGAAAATAAAGTAGAAGAATATGTGTTCTTTTGCTGATTTTCCTCCAGATTTTAGGAACCTCCTCAGATGTGTTTTATAGATAAGAACTTTAACAATGTTTTTTAAATTTGTTTCTTTTATCTCATCTTGTTCTCTAAAAAAACTGTGGAAATGAGTTTTGCAATAAGAAAACTGCCCACAGCAAACAAATATTCTAGAGATTGTAGATAAGGGATTTTGTTGTTGTTGTTTGTTTTGATGGGAAACTAATTTTTGTTATCCTCTGTAAATACTGAAATTGAGATCTTCATAACCTACGTGTCCAAGCTTACTAAAAGTTGTTTGGGGTCATGATAGATATTAAATTCTATGAAAGAACACCATAGTCAAACCATAATAACAAATCTAAATTGGTATAATTTCTACAAGAAGATGTGAAGGAAAATAATTTATTGATCAGGTCAACAGTCTTCGTTTTCACAAAAAACACAGAAAACATAAAAATAATGACAAGGACTCAGTTTTTATTGTCCCCCATTTTGTTTCTCCACAATTTTCCCAGTTATTCAAGACTTGCACCAGCACATTCATAATTGTTAATTTTCTACTGCTCTGCAATATTTTGAGTCGAAGAGTCATTTGTCAGCTAGAAGTTGTGAAGTAATATCTACTCTCTGCCTTGTATTTTTGTGATTTTAGAAAATTGAATTATTAACAAAACAAAACAAAACCAAACCCAAAAACCCCACAAACAAACAAACAAACAAACAAACCCACAACAACAACAAAAGAGCCAAACAACCAAAAAAGCCCCACCAAGAAAAAAAAAAAAACCCAAGCAGCACCCCATCACACTTTTAAAATCTTGTTCATCTGTGTAATAGTAAAACTTCAGAATTTTGCAAAGTCACAAAGATAGGAAAATATTTTTCCTATACTGTATGTGGCTGAATTTGAGGGTATTTTAACTTGTAATTAGCAGTCATTATCCCACTGAAATCAAACAGTCAGTATGTGCAAAAATTCTGTCCTGCCCTACTTGAATTTTACCAATTCCAACAGACTCCTAGAGGGCCTCCCCCTTTTTTTAACTTTACTAACATTTGTACTTCTCATCACACCAATAAAATCTATGAATTTGAAATATATGAATTTTTAGCATGCATGCATCTTCCTTTGAAGCATAAAATGATGTCTTTGAAACCAATGCATAATACCAGAAAGATGGCCAAACTATTTAGAAGTTTTGTATAATGCTGCTTTTTTTTGTTTCTGTTTGATAAAATATGAAACACTTCTGTCTTAAAAGAATCAATCATCTACTCTCTAATTGAGGGGGATTTAAATGATGCCCTTTGAAACATCAAAAAATGTTTGCATGAGTAAAAATACATATTCTTAGTAATTACAGCCTAGCATATATCTCATTACTTCACCATTATCTCCTAAAAGGAGTAGTTTGATTAATCAGCCTTTTGTTTTGTTTTGTTTCTTTTTTACTTATTTTTTATCCTATTTGCTTTGGGCTACTGTCCTAGATGATAAATGAAGTTTTACTATTTATAATCAATACATTCACTAGTTTTCCTTAAGATTCCAGATAAGACCAAAATGACCATTTTTTCTTATTTGCATCCAGACATGTTTCTATCTAGACTTATCTGTGAATTCGCTACTTTTTTTAAAAACATATATATATTTACAGGGCTGCAAAAGAGATTGTAGGCAAGATCAATTAAATCATACAGCAGAAACAGACTGGCTGGAGAAATATGATAAGGGTAAAGGCAGCTCCTGAGCACCTTGACAGGTCATCATTTACCCATTTGCACACTCTTCAGGCTTCTTAACAGCTTTGCGTATTAACAATTACTGAAATGCCTGACTCATTAAATCAGTATTATCCAACAGGAAGAGTTTTCCTTATTAGCTGTAAGCATTGAAATCACTGACAGTAAGACCTGTAAAAACATTAAGGTTTTTTGTTTGCTTTGTAGTTTGGATTTCTTTTTATATTTTAATAGAGGATAGTACTTTAAATAATTGTAAATTTTTTAAACTTCTCAATATATGTTATTTCTCACCAGAGAAGAAAAGAGGAAAGCAAAGAGAAAAGCAAATGGATGAACCAGCCATCGTCAAGTTCTGTTTTACTTCTTTCCTGGTCAAGATAACCAAATACACTGGTAGGCAGCTACAGGGAAAGTAGAAACAAACACAAAAGTCACCAGGTGGCTGAAAAAAGTCTTTGGGTAGGCTATGATACTTGCCTTAACAAATGTGTCCAAAAGGCAAAGTGATGATAGTAACTTCCAAAGCACCTGCCATTTTTCCTGCTGCAGGTACTTCCCATCATGGGGATGGGGAGAAGAGAAAGATAAGATATAAGCAAGCACATGTTTCATTATTCTGACCTGAAATATATAGCTGGGATTTTTTTCAGTTATTCAGGCCTATTGCCTTGTGGTGCACTAGTTAGTTTCAGTTAGTTCTATTCAGACCTAACCAAGTTTGCACCCTTTGATTTGTTCTACAAAACAAAGCAAAATAAAATGTAGACAGTTAAGTATTGACATAAATATGGAAAGTAAGATCTTGCTCCAAAATGTATAAACAGTGTAGCTATCCCTCATTTGGGTCATTTAGAACACAATTTTTGCATTTGATTAGTTGTGGTCTTGCATGTATTCTTTGTAGTTATTTCTAATATGAAAAAAAGGATCTGAAGTCATATTTTCTCCTGTCCTGTTTTTCTGTCAATTGCTCCATTCACTACTCTTTATCTAAAATAAGAATTTAGATAAATTATTCTCTTTGTTCTTGTAAACTTTTAAAATAATTGCTTAACAAAATTAGCAATTATGCTTGCTTTTAACAAGTTCCTGTCATCCATGGTTAGGCATCCTTTTAGCTTTATTTCTGTCAACACTTAATCTATAAAAAAGTTATTAGATTTTCTAAAATGCCCACATGTACAAATTCCAAACTTTCAGGTGATAAGTTTCAAACTGCAGTGGCATTTTTTTGTGAGTTGAAAATCTAATTATTAAAGTGTTTTGTGAAGGAAAAGGAACAAAAAACAAACTGCAATTTGTAGCTAATAATGGACCTATCAGCATAAGCAATGAAAATAAAATTTACTTAAAGAAGCATAGTTATAGGAAATATGCCATCATTTGTGTTTAGGAGCTGGATGGAAGGTAGGTCACAGCTTCAAAGCAGAACTTAAAGTAAGCATAGTAAAAAAAAAAAACCAAAAAAAACAACAAACCCAAAAAAACACTTCCAATCTCTAAAGCTGCAGCATAAATTCCCTAATACAAAGGAAACCTAGCTCCTTACAAAGGATCTCCTGATGCCAGGGGATATGGCTTCCACCTCAGCTTTACTATGGTCCCCAGTGTGCTGCCTTCTCATTGAACTCTCCAAGCACATTCATGCCAGAAAAATGGACACCAATGGCTTAAGTCTGTGAATAAGCCCCTAAAAAAGATTCTCATACCTTGAGAATGGCATGTTGGGTTCTTTCTAACAGTTACACCTGGAAAGATTATAAACAAATGAGAAATTTGTAATGCAGGTAAATTTGTTTTGTATAGTTCAGGTTTTTCTTTTATTAACATCAAAAACTCTCCTGGTAAGCAAAAGATTTTTTTATGTTATCTGGACTGAGCATGCTCTTAATGGCATATGACACAAAAAAGGCACAAAGGAAATGCATGCAGTTACAACTTAGCCTTTATTTTTGCTATTAAGGGACATTTTTTCTGAAGGACTGTTTTGGGAAATGTGGATTATATCAATTGGCATGGAGCAGAATCATTATTATTATTCCATTGAAATTTTTTCTTATGTTATTTGATTGATGTAATTAAGGTTTTGTATTCATTTTTTTAAAAGAAAGAGTCAAAGTTTATAGATGTTTACTGTCTTATAGAAGGACCAAAATAATCAGGTATAAAACATTTGAAGTGATAAAGTCTAAGGGAACAGATTATAATACCAATTTGACAGGGATACATAATAATGTAAGTTTTCAAACATCTGCTGAAAGAGCAAAACCAAATCTCCACACCTGGCACATTATAAACTCATTTGTTGAGAGATTAGAAAAAGAAAATTAGAAATTACTGCTGGATGTGACTCACTGCATATGCTTATTGTTTCTTATAAAATGTGATGTTTTAAAAGCACATGGCTTTGTGATTATTTATTCATACAGCATGAAAACTACTGGACTTAAAAAGATAATTGTGCTTCCAGTCTTAACTGTAGAGTAAATCAAGAAATCGAAGAAAATTAATATTTTAGTTAGAAAAACCCAAGCCTCTAAAAATTAAATACTTTAAATGTTCAACCAAAAAGAATATAACCTACAATCTACAACATTGAAATAAAGGAGAAAAACCCCTGTGCATTATTGTTAATGGAGAAAATCTTATCTTGTACTGAGTATCATTTCTGATGAAATGATAAAAGGAAGTGATAGTACTTGTGCAAGACTTCACACAGACAAAGGAAACTAAATGTAGAGTGCATTCAAGCCTTCTTCAAACTATCATCAATTTTGAATAATTTTGCGAAACCCTGCTATGAACAAAGCCACACAAAGTATGTTTGATTATGTGACAGAAGGGAAGAGAATCAGAGGAAAGCATGGAATACTTACTTTGTTCAGAAAGAGTTAAAGGCTATTTGTGAACAAAGGAACAAAAATGAAACAGGTCTTGAAGAAAAGATAGCAAAAAGACTCACATACAAAATTGAACAAATGTGGTACCAAGACATACTTAAAGCAGTGAGTTCTTTTCCTGTCATCCAGTCAATATAGAAGGGGAAGCAGCATGAAAACCCAAAATATGCAGCAGCAGGACATTTTATAGTCAGCTTCTAGAGTTTTATTTATACCAGTTTCCTAGGCCTTGCTTCAAAGGATATTATAAATCTGCCCATATCCTTCTCCCTTCTCTCACTATTTCCCAACAGAACACATATTGAGAGGAACTCCTAGCCGTTTTTTGCCCACCCTCACAGGTCATTTTAGTTAGGGGTCTTCTGACATTAGTGAAGAGACACTACAAGCAGGATGTAAGTAACTCAAGCAAACATAGTAGGTTTTTTTGGTAAACACAGTAGCTTGCTGAGACTTTAGCATGTCAGTAGGGAAGACATTAATAAGTTCCACTTACCCAGTGAGACAGGTGATAAGGATGGGTAGGGTTGTCAGCTGTCATTCAGGATAGGAAGAGTTGATTTTCTTTGTACCGGATTGATGTTTCATGTTGCTATCTTGCTCTTTTTTTGATTCACTGTTTTTCTCCTTAGGAGTTTGCTGCTTCTTATGTCAGTATCTACCTTGTGAATCCATCTGCTAACAATTCCCAACTTAGCAATTGCACTTCTGTGGTTTTACTTTTCTTATACTGCATGGTTTAGCTTATGTACTCACATATCTTTATTCCCAATAAACAATTTTCACAATAAAACTGAGACACGGACATATGACCTTGCTTTAACAAAAAGGTGTTTGGAGCACAGACAGCTGAACTCCTGAAATGAAGATTACATGGAAAAGCCTTGTTCTGTTCCCACATCTGTTCCCACTCTGCTGTGAAATAACTGGGGCTCAATCACAAAAGGCTTCTTCAGCATTGAAGCTAAGACTATGATTAACATCTTAACTAGATTGATGTTTTTAAATAAAAACATTTTACAGCAACTTAATTCCTTTGGTTGTCCTATAGATTATGAAAAATCCTAGTGTTCTTTATTTTTCTTACATTTTATGGAAGTTAGCTGTGAAGGACTGAGATATAAACACATAGGTATTGGGTTTCACAGCCAGCTTATCATATGATTGACAGAAAACGATTCATTCATCATTCATTTCAGAGAGCTTTTCTGACTTGCAAATGTGATAGTGGATTGGAACTGAATGTGGAGATACCTAGGCTGATTTTCTAGCACTGGGGAAAGATTTACTGTTTCTAATGGAAACCAAATAGAAATCAGTGAACCTGACTCCCTGTCCTACCATAACAGCATCTACAAAATTACACTTGGATAAATTCAAGTCATCAGTGTGGAGGATCCACCTCCATGGGTTCCACTATAATTTTCTTTGATTATCTTCTAAATACAAAGTGAAATATAAGGAAAGACCTACAAATGGAGTCCATGTAGGTCAGAGTAATAAAAGTCACAAGAAGCACCAGTGAATGTAAACTAGCAGGTTCTACATGTCTGTCATCTTGAGCTGAAAATACTTATTTCTTCTGTATGAAATAATATCATAGCTTCTTTTTTTTATATAAAAAAGGAGGTAGAAAAATCTATGCATATCAAAGAAATTTAAGGTAGTGTAGCTATCTATTCATATCACCTCTGAGCTTTTTCAGACTTCAGCTATAAGTTTAATATGAAGATTTGCATATTTAATTTTCACTTCAACAAAAAAAAGTTTTAAGGAGAATTTTATTACCACCTTTCAGTATGGGAGTAAGAGAGATTAAGAAGCAGTTACAAACTAGAGTTCACTATTATAAAGTAGACAGTCTGCTCACAAAATAATTATAAAAACCAATCACTTCTATTTTCAGATGCAACTGCACAGTTGAAGTCTACACTTAGTTTTAGTTGAAAAATATAGGTGAAAGATGTAGCATAGTTATTAAACATTTCCAGATTTAACACAAGCGCATATTTTCTGAAATATTAGTTGTAGTTTATATAGTTTGCATAAATTTTATCATATATTTGTTTCTAAAAGTATAGCTTGTGATCTGCTGAGTTATCATCATAATTGTTGGATTCCTTTTTTCATGTCAGTTATATTACAAGAGTTTCTCAGAGATTTTTTTTAAGGAGTTTAATGATTATATAATTTATTTAGCATTATAAAATATGGTAGTTTATCTGACTGGAAGAAAGGTGAAAAAAAATTGTCTAAGACACTTTAAAAACCTCCTCTTTATCACAGAAAACTTTGAGCTAATTCCTTAATAGTTGTCATCGGTGCATATATTTTCCTCTATGGAAAAGCTTAGAATATGCCCATTCTTAAGTAGCATGTATTAATTTCATGTTCTAAAGAACAAGGTACTTTTAGTTTTCAAAAAAGCTTGTGTAGTGTAACATTTCTATTCAGTGGTCTATATGCTGTTATAATTAAAACACTCCATATTGCAAAAACCCCATGAGATGTGGGTTTTTTAGAGAATAGAAGAAAAAGACTCATACCCTTGGAAATTCTGGTATTTTCATATTCCAGTATGTCTTAGAAAAAAGAATATGTGTGATGTTTATGCACAAAGAATTCCTGCAACATTTAATCAAATAATAATTTTGCCTTTGCTGTTGATGCCAGATAGAGCCTTATCTGTATCATCACATTTTCACAGGCTGTAAGATATCACTGAAACAATCCTGTTATCCCAATGACCCACGTGGCTCTTTCTCATCTCTTTCTTCCTTCAGAAATCTCATCAGTTTAACACAAAAGGAATTGCTGTATGATCCAGTTGGTAAATTTTCTTCTTTTCTGCTACTGAATCTATTTTTGACAGGCATCCCAGGAATCTGTGAATTATTTTTTTAAATTTTAAGCTATGCAGTATAGCTCTGAAACTAGGATAAAAACATTTAAATGCAGAGCACATCAATATTGCAGCACAGCTGATATTGTTGTATGAAATAAATACGCTTTCAAATGTATATTTGAATGTCTAGACTTATGACTTTGCATTTTTTTTATAAATGCAGTGCCATACCCACTTAAGAACTTTTCTTATAACACTGCCAATTACAAAATGATATTCAAAGCATAAAAGCTAAAAGAGTATTGCATGAATTTCAAAAAATGTACCTATCATCATTGAAACAGAAATCTAAAGGAAGTCAAAGGTTCACATACCTAGTAATTTTATAAAGAATTTAACTTTAAGGTATTAATTTTGGAAGTCCTACATGCTCTTCCTCTTTAGTGGCTTCCGACATTAGTCCTGTGCCAAAGCCAAACCACTGGATTGTTCTTACCAGATGAGCAAGTTCCTAAGCCTGAACAAAGCTGGTTGTCTCTGTTTGGTTCTGTACAAATACTTTTAGCCAGAAGAGTGATTTTCACTCAGCTTAATGAACAGAGCTATCCTGACATATATGCTTAAGGCAAATCCAGGAGAAGCTCTTACTCTAGGAAGAATGGATGCACACTCCTACCTGAACTTTATAAATCTCATTAAAATCTTTGTCCTGTTTTTATAATGACATGAAGGGGCCATCACAACGCAGTGGGGGTTTAAGCAAAAAATATTATACAAAATAAGAACATGAATTGTTCATTATTGATATAACACTAACAGCAGAAGACTGTGTACTTGTTGCTCATTGGAAAATAGCAAAATGGCCAATATCTGGTCAAGGACTTTGTAACTTTCTGGCCTATGTTTCCCTGTTTCTGTGAACCTTGGAATAGCTTTCTTTTCTGGAGGGTCATGCAAAAAAATTTGCACCAGTCTGGACACCACAACAAGCAGAAAGTATGTAACAGTTCTCCCAAGTAGTATACCTTAGTGAGGATTTTTCTAGGCTTATTTATTGTGCCTCTTTTACTTGCCCCTTAATTTCCTTTTAATCCTGTATCCAATTAAATTTCAGGTGGGCAGGCCTTGTACCTCTACTTGTGATTTTGAACATTCTGAATTCTAGGAACAGGATAAAATAAAGCACTTTCTATCATTAAACCCTATTTCTTTATTGCTCTTATGGTGGATATTGGTGCACAGTGTTTCCATAGACATCTTGTTTCTATGTATGTCGGAGCTATATCAGCCATGGTGAGGGCCAGTTGCATTTGACAAGACACAAAAAGGATGTTTACTTCCAAAAAAAACAGAAAGAGAAGGTGTACCTGAGTCTCTCATAACTTGCGAAATCTGCTGGCAGTTTGACCATATTTCTCATTTCACTGAAAAAAACAATGTTGGTAAGCCAGAGTAGATGTTTGTTTCTCAAAATTATCCAAAACTTCTAGTCAATTAAACATTAGAATTTTAAGATAAGAACTATTTTAATTTCCTGTTTTGTAACATTTTCTCCCTGAAATTAATTTGGTGGTATATAAACAAACAGATATAATTAACTTATTCAAAAAAATGTTATACTCTAAAGAAGGCAATGTCTGGGTATTAGAACATAAAATTTTACAAGCAGGAAAATTATTCTAATATGGCAAGGTATCCTAAAGGGTGTCATTTTCTGTTACTCAAGTTTCTTTGGTCCAGTTTATTGCCACAAGTGGCAATGTCCCAAAATTGAAGAACATAGTTATATTAGAAAATTAAATGCAAAGAAAGCCCATAAAATGTCCATGGAACCATTATATTTCATTGGCTCACTAATAGCAATAACTCTCATTACTCCTAATCTGTTCTCACAACTTCTATTTACTGGTAACACATTCTGGGCGAATTGCGACTGACAGGAGAGCTAATACTGTGCTGAGAATGTAACAAGAGATTTACCTAAGACTTTAAAATTCAAGCCTCTAGCTCTCTCAAAGAAATCACAGAAGGGTAAGAAACAATTACACTGCAACATAAACTGGATTTTTTTCTCTGTGTTTTGCCTTCAATTCTCCTCCAGAAGATTTGGGTCATTTTATTTCCTTGTGAGACTTAAAAGCATAGAAAACAAAACAAAACAAATTTTCTGATATACAGGTTATGAGTCTGACTTAAAAAAAAAAAAAAAAAAAAGAAGTGTTTGCTTTCAGGTTATGTCTTTAAAGCTTTCTTTTCCAGACAGAAAATAAAATAAGAGAGTCTTATTTTCAAAGAAATTCTTATATGTGTTGGAAAAATCATCTGAAGTAAAAGGAAAGTTATGCAAAGAAAAGAGGTTTTCCGAATCTCACAAGTCTTATGCAGAACTGTGAGAACTGTCATCTAACACAGTAGACTCTGTGTTGTAAAATTATTAGTTAGGATACTTCCAGTTAAAAATAAGAAAAAGGAAATTGGCAATAAACTCCAGGTAAGCAAACAAACAAAATAAACCACTGTCTTTGTTTGGAAAGACAGGTATCCGCCAGGGAAAGCTGAAGCCTCCCCTAGAATAGTAAATGTAAACCCCTCAGCCCCCGCCAAATTAGAATTTTGCGATTAAGGGCTTTCAGGCAAAGATTTGGGAATAGGAATAACAGTTCTTTACTAGGAATATTAACAGTACAAATGTAGTAGAAAACAAAACCACCCAACCCAACAAGCAAACAAATAAACAAGCAATCCTGGAAAACCCTGACAGAGTCAGAGCTACAACCTGACACCCTGTTGGTCAGGGTGTTGGAAGCAGTCCAAAAGTGAGTCCTCCTGGAGTGGCAGATGTGGTTCTGTTGAAGTGGAGATGATCCTGTAGATAGGGTCCAGTGATGATGAGAAGGGTCCGGTGATGGTGAGAAGGGTCCAGTCTTCCTCTGGTAATCAGGTGAAGCAAGAGAGCTTCCTGTTCCGGAGTCCCAGTTTTATCCAGGTAGGAATGGTTGGCTCCCCCCACTGGGTGGAGCATCTCACAATAGGATGATGGAATGTGGGTGTACTATTTTGGGAAGGGGAACAGCTTGAGGAAGAAAACAGCCTGGGGAGTCTTAATGGCCCATTGTGAAGAGAGATAAGAAACAATGCCCTACCTGGTGTTAACAGTTGGGCTATTATCAAAATGCATCCGCCCCCCTCCTTCCAGAGTAAACAAGAGATAAAGAAGAACAATACCTCAACTGCTTTCAGCAGATGAAAATAGAATACACAGTTTAGGTTCCATAACCCAAGACAACCACCCAAAAGAAGATCTGTCCAAAAAGTGAGATTTTTTAATACTTCAGCTATTTGGCACATAAACATGAATTCCAACTACATAAAAACATGAATAATGTTCATCACACTGGAATTTCAATCTGTCCTGTTTCAGTGGGGAAAATTCAGGATTTACAAAATTTCTTTTATTACCCCCCTCCCTCCCTTATTTGGCTACTACTATGACATTGCATGACTCACTGTGCTCAGGGAAGTCTTACAGTAAATGAAAATGCATTATTGTCAGTAAAGGTCGTAGACATCATGGTGATACATGTAATGGAAACAGCTCCAAAGAAAGACAGTCAAAGAGACAGAAAGAAAAGGGAAGGAATGGGACAACACATACCACAAGTAATACATTTCTGTGTAGAAGACATTGAGACTCGAGAAGCACAATATCAGCACTCAAGAGACAATATACCCTAATAGCAGTGCTGCCAGTCATACTGAAATGACTGACCATTGATAGAACTGCTTCTATAAAACAAACACAGCTAAGAAAACACGTGTCAGTGCCTCACCAGGTATTTGAAAAAGACAAGTGTACCTGGTGAGCTCACAGCAATAGGAGATAATTATATGCTCAAGTCACATGGAATTCTGCATTCAAAACTCATGTCACGAAACATGTTTTTTTCCCAGTCAAGGATTTTAATAAACAAACAGACAAATAAACAAATAAGGGAGCAGTAAGTATTTTGATTAAAACACAGTAATAAATAATACTAAAAGATCCCATTGTGGTGCATTTCCCCCCCACACACACTTTCCAGGTCACATTGTGATCTGAGAAATGCTCCGTAGGCCTTGGCCTTGACAAACAGCACCTGGGCTCAGATCTTGCAGAGCTTATCAGAAACGCTGTCTGCTCCCAGAAACTGCTGCCCTGGGAGCTCCTGTTCTCCTTATGAGCAGCCTTGGAAAATATTTTCCTTGCCTAAATGGTATACCATTCCTGTTCTCATTCTTTCAAAGGAAGTGCCAACCCAAACTGTGGCCAGGATGAAACAGTGTCATGACTGAAGCCTCTCTTGTGACCCTATAAACAGCAATCCAGAACGGGACCCTCGGCATGCTCCCGGACCGCAGCACCACCGGCAATCTCCAGCAACCTCCCTCTGAGGGGGACAGCTCTCAGAGCCAGCAAACTCTCACATTTGCTGTGTTTGGAGGATCACCTCACAGTGACAGGTGCTGGGCTGATGCCCTCACTCCACCAGGCCCAACCCTTCACCTGTTGGGAGATGCAAACGCATCCAAAGTGAGTGTTTCACCCACCTTCAGGGGAATTTTCACAGCTGCCTTTCTTACATGACTATGTCTCTGTGCATGCACATGCAGATATGTTACAGCAAATCTGGGAGAAATGCTGCTAAGCACCTTAGATGTCTAAGTAAGTTAGGCTCTAAGTAAGCTTGTGACTTAGGACTTAATCTTACTTAAATGCTGATAAGTGTTGTTTTTTTCCTAAGCAGCTAAGTATAACTTCAAAGTTATAAGTTTAATTAAATGCTATTAAGTGTTATTAGTCGGTTCAATTGTTACAGTTAAGTTATAAATTAGGGTAGAAATTAAGTTAGGTATGTTAAGTGTTGCTCCTTTATTAAATTCTTAGGTTTAATGTGTAAGTTAAAATACTGTTAAATTTGAGTCTTATTAAACTTTAAGGTCAAATTTCTTTTTATCCTTGCCCTCACTCTCTTTTTGTCTCATGATGCACCTGAACGCACACATGCACACACAACCCCCTAAATAGTTCTCAGTGCATCTCTGGTTTTATATTCTGGATTTTGTTTGGGGTTGTTATTGTTTGTTTTTCCTTGGTGTGCCCTGGCTGTCTTGTAAGTAGTAGAGTGAATCTTGCCAACGAACTTTTGCTGTCACTTAATATTAAATCTGGTTTTAGCTCATACCCTTGATTTTTTAAGCAATCTTGGACACTCATTCAGAACAGATCCAAAAGGTCAAAACACAACAGTTAGCTGGCTTTTGGTTACAAATAAACCAGTCTTTGGAATTTTTAGAAACAGAGAATTTTATATTTCTAATATTTATCTATAACCACCAAAGGGGGATTCTTCTGCTTGCAGATCTTTGGGGTTTTTAGAAGGCAACCTTTCTTCAAAGTTCTGTCTTGGTGTTTTTTTTCAGAAAAATGGACTAGTTGTTCTTTTCTATCTGTGACCAGACATTTAGTATAGGGAAACAACATAAATTTCAGTTTAATGTTCCATTATATATTATGATTACAGCCTACCATTCAGAGATTTTCAATTATTTCATTTCTACTACCAAACTGAAGCAAAATCCTCTGTAATATTCTGTGAGCCCTGCAAACTGTAGAAATTATTTAATTTCTACATTTTGGTTTGATTGTATGCATATCAAATATGCATACAGACATATCAAGCTCATCAAGACAGAAGATACACTAAGAGGAGTTATACTAATATCAATGTTAAGATTACTGGCAGCATATTGGAATAATAAACAATAGTGGAGAACTTTTAATATCACACTATAATTTCTCTGTACTGTTGTTAAAATTATGTAGTAGTGATACCAGAAACATTTTGGAAATCTGTCCAACTTCTGCAGCCATCTCAAACTACTTTTTCATTGTACATAGCTGCTGAGGAAACTGTAACTTAAGTCTTCAATATAATTTCAAACTAGATATTTATCTTAAAGTAAATTATTTGTGAAGAAGTGTAGGGGAGTAAGTTAGGTACTTAATTCTTTCTAAGTTTCAGGGTTTTTTAACTGTTTTTATAATCTCACACAGAAATTCTATTCTATTCTATTCTATTCTATTCTATTCTATTCTATTCTATTCTATTCTATTCTATTCTATTCACATATTACTATACAGCACCAGAGTTTTCAGAGTCTGAATGCATTGAGTACTTTTTATTCATGCAGAATACTTTCAGTTCTGCAGTGAAGGAAATGGTAAACAAAAATCTTCATTTTCAGCTATTTCTTTCTTCGCTTTCACTGCAGCTTGTCATTTTTACTTATGGCCAAAATGCCCATGAAAAATTTACATGACTAATGCACAGCTAATTCAAGCAGGCATATAATATGCAAATTGTGCCTGGTGACTGATGGACTGACTAGGCCAGGATGTAAAATTAAAAATCCTTCTTCAGGTTTAAATTTTATTTATTTAAAATAAAGATCAAAGATAAACTGTTAGAGTACACATACTGAACACTTAGTGAAGAATATGCATCTATTTATTCTACACTTCAAATTCCACCCCATGTTTTGGAGCCTTGTAGATACTTGCATGAGTAGTCCTCAATCATACAAGCCACATAATTGAGATTTATAAGGAGTACTTTCCTGATTAAAATGTATTCACAGTCATTAGAGGCACGTCATGTTGAAAGGTCTTCTCGAAGAAAAATGTTTGCTGAAGTTAGCTGATGCTTTCACTTTTTTGAACTTCCACATTAATTGTCTGGGTGTTTAAATAAACTGAAGATTTGACCTGTCATATATAATAAACTATGTGATTTAGAGGGAGATAGGTTCCATCCCTTGTGAAATGATTCCTGAGCTGTCCAAGTTTTGGCTTCTAACATTCCAAAGCTTAAGATTACTTTCTATCAAGAAGTCCTTGAGTGATGGCAAAAGCTGTGAGATTTTGATTATCTTCCTCACCCAGCAAACAGAAGAAAGCAAGATAACAGTTTTATAAATAATGAATGAATTTTAAACTGAGGTGGTGGCTCCCTGATATGATAGTCATGACTGTGGATGACTGTGTGCAAAACTCTTTGGGTTGGTTTAACTGCTTTTTTGTTGTTGTTGTTGTTCTGTTTTTCACAAACCACAAAACACACCAAAACAACTTTCTTTCTAGCCTTTTTAGCCTTGTGAGAAGTATCTACAGAAGACTGAAAACAAAGACTATATTCCAAATGTAATTTATGCTAGCATGATAGATCATTCCCATTTCAATCAATTGAGCTATATTGCTGCAACAGGTCTTATGGGCTAAATATCACTCTAACTATCCCAAGATAAATATGGTATAAAGAAAGAAGCTAATGAGATAACGATTTTATATCAGTTAATGTGACAGAAAAAGTTCTCCCATGGGTTATATTTTATCATTAATTTATTTTATTTGCTTTTCCTTTAACTTATTTCTCTCACTGAGAGAGGGAAAAAAAATCCCTGTTGAATCTGAAGAGGCAACTACAACATTATTTGAGACCATTTAAAGACACAATATGATTTTATTCAGTGAATTCCATTTGTTATGATTCTACATTTCTTTTCAGTTACTATAAATAATGGTAAATAACTTTTCTCTTTTTTTCTTCTTTTTTCTGTCCCTGTATCACTCCACACAAATGTCCAGTAGGAGCAGTAATTGCTTTGTAAATATTGAGAAAAATCACTATTAGGCTTAGGAAAGAAAATGGAAAAGATAATCAATGTTGAGGATTTAAGAAGTTTCTTTAGTTAACAGAAAAGTTATTGGGGAAAATATGTGAATATTTTTTTCAACTAAAAGTACAATATCACTGTTACTTATGTCTGTATGAGATTATTCCAACACTTTCTGTAATTATTATACATTAGTGATGAAGTAAAACTCAAAGTCTACTTTTCAATGAAGAGATCAAAAGAGATACAACACAGTCTATTCTGACAGTATTCATTTAATCACTCCTTAGATAAATGCTTGCAGGTCTTCTATGTACATATGTTTTCATCCTCCAGATTGATTGAAAATGTTAATTTTTTATGTTCTTGTGAAGTTTTTGCACTGTGAGTTTTATATTACTCACCTATAGTATGAGTTTGCAGATTTCTATAATGTTTAAAAATGGAGGTGACTTGCCCTAAGTCACCTTGATTCATACACAAGAAAAAAAATTACCAATATAGATTGAGCAATAGTATCTAACATTAACAAATTGCTGCCTCCTAGTTTGAATAATTATTTACTATAAGATTTAGAGCAAAAATATTATTTACTTTCTTCTATGTTGTTTTTCAGTGTATTGTAAATAAATGATTTCATAGCACTGATTTTTATTCATTAAAATTTCATTAATTTATGGCAAGCATCCATTCTATTAACCGACTGTCTCAATTGCATAGCAACCCAGTTGGGAAAGATTTACATTTTTAAGACTTTATGTTTGTATATGTAAACTTTAAGTCTGAGGAATGCAGGTTTTCCTAATTAATATCCAAATTTTTAATATGTAAGGTCATCTATAACTGCAAATCTGTACGGTTTTGCAGAGGTGGAATAGCTGAATCCAGAACAGCAATTTCCCTGAATGCAGTTCTCAGAGACTTTGGTGTAACATATCACTTCCATCTGCTTTCATAAAGCGTCCTCTTTTAATTTAGGGGAGCCATAAAACATTTGTAAGGAAAAAACAAATCTTACTTTGAGAAGCAGTATCTTACTTTTCCAGATCCAAAATCAATATTTACCAATGCCATTCCAAGGACCTAACATAGAAATGCTTTTTCTTCAATATAGGCAGGTGTTTTTTGTAAGCATAGCAGCTGCAGATTAGGTCTAAATCCTGAAGTATATGTTTTCTTCCTTGTGGATTTACCTCACCCTAAGACTGCTTTACCTAAAGTGGCTAGTGCCTTATCCCTTGAGCAACTCCACTGCTTTTATTTACCCTGTGAAGCTGTTCAGCAATAGCACATTTCAAAGCATCATTATGTGAAAAAAAACCACTCAGATATCATTTTATTTAGGAACCACTGATTTTTCATTTTTCTCTTAACAGTTTGCTAAGAAAGCAAACAAAGCAAGAGGACCAACTAAGTATATAAGACGCCTTACAGCCATTACCTTTACATGCATATAAATATATATACCACATATAAGCTTTATATATATATCAGATACCTATACACACTTTTTCAAAAACCACAAAACAATGAAAACAACATTTAGAAACAGGTTAACTTCAAGCTTTTCAAAGGATGACTAAATGAAGTTACATTCAAACTCTTTAGACACTTGGAGAATAAATTGAAAGGTTCTTAAATAAATAGCATTCTCAAAATTTAATTGTAAAAGAAGCTTGAAATACATTGTTAAAACTCAGGACTTCTCTATCTTTCATTATAGAAAACAAAACAAAAAACAAACACAAACAAACAAACCCAAACAAAATCTCACTGTCTTCGAAGTGTGAAGAAGTATTTGGTATTACAGCAACTTTGTAGATTTTTTTTTGTTCTTTCTCAGCATTGCTGTCTAGTATTTGTGTACAATGGCAACATTTAGAGCAAACAAGTAATTTTTTACTCCAAGTAATGCAATATTTGACAGTACACCCAAAAATTCCTTTTCCTTTTAATTCTTCCACTTTCCCCACCATACTGGTGATGGGCTGATTATTTGTTTACACAAGATGAAAGAGTCAATAAGTAAGTTTTCAAATCTGCAAGCAGAGACATTTGTCATTTAAATAGGAAGTTCTGTGCCTGCAGCAGAACTCAGTTTGATCTGCTAAGGAAAAAAATCTGTTTGGTTAAATATGCCACTGAAGATGCACATTGCCTCAGCAGAGGGAATAGATTAAGAACAGATATACACTTCAGCTCAGCTGAAAATATCAGAAAACATTATTACATATACTCTAGCAAAATACAGTCTATACTATATTTCAAGGGAAAACATTACAGAGCTCAACATTAACATGCATCAAACACATCCCTTAAAATGGAAACAGAATGAACAGAATGGTTTTTTGGTTAGATATTTTTTTCCTGATGAACATATTGTCTTGAGCACTATATTTAAATTTAAGGAGATTCAGTGCTGTTGATGAAGGAGCCAGTACTGAATCTCCATTTAAGAAAACCAGCTGCAGATTTGATTAGAACAATAAATACTGTAGTGAAGCATTGTAAAGAAAGCAATGTGTTGCCTTAAACAGTTTAAATGGTACAACAGAAATCAAGTAGGGAAAATAATTGCACTCAAACCTAACTTTTGTGGAACAATATCATCCTATTTTCATTTGAATTTTCTTCAAACTGAAGTCCCCTTATTTCAACAGCATATATTTAGGCTTTTTACAATCTGAGAGATTTTCAAAATAATTTTAATAACACTGCTAACTTCCAAGTATCAGATTTAATAGAAGATATAAGGAATGTAACACCTTATTTTATGTCTTGGATTCCCTGTAGTTTGCATGAAAATGAAATTAGAATGGTATCCCATTAGGATTTGTGGTGTACTACAAAGATACACAGGTGGTATAGATGTTTGCACAATATTCTATGTGTAACAAGCCTTTTGGGACAGAGGAAGATTTTAGTGTGTTTCTTGGCCATGAACTGAGTGTAGGGCTTCTCAGAAAATTAGGTTAGTAGTAGATGTGAAAAAGATGTGACTTTGTATGCTTACAGAAACATAGTAAAAAATAAGCAATGACTACAAAATTTTAGTCTCGTTCAGCCTTAGAACCTGGAATGGAGTTTTCAGTCTGCAGTTCGAAATAAGATGCCTGAGTTCATTTACAGGTCAGACTTGAGAAATTTTGTCTTTTGATATCAAAGTTAAGAAAAGAGCTTTACCTACAAAGAGATCTTGAACATATATTTCAGTTTCCTTACTTTTGAGGAGGTATGGGAGTAAAACCCAGGGGTAGGGAGGGAGCAGGGAACAGAAAGAAAAAAGTGAGAAAAAGCCCATACAGCTACAACCCCAAATCTCTGCTTTTCTGTTTTGAGGTATTAGAAATAAATGCAGCATAAATAGAACAAGAAGTGACAAGTGATATCTTCCTTTTAAATGGAAGAATTTCACTGAAGTATCATAACTGTTGAAAGCTGTTTCTCACTCAGAAAGTTCTGTAAAGATATGTCTTGTCAGGCTCACTGTCATGATCCCACAGATTAGTATGAGGGCTCATGCAGCTTCCTGAATTTAGTCCTATAGAATTCGATATTGATCTAAAGGTGAAAAGTAATGTCTAGAGAAGAATGTACCCTGGATTTCAGTAATCACTAGGGTGATTGCATTGATTCACATCCAACCTATACATGTAAACAATAAAGCTGATGGTAGTTACAGACTAAGTAATAAATATCACTGAGATTGCTTGTGTAAAACATAAGTGATCCCCGAACAGATAATAAATGTCTCCATCTTTGCTGGCAACTTTGCTCTAAACTGCTCTAAATTGAAATTTTGACCAAGGAAACAGAGGATAAATACATCTTACATTTCTGTTATTCAAAATCTGAAGCTGACTATGGAACCCCTAATGATGTTCTTATTTTGTGTTAAAAAAGCTACTTCCTGTCTTTAACTGTTTGTAACACCATAAAGGAACATTGGACAGTGTAGTAAAGACTTTTCTACACATATAATCCAAAGAAATTGAAATTTATTGAAATTAACTAATCAGTTTTCCTCTTAGCTTGGAAGCACTGTGTCCTGAAACCTTCACTCCCTGAAAATTCTGATAGCAAACATCTATCAGTGAATAGAATAAGACAGAAACTTTGGTAAATAACTCATATTTTATTTTAAGAGAGTAACATGTAAGTTTGAATAAGATTTATGGAAGTGAAAAGGGGAAAATCTTGATGACCAACCAGTTGACTGAGTCAACATGGACTAAACTAAACACAAAAGAGAAAAAAAAATTCATTCAGCACTGAATAAAAATGTCAAGAAGAATTTCACTATGTCACTATTACACATGAAATGAATACAGTATTTCGATATTTCGTGTCCTATCTATATTTGCCAAGAGACTGGCTTCTAAACAGTGAGAATTTGAGCTCATAAATTGTTCATTTATGATCGTAAATAACACAATTGAACAATTGTGTTGGTATTACTAAAAAGTAGTATATAGAATCATATGATTAGACTGTCAAAATCACAAACTAGAAATTGCTTAGGAAAGATTAAAGCAACAAAATGAAAAACAAAGCAAATGGAAGGCTCTAACTTACTAACAGTTGGACTTGATGATCTTAGAAGTCTTAAGGAGTCCAACCTCAATGAGTCTGGTCTATAGTAGTCTAGTCTAGTGGGAATATCTTCACCCCAACAAAAACTCAGTTCCAAATATTCTTGGATACTCACAGATTGGTACACTGGTGTATAAAACTGAAGCTGTGCTAAAGAAGGTGTGAGCTAAAGACCACAGCACTCCATTAGGAAAGAGATGTGCTCATTAAACACTCTTGATGAAGTACAGTAAAAAAGCCATGAGGAACTTCAGTCTGTGGTATAAGCCTGGGGTTGCTGGTTCAAGGCTCTTCTTTGCAATTTGTAAATGCTTACATCAAACGATTGCTACATCTGAGGAGAATCAAGGATCTGCATACTCTGACTTCAATTTTATCTCAAACTTCGTTCTATGAAGCATAGGGAAGCAGATTACAAAACTATAAGTTAGTTGTTGATTTGTTCCAAGTGGCTGTAACTTGTCTACATTTGCAAAGAGCCTGAAGTACCTGTTCTATACTCTGGGGAAAACGTGCCAGTTTATTTGCTTTAAACTCTAGGATGCTGTGACAGTTTCATAAAGTGAAAAACATAAAATTATAAGCCAGTCACACTGAGAAAGAAGATAAAAACCACCAATATAATTGATATTTGGGATCTGCTTACAAGATTTTATTAGATTCCCCAAAACCTTCATTTTTTTTCTGGTATAAATTCGCTTTTTCTAAAAGACAAAAAAACAATACAAAACAAAACAAACAAAAAAACCCCACACAACCCCCCCCCCCAAACAAAAACAAAAACAAAAACAACAAAAAACCCCAAACAAAAAAACGCACACACACAAAAAAAAACCGGGACAACAAACTTCAATAAAGAGAAAACTTTCAATACTTAGTATAAACCATTAGATGAAAATTTCAGAAAACTCATAAGAAAAAAAAATAGAGACAACTGTATGGCCAGCAGCTTAAGAGAGGATGGTAAGACTTTTAAATAAACCATTACCAGTGGCTAATTACTAGATAGAAATAGGTGATTGAATACAATAACATCATTCAATAAATGTTTCTTTTCTGTAGCTGATGAAAAGACAGATTATACATATATATCTGTCTGTAAATGTTAAAAAGACTTTGGATTAGATTTCAATGTGGCAGCAATTAAGAACATATTGAACAGCAACTACTGAAGCTGGACATCTCTTAATCAACAAAACTGAGTAAGTTTGATGTAAGAGTTTTAAAACAATTAGCTTATGTCTGGAAAATTTATGCTGAATTTTCAAACAAATTTCTTCAGATAATGGTGTATAGATTTCATCCATGAGTGAAGGAAATTCTCACCTTTAAACACCTAATTTTTTCCTCTTTATAAAGTGAAAAAAAATGTGTATTTCAAAAACATGATTAATTAAAATTAACAGCAGTAATGTCCACAAGTTTTGCTTAAATCCTTCAGTTTGCTCTTTAATACACCTGAAATCAGTCATTAGCTAAGATTTGATTGCTGCACTGGGAACAGTAATTTAAAGCAAAGGTAGAGCACTAATATTTTTAAAAACCAAAATTTCCACCAAAATCCTTATTTGGTGAATGTTTGAGAATGTAGAAATTCTTTTACATTTTTAAAAGGTATTATTCAAAACGTTTTTGAAGGAATGCATAAATAGCTTTTTTCAATCTTTCCATTCAAGAATAAAATTAATGCTGGGCAATCAGTAACTTTAGATTATAAATACATATGCTGCTGTTATTAAAATACAAACAGCTATATTTTCTTTTTTGATTTAATTCTGGGGAGGGGAAGGTTTTCTTTGCAGCCTGGTACCTCCTCTTTCTGGAGGTACCTCTATTTTTTTAATGAGTTTACTTTGAGAGCAGCTTGCAGTTTCCATTTGACACCATAGACTGAAATTAATTATAATTTTAGAAGATACAGGTTTTGCATTGTGCAACATCTGACCTTTTCAGATTTCGACATATTGCCTGCCATGTTTAGAACTCTGCTACATTTCATTAACAAAAATAGATGTTCAGCTTTTACGTTTGAGCTGCCCTGCTTCTAATTTGTAGTCTCATTTCAGATGGCCACTGTCTTACTGGCAGAAGCAATAAAAACACAAAGTTATTTTGTGTATTCATTATATCTAAGATGCTTTCAACATGGCAATTAGCATATCACTGCAATTAATTATTACAGTAATAGAAATCTTTCGCATAATGAATTTTGATGTCATAAGACTCCAGACTGCAATGTGCAGCTGTGCAATGTAGTGATATCCCAAATAAGCACCAGTAGCTCTTTTAACATGCTGAAAGTACCTCTAGCTAGATATTACTGTATCAACTTCAGCTTTCTATTTTTTTAATTCTTGGATTTCTTTTGCTTGTACAGTTTTCCTGAACAGATTATAAATTTATTCCAACTGTATATTTAATGTATCAGCTGCTAAATTCCTAGAAGCTTCCCCAGCATTAGTATCCCTTTTATATTACATATTTCACAGGCTGTGGAACTTGGTAATAGCTATTGTTCTTGAGTGAGATGAGTGCATCACAGATGGCTTATGCACCTGCAGCAAACATTTATCTCAGGCTGCTCATAGTTAGATGGTTTTGTACTGAAAAAAGACTTGTGTAATGGTGGAAAGCATTCCTGACAATACCAAAGTATCACTTAGATTCTTTCATGTTGGGGTTCGGTGCATTCTTCTGAAAATGGACTTTATGGGATGAGTGATATTTTTACTCTACAAAAATCTCTTGCAGAATGTAACTGAGGTCTATAGTAATTTTCTTCCAATGTTTTCCACAATTATGTATTAGATATAACCCTTTAGTTAGGTTGTAAGAGATAGTTTAATTGGGAAAAATGAGGAGGGAATCCTAAGTGCTGCCAGACGTTTTTTTAATTTCTGCAGAATTTTACATTTCAACCTATGAGTAGGTTTACAGAGTTTAAATTATGAGCATGTGCTTGCCATGTGATGGTGTGGTTTTTACAGATATGGATTTTGACACTGATAGTGAAGTGTTATGCAGTGTCAATTAAAGATGAGAAGCTATAACATCAAAATAAATTCTCTGAACATGTATCCCACAGCACAATTGATGCCCTGACCTTCTTGACTGACAGAAGACTTACATGTTATTGTATATTAATGAGTTAAGAAAAATTCGAACAGACAAACACCACAAGACAAAAACAAAAACAAACAAAACCCCCATCAAAACCCAAAAAACTGAAAACAACACAAAACAAATCCCAATGAAAAGCTCCTGAACCACAAAGAAGAAATTAATTTTTATCAATTGATAAGCTTAAGAGCTCTTTAGCAAAAATCTTATTTAAGTGAATCAGAGGTTTGCCTAAGTAGAACCAGTATAAAGCAGAACACAGTTAAATTACCTCCTTAAAGTAGGTAAAATGAAAAGTGAAGCTCAATTGTACTGTGTTGGATCATATTCATAGTTAGGAGCTACAAATACTGCTCTACATTATTAATAATTTTAAATTTTATGTAAGAAAGGAACTATATTACTGTTCTGTTAAAAATGAGAATTTTGAAAATCAGTTGTTTATCTAAAAACCTGCACAATTGTTCATTTAAAGAACCTTAAAAATATCATTACTGAACACTTACCAAATCACATTATATTATTTTTTTTTCTGGTGGGGGAACTACATCAATCTTTACCAGACCATTCAGTATTCAATGATTTTTTAAAAATTATTGTTTAAAATAAATCATGTCACTTATCTATTTCCTTGGTATGCATCTGTGAGACAATGTTTCCGCTGGAGAATAGTGACTTATCCTGTGTAGGCTTAAATAAGTTTGAACTTCTACTCAGAACTACTAAAATTACACATCTGTATTTACTGAGTTACAAACTTACTTTAATTTCTTTCACTATGACAGTAATTTCACAGAAACACAAAGAATTCCAACTTTCACACAGTTATTGAAAAACAAAACCAGACTGGAGCAAATTTCTTTTTTGTTTTTTTTTTTCATGTAATACTCATTAGTCTAGTGGACTTCAAAACTTCTAGAGGTACAAAGACATGGAAGACTTTAATTAGGAAAACCAAGAGCTCCACCACTGGAAATTTTGCTAACTTTTTATTATACCTGAAATTTCATAATTCCTCTGTGAGCTGTTAAAGGTATGAATCTAATCTCAGAGATTAAGTACTTTCAGAAGATGATTTCAGACAGAGACAGAAATTAAGTGCTTGGCTCTGATGTAGGAGAACAAAAGCTGTGCCATAAAGACTAACAGAAAAAATATCCTACATTAAGTTTAAAGAAATTTTTGTATAGGTCTGCCATTCAGAGCTAAGCAAAATTTATCTAAAATATTCACTTCATTAAAGTGCATTTATTCTGTGCTTCATAATTTAGATTTAATCAAGTCCCCTCCCAGTTAATTAATGTTAAGACATTGGAGCATGGAAGCCAGGTCTCTGTCTTCTCAAAGTGACCAAGTGGCATTGCTGATGACAGAGGTTCAGTCTTGAACTTGCTGTCCAAAGCAATATGTCTTGAACTCTTCAAATTGGGCAGGACATGGATAAGGGAAGTACCAATGCAGGCAGGCAGGTACTGTTGGGGGTTGAGAAATAGATTTAGCAGGTTAGAGCCTACAGTTAAATGGCTTCTGTCTAAATGTGTGTATTAAAAAAAATATTATATAAGCAGAAAATCTCCTCCTTTGACTTTATTTTATCAGAAAACTTTAGAATCTTCTGTTCTCCTTGAAAGGCTGCCTTGTTTGCAGATCTCATGTAGATGGATACACCCTGTAGCCTGAAATAGATATCTGGAAATATATTAGAAATTGCTTTTAACCTCATACTTGTGAAATGTGGTGTGCCAGTTTTTAGATACTGACTCTTCAGATTTCCTGTATCTCAAATGAGACTTTGAAGTCCTTGTAACTTACGATAATGTTATTGATTCCAACCAGTGGTCATCATCTAAATCTTAGGATCATCTAGTATAACTATTAAATACTTTAATGACCTTTATGAAATCATTACTCCCAGAAGAAGACACACACACACACTCACACATATATTAAATATGATATTTAAAGACCTTTTCATGGCTAACCTTCTGACTTGTTCATTTTCATAGAACAGCTACGTCAAAAACAAAATTAATCAAGGTCAGAAAGTGACAATTCATCTCATCATATTTAAATAATTGGAAATTTTTTTAAAAAATTAATTAATCAGAAAATCTATTCAAATTAAGAAGGGTTCGTTCAAGGCCTTGGCATGGAATGCTGGTGTCACACATCCACAGTTATCACACTGCACTACTGCATAGGGTACAGCTAAACATTTGGTTATTCCTGACTCTCATAAATCTTCCTGAAGATTTGGAATATTTGGAATAATGATTAATAGGAAAATAGGTTCTCTACAGTGCTTTGTACTAATAACACTGCAACTACATTAACAATTCAGTTTGTAGCAATAGCACAAGATTTTAGCAAGTCCCCATTTTAGCTACGCCCAGTTGTGACGCAGCGTTTCAGTTCAGTAGATGTTTTAGTGTGCTCTAGCTAATGTTATGCAAGAAATTAAATGACTCACCTCACTAGTAAGGAGACAAGGGGTGCAGAAGGAGTTGGGAAGGGACAGAGTCTTTTCACTATTACCCTTCTAATTCACTGCCCCACTGCACTGCATAGAGTGGCTGAGGGGCACTTGTTGGCATGACATACATCAATCTCTCTTTTGACTTTATCAGCAACCATAGGAAGACTGTAGTAGACAGCAGTAGACTGTGGCTTGGCACTTTTAGGTGCAGATTGCCAATAGATGTTGACTGTTTTGCTTGCCATTGACCAGGCACTTTTGGAAGTTAATAAAGATGTGAGATTAACTGTGCATGAATATAGCAATAAAGAAGGGTATTTAGAAGTTTTTCTTAAAAATGTAATCACAGGCTTATATTCTATGTTTCTATGACCTAATCGTAATATTATCTATTACATTTTGAAGTAAAAAAGATAAATTTAAACTAACAGTAGATAATTATTTATCTTCCAGAGACATTATAAATGAAATAAACAGTTTATTTCATAGAAAAAATGAGCTAAGACTACCTACCTCCTTTAAATCAATGCAATAGCTGATATTCAATTATTTTGATTAGAATCACAGCACCATTCAGGAAATTCTCAACCTTATGGTGAAAGGTTAAAGTTATTAAAAAGAACTGTATAGATATGTTAATTTACATAAACTAAGGGAATTATGTCTTCCTGTAATACAGGAAAGCTAGTTTGCTTTGACTAACTTTTCTATCTACTTTTTAGATGGAAAAAAGCTCTTCAAAATATTGTTTTCATTTCTTACCAACATATCATCTAGGACTGTTACATGTAACTGCATTCCAAGTTGGAGTTCTTTTGTTTGTTAGGAAAGTTGTTAACAGAATCAGTGGTAAAAGAATGTCATAAGGATTAATACAAACTTGTGAAAAATTTAAGGGAGTCATTAACTCTGTTTGTTAATCCACTGGGAAATTTCCTGGTTCAAATAGTTAGAAAGGACAACATGGATTATAACATGGAAAATATTCTCTCTACTGTCTGATTGTTTGCTGTCACATGCAAATAATCATGACTACATCAATCTACTAATTGCTAATCAGCCCCCATGCTGTTTTAATAAATTCATCTACTAAGGTTGTTCTGTCAATATTTAATTAATGCAGTTTAATATAATGACTGTTCCTGTTAACATCTGTTCGTAGCAAAAATAGGATTCAGACATTTAGCAACACAGCATTGCTTTTCTTCACAGGCAATTGGTGTTTAAACAGTGTTTTCCTTTACACAGCAAATATTATCTAAGACATCCAACAGTTTATGACACCATCCATTTTTAATGTAGTAGCAGCTTATACAGCAGCCTTGAAGCTGCACCATTTTGAGTACTATAAGCATACTTTTGAATGAGACTTAGATGTTAAGTTTATCACAAAACTTGTGCTACAACTTACATAACAAAATTATATAACAAAGAACAAGCTATTCTATGGCATAATGCAACAGCCTGAAAATGTGTGCCCATTTTTCAAAGTGCTTGCAATTTTATCATGTGGTGATCACCAAGCTGAAATGGTCAAATAAAGCCAAAAAAAAGTAAAACTTCTGTGGTGTGGAATACACCAACTGAAATTGGATTTCCTAGAATTTTAATTTTTTTTTTTTTTTAAATTCACTGAGTGTCTCTTACAGTGTAAATGTGCAATATTTCAGACTATATGTATATTTGTATATTGACCACATTAATTCTCCACTATATGCAAGATCTTTGGGATTTTATTCATTATAATGTAAATTGGCTGGCAAACCATCAATAAAAAATATCAGATGTACTTCATTTAAAGCATATAAATGCAATTAATAACACTTTATTGACTCAAAAGATAAGTGACTACAGGAAATCTTAAGGCATGATCATGACTTAGTTTCATTAAAAGTTTAACTGTTGGAGAGATCATAACACCTAGCACATTCAGCAGTTATTTTACTCTACTAAAGAAATAGGAATGTCTTTTGAAATATAAGTTTATATTTACACTCATAATTATAAGTGGTATTCTCATTTAAGTACATCACCAGATTTTAATTATCACACTGATAATGGAGTTTTATTTTGTTTTTACTACAGAGTTGCTTGTTTTTTCAGAACTGAATCACAGTGCACAAATCACAGCAGAAATTCCAACTTGCTTGATTTGGAGACAGGGTAGAAAAAATGCACAGAAAAACTTCTTTAAATTTCTGTTCAGACAGCTGTCTGTGGAAAATTTAGACAGGCAGAAAAATAATTTTGTTACAGTTTGATAGGGGGCAGGGTTGTTTGTGTTTTGTTCTGTTTTGGTTTTTACCCTAAAGCAAACACAATATAAAAAGTAATGAACTGACAAGGGTGGTAGTGAGGGAAAGCATAAATGGGAATACGGTCCTGCTGCCAAAAGTGTCAAATTACACAACTGCCTGTTACCCTTATCATATGTATGCAAAATAAATACTTTCTCTGTTATATTATGTATAAAATGCTGTGTCACTCTTGAAAAGGTGAATGGCAAGCCCAGGTAAGCTCTGAAGAATCTACTAAACCAAATACATAAATAAAAGGATCATGTCTAAAAAGCCTTTTGGGAGACAAAATGCCTATCTACTACTACCTACTACATTTAACTGAATCAATTGAGAGTTAAAAGTAAAAACAGGTAAGTTAGAGATGCTATGAATTCCTCTGAAACACAGAAAGAGGGATGACTTGTCCTTGGAAATCTGAGCCCCCTGGGACTCAAGTAGCAGTTCCCCTCAAGGCTGGTTAAGTCACTGGACCAAGTAAAGAAGCACTGTAGGTCTTTACTATTGCTTGTGGTAAGAGTCATTCTAATTTTATGATAAAAAAGTTAATTAAATACTGGAATAGACTTCTGTAAATTTAGCTTGTACTGTTGTGATAACAGAGGTTAAATTGGAAAGAATAGCACACAGCATCTGTTCAAAACAAAGCATGGATTGAAATCAAATGTTGTTGCTGGTTAACTTGAGATGTTTGCAATTAATTCCTTATTTGGGTGTCTCAGGAAGCAGTATTTGTTTCCCATCATTTTGCAACTGGGGATCAAGCTGTATCAATTATTAAACATAAATACACAGCTCTCCTAATAAACATTATTCACTGGGCCAGTTGAAGGCAATTCAAGCAGGATACAAATGTTCAAAGAGAGAATGTATTTTTATATAAGTAGGTATAGGAAGCTCAGCTAGAATAAATCCTACCCCTACTCACTACATGATGACATGCAGACAGTTCTACAGTTGTTTAGATCTCCAGTCTGAGAAGTACTCATTTTAAGGCAGTATAACTTAGAATACTAACTTTATTATCTCATTTTAATTTTTAACTTGTTAGGATTTAGTGATTTAGATGCATTTTTGAAGCGAATTTCCCAATCAACCTCCTTAACCGTGCTCACAGCAAGAAACAACTTCTAAAGGTATTAGTAGGATTTCTTTCAGAGTAAACAAAACTAGAAGATGGGCTACTGAAGTACAACCAGTGCATGCCAGCTACTATGGGCTGGCATATCAGGCTGGCATGAAGACCTTGGCTTCTAGGCTATGTTCTGACAGTTTAGGATTGAAGTATGCTAGGTTTGAATCGACAGGATAAGATTCAGAAACACACAAGGGTTTGACACCTAATGTATGGAAACGATACTTTCTACTCATATGCCTGCGACCAGACACTGTGTCCAGTCACAGTATTTAGTTCCACAGTGTCTCAAGAGCCACAAAATTTGCAGCAATTCTAAAAACCTTTTTTTCTGTTATACTCCCATTACTTTTCTCTCTTCTTTCATCCACCATTCATAGCCATAAGAGAACATGTGAATCCTATTCTTTTAAGAGAGACAAAAGAGATAATATTTTTTTATTAACAAAGAAGAGGCCACTGTATATGGCCACCAGAATGGGACAAACATTATAACAATCAGCTTCTGCCAATATGAATGACAGTTTGCTACTCATTCAAACCAGAAATCTAGCAGTCCAGACTTCTTTACCTTCATTCTTAAAATGATTCTGCTTGTTCTGTTTGCTTCCCTACCACAATGTTTTTCATCTTGACATCCTTTTTTCTTTCAGAGTAGTCAACAGTACTGTGGGAAGATAGAAAGGTTTTATTCTATGATTTTTCTATAGTTTTTTCCTTGAGCCCCCACTGAAGGAAGAAAACCCTTAATTTCTTAAAGTACTTTTATTTCCCCTTTCTGATAGAGTTTTGAAGGTCTTTCTTGTTTGGTTTTGTTTATTTCTTAAATCAGAGAAGCTCTAGAAGAAAGTGATAATAAAATCTAGGACTTTTCCTCTTGATGAAGCCTGTCAAAAGGAAAATCTTGTAGCTACAATAGTAGCCATTAACAAACTCTAAAGTCACTTTAATTATTAATCCTCAAGGACGGTATGTAGATGAAAAGGACAACTCATACCTGTCTGCTCTTCCTGAGATCCAGTAAAATGACTCTGTGAAACCAATGCATAATCTCAATACTCTGCTCATTTATATACTACCATCAGGAAAAAAGCTCTTGGTCCCTTTGAAGTGAATCTTCTGAGGTAGTGGCAGTCGATAATGCAAATTGATGTTTCCACATGCTTTTCTTCTGTGACCAGTTCATCTTTTCTTATCAGCAGGAGTTATCAAGGCTGATTTTTCAAAATGTGTTTTCCCATGGTTTTTGACAATAATGAAAGCCCATAAGTTAAAGGACAGACAGTAAAAATGCACAGAGGGCATGATTCTTAGGCAAACTAGGACATTAATGATAGATTTAAACAGTCTTTATACCTGGAGATCTTTGAGTTGATATACAACCTTGCAAAAGAGCAATTCATTACAGTTCTTGCAATGGCAGCTTCAAAAAAGTCATCAATAACTTAACACAAAACAGTTAGAAGAGAGGGCAGATAGCATGGTCTTACAGTCAAGCAAACACTAGAAAACATGCAAGTTTCTCTCAGGAATGCATATTCAATTCTGAACCAATTAACTATTAAAAGATAATTGAATAAGATAATAAAGCTTTTGTATTGATCTAGAAAATAAAACAGTTTCCTTGATATTATCTCTATATTACCTCTGTTACTCTTATACTCTATGAAGGATGAAGTACTTCCATCTCCATTTAAATTCTCCAGTTCATTGGAGTATTTGCTTAATTAGGACATCTCCCAGAGAAACTATTTCGCTGAAAGGTAAAATGCTCTACTTAACTCTTGATATGACTGCAACTAACAACATCCTTTTCTCACTAAAAGAAAAATTCTAGTGATATCACTTCTTGCAGAAATGTTTAAAAAGTTGATGGGGAGTGAAATAAGTATGAAGATTCTATACCAAAACAAAATGCAGGGTATTATTCGGTCAACATACTCTTGTTTCCATTGTTTCCATTGTTGTTAGCTCACTAAATTTGATGGGGCTTTTTCCCTGTTGAGTGAAATGATTTAAAAAAAAAAAAAAAAGGAAAGGTGGATATCTCTATTCCAGTAAGTGTATAAGCCATTTTTCAATATGGTTGTAGTTTGTAGTAGGACAATGCTATGATAAATGTTTATAGAAGCTTATTCACTAGGTGCCTTTAAGAATAAAATAACCTTTTTTCATGTAGTAGTTTTTCTTTATTTATGCCTTGTTTCTTAGGGAAGAATGATACTTCAATTAGATGAGGAATAATTAAAATTATTTCATTTACTTTAAAATAAATAATCTGAATACCTGCTGGAGCAATTAAAATAAGATTCTGGATACACATTTATTTAGGATGATATATTGTCAACAAGTATGATTCAAAAATACTCAAATACTACAATGAGGTACCTATACAGAGATTAAATCCCAGTTTTCAGCACTCTATTGTGCAATAATGAAACAATAATCATACTTTTCCCCTCCCTGTCTGACCTGTCATATTTTTTAAGGTAGACAAACATTTATACTTCATGATTATGTTATTTTCTTACTGGGAGATAAATTGCTTAACAGGAAGACAGTGTACTTTATTCTAGTCTAAATTTATTTCAAATATATTTGCTTTTGAAGAGAGAGACTAGATAGCAATGCCAAGGCAGAGTTCATAGTTGATACAGACAGAACTCATTAAAGCAAACCTGAAACAGTCTTCCCCCAGACTGTTTTATAGGTGAGATTCTTTAGCTCTCACCGGGTTTATACGTTATAGCCATACCTTTAAAACAGTGTTGAAGGCTACTATATACTATTAAATAGAGTCTGTCCTTATCTTTTTATTGTGTAGAACTTTCTGATCATTTAATTTCTAATGTAATTTTGTTGACCTAGATAAGCCAGGAATCTGCTCTTTGTTGCTTACTATGCCTTTATTGAAAGACAGGAACCAAAATGGAAAACAGTTGTAATTCATATTATGTACATTTGACTTCTGCTTTCACTTTTCCCCATGTTTCTGTGCTGGAAAAAGGATGATGCATGAAAAGGTCATGATACAATACATACTTACTGTGAAGCAGAGAAGCAGTTAAGGTTTCTTTAGTTTAGACACAGCACAGTAGCCTCAGGCACACAGTCTATTAGGCAGCATGGCCCAAGAGCTCCCTCAGCTGCTCCTCAACAGGTCTTGTGTTCCAGATCCTTCATCAGCTTTGTTGTTTTCTCTGGACATTCTCAACGTCTTTCTTGTAGTGAAGGACCTAAAGGTGAGCACAGGATTTGAGGTGAAGCTTCCTCTCCTGGCTGGGAGTCAGGATAGTGCCAGGTAAGGGACCCAGTGTCAGACAGCACCAGGATGGCCAGGCTCAGATGCAGGGTCAGGACCAGCAGTGCAGAAATCCAGGCCCAGGCACAGCTGCAATGTAGATGGAGCTGAAAGCTAGTAATTCCATATTACTAGTAATTCTCTGCATGGACTCACAGACCTAAATGAAATGGGCCTCCTGGGCCTATGGGTGTGGGGCTCCCAGGAGAGGCTCCTCAGTACCATTAAAACCCATTAGTGCCTTTGGGACCTAGATATAAGTTCCGTTGCAGAGGCAATGAAGGAAAAGCGATTAGAGAACTTGCATTGCTCTGTCAACTGGATTTATCCATTATGTTCAGCTTTTCTTACCAGCAAGCTAAAACAGCTCCCCATTCAGTACTTTTGCCTTTGCTTTTGGAAGAGTCTTATTCTTCTTTATGCTTTCAACAGAAAGGTTTCAGAACAGGAGAATGACCCCTGAAAGTATTTTATTACTGTACGGGACTGTAGGTATCCCCATTTCCATCTAGTTTAGAGAATTTTTATGAAGGCATGAAAAACCATGAAACTGGAAGTAGTATTTGAGAGTCATGTTTTCAGAATTTTTTAAATATCAACTCCAGTTTCTTTCTTTTTGTGTTTTCTATGTCATGATATTCCTGAGTTTTGCTACACCATTTTCAATGTGTTCTTCACAGAAACTACTACAGTCACCCAAACATAGATCAGACATTAGTAAGTGTGAGGCCATATTCCAGAACTGTCCTGGAGGTCACTTTTCGTGTTGAGTTACATAGTTTTTCCTTTTGCTTACTTTTGTGCCACTCTGACAGTAGCAGGAGGTGATAACAAGAGTCTCTCCCCTTGTATCAAGAACAAATACATTTTTTTTTGTTTTCAAATAAATAAGATCTAAATTCTTCTGATGTTTTTCTTTATTTCTAGTTTATTGTTCTAAGAAGGTTGTGATAGAGAAAGGATAACTTTTAGTTATACTTTCTTCCTCTGAATATCTACCATTACTTTTATGACATAGCTTCCAGTGACTTTTTAGCAGAATGTTTTATAATTTGATTTTCTTTTCTTTTTCTGTTAAAACTTTATGACTACTTTTTTTTTTCTGAAAATACATAAATGAAATTATATTTTTTAAAATAGGGAAAAGTACTATACGAAATGATGATTGTAGGTAATTTTGACCAATATTTGAACAATCTCTGTCTTTTATTAAACTGAACCTGGTCATTTGTTTTAACTGCGGATCATATCTTTCCCTTAGAAATTACATCTTATTCAAGACAGATTTTTCACTTTGTTTATGGAGATATACAGTTTTTGAAGTTTGTAGAGCCAGCATAATTAAAGCCATTAAACTCCATAGCCTATGGTGTGTTACAGTACCTGGAGCAAACAAACACTTGCCTTGGGAGTCATGGGCTACATTCTCACCTACAGCAGGATTGCTGGGTGAATGTCAACTGTGTTGATGTACATGCTAAGATTTTAGTAGTGGGAGAAGCTGCAGGGGTTATTCTGAGAAGGGGCCTGGGTCTGCCCTCATGCCAGATCTCAGGTTTGGCTGGTTTCCCAAGATTAGGGTGGTTAAGAGTCCTTTGCCCTCTGAAAGCCCCAAGCTGAATGCTGAAATAAACTGGAGTCTTCAGATGTTCTTTTTTCAAGGTTTTTCTCATTGTTTATTATTTCTTATCTTTTCCTTTTTCCCTGTTCCCAGCCAAGGTCTGTCCAGCTCGAGCACAAGGCGAAGACTCTGCCCCTGACGGAGGCTTGTCATCTTTTATACAGATTATTACGTACTTATTATTTACAATTACAAACCAATATCTACATTCTATACTAAACAGGTTACTTCTACACTAACCCAATCCCTCTAAAGCTACTTTGTGCCACCGTCAGAGCAGAAGATGGAGACAAAGAAGAAGAAGACCCCAGGGCACCGCCCAGAATCCTCCATCTTGTCCCCATTCACCCCTATTCTAGAAACCCCAAATGTGAACACTACACTATTCTTTATTACACTTTGTGGCTTGTAACTCCTCTCTCAATGTTGGAAGTCTCTCCCATGGACTAAAGTCAAAGCCCTTGCCTTTCTGGCCTCTGTGCCAGGGTCTCCAACACCCCTGTACAGATCCCAGACCCCCCTGTACAGGTTTTAAACCCACCTGTACAGATCTCAAACCTTGTTGTTCAGGTTTCTGTCTGTACAGGGTATTCAAAGAAATGCCCTGGACTCCCACACCAGACAGTTCCAGCCAGCTACAAAATAAACCTGCCACTGGCCAAATGCTGGTGGTGTCTCTATTACAGCATACTAGAGAAAAGGTAAAAAAACCCCAACATGTAGCAGCCGTGAAGGAAGGGAGTGAGAAAAATGTGAGAGAAAAAACTCTGCAGAGATCAAGGTCAGTGGAGAAGGAGGAGGAGAAAATGCTCCATGCACTTGAGTAGAGGTGCCCCTGCAGCCTTTGAAAAAGACCGTGGCAACACAGGTTGGCCACTTGCATTGAGGCTGATGCTGGAGCAGAATAATTCACACTGCAATGTATGGAGAAAGCCATGTGAAGATGTCCTGAGAAAAGCTGCAGCCCATGGAGAGCCCATGTAGGAGCAGAATTTTAGCAAGAGCTGTAGTCCTTGAAGAGGAGCCCATGCAGGAGGAGATTTTCTGGCAGGAACTGTGGTCTGTAAGGGATCCATGCCACAGAAGAAGGTTCCTGAAGGACAGTACGATATGGAAAGGACCCATGCTGGAGCAGTTCTTTAAGAACTGCAGCCATGGGAAGGGCCCATTTTGGAGAAGTTTAAGAAGGACTGTATCCTGTGGGAAGGAACCTGCGTTTCAGCAATAAACAGTGTAAGAGGAAAGGAGCAGCAGAGAGGAATTCCTAGCACATGATTGCAAACTCCATTCCCTGGCACTGCTTAGAGCAGGGGAATGGAGGGTAGAGGAGCCATGAATTACGGAGTAAAATCGAGTTTGGAAAAAGTGTGTGTCTGTGTCTGTGTCTGTGTGAGGTGGTCTAAATTCTATCATTATTTCTCACCATCTTACTTTATTTTATTTATTTATTTATTTATTTTTAACAAATTAGATTAATTTCTTCATGTCATTTTTTACCGGTGACTGTAAATGGTAAGCAATCTCCCTTATCTCAATCCACAAAGCTGTTCATCTCGTTTTCTTTCTCTGCCTTGTTGAGGAGCAGGACTGAGAGAGTGGGTGGATGGTGCCTGGTCATTAGCCAAGGTCAATCCACCACATGAACAAATAATCAACACAAACATGCAAGCTAAAATAAGAGTTGATATGAACCACATTGTCTCCAGACTTCACCATGTGGGGTCAGGATTGTGCCCAAGGATGTCTGGAAGTGAACCAGCTCTTCCTATCAAGCAGTCTTTTACTCAACACCATTGCATACTCCATATAGGAGCTACTCATGATATCCAGTCTACCATTTACATATTGCATTCTGAAGTGTGGGATACTTACTCAACAAAATGTGAGTAAGTATCCCATATATGCAAATGTATATAAGTATCCCATATATACAAATATGTGCAGTAAAGATAAATTAGCTTGTAGTCCAAAGATTACCAGTTCTCAGGTAATATTTAATTCTCACACAACTTGATTTTAAAATGTCTAATCCCATAATCCAAGTCTCACACTTTACTCCTTTTCTCATTTGTAGTATCTCAGTGAAAAACTACTACCCAGTGCCAGAGAGGACCTTGAATCAAATTTCCCAACCTATACTACCTAAACCGCCCTTTCTAATAAACTTCAAGTATGTCTCCATCTTACCAAGCTGTTTGCCAATTTGTCAGTTTGTCAGTTTGCCAATTGGTTTATTTGTCAGGTTTTGTTTCTCAATTTGTTCATTTGTCAATTTGTTAATTGCTTGCCACTTTCACAGTACTTATCCAGTTGAATTCATGTCTTCATTCTAGTGATTGCAGTGGAAAAAAAGCACAGATACTCAATTCAGCCTAATAAGAATTCTGTTTAGAAGGGCATGATATTGACATATAGTATTCTAAAAGCCTCATGTTGTATGAATTTATAAATATTTTAAACAATATATTTTAGTTTTTACTCTATATGAAGTTACCCAAATATATCACACAAGCAATTATTAAATCTATGGTTTCTATATATTTGCATTTCATATACGATATGCTTTGGCCAGTCCATTGTATGCCTCCATAGAAATTGAACTGAATCTATGTTACGAAATAAAATATCCAGAAATAAAACAACACACTTATGACTGTAATTATAAGACAGAATACTGAGTTTCCAGAAATTTTAGTTTTCAATGACAGACCCACTTTGATGTCTAGGAGTAATAACAACAGCACAAATATTCAAAACAGAACAAGAGAACATAGTGGAGAAGCAGAATCATTTCCGGAGAATACCTGTCTAGTACTATAGATTCCAAAGTACTCTTTTCTTCTTTTTAAGGATCAAAATTCACATCTCCCAACTCTTAAAAATGTGCTTCTGAGTTGCTCTGTTATTGTGGCATTATCAAGTTAGTCTGCTGAAGGCAGTTTCTTTGCAGAAAACAATTTAAGATATATTGGACTCGAAAAAGTGAGTTCTGCTCTATAGTGTACTAGTTATAGCCCTTGCTGTGAAAAAAAGAGATCACGGGCTGAGATCTGTACTCCCAGTCCTTGTTGTTCTTAAAAAAAAAATCCAATAATGTTTAAGTACTGTTGTGACATGTGCTTTTTAGTTTTTTCTTGTTATTACTCTTTCCTTCATGTAGTGTCAATTTATCTGAACACAGCTGTTACTCAAACTGTCTTAGCAGAAAAACTGTTTTTCATCTCATCGCAACATGATGGTCAATTTGATGCCTTAAGACGTTGAAACTGAAAAGCAAGGTGGTTAACTTTATTATACTTTAATTTGTGTCTACTGATGTCATGGCATGTAACATAGACATGACTGGGACTGTTAGTGTTTGGTGAAACAGACAATCATAGCCTAAAATTCCCCTAGATGCCTGTTTATACGATCAAAGCACCAATTAAAAGAGGGAATCAATTAACTGTATGAGGGAGAGCTTGATATAATTTACTAATTTTTAATCAGTGATTCAAAGTTTATTAGTTACATGAAGATTAATCACCACGTAAAAATTTCTGAAAAAATTAATTTTGTACACAAAGTAGAATGACTGTGACAATCTTCAAATGCTTGGTCTGAGAGAAACTGCAGAACATGGCTAACCACCTTCTCTTTTGTCCCTTTGAATATATTATATGTAATTATATATACTATAATGTGAGGGAATGAGGAATTGATTCTTCATTGTGAATACACCAGGTTATACCTTAATTTATTAGTTCTTGTTTCCTGTCCAATAATACATATCCTTCTTGAATTTCTACAAAGGAGATTTTCTTAATTCTGGACCAATTTTCTAGAAAAACATGGTCTAGTATCCTGCTCATAATTGTAGAAATTTGATACTGTATTATTTTTGTAGATGATTGATTTTTCATTCCAGAATGCACTTGACATATTTAAAGAAGTATCGTTGTACATATTGAGTCATCAGATTACTTGTATCATGTTTATATTCAATTTATTGCCTCTGCTCCCTTGCCTGATGTTTATTGTATGTCAAATTTACTCTTTCAGTTTTCAACCTTATATTTTCAACTTAATTTCCAATAATCATGAATGAGAAAAACACAGCAATATTAGGAAGAAGTGAAATGAAACCAGTCCAAGGAGAAAATATTTTCAGACACTTAATGTATTTTATGAAGGTGTGGACAAACTGTCATTTGGCAGTCAAATAGAAATAATCCAGTTCCTCAGAAAAGACACCACAAAGTGGGCCAGTGGATTGAGAAAAAAGGATTCTCATAATCTCCTTTAGTTCTAAGTTCCCTAGGTGTATTTTTTAAAAATTAACACATTTATATAGGTGTCTGTCCTGTGGTAACACCTATCAGGTGTGGGTAGTGGTTGCTGGAGGTGGTGGTTGCTTGGTGGAATGAACCCGGAACTAAATAATCCATCATCCCAAATATATTGTCAGCCCAAGGAGAATTCAGTGCTGCTACTCATATTTAAGAGTGCCACACATTGCCTCCCTGAAGGAACAGTGTAGGATTGAGTGTAATCTGTGGCAGAAACAAAGAAGATGAGTTTAGGAAATTAGCTACTTAATCCTTTTTCTGCTTTAGAGTAAAAACAAAACAATAAATGAATGAACATATAATATCAGTATGAATTTAAGAAAAAACAATAATGGGATATAGGTTAACAGTTTACTCATATAATTTTACTTATATTATTTTACAAAGAAAATCATAATTTTATCCAACAATCAGAAAGGAAAGTTGAGGTTAAATGATGATCAGTGATTTATTAAACATCAGTTACCTAGTAGCTGGTAACAGAATGTAAATCCATTTTGTTACCATTTATCACCTCATCAATGTAATCACTAGTTTCAGGTGTCTTTATATTAATAAATATAATCAAAATTCATGTGTCCACAATTCCCTACATATCTGATATGGTCTTGGAAAACAAACTACGTAGGAAGAAGAAGAACAAAGATTTTTACTTTTTTTTTTTTTTTTAACTGAGAAATTGAAGCTAGATACTGATACTGAGAAAGCTCAAGTACAGTTGAAACTGGCCGGTGTTGTGTCAGAAAACAAGAGGCTTTATAAAGTAAGTTAAAATCAAGAGGGGGTCTAAGGAAAATATTGGACTGATACCAAGTGGTATCAGTTTCTTCTGGCTGTAGCACCAAACCTGTGCCTTGATGATGACCTCTGTCATACATATGGTTTTCATATACAGTTCAGCAAGAAGCAGAGTTGAGAGTTGGGCTCAATGATCCTTGAGGGTCCATTCCAGATTGATGTATTCTATGATTCTATGAGTCCAGGACAATGGAAACAGTGGTTTTCCATTTGTGAACACTAAAATACTAAGGGACCTGTTGTATGTTCATAAGTCTGTACGGCCTGATGGTGATTCATCCCAAAGTACTTGAAGAGTTAGCAATGTTACAGCAGGAACATTCTTTATCTATCAAAAGTCTTGGCGGTCTGGGAAAGTGCCTGCTGACTGGAAGATTGCCAACATTTGTCCAACTTAAAAGAAGGCATAAGCGACCCAGGAAACTATAAATTGTTTGTTTAACTTCAGTACCTAGAAAAATTATGGAGTAGATCATACCAGGTGCAATTGAGAGAAATTAAAAGGAGAATTCAATCCTCAGGCACAGTCAACATTGCTTCACAAAGTGAAAATCCTGTTTAACTAATCTGATATCCTTCAATGTCAGGTCAACTCCCTAGTAATGAAGGGAAGAAAGCAGATGTAGCTTTACTGGAATTATTAACGTTTTTACTACTGACCCTCACAGTATCCTTCTGGACAAGTTGTCCAGCTGTGAGATGAATGGGTACACAGTGCACTGGGTGAAGAACTGGCTGAACCGTAGAGTTGAAAGTGTTGTGTTTTGCATGAAAGAGTTGAATGAGCAGCTAGCAAGTTTCTTGACTATATGAAACTGGGAGGTTCTGTTGACTCTTTTGAGGGACAAGATGCCTAGGGACCTAGATATATTGGATCATTGAGCAATTTTTAATGGTCTGAAATTTAACAGGAACAAATGTTAAATTCTGCACCTGGTATGGAGTATGGTCAGCCAAAAGTTTAGACTGGGGGAAAAACAGATGGAGAACAGCCCAACAGAAAAGGGTTCGTGGTGTCCTGGTTGGCAGCAGCTCAGTAGGAGCCAGCAGTGTGCTTTAGCAGCCAGGAGGGCAAATCCCATCCTGGGGTGCATCAAACACAGCATCAGCACTTGGTCAAAAGAGCTGATTATCCCGCTGTATTTGGTGTTGGTGCAGCATCACCTTGAGCACGGTGTGCAATTCTGGGCCTCACAATTTAAGAAGGATGTGAAGGTACTCAAATGTATTCAGAAGAGGGCAACAAAGCTGGAGGGCATATCCTGTGAGAAGCAGCTGAGGACTCTGGGTTAAACTAGCTTAGAGAAAAGGAGTCTGAAGAGCAACCTTGTTCACCACAGCCTCCTGAAAAGGCAAAGTGGAGAGAGAAGTACTGATTTCTTGTGTCTGATAACCAATGATAGGATGCTTGGGAAGAGTTCAAAGCTGCAACAGAGAGATTTTAGGCTGGACATTAGGAAACATTTCTTTACCAAGAGAGTGATCAAACAGCAAAACAGCCTTCCTAGAGTATGGTAAATACCCCATTCCTCTCAGTGTTTAAGAGTCATTTGGAAGTGCTCTTAATAGTACACTTTAACTTTTGGTCAGGCAGTTGGAATGGATGACTGCTGTAATCCCTTCTAACTAGATTCTATTCCATTTCATTTCATTTAATTCCATTCTTAAGTGAAAAATAAAGCCATGGAAAAAAATTGACTAGATTAAAGGTACTTGCTGTAGAGTTAATGCAATGCTATTGTAGATGTGTCTTGTGATGTATCATCTAATTACCTCTGCTCTCCTTAGGACTCCTGTCTCCACAATATCACAGTGTGTTTCCCAGATCTTTTAAATAATTCCCATTCTTTTCAATGTCCACTGCCTGGTTGCTTCTTACTGGCCCTCTTCCTTATTTTCTCCATAAAACTGAAAGCCTGGTCTGGAGAAGGAATTCTTAATTTCCCCAGAAGCGTTTCTACAGCATTATCAGAGAATATGTTACTGTTTCACAAACATTAATAAATTAAATTTCACATATAGGCACTATCACCATTTGAGAGAGAGAAAACTGAAACACCAAAGGACTAAGAATAAAAAATCCCTAGTTTGAATACCTATGACCTTATTTTTCATATTATTTGCATTAATGGATCCTCATATATTCACAGCATAGCAAATCAACTTTAATTACATCTCTGAACAGTCAATATTGCTGTTACTGAGGAGCAATATGTTCTGCCTATAATGAACATGCACCTTTGGAAAGTATTGTTGAAGTGATTTATCAAATACATTGAAAATCAGTAGGAAAGGCATAGACAGAATCTAGTTTCCATACAAACATTCAGCTTCTGCAAATATAACATCAACCTTCATGTACTTCAGCTTTTGCTATAAACAAATCATGACACTGTATAGGCAACAGTACCCCCTGTCCTCTTGCCAGTCTCCTCCTCTATTGTCAGACTCCTTTCAGGTCTTGCCCCTTGTCACCCTTTGTCTCCATGCTCATCCATTCTCTGTGGACTATCTGCCATGAGAACTCAGCCTCTCAAAATTGTTTTTAACCACATCTGCTTTTTCTTTCTCTGCTTCATGTCTTGCCCACAACAATACTTCTAAGACTTTTTTATAATATTCTAATTTACTGACCAATTCTCAGACAAAATTTACTGTCGCTAGAGCCAGTAAGATGTACAAAAATTGGGATTTAGATGGCATTGAAGTGCCTGATTCAAATACTGAAAGCTTCAGTCTAAATCCTGGAGAAAGCTGAAATGCAAAGGGACTTTATTATTTTACTTTTCTGTTTTTCTGGGACATATCTTGTGCTATAGGTGATCATTAAATTGTTACATGGCAACAAGCAGGGAAGTTGATGGGAATTTTCTTGTCCTGAAGAGTGCTGAATAATGTTATGATATGCTGGCACTAATACATAAGTGAAAGCAAAATTTCAAAGGAATTATCTGTACTAGATGAAAGCCATATGTACATACATATGTACACAAATGTGCACATAAAATTGCAGTTCAAAATATCCTTTCAAGTCCCGATATTACCAAACGCTGTGGTGTGCCCATGACCAAATCCCAGCAAGACTACTGATTAAAGTATATATGCATGTCAAGCAAATTATGTAGTCAATTAGCAAATTGAGCAATGTGTAACAATGTAATTATATAAGAAGGAAATTAGTCAAATTCAGATTTTGGAACCTGGACAGTTATTACGTCTCTTGGCTGAAGTTTAACTGGTAATATGAAATTTTACTCCATTCTGCTAATTGCCATACTGTTTGAAGTCAGGAAAACTGAGTGACAATTCTTATCAGATTGTAGCTGAAATGAAGTATTTATATTTATGGGAGGGGTAGACCTTGGTAGAAAAATAACCTAAAACCCATTTACTCTAATATCAATAAAAATATAACTGTCAATGTCTTGACAGTATAGTGGAGCTTGAGCTTAGGACTAATTGGAAGTCAGAAGATAAACTATCTTCTACCAGTATCCACAAGGACTTCATGCAACATCTATTACCACAGTGTAGGCTCCAGCTCTTGAGATTCTGTGAGAATGGGCCTGGGGCTGCTTTAGAGATCTGTTTCCATTACTGTCTTTCATCTATTAGGTATATTTTCAGGATATCAAGTAAATTAAAACCAATGTACAGGCAACTCTATTATCTATATTCTCCATCAGTAATGAAAAAAAAAACTTTTTCAACTCATTCTGGTTTATTCTTCCAAGATCAGTTAGGAAATTAAATTAAGAGGGCGTTTTAACCTACTCTGCTCTTGAATCTGTCTGACCCTCTCTCAAGGTTTTAAGTTCATGATTACTTAAGGATTACTGTTGAAATATCCTTTATGGTCTGTGTGTTTGTCAGTTAGAAAATGTGTTTGGTTTCAAAGTGGTAATTGATGATATATGAAACTGCCATTAGCATCTGTGACTTTTTACCCTTACTAGTTAATATCAAATAGCAAATTTGAAAAGGACCTCTGTGCTCATAGGGCCAGGTGCAATACTTGGCTATTTGTCTTTCAGCTTTAGGCTTTTATTGAAGAAGGTAGTACATATTTCTTGTTCATTTTGTTCTTCTATAGACTTTAAGATATTTTTTTAGGCCTCCATAAAATTATAAGTCAGAAATTGTCAGACATTATTTTATAAGAATAACAATTTTCAGTAATAGAAAGTAAATAATACAATTAAAAACTAAAAGAGAAAAAAATACAATGAATTTAGCGAAGATTTTGGGGTGGGCTTGAAGTCTGATGTTTCACACATGATCACAGTAGAATTTATGCTAACAAATTAGCACTGGACAAATCTTTCTAGGAGAAGAGTAGATTATTATTGAATTCTCAGGAGAGAACTGTCATGGTCTAACCCCAGCCAGCAAGTTAGCACCATGCAGCTGCTCATCACTGACTCCTCCAACCCACCCTGTGCAGGTGAGAATCAGAAAGAAAGATAAATCTCATGGGTTGAGATAAGAAAAATTTAATAATCTAAATAAAATATAACAACAACAACAATAATAATAGTATATTATTATTATTACTATTATTATTATTATTATTATTAGAGAGAGATGGTAACAGAACCCAAAAGAAACAAATGATAGACAATAAAATTGCTCATGACTTCCTGACTGAGAATCAGCCTATCCTCAAATACCACTGGTCCCTTCTGCACAGCTCACCAGTTTATACACTAGACTTGACATTCTATAATATAGAATATCCCTTTATTCAGTTTGGGGCAGCTCTCCTGGCCACATTCCCTCACAGTGTTTTGTGCATCTGCTCACTGACAGAGCATGAAACACTGAATAAGTCCTTGACTTAAGACCAGCACTACTTAGAAAACACCAAAACATTTGTGCATTATCAACATTATTCTCATGCTGAATCCAAACTGTAACACTATACCAGATATTAAGAAGAAAATGAACTCTGTCCTAGTTTAACCAAGAATGATAGTACTCACTGAGATGGAAAAACCCCCCTGCATCCCATCCTTCTTTCTGTGTCAGGTTTCATGGAATCTTTTCCTTGAAATGTGGAGTTAACAATGCAGCCAAGATCATTTAAACCTATAACAAAGAAAATGTATATCTCCAAATGCAATTGCAGGACACCAGTGCTTATAACACTATATGTAAACACATTTTTGAAAGCAGTGTCAAATATTTAGCAGAAATTGGGCCTATAATATGCATTTAAAGGAAAAGTGATAAGAAAAGAAAAAAAAAAAACAACCCAGCCCTGAAATACTATAGCTATCTTCCATTTAGAAATCACAGTGCTATAGGGAAAATAAAGTAAGAAAGACAGTGCATCTTGATTAGAAATAAAATGGATAGGGTCATGTAATAAAAGCTAAGACTTATTTTATTTTGACGAGTGCCAGTTGGTTAAATGCAGGGTTTCTTTTTAATAGGTTACACACTGCCTTTAGCTAATTTGAATTACATTGAGGCAATCAGGTCTTTACTGGGACACATAAGCAGTAAAGTCAGCAAGAGTTCCACAGTGGCAACTATTTCCACTGACTTGAGAAGCTTGCTCTAGAAATATACAGCTCTTTGAAAGCTTCGGTGTTTTCCTGCATCCACGTCTGGCTTCTATAAAAAATATTGTTTCTCTGATATTCTACATCTGAAATATAGCTTATATCAACTCCAAATTTACATATTAAAATGAATGTTGTCACTGTAAATTTTAGCAATGTGTACAATCTTTTACACAAATTTCTTAAAAAGTTCCTTTCACATGAAATATTTGTTCCATGGAAGCTGTATTTTATGGAGTATCCTTCAGTGCTCTTGGTTAAACAGGAGCCTAGCTTTACCTTTTTCCAACAAAAAGCAGTTAATTACCATATTATTGCACTGCTTCAGGGATGAGTTAAAGCTGGAAGCGGCATTTTGTTCTCTACCCTGTGCTTGTGAGACCACATCTGCATTCACCTGCTGCATCCAAGTCTGGGGTCCTTAGCACATGAAAGGCATGGACCTGTGAGATTGAGTCCAGAGGAGGTCACAAAGATGATCAAAGGATTGCAGCAGGTTTCCTATGAAGATAATCATAAGAGAGTTAGAGCTTGGAGAAGGGAAGGCTCTGGGGAGATCTCATTGCGGCCTTCCAGCACCTAAAGATGGCTTATAAAAAGGAGGGATAGAGAAACTTTGCTCAGATAGATATGATAGGGATAGGATAACTGCGGAAGAATTAAAAATGGGACATCACTCCATGATCAATATGATCAAAGTGAGCCATTTATTGCAAAGTAACAGTGCCTTTTATACAGATTTCAGCTTCTATCACGCGTTACATGCTGCTTTGCAATTGGATATACCCTAAAAGCACGTGTTAGCCTTTTAGCCCGGATTGGTTAACGGTTTTGCACATATAGCTTCTATCTGATTCTCACACTCTGAAGCTGTTAGCATCCTTTGTTCTTCTTTGGACGTGACTTCTGTCATCCCTTGTTCTTTCTTGTACGTTGGCTTTGCTGTCCTTGAATGGTTACAGGCCTTTTTCATCCAGATAGTCTAGATTGCTCACGTCTCCATTTCTGGATGAACCCATCCTCCACAGATAACAGGGACAGTTTTAAACTAAAAGAGGAGAGATTTAGATTAGATTTTAGGAAAACATTCTTTACTATGAGTGCAGGTGAGACACTGGCATGGGTTGCTCAGAGAAGCTGTGGATGCCCCATCCTGTTGCAATAGGACACGAGAGGAAGACACGGACTTGGTTCCAGTCGACAGGGCAAGACCCTCTGACCTTTATTCTGTGTGACTCCAATTATATAGTATTTACACCCAGACCAGAGATTGGAGAATGAGATTGCCACCTCTCCAATCACATTGGTCAAACCAGAAGTCCATTAATTGTTCCCTCCTCAGAAGAGGAATGAAAAACATACTTGTATTTACCATAAACATTACTGCTGTTTATAACTCTCACATGAGAAAGAATTTAGAAACTATAAAACATCAGAAGGCTGAAAAATTAGGGTGACACTATCCCTAGAAGTTTGCAAGGTCAGGTTGGGTGGGGCCCTGAGCAACATGGTTTAGTGGAAGATGTTTCTGCACATGGCAACAGGATTAGAAGTACGTGATCTTTAAGATCCCTTCCAACCCCAGACTTTCTCTGACTCTATGACCCATATTGCACAGTACAAGAGCCCAGGATTTGATGGAAAATCTTATTTAATTGTGTTAAAGTCATATTTAATCCTGTTTTGCTTGCACATTCTGAAAAAATCAACCAACCAAACAAAAAAGAACCACCAAAAAACCCCCAAAAAACACGAGTGAGACAAAAGATGCTATAAAAAAAGACATTTTCATTTTAAATAAGCAATGTCTAAACAGCATGTGGCAGATCCTATCACTATCACTGTACTCTAGACTGTCGTGTCTTTCAGCAAAATAATAATCAGCATTTAGAGGCCAAACTCTTAAAACAGATGTTTCTCCATCTTTATAGTGTGATAGCAGATTTTTCTTGACTTGCTTCAGTCACTGAAATCTTTGTGAAAACTGGTTGGTAGTTCAGAAAATAATTTTGTCAACAGCTGTAATGGCAAAAAAATTTGGTTACTTTAGGTCTTTTGAGCACTGTTGAATTGCATCTACAATCCAAAATAAATACAGATTTTATTTTGAATTAGAAGGCAAAGTAGTTCATTTTAATTCTTTTAAGAATGTAGTCAGAAGCTAAATGAAAACAATGGAACAAAAGAAGTGATCCATAACAGTAGTAAAAAAAGAAAAAAGAAAGCTTGTTTAGTTATGCATGAAGAATGGAGATGGATTGTGAGCAAAGGCACTGCTTCAGTGGACTTGAAAGGAAGAAGACAAGAAGTTGAAAAATGGTGGAAATGGGCAAATGTCATTAACTGGTACAGTAGCTCGTAATCCATAGATATCAAAGCAGGAGTAAACGCAAATGGTTATTTATTTAAGGAAAACTGTGAAATGCAAAATTACTTGCATTGCAAATAAAATAGAACTTAGAGTAATTTAAACCAAACCTGTAAGCAAACAATCAACACTGGAACCTTTATTGCACCTCAGGGGATTAGAGCAGCTTCTTCAACCACAGCAGTCACTGCTGTGTTATTTCTGTAAGAAAGAAAAGCAGGTTTTCATGAGCAGTGTGATGTTTTGAGTGTCCCAAATCTCTTTGAGAAAGGCAACTAAAATCATGAACTTCATTCAGAAATTATGAATCCATTTCTCATTGGATTAAAAATATAACAATTCCAATATCCTCAAAGGGGCACATTATGGCTCTGAAGACACACATTTCTAGTTTCTATACATGATGTTGCAGTACACTATGTGCACATGTGAATTTACCCCAGAAATTCTAAGTATCACTCAAAATCACAGTATCATGGGATAATTAAGGTCAGAAGTGACTTAGGAGGCCTTTAGTTCAATGTTCTGCTCAAAGCAGGGTCAGCTGTAAGATCAGATCAGGTTGCTCAGGGCTTTATCCAGTTAGTTCTTGAAAACCTCCAGCTACAGAGACTGACAGCACAATCTCTCTGAGCAACCTGTTCTACTTGGAGATATGGGAGCATGGCAGACGTGAAAGCCAGCCCATAGGCTGACCTCTGATAGTAGTTATAATGAACCACTGCATGTACACAACTGTGAAAAACTGTTTGGTATATTACTGACCTACTTCTCAGGGTACTTCCATTAAAAAAATGGAAAAAAGGAGGAGCTAAATGGAGAAAAAAATGCTGAAGGTATTCTATTTAATACAGATCTTATTTTACAGAGCAGAAAAGCATAATTCATCAAAATTCTACTCCATATTTTGTGTTGGGATTTTTCTAATGGGTTTGACTTGGTGCAAGGCAGGAAAAAGAATGGTGATTGTACAGCTTGAATTCAGAGGATATTTTGCATCAATTATATCACATGAAAAGCAAAAGAAATATTGGAAATTTGCTATGTAAGTGGAATTTTCTTCTTTCAGGGTATTTTAAAGCAACTGTTTATAAACAGTTATTTTTTTTGCTTCACTCTTTATAAGCCTACAAATTACAGTTTACACAATATGAATGGTCAAGCTGGGGATTCAATTTCTGAATTTTATTTTGACCGCAAAGCCTAAGCAATATTAAAATAATGATAATCTTATGGTCTGCCTTTCATCATTTATTATAATCTCAGAATAAAATAACTTATTGGTCATACCACATCAGATGATTCAGAGTGAAAGGCTCAGTTGTGAATATATTGAATAAGAGAAGCTATATACCTTCTCATAAAAGGACTGTGAAAAAGGAGAACATATTTTTACTATATTGCTTTTCTGTCTAGAGGGAGTTCTATATGTCCAATATACATTTTTTGAAACTCTGCTTTTTACTAAATTTATGGGCAAGAGAGAGCAGTACTAACTGTATTTCCAGATTTATTGTCTTCAGAGCTTACACCACCCTGAGCAAGGAAAATATATGGTTTCTGTGCATTAGCAATGCAATGTATGTATTAAAAATATTTCAGTATAAATTAGTAAATGAAATTTCCTGACTTATAAACAATATGCTGCTGCACTTTATTTTTTTTCCCTTTCAAGACACAGTGATTAATGCTGTCTTCACATCAGCTAAGGGTCACCTGTCATGCACTAGCATTGGCTGCTATTGTCAAATGTATAAAAGTTACCAGGGTTATACACGTCGTCTTTTTGTTTGCCCCCAAAATAATATAAGTAAAATGAGTATGTAAAGCCACTAACAGGTAATATTATATGCAGAAATATATAGTATTACATACACTTACAGAAATATGCAGTAATCCAAACAAAAAAATCTAGTTCAAATATCATCTAAACATACAACACAGCTCAGCCTTTTTGAAGAGGTCAGGAATACCTTGTTTTGCATGATCTGTGACCATGCAGGTTATGACTGTGATGTCCTCAGTAGCAGTGTCTGGGTCCTGTCTAGACTTTGAAGTCTGAATGAACAAATTGGCTGATTCCATTCTTAGGCTTCAGGGTTACTGTGATGAACACCAGTTGCATGTAGATTGTGCATGTTATAGAGGAATCCCATTTATATTCCCACATCATAGGTCAGTTTCAAAAGCAATAAACTCAGATTTGACTCTGCACCAAGTTGTATTATAAAATTTCTATCTAGATCCTTACATTTTTGGATTCTGGAGGAAATGCTTATGATATACAGAAAAGTCTTGATTTTTTAAATATAATTATTGCTCTATTAGCTGGATATTTGAGCTACATTCTCTGTGCTATGCTAACACTGTTCTTTGACTCAATAACATCTTCAGATCTAAGCATTCTTTGAGATTGTTTTTGGCTTTTTATCACTTCAAGTTGCTCTTTATTTTTCTTACCTGAAAGGAAATATACTATATTTTATATGGTGATTGATGAGAGATACAGTTTATTTGTGGAGATTACGTAGCAAACAAGAAGGATTTGTGTTTTATTAAAATGCACTTGCATGTAAAAAGGTATATGCATTATTTTCAACAAGAGTGTGAAACATCTGTTCCCAAGTAATGAGAATTTGAAAGATGATTCTGTTTTTAATTTCTGTTTAAGTGATTCACATTCAGAAGAACTCAGAATAAGCACCAGCTCTCAGAAAAACTGATCTATTAACAAAATGGGCTGAAAACCTAGCACTGTTGTTCTCTCATAGACTACACCAAATTATATTAATTTAATTAAAACAGAAAATAATGTTTATTGATTTATTTATTCTGTTGTCATTCAGGAAGATTGAGTAGCTTCTTTAGTTCACAGGCTGAAAGCAATGTGAGATTATGTGCTGAATTAAGAGAGTAAACAAGGTAAATTGCTAATACCTTACTTATGCCTGCTTCTTGATATAGCTAATGCCAAATAAAAGCCAGATTCTTCACTCTCCCTAGAGGTTTCATTAAAAAGGCAGATAAATAAACACAGAAAATGCATTTCTTCACATTTATCACAATCACTGTTATTCTTCCAGTTATTCTCATGAGTTGCAGAACTTGATTCCTTCTCAAAAGCCTTTGAAGTGATTTCTATTTCATCATATATTCTAGTAGGTTGTGAATATATATGTACATTAATAAATATAAAAGAGGTTCTCAAAAGTATCCAAAGAGGTAATAATAATAATAAAGGTATCCAACTTTTGGTAAGGGCCAAAAGTTGACATAAAGTGCACACAAAAGAACTAGAAATACACATTTCCAGACCAGGATATTGAGATTTTCAAGAAGAGTACAAGAGGATGAACTCTGATTATACCAAACACAGAAAACTTAAATATAATTTGTGATGATTGATCAGGGTATTTTAACCACTATTATATTGGGGCCTTGTTAAATAGTATTGACACTTAATAAAGAAAGACATCTAAAGTAAACGAGTCTGTGCCTAGTAGAATGCTTTCCATTAATGGGCTTAGTGGATTGAGAATGCCACTTCCACTTCCCCTGTATGTATCCTCAGGTGGCCTAATTTTATGGACCAGAATTTATGGTGCAGCATTTGAAAATTATTTTTCCTGATTCAAATAAACATTAAGAAAATTTTTGAGAATGCAAACAATGCTCAAAGTCTCCAGAAAAAAGGCTGAAAATGAAGATTATGGACCTACTTCCTCTTCTCAGATTCTGACATAAGAGAAGCAACAGCAATCCTTTCTTTCTTTAAATATGTCTTCCTTAAGGAAAAGTGTAGCTGTAGAGCACAATATCAGAACACAGACTCACAGAAGGCTGGAGATTCAAAATCTGGCTTTATTATCAAAACTTGCCTTTTATCCTTTTTCACAACGAGCCCACCTAAGAGGTGGCATCCTTGGGCCCACTGGTCACACCAAGGGACTATCAAACAAATTCCCTCCTCTGGGAAAGAATGTAGAAAAACAAGATAGTTTAGAATAACATGCACTTGTTTACAACAAGTGTCTCTGGGAAAAGAATTTTCTGAAATCAAAACATGGCAGGCACAAACTGTGGCTACAGAAAAGGGCTACAGCCTTTATATATCAAGGCATAAGGGCACAAACTAAAGTGACTCCCAAGGTCCCATTACCTAGTGCATAAAAAGATCACCTCACAATCACCAATTCAGAGTTTATCCCTACCCTACAGAGAGATGGCCTTCCTGCTTATGAGTACTGGTATGAGATATCTAACTGAGAAAGTAATATGCACATACTAGAAAAGTTTAGCACATTTCCAGAAAAGAGTGAGAGATGCCAATGTACAAATTATTTCTGATTCACAGTTCTGAAAATTGTATTAGATCCTATGATTTTGCATGGTTAACAAAAAGAAAAAAATTAGTATTTTATCATCTTGCAATATTTTAAATAGCATAGAATAGCACAGATTATTCTCTCAGTACAGTTCGGTTTTCCATTTTTTGCCTACTTTTGCCTCATTTGTTTGACCTTATCAGTCTAAGAATAATGACACTATGTTAACTCGATTGAAATTGTTTGAAGTGAAAAACTGCTTATCATTAATCTTACAGTGACAGTCCTTATTGTAATTAAACCCCAAAGATGTAATTCCTCATCAAGAAAGTTTTTTTTACTGTTCAGCTCACAATTCAAATTCATCTGTTTTCATACACTGCCATTTCATGGTAGTAAGTTGTCCCTTATTTTACCTGAGTGCTTTAAGTGTGTTGATTTTTGATGTCGTTTATGCAGCTGTGAAATTAAATCAGAAATGAAAAAGCCTTGTAGGTCAGTAAACGAAAAATAGTGATTTATTATATTTGTGAACAACTAATGCCAGGAATAAGTAATAAGGTTTTAATTACCAAGATTTTAAAAACATGTTCTTATAGCAGTCATGCCATGCAAATATAGGTCACTTTTGTCACTTTGATATTCTGTAGCTGAAAAAGAAAAGGTGTTTCTGTATAGCAGAGAACTTCTGAAAGAAAAGGTGAGAAATAGATAATGATGGCTCATTTCTTTAAGCCATCTGCAATACAATCCATGAACAATAGATCTCTGTGTTAAATAAATCAGAGGGTCATTGGATTCCTGAACACCAGGAGAAAAATTAGAAATGCCATATTCTGACTTTTAAATTTACTACAATCCATAGTGCTTTAATTTGAAATTAGCTCGTTTATTTAAAAAAAAAGGAAAAATTTCCATTGTCATCCTTTTTTCCCCCCTAGTATAGGTAGGAAATGTCAAAAAATGGCTCTTCACATTAATGTTTCTTTATTTTTCCTTGCCAGATTCTTTTATCTTTGTGGAAACAATGTGAACAGAAAGGTCATCAGCCCAGAAGATCAAGATGCATGTAACCATTCTTTCTGACAAAGACAAACTGACCTTTTATGTTTCACATATGGGTCATTAAATGTCAGGGCACTGAGAGGAAAAATGGCCCTCAACAGCCCTATCCAAGCTCCCTGGGGCTCCCACACCCCTGTTCCATGGCTTAGGGCTGTGTTTCAGCCCAACCCAGAGCTATCAGTCTGTCCCCATGGTGCTGTAGAGCTCTGGCTACACACCAGCAGGGCCAATCCACAGCCTGTCCTCATTCCCACAGAGGCACCTGAGGATGCTCCAGCTGCCTTCCTGGCCTGCCCTGCTCCCTGTCCAAGGGCCCTGGCAAGATGCCTGGCTGGTGAGGCACATAGGGATCCCCTCATGTCTCCTGGTACCTGGCTCCAGGCAGCTGCCAGTGCTCATGGCACTGCCCAATGCATGTGTGTCATCACTAACCTTGGGAGGGTTTGTATTACTCTTTTTTCCACAGAGGGAAAGTTCTCAAAGCAGGGATCTCAAACAACTCAGCTACAACAGTGTACTTAGCCCCAGTTGTTTTCCTTTTATGGAACTGTGTATAGTGATTTGCCACCTTGAAGCAGACCTCAATAAAGCAATGTTGTTGTCAAATCTTCAGAAGATCTGAGAACCACACAAGTGCTAAAATCACTTACACTTCAAGGTGCTTTGCAAGACAGGTCAGGTTCAACACGCCATTTTTTACAGACTAGAGTGTGGATATGTTACCAAAGCTCCACTGCACTTAAATCTTGTGTCCTGTTGGCCTGTATGTTACAGCCACTCAGACTCTTGAACACATCAGCATGGTAAGTGAGTTTTTAAAAGAGTAAACCTTCTCAAGTGGCACTTCAATCAACATTGACTTTGTAGGGAAACAGGGTACAGACCTGCAAAACTCACACTAGAACAGGAAAATGCCTGTAGTGAATTGATTGGACTTCCAGCAAGTCAGAGTTATTCCCTTTCCAGATTTATGTTCATATGTGCCTTTCTCAATTAGCTAATTTGTCTTATATTCCAAACTAGTGTACCTCAGTTCTGAACTTTGCTTCCAACATTTTCACTTCCTGCTAATAACAAAGTTCAGGATTTAAAGTACACTACAGTCAACAGTGGCTTTTTCATTGGAAAATGATTCATTGCCCTATCATTTTACTCTGAACATACCACATCCTATAAAGAGATCAGCATTAATGGAAAAAAAAAACCCAAAAACAAAACAACCACAAACAAACAAAAATACCCTTTTAAAATACTTCACAGCACTTTGATCTCAATGACTGAAAAGTCCTAGCTGGAGAGAGTCAAAAAGGCTTAGATGAGATGATCCTACCCTTTGTAAATATGAAGTGGAGATAAACAATGAGGAAAACCAATCTCTTTTAAACTGCTTAGGTATAAATAGATTAGTATATACATACACACCTAAATAGACCTATATACATATTGGCTATTAATATATGGAGATTGCAAATTTAATTCAGATGAGATTCTGAAACAGTTTTCCAGTGGAAAAAAAATGTGGTGAATGTGTTCTTGGAACTATTTTTTAAATCAACTCAAGAAACCAGTATAACATGGCAGGACCTCGTTCATTTGCTTTCCATGGTTAGTAATTCCAAGTGGGACTAATGTTCATACTTCACTAGGAACTTCATAGGTTTTGGATGATTCCCAGAAGAGACAAAAAGTGAGCATATTTTTCAAGTATAATAATTTTGGATAGATTCTGCTGATACATGAATAATACCTCTATTTTTACTTCCAATAAATTTAAATTACATGAATAATACGACTATTTTTACCTCCAATAAATTTAAATTAATTAAAATGCTTGAATTACATACAAAACTCAAGTGATTGTTTAACTGCTTCTATGGACCAAGACTGAATTCTTCAAAATGCGTCAGAAAAATAGTAACTCCCTGAGAATTTAGAGAAGAGACACACTGAAATTCTCTAACAGATCTGCAGAACATGATTTTTGTGCCCTCAAAAATATCATTTCCCAAGTGCAATTATTATTTTGGCCCTTCTTTGACCTGGATTTCCTAACTCTCACCATGCTTGTGTGCTAAATGATGACCAGAACAAATGTGTATTGTGGGACCAAATAGCAATCAAAGCCCTTTGCAAAGGAGAAGTTAAACTCCTCAGAGGGGAATAGCTGCAGACAGATCAAAGCTGTCACCTACTCTGATCCATGCAGTCTGGCCTGGGTATGTTAATGTAAGATCCCTGGCTGCAAAGTCCAGTGCTAATGTATTGACCATGAATTGTCTGAGCTGAGGAAAGAGATAGGCTTAGAAGTCCACCTGATCTCAGTTTAAATATCTGTAATGTCTGATCTAGTCACAGGTTGGCTAGCTTTGCAATCAATAGAAAGAATATTTAGTTCCCAGCTGAACTCACCATTGTTATAAGCACAATAAAACATTTGTGCTAATCTGCATTGATTATAGTGACTAGTTGAATACCAATTTAATTAATTTTAAGCATTATGAACTGGCCCTGAGCAGTGTCTAGTGCTCTCTGTTGACTACATAGCAAACTTCTTCCCCTAATGTAGCTGCTCTGATTGGTGCCAAAGTAGCTGAAGTAGCCACACAGTGACCAGAAAATGGTACCATGTAAAAAAGTAAGTAAATGATAGTTTCTTGAGCATGAATCTCCATGGAATAACAGACTGTGGAGTGCCAAGAAAGGAAAGTGCTTTATGTTAGAGGGAGTTCTACAAAACTAACTAACTACTGGTCTTTAGAATCAGTAGATCTGAAGAACATTTGAGAGAAGGATGCAAATCAACATACTCTCAGTCTCTTGATTGTCTAGTTTTATTCTCAGGAAGTTATTTGTACTTAGGTCTGAGCATATAAACCAATATTATGTAAATGAAAACAAAGAAAAATACTGTCTTCCACTGAAATGTTCAGTCTGTATCGTCTGAGAACATATATGCATCCTGGTGATTTTCTTTGCTATGGAGATACAACTACTGAACCATTGTAAGTGATTATATTCATTTTGTTAACTCTTCTTTCCTTCTTTTTCTCTTTCCTTCCCATGCAGTCATGAATGAAGTGAATGCCCATGTGGTCACAGAGAGAGTTTCTCTCCAGTTTAAAATATTTTCTGTGCAGTAAAACTTGCTCATTTTCTATGGAAGCAAGAAAGGTGAATTTGAAGATGCTCTTCTGGAGAAAGGTTTAGAATACAAGTTATCTCAGGTTTCATGAGGGAATGGTCATAATTCTTTGTTTAATATTCAAAGGTGAGAGGCAACAGTTTACCTTCTATAGCTTGTCACAGGTTTTAGAAAGAACGCAGACATGATTACACTTTATCATAGCTCCTTTGATAGTGTGCATTTGATACGCAGTGAGAGTACTTAGCAGATCTGAACCCTGCCATGGCTGTGCCACAGGTTCAGCAGGTCACAGGCAGAAGATAGGTACTTGACCAAAGTAAGGCAATTCAGGTCATGTGCAGATGCAGAATTCTAAAGCCTCAGTAAAAATTGGGGGTAGGCTAAACAAGCATTTGCCTACTGTAATTGAGTGATCCTGGGATGGATGTCAGCTAAGCAGTAATTAACAAGGTTGCAGTTTTACAGTTAACCACCTATTTCCTTATTTCAGTAACCCACATTTCAGAATGTAGAGACCTCAATTACTGCTAGAAAATTCCCATTCAATCAAATGCTTTAAAAAGATGATGGTTAAGAAGTTCTACTTGCTTTGGTACATTAAAAATATAGCATTTTGCTCATGGTCTACAAAATGTCTAGTCCGGTTTAAGAAGCAAATTATACTTTTTAGAATCTTATAAATACTCCCTTTATTTAAATATGCCAATGTAAGTCTGTTCAGTATCACTATTTGTTATTATCCTATAACAACTTATCTTTATTGTAAAATTATAAATACTTTGGCTTTCACACAGTTCTTTTCATTCTAAACAGATAAATTGAAGTAATTCATTCCCAATAGCTAAGTCATTTCACAAATCTTATGTTGAAGTCAAAAAAGTATCTTCTGATATTTTTATATGTACATTTGCCCACTTGACAGTTCCAACAATCTTCCACAATTTTGAGTGCCTCAGATTAAAACAGAAGATATTACATTACGTTGCGTGTGTTCTTAGTCCTGACTTGTAATAGTGGCTATCAGCAGTGTTAACACTTATAATTATTTAGAACCTACATCCTCAACTATTTGGTTAATTCCTTGACTGATCTAAATTCTTTTATACTATTGTGAAATGGAATATTAGAATCTACCCCATAAAGGACTAGCATGGTATTGTAAGGAGAGAATTTTATTGTTATATAAAATGTGCATAAAACTCTTTATTCAAATGACATTTTTTTTAATATTAAAACTAGAGGGTTTTTTTTGCCAAAGTTTACAAACAGGAATACTCAAGCTGTCTACATGTACCTATAGAGATAATATCACTTAAATCAAGGAGAATTACGTGTTATGAATCAACACAGAGCTGTGACCTGAAATTCTAACTGGAATTTAAAATACACCATATGAGCCTTCCTAACTAAATACACCCAGACAGCATTTTTGTTTGCACTCTGAAAAACAGCCAGACTTGAGACCAAAAGATTTTTATTTTAGTCATCATAGTTGACATTTTCTCTTCTGTTTTACCTCCATGTAGGGGAAAACTATGATATATAAAAAGCTCTGAAGAGATCTTAAGGGAGGCTGAGATAGATTTACCTCAAAAACCAGCATTCAAGCACTGAGGACAGCCACTTTTAAAGTGCTAGGCCCAGGCTCAGTTACCTTCTGCAGCTCAAAGCAGTTTAAATCCAGATCTCCTAAATTGCCCTGATCACAGAGTGCATCTCAATTTGTCAGAATTCCATTAGAAATTCTATCTTGGACATGAAAAAAAAAAAATTCTTCAGTACAAAACTTTTATTAAAAAGATATAGACTTCCATGTAAAGCTTTGGTTTCATCAAGACATTTTCTTATGAAAAATGTTTTGTCAAAATTATTTTCACCAGATCTTCCTTAAATAGACAAGATGAAAATTTTCTGGTATTATGTAAAAGATATCTACTGTCTTGCTTCTCGTTTGGCATCAGAATAACCTTAGAAAAATGTGCATGATTCTGCAGCATTTGGAAAGTATCACAGTTTCCGAGAACGACATCTTAGCTTATGGGAAATCTCATAGAGAATGTTATCTAAGTTTAAAAGTAGATCAGAAAGAAGCTAAGGTGGATGGACTACAATTAAACTAAAAGAAATGGGTGCATTGACAGGCTCGGTTCTTGCCATATTTCACCTGTAATGGCTTTGCAATTAGGTGAAAAGTCTAATGATTCAAAAGCTATGTCTTAAAATTATATTGGAACTAAAACGCCAAGACAAAAAGAAAAGAATACTGTACAGAAAAGCTTCATCCAGCACCACTAACCTCTGAGGGCATAATTGAAATGTCCTGTGCAAAAAAAATCCTTTAATTTTGTCATTTCTGAATTTTGAAGAACACGCAGATCAGTCAAAATCTGCAGTTTTCATCCTCAGAATTTCTCAAATTAGTATTTTAAAATGAATAAGGATTTTACTCAATCTTTTCTTGTAGCCAATTATTCCTATGACTTAAATGCTTTAATTATTATCAAGATCTGACATAAAGCACACAGAGATCTTTGTCTGAGAGGGACCATTTTGATTATAGTAGGTGATTTTGGGGGTGGAAAGGGGAGCAGTACAGCTTTAAGTAACATAGATGACTGAAAGTTTCTGTCATACCAGATATCAACACTTAGCATCTTTGAAAGAGAGCCTATGGACATAGAGACATTCACATCAGACTTGAAGTGTCATGTTAGTTTCCTGTGAGGTCCAGATAATAAACAAAGACATTGTTAGGGTCCTTCCTGCCTGACAAAGACGGTTCACACAGCTGATGAGGTTTAAAAATTCATTGTGGAATGAGCATCAGAGAAGTCTCTAATGATGAAGGCTGGCAACTTGTCAAGAAATTTTTCTGATTGCCTTAATTCATGATGACACAGAAATGTGTTTGGGTTCTGTTTTTATTGTCCTGCTACCCTCAGTGCAAGAATAGAAGTGAAGTAAAATATTCATTAGTGGTCTTGTTAATAAATAGGTTGCTTCTTCATTTTAAGTTAAATTATTTTTAAAAAATTGTATACCCTTTTTTCAGTCCAGTACCTAAAATTGTATTAACAGATTCTGTGTCTCACTCTGCTCCAAACACAAAGCAGTTCCATTCAAGTGGAGATAATATTGCAAGATATTGTCACGATGGAGGAAATGAAGCTCCATAGGGGAGCAGCAAAGCAATGTCTCAAAGAGACATGCAAAATCAATATTCCCAGCCATTCATTAGTGTGCCCAACAGGAGAAAAAACCAAGATGCCTTTCTAGGGTGCCAATGAAGCAGTTCTAATAAGCTGAACATGTGGCAAATAACCACTTATCAGTCTTGTGAATCAAATGGGTACAGCATCCAGCTCTGGGGTCTTCAGCACAGGAAAAACATGAACCAAATGGAGACAGTCCATAGGAGGGCCACAAAAATGACCAGAGGGCTGGAGTGTCTTTCCCATCAGGAAAGTCTAAGGGATTTGGGGCTGTTCAGCCTGGGGAAGAGAAGGCTCTGGGGAAACTTAATGAGGCCTTTCAGCACTCAAAGAGGGCTTATACAAAATATGGGGTCAAACATTTTAGGAGGACCTGTTGTAATAGGACAAGGGCTAATGGTTTTGAATTTAAGGAGGGTAGATTTAGACTAGATTTAAGTAAGACTTTTTTTTTATGATTAGGGTGGTGAAATGTTGGAACATTCCCAGATTTCCCAGAGTGGCAGAGGACCCAGTCTTGAAAGCATTCAAGTTCAGGTGGGATGGGGCTTTGAGTAACCTGTTCTAGTTGAAGATGTCCCTGATTATTGTAGGAGGGTTGGACTAGATGACCTTTAAATGTTCCTTGCAGACCGAACTTTTGTATGATTCTATGAAATGTGTTTATGCCAAGTTACCATGCACAGCTGAGCCATTCTTTCTTCCTACTTATAATGCTGGATATTCCACAGGTTTGAATGTTATATACTTTTCTAGAATGGAGAAATATAACGCTGTTATCTTGCCCTCTGGGTAAGTTTCACAAAGGGTCGTCTTCCCCATCTTTCCTGCATCTATCCAGCCAGCTGCAATCAAAACTTGCACAGGATCCACAGGCAGTTGATGCTGACGATCCTTTTTGCTGCCATGCCAGGTGTCCACCCCTCAACTGCACCAAATTTGGCTCTGAAAACCCAGGAACTCACAAAGGTGAGGCAGAGATGGGGGTGTCTCCATCAGAGCTGGCACCAGTGGTGCAGTGCCACAGGTGTGGCAGAGGAAAGCCTGTTGGTATTCCTGTTCACCACAGAGGCCCCAGCGTTAGCTATGGGTTCTGTGCAAACAGCAATATATGCAGCAATTATATGCAGAAGTATATAATACTGCTTAAGTTGGATTGCAATAATCCCAAACATGAGGAAGAAGCATCTGACTTCTCATATTGCAACGTGCAGATTTTAAAGGGTAAAAAATGAAGCTGTGGATGAGAAGGCAAACAAGTTTTGGACAACTTAATTTTTTTTTTATGGAAATTATTATTTCCAGTAACCTAATGAAGTGTTTCCATTGATAAAAGAGGGAAAAATAGTCTGGGTAGGATAAAGAAGAATGTGAGCCTAAAGAATGAAAGCATTCAGTGGAGTGAATAACAGTGTATTAATTACAATATTTGTTTGATCCTGTCAGAAAACACTGTTACGAATACTAATGTAAAAATTTCAATTTTTTGCTTGTTTAATGAAACTTTTCCTAGATGTAACTATTCAGAAATTTGCCACAAAGTCTACATACTTATACTAGGTATTATTCAACTTGCAGACAAAGCTTGGAAGCAAAGTTCTAGTAAATAAAGTTCTCAGATATCAGTCTTTTTCAATGGCCTGTCTTTTCCATAATTAAGCACACTATGGAGTCATAGTTAAAATTATACAAACTGTCCTGGGATCTGGCAAGGAAAAATTGGTCTCCTCTCAAGGTGAGTACCCACATAAACAGTTAGCTACAGAATCTGTTTCACTTTTATACTTTCTCCTTCTGCCCTGTAAATCTTGATTTATTACATGTACAGCGACATTGTTTCAACAAGGGGATTGTAAGTGCCCCATTATAGAACCATTGATTGATGCAGATTTGCCCTCGGCAGAGACGAGAACTGAACTGAGCTCCCATACATCCTGACTGAATGTTGTAATGACTAGGAGGCCTTGAGGACATGGTGTGACACCTGTCCTACTGCCACCACTTCATTCTCCTCTAAACACAATACTTGGTTAGAAGGAAGGACTCTAGGTAACAGCCTTCAGGGGTAGGTTACCCAGGTGGATAGAAAAGCACTTAGAAGTCCTAAAAGGAGGACAGGAGTGACCCTTGTCCTCAGCTTTTCAAAGTGGATATTTCCATGTTATTTCTTAAGCTGCACCATTTGCTGACTTCACAGCCAGATCCTGTGCTGTGAAGCATGATGAGGTACCCAGCCCTCACCATGCTGTCTGAAAGCACAAATGTTACTCAGTGTCTTACATAAGAGACAAATGCCTTGAAAACAGGCAAGGATAAATAACTATAATTTTAAGAAATATATATCTATATACTTAGCATTATTAAATTATGTTTTAAAGAGCACTTGAAGGTGGTAAAGACCTTTCAAATTTATCTAGTCCTACCTCCTTGCTCAAAACAGGCTCAGTTACACGAGACTGTTCAGGCCATTATCCAAACAGGTGTTGTATATTCCCAAGGATAGAGACTGCACAGTCACTGCACAACCTCTTTCCAGTGTAGATCACCCTCAAAGTAAAATATTTTTTCTTATAATTAAGTGGAATTTCCTCTGTTTCAATTTGTACCTATTGGCTCTTTTTCTTTCACTGGCTAAGAAGAGTCTGTCTGGCCCCATCAGGACCCACTAGTAAGACACGCACATACACACACACAGAAACACACATACCCCCACATCCTTCTCTTTTTGATGATAAACCATCTCCGCTCTCTCAGCCTGCCCTTGTACAACTGCTGCTCTGTTTCCTTAGCCACTCTCTCCAGCTCTTTGCTGCACCAGAGAGAGAGGTGGACATACTTTTCCTGTGCTCTCCTGTTCTACCTCTTGTGACACCTCAGTACAGGACAAAGCACTCCAGATGTGTCTCACCAGTGCTAACTAGAGGACAATGATGACCTTCTTTGACTCTGCCTAATGAAGCCCAGGAGGCTGCTGGCTTTCCTTGCTGCAGGAGCATATTGCTGAGTTCTGGTCACCTTGATGTCCACCAGGACTCTCAGGTCCTTTTCTGCAAAGCTACTTTCCACACCATGGGCCCCAGTCCATAGCGGTGCATGGAGTTAATCCCCTGCAGGTGCAGGACTTCCCATTTCCCAATTTTGAACTTTAGGAGCTTAGTGTTCTCTGAAAGCCAAACACTTTACTCACAGTCATGCTTCAGCATTGCCAAAATTTTGCAGGATGCACATGGAAGTTATAGTTTTAGCATAAAATGTGCCTACTGACTTATGAATAAATGCCCTTCTCTAATCTAGCATTTGCTGCCACCTCACCACCTCTTGTTCTCCCTTTCTCTGCCCCCAATAAAGATCTCACCCAAAGTCAAAATTCCTGAACTAAAACTTATTTTACTAGCAAGATCTCCAGTAAATTGCTCCTATTTGCAATTTACTGTTGTCTACTCCACCTTCTAGGACCCTTTCTTTTCCTACCCTACATCTAAAATCCTATTTTAGATGATAGAAACAGACAGTGTTTGATGATGAACTGAGCATTTCAGCTCATTGGAAAAAACACTGGCAATTTCAACACTTCTCTATTCTTCAGCAATATCATTCCAGAGACAGCTTGTCTGCTTCTCAAAATAAGTCCATCAGGTTCACAGGTTGCAGTTTGTACAGTACAGTTTAGAGTAAACCAATAGTTTCTAATTTCCACTCAGGAAGACAATGATGTTTTTGAGGGTTTTCTTGGTTACAGAAAGTTAGCTGATTTCTGAAAGACAGGATACTGATATCAGAAACACCATTTCATCCTGCTCTAAAGAACAAAGAGTTGAACTGGCAAATGAGAGAATGCAAAAGAACTACATTCTCTGTCAGTCTTGTCAACTCTAGGTGAAAATTCCAGCTTTTAAATCTAAAGTTTTGCATGGTTTGTCATGATTTATTTTCCTGGGAAAATTTCCTACTATTCACTGATAAAACATATCACTGCATAGTGAATTTAAGAATTCAAGTACCAGCTTACACTGAGCATATCTGAACTCACTGCATCATAGAGATGAGTTCTTAAAAATATGTTTTTTAAATGTTTGTACGCCACCTCACCTCCAAACAGAACACTTACAATATTTTATGAATATTCTCTAGGTCTTTACAGAAAAAAAAAACAAAAAAAAAACACCAAAAAAAAAAAAAAAACCACAAAAAAAAAAACCAAACAAAAAAAACACAAAAACAAACAAAAAACCCCAAAACATTAACAATTCATGTTTCCAGCAGCAACTAAAGCAATAAGAGACATTTAAACCATTATTAAAGAGCTGCTCAGAAAATTTATTGGCTTCATTATCAACAGAATTCAGCTCTCAAACATAACCCTGTACTCCACCTCCAGACAGTACCACCTATTTCTTCTCATATAGCAAGGTTTATGAAGAAGGGGCAAGATTTCCAGAGAAAGGCAAGAAGACACAGTCTCATACACCTTTAGGTCTCCAATGAGTGTGTTAAAATGTTCAAGGAAGTAAGGACTTACATAGCAAATCCATAGGTGGCTTCAGAGAACACTCCCTGAAAAACAGGATCATGCAGTTGCCAGATCTGCAGTGATGATTTTTTTCTTTTTAATGGGCACTTGCTGATTGTATATACAGACAAGTCCACGATACTTTGGTTTTTCTCTCCTACAGAATACAGTGCAGGGAAGCTAGCAGACACAGGACAGAAAAAAAATACAGGACTGACAAAAAACTTAGATCTTTGTGAGTGTACACTTCTTAACACGTGTAAGTGTCAAGTGTGTAAGTTATCAAATTGTGGTATGTCACTGCAGGAAAAAAGGAGAGGAAAATTAGATTAAAAAAAAAGATAAAATGGAATAAATTCCCAAGCAAGTAACATATTCTTTCCTCACTTTAAATATATTGTAAAAGAATTGAATGTGTTATTTGTCATGTAATCAAAAGCAGATTTTTCTGGACACTTTGGAACAGGCACTGAAATCAGCGTCCCTTTTGCTTGATTGCACAAAATTAAACTAGACCTAACTCATGACAGATCTGATTAATAATTTATGTAGTTTCCAAGACAGAAATTTGTTCATAGTCATGATTTCATATCCCTCTCATTTTCTATCTATTTGCTGTAATGAAAGCAATTTACCATATTTGGATTTATTCCAGGTTTGTTTGCTGTTTCATGTTCTGATTACCTCCTAATTTTTTAAAATAACTCACCTCCTAAATTATCCATGAAAGTTAGTTGTTTTTATTCTTGCTGTCAAATCCAGTATATTACATCACTGTAGCTCAGGTTATGACTCACTTCTAAATGATTTGGTAATTTGCTAAATTCCAGACACTTTTATAATAGCATTTAAGATACCCCCCAATTTTTTTTCTGAACTAGTAAAGGTTGCTAAGTGACAGGAATGTACTTATCTGCCACATCAGTTGTAGGCACTTCAATGCAAAGAAATAATTTTACACACCCACGTCATAAAAAATAAACATTTTATTAGTACATGCTATGAAGAGATGCAGTTTATTTTAACCCAACTTTGGATGTGATATTTGGACTTGCACGACAACAGTAAAGTGGGTTTTTTTCAAATCTCTATACCTTTAGGATCTAACTGAGAATACAGTGATTTTACAAAAAGTTCATTTAATCTCTTGGTCATCTACAACTAGTATTCCTTTAAAAAATCACAGACACATTTCAAAATGATATAATATTAGTGTCATTTTTTAATAAAAAATACAGACTTGTCTTTGACACAAAGTGGAATTAAAATGCACATTTAAGTATTTCTCTTCATTGCTTTTCTGCATTTTAGTGTAAAGTCTACAAATAAAATTCAGTCAGGATGATAACGTGGATGTTGTGACACCCCATCAGTTATACAGACAGGTATAAAAATGTTTTGTATTGGCAACATATTCCCACTGTCACTTCCTTGCCTTTTTGAAATGTTTGGCTTTGCACATAATTGGACAGGTTAATATAGCTGTCAGTGAACAACTTAATAGATTTTGTTTTACAGGTGAGGATTTCCCGTAACTTATGAAAGCTTTCATGTCAAATCAAAACCACATACAGCTTTTCAAACTGTATCTATATCACACAATATCTATAATATCGTTGGCAGGTAATTAAAGTTATGGGAAAAAAACCAAACAAACAAAACAACCCAAACACGCTAAATTAATAATGGCTACAAAAAAAATTAAGAATACTACTAACTGGTACCTTGTTAAAGAAAGAAGATCATTGAAAAGGCACAATCTACAAGTAACAAGGTTGTAGTTTTACATTTGTAAAAATCAACAAAAGCTCTCCTTAGTGAGAATACCTGCCATGTAGACAATACAATGCAACAAAGCAACATGACTTAGATTTGGTCAATGGCTTCCCTCTAAATATATTTTGACTATGCATCAACAGAATTGTTACTAAGAACCTGACTCATACTGATCATAATAAAGGCTCTTTCATGTACATGTATCAGAATATCTCTCTACAGATTTTAAAGCACTCTGAAAAGAAAGACCTCTACTGAACTAGTGGGTGAGAACTGTTTCTTACCGCACAGTTTCAGACATTTGCAGTTTACTGCCATTTAGACTAAAATATGATTTCTGTTATTGAAGGACTGGAATTCTCTAAAATATAATTTCATAATGAATTAGGCATGCAACTACACACTGTCTCTCTTTCTTCCTTACTCTTTCTTTGTTCACAAATACGATAATTTTCTGCTTCATGTAAATCAATAGCAAAAACTTCCCTACTAAATAGATGGTCAATATTCTGGGCACTAAACAGGTATTAAAAAAAAAAATAAAATCATTGAGGCATGGGTCTAGATAAAACATTTTTTCAAAGATGGCCTAAGATCAGTAAACATAAGGAAAGAAATCTTCTCTAAAATCTAACTAAAACTATTATTTTTCTTTTCTATCTCCTTATAGATTTTAATCTATATCCTCTGGCTGGTCTCCATCTCAAGGAAGATGAAGAAAATTGCAATTCTCTTGCATTCTTTCTTTTTTTGTATTTGCTATGGTTGTTAAAGACGTGCTATGGATTTTTATAAAGAGACATACAGAGTTCTTTAAATAATTTGTTGAAAATATAAATGATTAAATAAAGGTGAGGAGCTTATTTTCTTAGTATTAAGCTCTACTGCTTTGAAAATTCTTCTGATATATGACAAGCTTATATTACACAACTCTTGTGTGTAACTCATGTTTTTAACATTCTAAAAGAAGTTTTAAATACTGCTATTCTTTTACATCTTCTTTGCTCATATTTATCTCAAAATTAACAAATCTAATCAACAATGTCCATTCAGATATTCTGTTGTTTCCTTGAAATCAACATTTAGAATCAAGTGAATATTTTTATTTCTTCCCAAGCAAAAACTCAGTTCTTGGCTTGATTATTATTAATTGATAATTCTCTCTAAAGTATAGTGAAAGTATACGGAAGTATACTGAAACAGTGCAATTTATTTAAACCTTCCATTTTCAAAGCAAATAAGCAAATTCAAAAACAACAGAAGGTTTCTCTGTAAAGACCTGAAGAATATTATCTATCTTCTGCCATGTACATGCTTGATGCTAAATGAATATTAATATTTATCCTCTGTAGGTTATCCTTTCACCTGTAATAGAGGTCAACATCACTACACACGCGTCACACGTCTGACATCCTAGCAGAAAGCAGTGATGCATACACACATCATGGACATAGATACAGCTTACAACAGGCTTCAAACTATGCTTTTTCTAGTCAATAGATAGATTTTGCTTATAATTTCAGTTGGACCAGCCAATCTTAGCAAAGAGCTTACATATTATTTTAATTTCCTTGCAAATTTTAACTCTTCCAACAGCAATGGCAGAATGAGAGACCAATGTCTTTGACCATATGGGAACAAATCTGATATCTGAAATGGGTATTTCACTTTGATATACAGCCTTTAGCTTGGGTTTCTATTTTCTATTCAGCTTTCCGACATCTGTCCATGACTTTAATCATTGTTTCTTACATTTCCATACACACAGGTTTGAATACTGGGAATATCTTGGGAGATTAGGGAGGTGTCCTAGGGTGACTTTACGATGCTTGTATCCCCAATTGTCTGTTCTGTATGTGCTGTATATTAAGTTCTGTACCTTTAAAATGGTTCTGGGAGTGAAGGGGGAGAAAGAAGCAGCAGCAGTTTGTTTTGAGAAAACTGCCTGACTCCCACACGGCCTGGCTCCGGCGTTCGTCTGAGGCACGGACAGCGGTGGGACAGAGATCTCCTGTGCTTTTAGTTAGTTTTAGCTGGTTGAGGCAGAGGAGTTCCCTGGACTGTTTTTTCTTCCTTTTTCTTGGGACTGTTTAAATCTGCTCTGGATTGAAAAACCCAGAGGAGCAGCGAGGGCTGGCACCTGCGGCCCCGTTGGGCCTGGCCCTCCGGAGAGAGTGTGGCTGGTGAGAGACTGAGTGAGCTGAGCTACACCCACAGCAAGGACTGTCTCAGTTTGACATCTCTCTTTAGAGTGGCCAGAGGTTTTATTGTTTCATATTATTCTTTTTTTTTTTTTTTTTTTTTTTTTTGTGCTTGTGGGCATCTTGTTTGTTAAATAAATAGTTTTTTCCACTTTTCTCTGAGGAAGTTTTTTCCCAGACTGGCTGGGGAAGGGGCTGTTTGGGTTTGCTTTCCAGAGGAACCCCCTTCAGAGGTTTCCTCCCAAATTTGCCCTAAACCAGGACAGGAGACGATAAACATTTTCCTTGAAAATCAAAGTTTAGGGAACATATCAAGAAAGGGGCAAGCAAATTAATTTAAGATCACATTCTGCCACTTCTTCCTTAAGTAAGACTTTACATTGTGAATAGGGTCACTGTCGCCCTGTTTTCCTAAAGTTCTTCTAAGCCTTCTGATGTTTACTTTTTTGTAATGGAGTTTCTCATGCACTTTTCATGTAAATAATGATTGTTTTGCATTCCTTTCTGGACGAGGAGAGAATTGATGGACTGTTGGTTTGACCAGTGTGGTTGGAGAAGACAATTTTCATCCTCCAATACATGGTCACTGTTGGAATTCTATAAATGTTGAGGTCTATAAATAAACTTGCTTCTTTTTTGCCTTGGACATGTCAGTGCGTGAGTGTTGTTCGTTCGTGTCGTATTGTGACAGGTCACCGTAGGGTGAAATTCTTTTCAATACAAGACGATGCAGAACAACCAGGCCATTACTGGAGATCAACATGCACCAGCAAAACAAATCAGCAGTGACCTAAAACTACATTTTAAGAGTGGTTTTAAGTCTTGTCTTTGACAATTGAATCATAATGTAATGTTTGAAAATCTTTCTTAACTTAAAATTTCATTGTAAATCTATTACAAGTAATTGTATAGAAACACAAAGGCCCCAGCTTGGTGGTTTCTGCATTCAGTGAGTGGTGCCTTACTTTCTGAGTAATTGAGTAGTTCTACAACATGGGAATTAACCTGGTCTCAAGTGAAGAATATCAGTTTTCAGAATTATCAAAGCAAAACTTCAGCTTCTGTATGAACCTTCAAGCTCTTTTTAGATGAACAGTAATCATGATTCCCACTCCTCAGACTGAAAGCTGGATGTATTTCCAAGGAAAGTTCTCTTGTCTAACCACAACTTCTTAGGTAAACTGTAAGATTTACTACATAACATTCAGTGAACTCTACTGCAAGGTATAATTGCTTATATACATCTAGAACTGTCCCTTATGGCTTTGGAGGATCTTAATCTATACATAATATTATATATCTAATTTCAAGATAGTTGTGCTTTTTCTTTATAGTAATTTTTAAAATATGTTACTGAACTGAACATTCATTACAGCTATAATGGAAATTTCTTTTTCATAAATACAGAAAGCTGCTTAATTTACATGTTAATCCTGGAATTGCAATAAAGAGCAGCACAACATGCAAAAGCATTTTTGTTGCTTAACACTTATTTACATTTAGTCTGAGAATAGGAATTTTGAAAGTCCTAGTGCTTAAAAAACTCATGAAGCTGTACAACGTTGCAACATCAAATTGAAGTAATTTTAGGATTCCAAGGGAGATGATGAATTCATGCTGACTTAAAAGGAAAATAAAATGTCTAAGTTGGGGATGGAAGGTGATACAAAGATTTTGTCTCTACATATAAATACTCTTTGTAATGGCATGGGGAAGAAGAATACAGCTTAGCATGTTGTCTTAATGCTTGAGTTGTGCTCTGTTCTAGTTTTCAAATATACTAGAAAACAAATTCCCATGAAAAAAAGGGAACAGAAAGCCACATCTTGGAAGGAGATGTTCTGGTACCCAAGTGTAGTTGTACCCAAACAATAGTTGAAATTTCATCTCTGAAGCATGTTTGAACACATTAATCTGTTGCCCTACCAGTTCAGTTCAGGTTCTGTTCCCTTCTGGTAGAAAATCTTCTCTAAAATCAAAGCAATACATTGGCAATGTCCTCATGGTGCAAAACTGAACTTAACTATAAGTATCTGATCAAGTGCAGCTGTGCTAAAAAGGTCCTTACAGTCCTGTCTTGTGAATCATTCATATGCCATTTTAAGTCTAGATGTTTAAATGGCAAACAATCAGACAAACCTGGGGCTTCTGAAGGAATACGGAACAGCTTTTTCACGCCATTTCTATTATGCAAGTAAAACACAGGAGGAGATAATGAGACATTTTGTGACCAAGCCCCTCTTCTAGTCTGCCAATCCTGCCTGTACTTGGAACACGACTACCTTGTGCAGAAGTTAAAATATTAATTTGAAGACATTGCTATGGAGACTCTGAACAGAAAAGCTCAACTACTTAGTCCCTCTTAGAATATTTAAGCTTTTAATCATAAGGGATACTGGCGCACATGTGAACTCAAGCCCCCTAAAGTGGTTTCATACCGATGTGACGCTGCCATTTCAGCGATAGAAACCGCGTGCCAACACCAGTCCCCATAAGGACCGCAGATGGATACACAATGAGGAATTGTTTCCTTTAGCATCTATGGTCGTGTCGAGGCGCAATATATCGTGGAGGTTTCGAGCCGCACCGTGCAGGTGAGGGGGCTGGGAGTGACAATTCCCTGGGCCACTTCTCCTTCTGTCGAGACCCCGTGTCAGAGATTCCCAGAGGGGCTCGGGCCGCGCACCGTCCCCGCTCCCGGCCCGGCGGCTCCCCCGCGCATCTCTCCGCTGGCGGCCGTGGGCACACGCCGCGGGCCGGAGCCGGCCCCACCCCGCCGAGGCACAGAGCTCGCCCCTCGGCCCCTGTCCGCCGCACAGCCCACTCTCATCGCTGGTCCCGCAGGGCGGGCAGCAGCCTCTGCGGGGACAGGGACAGTCGCCCCGCGGCTCCTCCCACCCTAAAGCCGGCGGGCACCGCCCCGGGAACGGGAGCGGGGAGCGGCGCGGGGCCGGGGGGCGATGCGAGCCCCGGGGCGGGCGCGCTCCTCCGGCAGGGACGCGCGAGCGGAGCGGCGCGGGGGAAGGAGCGCTCTGCTCGGAGCGCTGAGCACCTGTGGGCGTGACCGCCGGCCCCCTCCTCCTCCTCCTCCCGCTTCCCTTTACTTGAAGGGCCGGCGCTGCCGTAGCTGCAGAGCCTGAGAGCGGAGCGGGCGGCGCACGGAGAGGAGGAAACCCGCTGCCGACCCTGCGCCTAAAGTGTCCCGGCCGCCTCTCGCGCCTCCGCCCCGTCGAGCCGTAGGACCGGTCGGGAGGGGAGCTGAGGCTGGACAGGCCGTGGGGGGAAGGGGCTGTCCTCGCTCTGCGGGCGTTGGGCCGGGGCGCAGATCGCCCTCTCTGCGCGGAGCTGCCCGGCGGAGCCCTGCCCGGCGGGCGGGTGGGCGGCGGTGGCGCCGGGCTGCCCTCGCCCCTCGGTGGCCCCCGCGGCCATGCTGGCCTGGGCCGGCGGCCCGCGGCGCCCTGAGCGGGGGTCGCCGTAGAGCCGCGGGTGGGCGGGGGAGGCGCCGCGTTAGCACCGCCGGGGCCCGCGCTCCGCCTGCGGGGACTGCCAGGAGCAACGGAACAACTTCTGCAAATTAAAAACGGGAAGGAAAAAAAAAATAAAAAAAAAAGGAAAAATAAAAAGGAGACTCGTTTATGGGACATCTTCGAAGCTCAGTGCCACGGAAGTCATCGAAGCCGCAGTGAAACCCTTCATGCTAGTGAATCCCACCACAGTGACAGGAGGGAAGCTGGCTGTGGCCACTGTTCCCAAGCCCCACTTGCGTTAGAGTTGCCTTGGCTTTCTGGCTGGAAGATGATTCCTGCAACAGGACCATGTTGCTGATGATGAACAGCAGAGTCGTTGGAAGATGCCTTCCTTGAGGATTACACGTGGAGCAAGGCCGTCAGTCACGGGGAGAGCTGGCTGGTGAAACTGTCTGACTTTCCCCCCACCGGGGAAGTGGCTTCAATGGCTCCATCTCCCAGAAGAAGCAGTAGGAAGGATGCCAGCGCCTTGCCGAGCATGTCCTCAACTTTCTGGGCTATCATGATCCTGGCTAGTCTCCTAATCGCTTACTGCAGTAAGTACATATTTGTCCTGGTGCTTTTGCTGGGCATAAATCTACACCCTTCTCGTGTGAGGTAACACTTCAGGAGAAGGCCAAGCTCTGAAGCTGGCAGGCATAGGTACTGTGCCTTAGACTTGCCCCTCAGCACATCTCCCCCCACTCCCCTATGGCAGAGCAGGTGGACCAGCATACTGCTGCTTCTCTGGAGAGTGAGATGTCCTTAGGTTGCAGATGTGGCTTTTCCAGGCTGAACAGTAAAGTGTCTTGGATTTTAGAAACAAACTTTCTAGCGGTAGTAACCCTGATCCACTGTTCACTGTTTATTGTCAGATGTTACCAGATTCCTCTGTGGATGCTCCTTCTACATCCACAGTCTCTTAACTCTGTCCACCCTCCATGAAGAGAAGCTGATGTGCTTATGTTCATTCTTTTAGGAAGCATATACTTCATCAAGTGACAGATGCCTTAACATCCCTGGGATCATATGTGATCCTCTGGAATTCCATAGGAGCAAATCTTGGCACTTCCTTAGCATATCCTCAGCAGTTTAGTAAGTCCATGTTGCCTGTTTTAGAGCTGCATCTCAGGTTATCAGTAGAGCTTTTATATTCTTTTTCAGGCTTGATAGATTTTCCATTAATTACACTGTTGCAGATAAGGTATGTGTAAGAATCAAGTACTTAGACTATAAATAGTTATTAAAGGTCTTTATTTTTTTCCTGGGCTTTTGTTTGTTTGTTTGTTTGTTTTGGTCATTTTTGTTTTTCTATGTTTTGCTTTCAGCAAGAATCATTTTCAGGCAGTTATATAATGTAAATGAGTTAATGTCCATACTTCAAGTTAGGGAATGCAAATTAGTTCATAGCACCAGAGTGAGAAACTTGCAAAGAGAATAGAAAAAGCAGGTTTTATGCAATATTAAAAAATACGCAATTTATCAGGAAGAACTCATACAGCTTTGCCAAAATGAATCTGCACGGTATTTCCCTCCCCTGAGCTGAATGGGGTCTGTAATTTTCCCATGGTGCATATTGCTTTCATTAGCTGTAGCATAAAAGATTTTGCACTAGGCTTGTCTTGTTGAGCTGTAATAAGTGTAGGCTATGATGAATAGGAAGTAGATGCTGGTTTGCAGGAGCATACCTGCTGCATTTCTTAACCCTCTATTCCGTTCCCTCCAACTGTATTACACTGACCATTTTTCTGTATATGTGTTCTGGGTTTTTTCGAAACAAGATTGTAATTGGTTAGGGGAATCTTTAATTCACTTTTGTTTTGCATATTACAGGGGCCCTTTATACTGATGACACTGAAAGTGGATTCTTCCAAAAAGAATAACATATTTTGTAATATTTTTTTTTGTAATTTAGCACATTTTGCATTACACTTCTCATTAATAAAATCATATTAAACAGGCCACACTTTTAATAATGTAATTTTGTACATAATGCTATATTCAATGTGTTAATACAGAAGATATACTAAACAAAGTTGTGCGTTTTTAAGTAATTTATTGTATCATGGGAGTGCATATTACAGAATGAATAGTTCTAGTGTAAAGGGAATTCAGTTTGATATTAGTGATATGAATTATTTTGTTCAGTTTGTGCTAGAAGTGTCCAAAGAGTCACAGGCTTCTTATGACAAGATGTGAGATCTTCTGTGCATATATTTTCAATGAGCATGGGCTCAAAAAGTGTTAACCATGAACTCTGACACTTTAAAAATTATTTATTTATTTTTATTTATTTTCAGCAATGAAAAGTTTGACAATTTTTTGTCCTAACGAATGTAGTGATTCATTTGAATTGTTACATATTGTTCATTGTTTATTTTTTTGCCTTTTTTTACTGATGAAATGTGCAAATGTTGGCTGATAATCTGAAGACGTTTTCTTGTGTGCTTTTGAATTAGTTCTCTCAGCCAGTGTAGATGGTGTTCCTCAAATATGTAGTACACTCTTCATTTCATATAGCACTGAAAAAGCACCATGCTGCTTAAAATATGCAGTGTCAAAACACTCCACCATTAATGTAATGCTTCACTGATTTGACAATTGCAATTCCAAATGTTAATGAAGCATCATGAACATTTTCTCTAGTGGTAGTATTTGAGACATTGGAAAAAATTGGTTTTGCTCTGTGAAAAATCAAGATTAAAAAAGTGAAGCTATTTCTAGGTAAAGCAGCACTTCAGATTTTATGAGTTCTTTTAAAAATCAGTTAGAGTTTAATTAGTCTCTTTTTCATCTGATGCCTTTTTTTGAAGAAAAGCAGATCTGGGTATTGGGGGGACATGATGACTTTTAAAAATGCTTTTAAAGTAACAGGATTGCCATATTTATTAGAGAGAAAAAGGAAAGAATTTGACTATGTAAGGTGGTCTGTATTTTCCTCCACACCTTATTCTCAGGTATATGGGAGTATAACAATAATGGTGAATATATTGTCAAACTAATTACAGGAACCTAATATTTTATTATCTCTCATTGTATCATTCTACTGAAAACCAACCCTGCAGCCTCCAAAACAAAATCTGGAAAGAACTTTTCCATTTTTTATTGCATAATAGCACTGTAAATAAAATTTTTGATCCATCTTGCCTATTTCCATTTTTAATGTGTTAGTCTGACAAAGCTTATTTCTGAATCAGTTATTTGAACACTGCTTCTCCTTCTCCTAATTACTTTGTGAATCTTTGTTTCTGGAAATGTATTTGTTGTACAATAGCCATCCCTATTACTGAGAGCAAACAGTAAACACCATACTCTAAGGTCCACTTGACAGATAAGCATATTTATAAAGAATGTTCTGAATGTACATGTACAACCCATTAGACTTTCATTTACACTTTAGTATCAGAAGCCCAATTATGTTCCTATTGATGTGGTAAAGTTATAAACTGATAATTTTTTTCTTTCTTAAAAGTTTAGATTATACTTAGGGATAATGGCTCCATCCTATGGTGGAAGAGAAACCTGCATCAAATCAATTAGGTTAGTTGCTATAGTGATAAATATAATGTAATATTCTCCATCTGAAGGAAAATGGTCTGATTTGGTAGGCTCTCAACAGGGGAAGACAAAAACAGAGTAGTAGAAATAGGCTGTTTATGGTCCTTGGTGTGACCAACAAGGAGTTATTTTACTAAGCAGAACCATCATTAAATGCAAAAACAGCCTCAGAAGGCTCTCCTGGTAAAGGCTGGCCACCTTCATGGCAATTCAGAATTAAAAGAGTTGTGACATTTTTGGATTCCAGACGTGTATCTCACATACTTGTTTAATGAACAAGTATATAAACTAGAGAGAAGTACCTACAGTGTATACTCCACATTGTGTTTTTTACTGTTGTAAAGGTGAAATGAATAGGTTTTTTTGGTGTTTTTTTTTTTTTTCTTCATAACTGGAGTATGCATTTTACCATGTTAGAAAGTTTGGTCAAATTAAGGAAATTCTGTGGTATCACAGCTGCCTGCTACATCAGGAGTCTAAATAACGTAGTTTTGATTCAGAACTACTTTTTAGTGCACTTATTCAGTTGACTTAGCTATAAATACTGAGGAGCTTTTTATATGTAAATGGTAACTTTTTAAGTAATATATGAATCAGCTTTTAGCAAAGTTGTGGCTGTTACAAGCTTTTACTTTTCTTTTTTTGTATTTTTTTTAAGCCTAAGGAGTAGAACATTAGAGCCCTGTGCTGTTCTGTTAAGGTAATATTTCTATGGGTGAGTAAATGTTGTTTAATTTTTTTTTTTTTTGAAAGGAGCTACCAAAACTGAATGGTACTTGGAAACCTGACCTTCTTGCTTTGAGTACTGTGTAGAGCAGTATGAAACCCAGCAATTATGCTTGCTAAATGGTGATAGTACTAGGAAAAAAGAATCCAAAAGTCCAAAATGCAAAGTATTTTCCATAACATAATACAGAGATATTTTTGCTATTGCTGAGCAGGGCTGTCACAGAGCCAAGGCCTTTTCTGCTTTCCTTATTGCCACACTGGTGAGGAAACTGTGGGTCCAATGGCAGGTTAGGAGGAGACACAGTCAGGGCAGATGACCCCAACTGACCAAAGGGATATTCCAGACCGTGTGACATCATGCTCAGTGTATGAAATGGGGAGAAGAAGGAGGGGAGGTTTAGAGTGATGGTGTTCATCTTCCAAGTTACACATGGTGTTACACATGATGGAGCCCTGCTTTCCTGGAGATGGCTGAACACCTGCCTGCCCATGGGAAGGGATGAATTAATTTCTTGTTTTGCTTTGCTTGTGTGCACAGCTTTTGCTTTCCCTATTAGATTGTCTTTATCTCAACCCATGAGTTTTCTGGCTTTTACCTTTCTGATTCTCTCCCCAGTCCTGCTCATGGGGAGTGGGTGAGCAGCTGTCTGGGGCTTGGTTTCTGACTGGGGTTAAGCCACAAAGAAGTATTACATTATATTAATTATATTGCATTAACCTCACCTAAAACTGAGATCCTGTTATGTATTAGGTAGACATGGCTCAGTTGAGAAATACCTTTTCATTAGCATGTTTTGGAGTTGCTTTCTGTCTAAAAGACACAGGCTACTATGGTCTTATTGTTTCCTTATTTGAGACTGGCAGCAGGAAGAGCAATTAACTGTGACTGTCACCTGACCACTTCTACAACAGAAGCTACCATGTTGTCATGCATAGGCTACTGAACAGCTGTTAGATGGTAAATGGTCACTGCCCATTTATGTTGGATGCAAACAACTCAGCTCTGAATGAAAGCTTACAGCTCCTGTTATTGATCTGTTATCATCCAGGTCCCTTCTTCTGTTTTCAAAATTGAAAACCACAGATCTTTAAAAAAATCTGTTTACCTGATCTGTAACTTTATTATATATTCTGCAAGAATTACTGTGTATGTATTTTTTCCAAACTGCATGCAGGATGTGACATAGAGAACAACTGTCATTAGTCAGATTTTTCAGTCTAATTTTTATCTATAAAGGAAAAATAATGCTTTTATGACATTAAAAAGGAAAAGTAAAATATTAAAATTATGTTTCTTTATGTAATGTCCCAGCTGCTCCTTTTGAAGCAGGCTCAGTTTTTGTGATAAAACCGGTCCTTTGAACTTGATGGCATCTACAATGTACTACTACCTGTCAATGTGACTACCAAACTGACCCTGGGGTTGTCTCACCAGTTGTGTTGTCGTCTGTCCAGATGATGTTTTACATAGAAGTCCTTGGCATCAGCATAAGAAATGTTTTCTTACTGCTTTGAATATTGAATTCGACCCTTTAAGGCTAAGTAAGCACCATCACAATTTCTCAAATGTGTTTGAATTCTGGCAATTCATACTTCCCTTGCAAGTATAACCACTGATATGGATGGATAATGGGAAGTAGGTAGGGAGGGGAAACTAGAAGAAAATGGATATTTTCAATTAAGTATGTGGTAGAGGAGTATTCCATATTTTTCAGCAGAATTGACAGGACAGAGATTGAGACCTTTTTGACAGGTTTTTTTTTTTTTTTTGTGCTGTTTATGTAATGTTTATGTAATTTTTTTCTTACCATATATTCTGAAAACAGCACTGGGGGCATGGAGTAGAGCCCCATTGCTCCAGCTAAGGGTGTAAACATGAGCTAGATTAGATTTTGTTTGACTGGGGTCCCATTAATCTTTTGGTCTTTCCTTACTGATGCCACTGAAGAAGTAGTAGAAAGTCCTTTACTGAGCTTAGTTTTTAGGAGTGGGTATTTTCCCACTCATTCTTCTCTGCTAGAAGAGGATGATATGAAATACCTCAGTTTTTAGGATGTAATTTAGTGCTTTCTTAGAGAGGGCTCTAACCATAAGGCTATTACATGAGAAAAAAACCCAAAAAAACACCCCAAAAACCCCACCAAAACCAAAAAACCCACATTGACAGCTAGTCCAGCATCTGGAATGTCAGATATTGTTTTTTAGAGGTATGCCTTGAATGTTGTCAGTAACTCAAAAATGCACTTCATATAGAAGTGTTAGATACATAGGCAAATCCAAGCAGGTTTGATTAGCCACAGTCTTCCTGGTCTGCATATTCTTTGTTGCTAAATTCAAACTAGAATGTGTCCATGCTTGTCATGTTTGATCAGGTGTGTTGTTCCACTGCTGGGCTGGGAATCCACTTATTTCTTTTTCTGTGTTTAAATCTAAGTTAGACGGCTTTTTGCACAGATGATTGGCAAATTTGCTTATTGTAGATGTTTTGGAAGTCATCTCTTCATGGATATGCTTTTATGTTATCCCTACAAATAGGAAAATGTTATGTGGTGACTATTTGAAAATATATGAACCGTATTTAGACTATGTTTTCCAATATTTTTGAGGTTTATTTCAAAGACTTCGTGTGCATGTTTTTCAATAGAAGGACTGTTCATGAATAACAAGTAAAATGGTAGAGGGATTTACATTTATGTGATAATCTTGGGATCTCTTCCGAATTGTGTGGCCTGTGTATTTTTTTGATCTCTGAATGGACTGCTTCTTTGGATGTCTTTCTTCAAACACCTGATTACTCTCAGTTAAGAGGAAATCATCTAACTGGGGTGAGGAGTATGACTATTTTTTTAAAGGTGTCGCTGAGCAACAACCCCACTGGTTTTCACCTGAGTAGCAACCAGTTACTCAATATCATCTGTGCTTTTGCATCTCCTAATACTTTGCTTCCTTGCCTGTGGTGCAGTACAGCAATAAGGAAGTTGTTTCTCTAGAAGAAAGTGTTATTTTGCCAAATTATATCCTGTTGTTGGAGAAAACATAAACTGTATGTAGAGAGACCTGTAGCTTCAATTTTGCTTGTTACAATGCCCTTCAAGGCTGTAGGTTGGTGTGAATTATTTGTAGTTCTGATGGTTTTTTGGTTTGTTTATATATGTTTATTTATTTTGTATATTTCTGCCTCATAAAATCATATGTTATATAAGAAACCTTTAATGGTCAGCTAGTCCCAGACCCCCTGCCATGGTCAGGGACACCTTCCACTAGACCAGGTTGCTCAGAACCCCATCCAGCCTGACCTTCAGAAGTTCCAGGGGTGAGAACTTTTCCGACCTGTTCCAGTTCCTCAACATCCTCACATTAGAGAGGTTCATCCTAAGATCTAATCTAAACCTCCCCTCTTTCAATTTGAAGCCACTAACGCTTTAAAACATTGCCCTTTATCCTGTCACTAAATGGCCTAGGAAATGGTCCCACTCCTAGGCTGTCTCATTCTCTTGCAGCCTGAGTTAACCCATGCCTTTATCTGACTTCTGACTTCAAGAATCCTCCTCCATTGTCATATCCTGCTCTTCCAACAGGAGAGTGTTTTAACAGGACAGGATCTTATGATGTTTTTAGGATCACTTACCTTACATAATAAAGCATCCTTCTACCTTTGCCAGCAACTGAAAATAGCAATTTATGCTATGACCTCATTCTTCATTCTGGTGTTTTGAAGGTCTGGAGCTGGAACTGTTTCTGGTTTTGTTTTGTGTGGAGGTTAATTCCAGAATATAGTTAACAGATGTATTTGTATTTTCTGTACCAGAAACTGAGTAAAAGCCCAGAACAGAATGCCTAGGAAATTGGTATTATTTCAAACTGCAAGTTATGTTGGTTGGGTTAATTCCTGGTTTTTTTTCATCCATTATAGGGAAGAATTGTACTGACCAACTTTATTTAAGCATAGCAGTAGAACCTGATGATTCTGTGTCATCTGACCTTAATTCTTACCGAAGTGAGAAATCACTCCATATGGAAAAGAAAAATCACTACATATCTAAAGAAGTCTAACAAAAAGTAAATGGGAATTCTTTCTGAGTTCTTGTTACTCCTAGTATAATTTATGGTGGCTTTGACCTTTGCTCTGGGAACTCTTTTTTTTTTTTTTCTGATTATCTTATAATGTTGATCTTGACAAATGTGTAGTAAGAGATGATACACTGACAAATAGAGATACCTTTAACCCTGAATACCTCTATCACTCTTCATACTCTCAGCTGTCAATATTCCTTTTAGTGGATGTTTAATTTTTCCATTGAACTAGACCAGTGCAAAGTTTGCCAGAACATCTTTGCCAGATGACAGAAGTGGGTTTAAGTAAGCTGTTGCACTGTTCATTAAAAAGTTCAGTTTAATGCAGAAATGTTGAAATGCTGTAGGAACAGTGGCTTCTGGGACTTCTTCTGGCAATCCCAGAGGAAGCCCACAAAAGTGATCAGAAGGCTGAAGCCTATGAAGACCAGTAGAGAGAGCTGGAGTTATTCAGCCTGGAGAAGAGAAGGCTTAGGGAAGCCCTTACTTACAACCTTGCAGTACATCAAGGGGGCTTGCGAGAAAGATGGAGAGATGTTTTACCAAAACCTATAGTGACAGGACAAGGGGCAATAGTTTAAACTTAAAGAGAGTAGATTCACATGGGACATAAGAAGTCTTTTACTGTGAGGGTGGTGAGACACTGGCACAGGTTGCCCAGAGAAGCTGTGGATGCCCAGTCCCTGGAAGTGTTCAAGGTCAGGCTGGATGGTGCTTTGAGCGACCTGGTCTAGTGGAAGGTGCCCCCGCCCATGGTAGTGGGAGCTTTAAGGGTCCCTTCCAACCCAAACCAGTCTATAACTTTTGTTCTCTTGCTTTAAATTAAACAAATAGAAGTGTAACAGATATTGGGAGTTTATCTGTTACTGATAGCATTCTCTTGCGTTACTGAAAGGGTTCACTGGTTTCTCATATTTTGAACCAAAATGAACCTTTTATTTAATTATACATTGGGTAGACACTTTTCTTCTGTGCAGCCTAAAAGAAATGTGGCTGTTTCTATTTATTTTGTATATTGAACAAATTCCAGAGTAGTTCTGTGTGTCAGCTTGAATCATAAAAAATAGAAAATTCTTTCCTGAATTGAACTAATAACTTGAGTTATTATTGAAAATAATTTTGTTGAAAAATATCAGAAAGGTTTTCCAGAGCTTTCTGAGTATCTACTGTCAGTAATGCTCCATTGAACATTCATTGTAAGGTGAGAGTATATATGGTTTTGGGTATGTATGTGCTCAGTAAAAAACATATCAATATTTAAAATAAAAATTAAGAAAAAGAGGCTTTGAAATTTGATATCACTGAATGTTAGTGGAAGGTAATAATTTTGATGAAACTACCTGCTCTAAAGCATTTGACCTAACATGTGCTTGTGGAGCCTAATACCTGGAATAATGATTCTTTTAAGATATAATTTTAAAGAACTTTCACAGTTTCAGCTCCAGCCAGGAAACAAACAAACAAAACCACCAAACCCAAATATAATTGTTCTGGAAGTCAGATCCTGATAGACTAAAAGAAACAGCTGACAAATAATTTCAGTTTCTTCTGAACAGGACAGGCAGGTCTTTCTCTACTTTATATTTCTGCAGTGTAGTCATCTATATTTCCCATAATCTCATTTTAAAGTCAGTGAAAACGTAAACATTTTCACTGTGCAGTTCATGTGACCTTTTTTAGATACATGATAGACTTTGGAGTTTGATGTAAGTTGTGCTGCAGAAGTGCTTGTCTTTGTTGGCAGACAACTTGCTAAGATTTTAACATACATGCTATCACACTAATCCAGTCCATCATTACAGCATCTTTAGGGTGTTGCTCTTCCTATTTTCAAGGCCCACTTTTAACATTGAAATATTTAATGCCAAGTAACTGTTCAGTATTTCTGTAGGGAAGAAAAACATAGAAATATGGGCTTGTGATACAGATTGATTAAGACTGTAGGTCAGGATATTGAATTAATTCAGTAAAGGATTTGTACAATTCGAGGGATGTCATTGGCATAAATTACTGGGATTTTCTGAAGACATCTTTGCAAACATCTTTGCAGTTTATATCCCAAATATTTTTTTGCAATGTTTTGTCTTACTGTAAATTCTCCAATTTCTTTGCCAGTATTGTTACACTCTGGACACTAAAAATACTGTCTTCCCCCAGAAGTTGGAACCTATGTGAATTTCAGAGTGTACCAAATGTTATCAGCTTTACCATTCCTTTTTTCTCCTTTTTTAGCCCCTTCCATATTAAAAAAAATATTGAACACATTTTCACCATGCAAGCTTTTATAATGTGGTTAAAACATTTGAAACACCTTCATCTGTTAAGAGAAGGTTTAAAGGTGAACAGTGTGTACATGTTTATAAGAAGCCTCAGGGACAAGGAAGACCTGAAATGCTTATCTTGAATACAAAAGCAGATATGAAGAAAATAAAAGCTTTGTATGAAAAATGTTATGTGGTTATTTTTGGGAGGATATTGGGCTTTATGAAGCGAGATCTTCCTCCAATTTTCCGTTCTTCAGAGTAAATGCTATTTTTACAGTCCTTTTCATCTGGAGAGATTTGTTGCCTTCTATAGCTCATTGTTTTATAAATATATTTTTGCTCAAGGAATCTATTGCTTTTCATAGTAAATATATCTTCATGGATTCTTTGTCTAAAAGCTGTTCAGTTCTGGTTGTGCTGCCTGTGTAACTAGAGATCTCTGCCTTAATCCTGTCTACTAATGTAGAACTCCTTACTTGTCATGGTTTAGAAATGGTACTCTCCAGTTTAGTACTCTCACTAAAAAAACCCCAAATGCTGTTCCCCCTCCACCCCACCTCAAACTGGAGACACAAAACATTTTGGTTTGAGAGAAGAACAATTTACTGGAAACAGAAATGAGATAAATGAACAATAGCAGCAACAATGGTAATAATAAAAGTGTGCAAAAGAGAGTGATTCACATGCATAAATGGTCACTGTGGACCCTATGAAAATAAGACTGGACAGCTCCCCTGCCATGTTTTCTTGACCAGAAGGAACCCCTTCTCCCCAGAAGTGAGAATGCCTTTCCTCATTACCTGGCACTGACCTGAGGTGGTATGAAATAATCTCCCTGTCCTAGGCATGCCTTCTCCCAGCTGCTGCTAAAAATTCGCCCTGAGATTTGATGGCAGTGTAGGTATACCAGAATATTCTTTGGCATAAATATTACACTGGCTTCATAGGACTTACACTGTATTGAGAATAGGTAGTGTTAAGAATCATTGTCTGTTGTTTTCTCCCATAATTCATCTCTTTATAGAGGAAAAGGATGTCCTTTAGAATCCTCAACTTCACAGAGTAAAACTAATCTTTTCCTTAGTGTTTTAATTTAAGCATAGACACAGATTTCAAATGATGCACTTACCTGTCTCATTTTCTTAGTAAATTTCCTGGAAATTAAAGATGGGGTTTTTTTGTTGTGTGTGTGTTTTTGTTTTTGTTTCTTTTTTTTGTCTCCATTGAAGACCAAATATGTAGAACACAAGAAAATATTTCCTACATTATCTAATTAGAGCAGATTCTCAATATATTTTATTACCTTTCCTTTCACTGTTTATAATAAATGATAACCATTTTCACTCTGGAGGGTTTATTTTTGAATTTAGTGTTCAGTGTTGGCATTGAGTTCCAATATTAGTTTTCTATCTTTTGTATTTTTCAGTTTTACTTCCTTATTTTTCTTATCTAAGGTCAGGTGAATTGTCCCTCCTGTTTGTCTTGCCACTTTCTGAAGTGCTTTTGTGTTAGTTGGCATGACAGGTACTGCTATGTGAATCACAGTTTGTCAGTGACTTCTCAGACAAATTAACTTGATATGTGTGTAGAGAATTTTTCTCCCAACTGCTAGATCTGCAGAGATTTGAACTTTTTTATGTGGATTTTTTTTTTCTACGTCAGGTTCTCTGAGCCCAATTACAAACACTGTGATACAGCATAGTATAGTCTTGAGTCTAAGTACCTTGTTAGAATTTAGTTTAAATTTTCTTCTGCCGTTTTCAATTATTTTGCAAGTATATTAAGCAACAGATATGATTATCCACAGAAGTTTAGTACTGAAGTGCAGAGGAAAAAATATGCTTTCAGTTTCAGTGCATTTAATCTGAACAAGCCTTTTAAATTGGCAAAATGCTGGAGAGCCCTGGTAGGTGTGATGGCTATGTATCATTTGTCATGACAAGGACTTCTAAATTTCAGATGCATGTCAGTATTACTGAGATCCTATATGTTTCGTATGACAAAAGACACCTATGGTTTGGCTGAATAATACTCATTTTTCCAGTAAGAAGAACAACTGTCTTAAAAGTGGGTGTCAGGAAGCTAAGAACTTAAATCAGAGCTAGCTGGTTTTAGTCTTTGTTTGAAAGTGATGGTGACATAAAGCATATGGAATGAGAATTTCAGAGCTCTTCTGTAGAGTCAAATAGTAACATTTCTGAAGTATGCTTTTGATCAATTTTGTGTTCTTACTTTGCTTCTGATTTACTCTTCTCAGTGTATATTTCTATAAATTCACATATTTAATATCTCAATGTAACACTGTAGCTGAACTTAAGTGATCAAAATGTAGCATTCCCCCCCCCACATCTCTAAATCGGCACTTTTTTTTTTTTTTTCTTTCATGGGAGATCAGAGATAGTACCATGAGTTAGGCGTTGTTGCAGCTGTTTCAATTTTTAATTTAACTTCAGTTAGAAGGAGAAAAAAAATACACATTTCAAGAAATAATGGAGAAATAACATTTTGAGTTAAATCAGGGACATGTGATGGAGAACTGTCAGAGAAAATTCTGTCATTAAATAGTGAAAGCTCCTGAATGCACACTGAGGCTTGTCTGTGTGTTGGTTGTTTTTCCTCTTACCTACATCTCCCTTATCTTATGGATATACCTTCCCTCCTCCTTCCCATCTTGTTCTCCTATTCAGTTCCACATAGTTTATGAGAAGACCATTTGGTACTCTGGATCATCCACTTTAGTTTTGCTTCGTTGGAAACAAATGTGCCTCTCTTTGTCTTCCCCACTGGCACCTGAGTCTGAAACGTTACTGCTAGTCAGGAAGCTGTACCTGCTGAGAGCATACACTTCTGCCTCCTTGCTTAATGTGAGAGCTGTTGTAGTGGAGGAATTAAAGTGGTTACAATCTGTCAAAATGTTCGTTCCTAGCTTTTGTAGTATTTTAGCTGAGAGACAGGAAAATCAAGATCTTACAGAATGTGTATTGGCAAATTCATTTACTTGCTGTGTACACTTAACAGGAATCTTGACTGCAAGGTTCATGAAATGTTGCAGTGCTTACATCTATAAAACACAATAGTGATAACTATGTGATAAAATGTATTTTCTCCTGCATTGAAAGTAGATCTTGTTAGGACTGATCTCAGACAGCATGCATGTCTTTTGATACATTTAACACCTACATATATTAACAGTTTATATTATTTCAGGAAAATTACCATGATGTTTATTTCCTAAAAACAAGGAATTTGAGCAAATTTAAGAACACAAGATGAGGAATGATTTATTTTATGTAAACAGTTGAAAAGCCTCCTTTTAAATCAATTGAAGATGATGAAAGAGTATTGGTGAAAAGAGAAGATTTTTTTTTCTTTACTTGGATTTAAGATGACTAATATTGAAACAACACATTGGAAATTTGCAGTAGTGTCTGAGCCAGTGGAACTAACAAAGGAAGTAGAGCTTCTGTATATGAAACACATGCAGATAGTTTCAAGATATATAGCAAGCTCTCAATGTTTCTTAACTCTGTTGAAATTAAGTATACAGCTTGTTTTGAAACAAGCTAGATTTCTAAAGGTAGCTTTGAATTATTACTTTAAATGTGCGTTAGTTTTCAGTTGGTTTTAGTTTCTATACCACATTTGAAATTTTTTTCAAGTAAATGTGAAACTTTTATGATACCAGAAATTGGTATCTTTTGTTCCTAGAGCCCATTTTGGAGAGTGATTCTACTCTTGCACGCAGCATAAGCCCCGTTTTATAGTAGATTTTTTTCCTCATTGCCTGACTAGATTCTATACACATGAAAAAACAGGTCTATGTAAGATCACACAGAATTACAGAATTAATAAGGTTGGAAAAGACCTTTGAGATATCCAGTCCAACTTATAACCTTACACCATCTTGCCAACTAGACCATGGCAGTAAGTGCCACATCCAGTGTTTTCTTAAACATCTCCAGGGATGGTGACTCCACCAGATCTCCAGGCAGCCCATTCCAATGCCCAGGCATTCCTTCTGTGAAGAACAGAGGAATCCCAATTCAGTCAAGATGAATCTCAATTTTCCATGAAGAATATTAATTGTACATTAACAACGTGTTTCTAAACATAATTTCATTTTTTCATATGTTTTCAATAACATTGAAAAAGAGTGGTTGTGGTTTGTGTTTTTGCAGGATAGGCATAATGCAACTGCTATTTTTGCCTTTTATAAAAGACATACTACCTCAATTAACTTAAATATTATTTTTTAAAGGGAAGGGAATAAAAATCTATGACATAAATTCTTGTGAGCAGCAAATTTGGCTGGTAGATGATCAGGCAAAAGAAACTAGTCCTTTTTCACACTTCAAGTATGAGGTACAGACTAATTATGTGAAGCTCAAAAACATGTGTCAAAGAGTTTTATGGGCCCCATTACCTTTCAGGTTCATAAAACACTGCCAACAAGCATGTCCCTCTCTCTCCTTTGGAGAATAAATAACTCAATTAATTTATAGGAGTCTTTCTATTTTGTGTGTAAAAGAAGAAAATGAAGGTAAATTAATCTGAATAAAATTGGATTTGTATTCAATTAATCTTGTGGGAATTAATATCAGAATAATGCTAATACCATCATAAAATTTTTGTTGCTTACACTTCATTGTGAAGAATGACAAACATAATTGTTTTCTTGGAATGGTAATGAGTACAGAAGTTACTTTCATGGACTAATGTAGGCCTTTGAAAGTTTGAACTAATCTTTGTACACATTTTTATTGCTTGGCTGATTCTTTTGAATTTTATCTCTTTCGAAGCTTCATTTGCACATAAAATCACAGTTCCCTTCTTCCATACATGCAGTGCAGATCTGGAGAAATGACTGACCATTTCACTAGGACCAATCCATGCTTGGTAAGTTCCAGTAAGTCTCAGATGAAATCCAGGGGAACATTTGTTGATTCCACGGTATCTGAGCCAAAGATGAGGAAGAAAATATATCTTTGAAGCTGTGGCCTGTTTTAATGCAGCAAACATATTTGTAAATTGAAATGATTCCAGAGAAAGGTTTTTTTGAGCACTTCTGTCACACCTCAAGCATTGTTTTGGGCTTCCTGGATTCAGTTCTCACCATCTCCTCTCTCAACAGTTTTACAGAATTTTTTTATGTTTATACTTGCTGCAGGGTAGAGTTGAATACTGTGTGTGGCTTCTGCTGCTGGCACTTAGCAGGTCTAGATACTGATGAAAAGTAAATAGGAGGAGTGCAACCACTGTGAGAGTCTGAAGATGGTAGAGAAAAGGAATACCTGTACTTTCCCATGTTTGTGGTTTGAGAAAAATGGCCCAAGTCATTTCAGGCTGTTAGTGTTTGCTGTCTGCAACTATCTTTGGGATGAAAGTAGAAGTATTTGGAGATCAGCTATATCAAAGGTGCTAAGTCTGTTAGAATTGATATGATTGTCTTCCCTATATTGCAGAGGTCATCCAGCAGAGCTACAGGTGCTGTCTCAGGCTAGTGGCCTGGTCTGAAGCCCAGATGATAGGTGGTGTTAGACAGAAGGGGTTTTTACTACTTTACTGAATATTTTGCTTAGAAAAAGGTGATCAGATTTTAGCCAGCAGCTGAGAAGATGTCCAGCAATGAGATGTCAAACTGTTGTATGGTTCAGTACTTTCAATGCCTGGCCAGCAGTCATAATCAAATGACCAGTCTTCCTGAGTTGCGTAAATGTATGTTTCTATACATGCACATTAAAACTTGACATCTAGGTCTCATAACTGTGTTTACAGAAAAACAGGTACTTAGCTAATTAGAAAATATTGTGTCAGATTCTCTACTGGAATATAATTGGTTTGACCTCATTTTTAAAGAACAGTACACTTATTGAAGTAGAAGAAAAGCTATTGATATTTTCTTTGACTGTATTGACATGGGAACAAAAAAATAGGGTAAGGCTTAATCTTCACTGAATCCCACTGCATCTTTTGTTCTTCAGCTATGTAATTCTTCACTTAGAAGACTGATGGTAAAAAACCCATAATAATTTTGGTTATCTTGTTTCATTGATCAAGTTATTAGAACTTGCAATGAAAAAGAAATAATGACAGAAAGGGATAAAGTGGTAACTTACTGTTTATACTTCAAGGCTCCCTTTTGCAAGAGTTTCCTGATATATTTAGGTGGATTCTAGTCACAGCTACCAGTGAGTGACTGAAGAATTTATTTTAAGCTGCAATTGTGTATTCTTGACCACTAATACATGTGAACGGACCAACAGTTAATAATTGTAATTAATTTTCACATTGATAATTACTTAAAAATCTACTGAACTTGAATACATTTTATTTCAATGCTTTGCTGGTAATTTTCAAACAATCTACTGGCAACATCAATTATTCCCAAAGTTGAAGCCATTTTTCACTACAAATGTTACGATTTTTTAAACAGCTGTTTCCCCTCCTGTTTTCCACATAGTAAAGTTAAGTGTACAGCTGCTTCCTACTAAATGGAAAGTATTAAGAATTTTCTTTTACATAAAAGCAGATAGCTGTTACAATAGTCTCTGTATGTAGAATTTGTTGTTTGGCCGGTTTCCCTAGTTTAGAACAAATGACTTGATCATGGCATTTGCAGTATGAGCCTGGGGTGTTTTGTGTTGAAGCATAGGGTCTAAAGAGTATCAAAGGATGCGTTGTATCTAATGCTTGAAGAAGCAAATGCATTAGGGTGAACATATCTCCTTTAGCTTGCATATTAAAATCATGCTGATGTGTTATCTCTAAGAAAAAGTGCAACACCAAGGGATGATTAGTGAAGACTGAGAATAGAATGGGATCAACTACAGTTAGATGAAGTACAGGATCATATGAGGTTCATTGAGAAGATGATGAGAAGTGATGCTGCTTCTCCACTTGGCTTGGCCCTAGTGAGGCCACATCTAGAGTATTGTGTTCAGTTCTGGTCTCCACAGTTCAAGAAAGACAAGGACCTACAGGAGAAGGTCCAGAGGAGGCCACAAAGATGATAAGGGGTCTGGAGCATCTCTGCTACGAGGAGAGACTGTGGCAGCTGGGCCTGTTTAGTCTGGAGAAGGGGAGACTGAGAGGGGATCTCATCAAATATCTCAAAGGCCTGTGCCAAGAGGATGTGCCAAACTCTCTTTCATGGTGCCAGTAACAGGATGAGAAGCAATGGCAAAAAATTGAAAAACAAGAAGTTCTACCTCAACATGAGGGAGAATTTTATGACGGTGGCAGAGTCCTGGAACAGGCTGCCCAGGGAGGTTGTGGAGTCTCCCTCTCTGGAGACATTCCAAACCCACCTGGACACATTCTTGTGTAACCTGCTCTGGGTGACCCTGCCTTGGAAGGGGGCTGGAACAGAAATTCACCCAAGGGCCCTTCCAACCTTAAGTATTCTGTGATTCTGTTTCTTAATTATCAGCATGAATTTCTGCAGTAAAATGAAAGATCTTCTATCATCTTCCAGCAACAGGGATCCTTGGCATGGCAGTTAGTTGCAGGAGAGCTGTGAATCATTACTGGAATTGTGAAAAAGATGCGTGACCCCATGGTGAATGAGAAAATAGAGAAGTGTTAATGTCACTATAGACAGCATTGTTTAGACTTGATTAGCAAAGCCATGTATAATTTCTCTTATTCAGAAATTCATACTGAACTAGGGAGAAAAATGATTGGATATTCAGACAAAGGGAATGTCCCTTCTAGAAATGAAGTTGAAAATTGTTAATTGTTTCACTTGTTTGGTCAAACAGCAACTGAGAGATATAAAGTACACCAGAAGAAGAAAAAAAAAAAAAAGGTAATTAAAAAAAAGTGTAAGTGTTAGTTCAGGATTAAGTGGAAGTGGAATTTAATTGATTTAGAAACAGGATTTCATTACATAAGAGCCTGTGATACCAAGGCACTTGATTTGATTACTTGAAGAGATCTCATGTAGACTTTTGTTTGTCTGCTGACTCTCTTGGTCAAATTGGTTTCAGACAGATAGCTTCCTTGAGTGCTGTGGCTGGCGTAAGAATGTGTAGGATCATGTGGATAAGATTACTCGTTCCAGTAAGTCTTCACTAAATCATGGAATTACCTGTGGATTAGTGTCTTCATCTCCTGGTATCTCTGACAAGTTGATTAGCTCCCTTGGACTGTTCAGTAATGCTTTTTAAGTTCACATTTTGAATTACAGATGGAATGACTTCTGTTCATCAATATTGTATGTTTTTATCTGGGGAAGTAGGACTTCCCCAAATGAGTCCTGGGAGAGATCCATGTCTTTAGTGTAACATTTCTTCTGTTGAGAAGACACATTTAGGTACCCAGAGTTGTCCTGATGTAATTTATTTATCATTTGATGGGTTACTGTTCTATTTAGTTCAATTCTTTATTTATGCTGAAACACAGGAACAAATTTACTTGATTGCATCAGCCGTTTATTCAGCCCAGTACTCAGCCCAGTACAGCCCAGTAGCTGCAAATGTGTACTTAGGGAAATCTATAGGGCTATTGGACACTTGTCTCTAAGATCTCCATTCCCAAGTTGACAGAGGGTCTGGGGTTGAATGATATTTGGGGGCATTTAGTAAATGAAAATTTATTTCTATTAACTCCATTTAGCATGGATGTTGAGAAATTAAGGGTTTTTTTGACTCCTGTATTTCCTGGGGACACTGGACTCCACTGTAACTAGTGTGATTTAGAAGGCAATACTGTGCCATAAATTGTGTACTGCGACAATGGGCAACAAAGCATAGGAATTGGGAAAACAATGATTAACTGTGACATTAAAGTGATTTAATATGGGTTTTGTTTTTTTTTTCCAGTATGACTGATATCTGGTTTGTTAATTCATCATCACCATTTTTATCACACACATAGCTGAAGTCTGGAATAGATAATGAGAATATATAATACTACATTTTTAAATGGAAATACATGATGATGAGAATATCAAGCACTCATATAATGTATTCCAGATCTTCTCCCTTTCTTTTGCTAAATAGAGAATAGCATACTGTGTGTTTGTGTGTTTGATAAAGTAATTCTTATAAACTGGTTGAGATTAAATTCTGTTCTATAGCCCTCTCTTACCTTTTTCTGGTCAGTTCAGAAACAAATTTTTTGTGGCCATAAGGAAGCATTCAGTTTTGTAAGAATTTGTTACAGCATTCTTTTAATTTTTTAATAATACTTCTGAAGATAAACAACATGAAATATTTTTTAGCTAAAATTTTAAACAATACCTCTGTTGAAAGTCAGCAGGAGAAGAATGGTGGACTTCACTAGAATTCCTTAAAGTTGAGATTATGCAAAACTGATTGAAGTCACTTTTCAACTCAAAGATGTTGAAGTGAATCCCTAAATCTATACTGTCCCCCTGGTATTACAATGAGTAATGAACACTCCGTATTTCACTTGCCTAGTTGATCAAAGAAGTGGATTTCAGAAGGCTCGTTGAGTTTCTGAAGGCTTCATCTTTCTTTGCTGAAATAGGGACTGTGATTAGCTTCAGAATTCTGTCTCTTTAATCAATGTGACTTTTATAAACTCCAGTTTATTTCCTTTTAGTAGACAATACTGTAGGATTTTGTGGTTTTAATGTTATAGCTTCTCAACAATTTTTAAATTAAAAATTTGCCCAAATATCCAGATTAAAGGAGCACTTTAGATTATGATTAAATTCTTTCACTTAGTAAGCAGATTTGAGTCAATTGAGAGGTGATTATTCGCAACTAACATCTGTCAAACACTGGCAGTAACATAATCCTTATGCAAAAGCTTATTACATTGACCTTATAGTCAGTGGGTTTAAGAGATACATCCTTGGTGAAAAATCACATCAGAAATGTTCTTTCTGATTGGCTTAACAATACTGTTCCTATTAACTTTATGGTGTGCTACCTAAGGAATAATTAAACCAGATGGTGTATTAAACCCAACTGAAAGAATAAAGATATTTTTACTTTTAAGTTGATCAAAATTAGGTAAAACAACATATGTTCATATGCATTACAATTCCTTTAACTACATATTAACTGCTTTCCTTAATATTCTTCCTGGTGATTTGAGAGCTCTGCCTCTTGAAAAAAAACCCAACAAAACAAACCCAACAAAAATCCTCTTTGAATTCATTTTTTTTCAGACTCGCCAGTCACACATACTCCTGTGCTGCTTTGTGTTTTATGTAATTTAAATAAACAGTTTGCATACTGCAGAATCCTCAAATTACGTGAAACAGTATGCAGGCTATTTTGGGCCACATTCAAATTGTAAAAATTAGGGCAGGTACATCCAAAAAAGGGATGTGGAGATTGCCTCTAAAGAAGCACAGCTTGTACAAATGAGCAAATTACATTTAATGCAACAGATGTTGAGGAGGGAATTACAAATACTCCAGTTCCTGTTATATTAGTCCTGACTTGCCATCATTTCTCTTTAGCAGTGCCATGCAGGGCTAATAATACAGAATAACACACCGCATACATGATGACTGAAGTCTCTCTGCTGCCCATAAATGGAGCTGTTATTTTTATTCTTCAAATAATTACTACGTTATTTTTATTCCCCATTATTCCCCAAAGCATAAAACTCTATTATGCTTACTTTTTTCATACCAGTAACTCTTTTCATACACTGATGGTATTTTCCTCCTAAAGATTGTCTGATGAATGGAATGCAGCTCATGGAAATATGCAGTCCCATTGCCTGAAATGATATAAAATTAAATGAGAGTGGAAACACACAAATGAGATTTATGATCATAAGGCATTATGGAATAATGTTTTATCTTCACAGCTGCTCCTTATCCAGGTGTTGTTAAAAGCACTAAAAATATTCATAAAATTAAGTTAACTGTATCTTGATTTTGTGAAGGATTCTGAATAATGTGCTTTCATTAGCTTGATCATTTTATATGCTTCTGTCTTCCTAGTGTAAATTACTTCTTAGTCACAACTACCTGTTCAAACAACTCATAGAACAGTGTTAACAGTGAACATCTCTTCTTCTGACTGGATGAGCCATACTTTTTTCTGGGAGAGCTTCAGTTGGTTGAAGCGGGAGAGAAAAAATATCTTAATATATTATCTATAATTGCCTATTATATTCCTTAGCTCTAATTTTTTTCTAGTTATAATGAAGTCCATAGCATCAGTTGTCAACCAGTCTAACAATGTTACTGTTATAAAGTACAAAGATTAATTTAAACAAAAAGACTCTTGGTCTTTTGTTCATGTCTAAATGGAGAAGCAATGTGATAAAAGATAAATCAATGTACTTTACAGGTATGGTGATTCCTATGAATATGCCAAGCAGGACATTCATCTGAGTGTTTATATGAAGGCATTTGTATTAGCAGAGTTAGCACACAGATAGCGTAATACCAAACAAGTAACTGTTGCTATTGGTATGTGGAAAAGAACTTTATTATACTGGATTTAATATTCATTTCAGTGGAGGAGTAATAGAGTCAGTCAAAGCTAAACCTAATGAAACTAACATTTCAATTTGATGTAGGATGTTGCTGCCTTATTTTTATAATGCTTTGAACACTTTTATTGAATTCTATATCTTCACTGTGCTTCAGTCACAAGTCTGCATTACAGAATCATAGTTTTTTTGGAACAGTTGGTATTGGAAGGGGCCTCTGAATTCATCTGGTCCAACATCTCCACTCGAGCAGGTCCATCCAAAGCTGATTGCATATGATTATGTCCAGATTATTTTTTTTTAGTATTTCTAAGGATGAAGTCTCCACCTATACCAGTACCCAGTTACCGTTACAGTAAAAAAATTGTTTCCTGATGTTCAGAGGAAACCTCCAGTGTTTGTACCCCATTGCCTCTGTCCTGTCATTGGGTACAACTGAAAGGATCTTGACTCTGTTTTTACTCACTCCCTTGATCAAATTGTATTTGATATTGAGGTATTGATCAAATTCCCTTGAGACTTCTCTTCCCTAACATGAGCAGGCTGAGCTCTCTCAGCCTTTCCTTGCAGGAGAGAAACTTCAGTCCCTTTACCATCTTCATGCCTTCTCTGACCTGTCTACAGTATGTCCATGCCTTGTATTGAGAAGCCCAGAACTGGACACAACACTAGCTGTGTCCTCACCAGGGCTGAGTAGAGGGGAAGGATCACCTCCATCAACCTGCTGTCCACAATCATCTGCTTTGGCCCAGGATACCATCAACCTTCTCTGCTGCAAGGGTGCATTGTTGGCTTATAGTCACGTTGTTGCCTACCTGTTCTGCAAAGGTGTTTTCCAAATGATTTGTTTCCAGATGATTGGTGTACAACATCTACTGGTGCACTTCTTGTTGAACTTCATGAGGTTTCTGTCAGGCCACTTCTCCAGGCTGTTGAGATCTGTCTGGATGCCAGCATGACCTTTGGCATATCAGCCACTTCTCCCACTTCTGTGTCACCTGCAACTTTGCAAAAGGAACACTCTGCCCTATCATTCAGATCATTAGTGAAAATGTTACAAGGGACTGGACCCCTGGTAGATCCCCACTAGCTGTTGTCTTCCAGCTAGGATTTGTGCCACTGATCATGACCCTGTGGGCCTGGATGTTCAGCTTTTGTTCAGTTCACCTTACTGTCTGCTCATCCAGCCTATACTTCAACAGCTTCTCTGTGACGGTCTTGAGGGAGAAACTGTTAAAATCTTCACTGAAGTTAAAGTAGACAATATCCATTGCTCTCCTATAGTCTGCCAAGTCAGTAAGTTATTTCTGGTTAGAAAAGAGACCTGCTCTTTTTGTTGAGCATGGATTATTGTGGCTTAGAACAGTTGACTAAGACTTGAAGGTGAAACTTTGATAGAGAAGGATGCAGAAGTAAGCTATAAAAAGAAAGAAGACAATGCCAAATTTTGCCTGCCTAGAAATCCCTAAAAATAAGAAATTCTTCTGTAGAAGAAGAAATGTTCTTTTAATGTAATTTGAAGAAATTTATGGGTTTAGCCTACACAGAGATTCATAGAACTGGTAAAAGGCTGTATGGAAAATCTTTGCCCAAGTCCTTGTTTAATTTGACAATGATAAATGCTTGGAAAAATCTGGAAATGTGTTGTAGAAATCTATGAAATTAAGCAATTCTCAGGGATTCTCCTACTCACATGCTTTCCTTTGCAGCTGATATCCTCAAGTACAAGTCTTCTCTTTTCTACTTAGAGAGATCTCCGGACATATCTCAGGATTACTTACCACTAGTGCATTTTCAAGCCAGTAGGTAAAGAAATGAAAAAACTGTAAAAGAGCTACAGATAATAACAAGTCCACAAAATACACCACAAACAAACAAAACATGACAAAACAAAAACCAAACAAAACCCAAAACAAATTAAAAAACCCCACCCAACAAAGCAAACCAAAAATTACACCAAAGTACAAAGTTTGCATTTTGAGGATATGCTTGAAATCAATCCCTCACATTTTGTTGAGGCACCCTAGAAATGTTAGTAGAGATAGAATTAACTAAAGCCTTCAGAAATTATGCTAAAAAAATGTATTGGAATTATTTCATAATTCCATGTAACTCTCCTAGAATTCTGCATTAATATGAATCTGTATTAAATTCAGCAAGACCTTTTCAGAAAAGTTTGACCTTGTGGTACTCTTAAACAAGAAATCTTGTCCCATGTTATCTTTAGTTATTAGCTAAGAACCCAGTGGTTCTTATTGCTGCCATGATCAAGGAAAGCATTCAGCAGTCTAAAAGGAACAGGGTATATTGCAAAATTGTTTCACACTTGCACACTGAAATAGCTTCTTTCAAGCTAGTTTTTCTCCCTTGCCTTAATTTCTCAGTTTCTTTTATCCGTTCTGTTCACTTACTTATGTTAGTCTTATGTTAGCTTTCTCTGTAAAGGATTTGACACAAAATACTCACATGAAAGATACAACATGTATTCTATAGCATTAAGTGCTGCATAATTCTGCCCTTTATAGTGTCTCAAAGTAGTTGAAATGTAAACAAATAAAGCCAATGCAAGCTTATTCTCTACAAGTGAGTAACACTGACTTCAAATAGACTCCTCTTGATTTACAAAAACAAAGGTTGTTTTTAAGATATGACACGTGTAAGCAAGAGGAAGAAAAATAGTGCACGGTAGCAGAGTAAATATCAAGAATTTTCTTTTAAACTCCATTTTTGAAAACTGAACTAGTGAGGGGATAATTGTTGCAGTCTGTTTACCAGAAACTAGTACTGTCAACAGTATACAAGTTTTCCATGTCACAGAACAATGAGATAAAGAGAAGAATAAATGCAGTAAAACCCCAAGGCTAGCATGAGAAGATGAGGAAGAATTAGTATAACTTACTATAGAGATATTTGATTCTTTCATTCCAGGTATTCAGTCTTATGTATAAGATAAGGTGAAGGTGGCAAATTGAATGCTAAATATGTTTTTTGATGCTCTTGGATTAGAAGGGCTGGGGACAGCAAATCTTGAATAACAAGCGTGTTCCCCGACTTACTGGCACAGAAGTAGTTCAGTGAAAGTTCCACATAGAAGAACTCATTAAAAATATTTATTTTTAAATGAAAGATCAGAAAAATCCTTCTATAGTTATCTCTGAATTCCCTAGCTTTGTCTCAAATACCTGAAACATCATCAATCAATTCTTTCTATATTGGAAAGCTGGAAATACTTCAGTGGTATAGAATGCATAGAATAATCAAACCGATAAGATAATGTTCTCATTTCGAGATAACACTTCAAAATTGAACTCGGGGGTAACAGTATAAGAAATTCTCCTGAGGGAGACCAAGGTTCCAAATAGTCTAGTATTTTATCTCTGACAGTGGCTGGAGAACATTCAAGCCTGATCATATACTGCAGTCTGGAGTCTCTTGTTGTGATTTATTTACCCTGAGCATCTGTGTCCATATCTGCTATCCCCGATAGCAGGGAAGTCCGAGGATCCAAATACATATGAAAAGTTACTGCCTTAAGAGCTGACTTCCATGCTATCTGAACAGCACTATAGCATTCCCCCATTTATGTGACAACATAGGCTAAATATTACAAAGATGTTCTTTTGAGTTAAAACAATTTGAACACATATTTCCAAACATTTGCATAATAGTGTAACTAGGAGAAAATTATCTATTCTTGTTTCACATAAATATTCACCGGTTTGTTTTGTTCAGTTTCTTAAGGCCTAATACTTCTACCACTGATACAAAGTTCTTTCTTTAGTTCTTCCTTGGCTGGAGATGGAGATACATGAATTCTTGAGACATATAGCTGCCAACAAGTTATACTCTTTTGAAAGAGCCTTAACAGGATGCCTGAGCTTCTTGTCCTTACGTTATCTTGTACCCTGAATATTTTATAGTTTCTCAACATTTAACTTGATTTTTAATATTGGTGAAGTCTAGAAACTGATAGAAACTGAAGTCAATGGTGTTTAAGTGTAAGAAAATTTACTGGTTTGGGGTTTTTTTTGGCACGATTTTCTGAAGTTCATCAGGGCAGCTATAAAGTCCCTTTGATTGGAAGAGACTATAAATAGCTAGATTTTCATAAGTTTTTGAAAGCAATCTATATTCCCACCCCCAACCTTCTTCTGCAGATTCTATTAGTATTTGCAAAATCTTTTCTTACGAAAAAACTGAACCACTTCAAGTTCTTAGTCTTCAGGCTTTGTACTTCAGTATGAAAATACACACTGCTAAAAACACAGCTGTAGTCACCTTCATATTATCATAAAGAAAGCTTCTTCTCAGAAAGGTTCACTGACTTTTTTGACTCTTGATGTAATATTTTCCTTTATAGTGGCAAGTGATGAAATTGATCTCAAAAGAGATGGAATTGATTCAAATGATAAAAATGATGTAAGAGAGTTCTGTGTCAAGGTCCAACCTAACCTTCTCTTAGTTAAACTCTGACAAAGAGGGGTAGCAGAGGAACCTTTTTCCCGTGATTTTTACCTTTCCCGGTGAACGAAAATGTTACATATAGCCCATTTGCATTATTTTCAGTGAGCCAATTCTCCCATAAGCTATTGAGAACAATTGAAAAAAAAAATCCAACAAAAAATGCATTCAGATTTCCAGGAAAAAGTTGCAATATTAAAAGTTCCTGTCACTATTTTGCTGTAATGAACAATACTTTAACAATGTGCCCTAAATACATGACTAGAGATTACTTTAATTTGAAAATCCACACTGGTTCAAAAGAGATGGTAATTTCATTCAACCTGAAGTGTTATTTACTTTCTGAACTGGTTCCTGAATTACTGATGTATGATGCCAAAAGGTAAATTATTTTGAGCTAGATTTAATTTGAATTTCCTTGCATTTTTTTTGTTTGACAGAGGATTTCTCATTCATCTCTTTTCTTCATTTTGAGGATCTTGCTCTTTTAATAATTGTGTTGCCTAATGCCCTAATCTGTTTATTACACTATAACTTATCTTGAACAATGCTGCTTCTGTTCAAAATAAACAGATTTGGTATGTCTGTTAAATAGACTTATGTGTAGTAGGATGCCTTACCATCTAGAAAAGCTTGGAGGTTTCTAAATGCTTAAGAAATTATAATGCCAGTAGATTTAGCATTTGTATATCTGCAGGCTCATGCTTATTCAGTTGTATCAAGGCAGCTTAAGCTAATATCTAATCTTCTTATGGAATAGTTCTTCCTGTAACAACAACAGGATTGTGCATAACAAGCTTGAACAACCATGTGGCTCTACTCTTGTGTGAAAGGGAGGGAGGGAGGAGTTGCTTAACTATTTTTTCTTTGCCAAATGTTTGATTATCCTTGCATAGGAAAGCCCAAGAGTCTTGCTGTGGTGCCATGTAATCAACTCAGACAAACCAAGAAGTCCTGAAGGAATCATTGTCCACCCTGGTGCTCTCCTTTATGCCACTTACCCATCAAAGCGGGAATTAAACAAAAGTGGCTAAAAAATTATTTTGGTTCTATAGCTTAGGTATATATGACAGTGGAAAAAGCTGGGTTGCATTCAGTTATCCATGTATTAGAAAGGAAAATGACTAAAAAAACCAGCAATGTTTTCCTGAAAAATTACATTAATTACATACTGATACTCTTGTTTCTGACAAAAAGAAAAACTACTTATGAAGCATGAGGTAGAAATCTAAATGGAATTATATTATTTCAAATTCATACTTTGTAGAAAAAATTAGGGAACTTAGCTGTATGCAGAGATTCAGCTCACTGCTCATTTTGCTCAGCATTTTCAGTTGTATTCTACTGGTAGAATTCCCTTAGGCTTCAAGGAAAAATGTAGATAGATCCTCTCTAGTGGAAATGATAAACCAAAGGAGTTCATCACTAAAGCAGCAACATGCATTGCTAGAAATCTGGAAAGAATTTCAAGGGGTGGTGTAGGGAGAAAACAGTGTGCGGAATTGGATAGCTTTGGCTTTTTGGGAATGCAAAAGATAAAGTAAATTTCTCTTTTGTGCATTTCATTGATCTCATTGATGAGCTGAAATAACATCACAACAAAGAATAATCTACCTTCTCATCTATCTGCAGATATTGTCTTCTCTTTGACAAGTAATGCAGCTAAAAGTGTCCAGGGAGAAAACCATTAACTTTCCCATGCAGCTCCTGATCAGGTTCATTATGATCTTGCAAAATAAAACTACTTAATCTTGTCCTCCTTGTTGCTTCATACACAAACCCTGTGGTTTTTTCCTGCCTCTGTTTTATAAATCCATACTCATTTTTTACTGTGCTGAAACTATACTAAGTCATTTTACTGTAGGATGTTAAGTTATAAAATCGTTAAATATCTTACTTAAATTGAGAAACAAATAGAGCATAGTATGAATTTTCATGGGGTTTTTTTTTGTAAGCTGTACTACTTTGATGGGAAGTCATAGGTTTGTGATAAAACAGATTATTTCTTTCATTAATGAGAAATGTATAACACATGATACATGTGTTTTTTTCTAGTGTTAGATAAGAAAGGGAAATATCATGCTATCTATGAAGTAACTTAAATGCTTTTTCCCTTATTAAAAATATGAAAAATAAAATCAAAGATTTTGTTTATCTATTTGTGGTAGAGTTCCAAGATTTTTTTCCCATTTTTCATACAAATCCAAACTGAATTTTTCATGTTTTTTAGGAAAAAAGGAAAACATTTTCATATAATGGCTTGAAATGTTCAATGTAGAAATTTCTCAGTGTAGGATAACTGCCAAGAAAAATACTGACACTAGAAGGAGGCTTTTTTTGTTAAATGCATATTTTGCATATGCCACCTTATCTTGTTCATAATTTTTCTTCAAATTAAGATTTTTATCCTCTACCCAATGCATAATTAATATAACAAAGTTACAAAAAAACCCCAACAAACAATCAAAACAAAAACAAAACCAAAAACAACCAAAACCCCAAAACCAAAACAAAATGCAGGCAAGAAGCCTCTTGAAAGCAGATATTTAACATAATTTTTTCTCTTCTTCTTACTGGGCACTAATCAGGCATCATTTTACATGTAGGATCACCTTAATTTAAATAAAACACAGTCACAATGTGCAAAACATGAGCAACATCATCACAATTATTGCTTCATACAGCCAGCTTACTTTCAGTAAAATATTACTTGATTTTCTCTTAAAAATGAATTTACCAGGTTCACCCAGGTTGTTTCATTTTGTTCATAATTCAGTTGGGCATGTAAGCAGTTTAGAAGGCTGCAGAAAGCTTATCAAGAAGCTTTGGAATCATGGAATCACTATGTTTAGAGTGCCTACAGAAAAGCTATTTGCAGCTTGCCTGACCTCTCATTCATGCAGTATTGCTGTATCTATCTCTTCTACTCCCAGCTTTTGTTCCTTTATTTCAAACACACTTAATTATATTTTATTCTTATCACCCCATTGAAGGGAAAGGATAATAACACATCCATTAGACTTTAATAAACTGATTATAAAAGCCAGAAATCCTAAAGGAATATTTACAAGATGAATAAGTTTTATTTAAATGTATGGCTTCTTGGATCTTGTCATATCCTAATACATCTTTAGAGCTGTAACTAAAAAACAGCAAATGGTCCTAATGTATTAAATATGAAAGGAAACTATGATAGAGGGATTAAAATTATAGTCAAACTCCCTCTATTTCTCATTAAAAAATCATTAATTGCTCTAGGCGGTTCGTTGTTATTAGTAGTTGAGATCTCTTTTATTTCTTTGGTTTTGCAGTTTGTAACTCAGATATCTTTCTCAAATTACTTTCAGTGGGATGAATTACAAATATAATGATTGATTATTTTTTCTTGAACTTCCAAAATTCAAAGAATTAAATCTTTGAATGTTCCTATTTTTGATTCCTATTTCATATTAGATAAATGAGAATTTAACATCCAAATAGAACAAACGTTGCATGCATACTTCTGCAAATCTGGGCTTGTCATTGTTACAGAGAAAAGAGGGGCAGCATATTGACCAAAGATGGACCAACCACACCATGAGAGTTTAGATGCTAGACCACACAGCACTAGCATAAAGATAAGATTTTTTTTTTTAATAGAGGATCTAGTATAGCTTCCTCTTTCCTTTCTAATAAAAATAAAAATGAATAAACTTTTAACAACAATGAAAAACCCACCAAAATTGATAAAATGATCCTCTTTTTAGATAGCACATGATGAACTATTCAACCTAGTTCAAGAAGGAATCTAGGATATAGAAAAGTGGATTAAACTGAAACCATGTTTGTTCTTTATATGGAAAATGTAAATATTGTTAATTCTAATAAAAATACAATCCTCTTCTAAATCCTCACAATTTACAATCCTCACAATTATCCTAAGTCTATCCATAGCTTAGGATAGCTGTGGAGGGGCCTCCACACCAGCAGTGCTTTCTGTATCTGTTAGGAGCAGAATTGCTCTTACAGAAGGTGAACCTGGCCATTGTCAGCAGCATGGTGCTACACGAGATGAATCGCCAGTCTAGTAACTTTCTTCTTATGTTGCAAATAAGAGAGATGCTTTATAGGATTATAAGGAGATAATAGGATGATAAAGTGAGAAATCTTCTGAGGTGATAGAGGTCAGTTGGCTTAAATTTTCTCTCACTCTTGGTGTTAACTGAATATATGGGATGCACATCTGAAAGTGTAACAGTGTCAGAAGAAAGAACAGATGTCAGATTATTTTTGAATTTCTGCAGTTTTATAAAGTTCTTGAAACCTTTTGAAGTTTTCCAAGGTTTGATTCAAATTACAGTGGTTGCAAATTCTATCACTTTTATGTTGCTCTCTGTTATTTTTCCTCTCTTTTATATATATATATATATAATTTTTTAATATAATACTTGAGTCCAAAGATCATTTCAGGGATGATATATGTATTTTAGTTTTGTAGACCTCCACATTTCCTAGCTTTTCTTTCCTGACAAGTTCCATCATGCTGACCTATTGTTCCTATTCACTTTAACTATATGTATGCTGTGCTTCTTAGCAGTGCACCAGAGATATAATAGGGTTTTTTTCCTCATCTTTGCAAGGCTCAGCTGAAAAACTGGACCCAACAGTAACCTGTCTCAAAAGCTTATATAATCTCATCTCATTGTTAGTGTAATATAAAGAGTCTTCTAGTATAATTTCACATTTCAGTGAGGTTAATTCTAGTCTTTCATTAAACTGCCATTGTGATCTAAGATTCTAATGGAAATTTAGAAATATTTCATCACCTGCATATTTTCAGAACCATAGCTATTAGACCAGAAGTGATAGTTTCTTGTATAAGCATGAAGAATTCTTTGAACATTTATGCTAATTGATTTTTTAAAAAAATATTTAAATTTGAACTACATAATGTTTGCATTTTATGTTTAGAAATGAGATTCTCTCTAATCTTTTGCTGTCCAGAAAAGAACACAAGTTCCTTAAAGAAGGTTTCTTAATATGAAAGTAAACCTGACTAGTCTTAATGATACCGTGAGTTAGGAAATACCGTCAGGACCTCCAATTAGGGAAGGAACAAAAGGTTTGGAGATGTTTAGAATAGCAAAGACAAGTCATGAGAAGATAAAGAATTTGTGACTAGAACAGAGAAGTGAGTCAGATGTGAGGCCACTCTATGAAGGTGTATCACTGGTTTCTTTCATTGAAAAGGCATAATAACACAGATGTGGAGCAAGTGCACAAAACAGAATTCATAGCTGTGATGGTTTTCTGCTGCACTTTTGTGAAGCTTAGCTTTTTTATTTTTCTTTGCTCCTTCTTGGGCAGATGTACCATGTTGCCCCATTTGAAATCAGGTTTTCTTGGGAGAGGAGGAAGGAATATGGAAGATGTGGCTCCGTGGAGTGCGAAGCTGCAGATCTGGGCAGGCAAGAAGATAAGATTAGGAGAGCAGTATGCATTCCCTAAGGCATTCATTGTGTATGCTGCTGTTAGTAATATAAGCAGATGCTGCTACTCATTAATGTCTCAGGTCCTGGGTTCTGCATTGTTAAAGCTCTGTACCAGATGCTCAGCAAAAAATATTCCTCAAGAGGAAGGGCTGTGACAAACCTGAACACTGGTCTGTTTATGCTGTGGTCCAAAGTGGCTCTAGCCTCATAGTCTTGCTAAAAATGATGGGGGTTTTTGAACATTTTTGACATGCCAGGAACTGTGCTTTCTCTAAAAATGCGCACTAAAAATTTACATAAAATGGATGCAGAAAGTAGGAAAAAAAAAAAAGGCCAAGATGGATATTATTCTTGTCAAATGGCATCAAATTCACACTTGAGCTTAATTGTACTTAATGGCTCAGAAGGAGGCTCTAGTCTTAGTGACTGACAGAAACCCAGTGACTGTGACTATTAAAAATAAATTCTTAGGTTGAGTCCAATTTAAATTAGAATAAACAATCTCTTATTTTCTTATTAAGTGATGAAGGTTTTAATGAGCTCATTAAAACCTTCATCACTTAATGAGTTAATGAACATTCCTTTACAATAGAGTCCAATTGTTATGATATAAATATTTTGTTGCTCAACACATACAGGTTAAATACGAGTCTAATAAATGGTTTCTGCACCTTGCATGGTCAATGGAGAGATTCCCTGTAATTTCAAGGACATTTAACTTCCTCTAGACACTATAGTACGTTTCCAAGGGTATTTTGTCTTAAAACATACAAAATTAACAGTAATTAAATAATTCTAGAGGCCCTTGAATCTTAAAATTTCTTTCCAAATTATGGAGAATCTTTGTTTAAAAGTGGTGGAAAGGTAACTGTGGTCTGGGTTTCTGCCATTCTCCTCTGTCCCCTTTAAGGAGTTTGGTAAAGTCTTATTTTTAGCCTTCTGTGTTTTGGAGTCAGATATACTTTTAAATAAATAACCTTCTTGTTATTGTAAAATCCAACAATGTTTACATTCTTTTCATAAGGAGGAGACTGTTGATGGACTGTTGGGTTGTCCAGTGTGGTTGGAGAAGAGATTTTCGTCCTCCAATCCATGGTCACTGCTGGAGTTTGATAAATGTTGATTCTGTAAATAAACCCTCCTCTTTTCTGCCTCGGACATCTCAAGGTGTGGGTGTGAATTCTTTATGTCGTGTGCGACAGGTAACAAGTTCATATTCCTGTTACTCATCAGAAAGTGCTCAATTTCCTAATTTGTGGAAAGACTCACAGATCTTCATCCCTTGGAGCCTTGAAGTATCTGGCTGTATTCTGTCGGTTAGTGCATCTCATGTTGTCATTGGTATAGTAAGATTAAATCACATTTTTGGTGCTTTCTTCTAGCATTAGCTTTAGCTTTGTAAAGATGATGTGAATCTATTACATGTACGATTTGGGTAAGATTTTACTGAATGACACTTGCTGCTCAAACAGCAAGATAGTACATTAATAGTCATCATACATTATGTTCTCAAGCTAATCTATTCATAGGATTTCAGCTGAAGATCGCTTAGCTTCTCAGTCAGGCTTTAATTACTTCAGAGGCTTACAAGGAATCTATGAATCTAATAATTCAGGGGGCTTGAAACTGGATTATTCAAGGATTATTGGTTGTCTGCAGTTACTTGTAATTAGCCACCTGACTTTGGCTTTTCTGTCTCTAGGGGACAGAACCTATCCATCTTAATATTGCACAGGACTGAGACTCAAGTCCTGTTAGCATAGCTCTCTGAGCTGTGAGTAGAGCATACTTTAAAAGGCACTTGACTTATCTGTGTGTAAGTTTCTCTGCTGGTAGCACTGGAGATCATGATGCTAAACCTCCTTTGTAAAACATTTTGTGAGCATAGTAAAAAGCTCTGCGTAGGACCAAGGACTTTTTTATCACATCTAGTTAGCAGAAACAGATCAACTAGGAAAAACAGTTAAACAGAGAAAATAAATACCTTGATAAACTTGATGTATATAAACCACTCTTGATAAGAAATTTATATCAATGTTAATGAAGCCAATCTCAATTAAGGGGACAGTTAGTGTTGAAAGTATTTTTAGCTGCTGATAGGAGCTAATTTATCATCCATCACTGTACTCTACGAGAATCACAAATATTGTGCATTAAATCAGTATTAGGCATAAATGTTATAAGAACCCAGCATGTATAGGCCAGCACTGATGCTCTTGCAAAGCCTATATTTATAACTTCACCAAACAGTCAGCTCACTGCTGTAGTGTGTGTACTTCAAGCAAGCTATATGGTTCAGTGATTCTTTCTCACAACATTTTAGGTAGAAGTACCTAAGCATGGGAGACAGTAATGAAGCAAGGAAAAGGGGTAGCTGATCCCACCTGAATTGATTGATGTACAACAGAATTTTCTTTAACTATGAGGCTGTCTATTCACTGATGGAAAGTACCTATTATTTGCTGCACAGCTGTCTTACCAACACATTGCCTTTTTTTTCGTCTGCATAAGATGTAAAAACACATAAAGCTACCTGATATCATCTGAGCAATAGATAAGCTTGGCTGTCTGCTAGAAACCAATTGTGTGTTTAGAATTTTTGAATGACAAAGGACAGAGGATAGTCAATTAAACAGATGTAGAACTCAAAGCCGAGGAGGCAATTACTTATTCTTCAGTGATTCAAGCTACCAGCTTGCCAAACTGTAGAGTAATATCATCTTCTGAAACAAAATAATTTTTTTCTGAGCATTTTTAAATTAATCCTTCTTGTTCTTTCTTATGGTGTTCCTCTTTGGCTAGTTTAGCCTCTTCTTTTTCAGTGTCTAAGCAAAATTTAATAAAACCAATAGATTACACAAAGATAATATACATCTTGTTATTGATGTTGTTTTCTGTATGGTTTTTAAGCATGTACTACATGTATTTATTCTCAAATAGCTCTCCTATAATTAATAACATAATTCATTACAGATACTGGCTTTTCATCTTCTGGAGGAAAAATCATGAAGCAGTGTAAAGGGGAAAAAAAACCTGTCAAATTCACAGATTGAATCTGTGGAATGGAATCACAGAATTGTGGCATCATAGAGTATATCAAGCTGGAAGGAACCCACAAGGGTCACTGAGTCTAACTCTCTGATCCTTGTAGAACTACCTAAAATTAAATCTGACCATAAATATTTTCCAGACACTTTTTGAACTCTGACAGGCTTGGTACCACAACCACTTCCCAGAGGAGATTGTTCCAGTGATTCACCACTTCCTCAGTGAAGAACCTTTTCCTAGTGTCCACCTTGAATTTCCTCAGATGCAGCTTTTTTCCATTTCCTCTTGTCCTATCACTGGTTAACAGAGAGCAGTGGCCAACATCTGCCCCTCCACTTACGCTTCTGGGGAAGCTGTAGTAACTGCAATGAGGTCTTCCCTCAGTCTCCTCCAGGCCCAGTGACCTCAGCCAGTCCTCATATGGCTTCCCCTCCCAGATCCTTCAGCATCTTCTAGAACCGCTTTGGATGCTCTGTAAGAGCTTTATATCTTTTGAGGCATCTAAAACTGTCCCCAGCACTGGAGGCTGGAGGCTTCCCCAGTGCAGAGCAGAGCAGGACAATCCTCTCCCTTGCCAGGGCACAATGACTTGTAGTCAGCTTGCCATTCACCAGGACTTCAGGTTCCTTTCTGTGACGCTGCTTTCTGGCTTCTCATTCCCCAGTTTCTATGTATAACCAAGATTTTCCAATTCCAGGTGGAGAATCCAGCACTTGCTCTTGCTAAATTTTATGCATTCATGTAAAATTGTTGAAGGCTCAAGATTAGACTTTCAAAGTTTAAACTGTGAATTGCTATTGCCTAGGACAAGATTTGTCTCTGGATAGTCTGTGGATATTTTGCATGGGATGTGATAACTGACTCTTGTGTCCCTAATGAATACTACAGGAAAGAAACATTTTCTGTTCTAAACACTAGAAATGTCTGTTGCCTTTGTGTTGTGTCATCACATAAACCTAAACTTTATAATGAAACAAAAAATTGTTCATCTATTTTGCATGCTATTAAGTGGCAAATATGTTACTTAATGTGAAGATTTAAAAGTCTGCCTTGTGCAAATATGTTGTGGGATTGGAACAGTCATGGAATAGGAACTTGATTTCATTTTAGGTACTGAACAAGTGAAAAATAGAGATACTTTCTTTCAGAAAATTTACAATTCAGCTGTAAGACTACAGATAAGAAAATAAATTCTGAGGACCAGAGGGGAATAATGTTAGTATGAAGAATGGCAGTCACAGCATACCATGCATATTGCTAAAGTGGAGTATTTTCTTTATATAGACTTCTAATGTAAAGCAGGAGAATGACAGTGTAGGGGCTTTTCCCATTCATGTCAAGGTATAGTATAAGGAGTTGATACTGATTTATGAGTCTTACAGGGCTTGAAACTTGACTTTCCAGAACCTGCTCCTCTGAGGCAATACAGTTAGCAGCTTTTTAAATAGAACTAGTAGCTCTGTGTATTTCACTGAAGGATGATAAAGACTAAAGATCTCGAATGCTTGATTAACATCCATTTCTCTGATGCAATCAGATAGAACCTCTGGGCTTTCAAGGTTTGGATGCAAAATGTAATCCTCTTTTTTAGGATTTTTATTTGCTTGGTGAGAGTTTGTTAAAAGTATATTGGTGGATGAATTATATCTGTAGCTTTGATGTATATCTATTTTCCATCTTAAAATACGGCTACAAATCTGTAACTTTATTGTTTTGAACAAATTAATTTAAAAAAAAATCAGTTCATATTCAAAATGAAAAGCTGATGTGTTCTAGATTCTCTTATGTGATGAGATAGAATAAACACCAGGATGTGGATGAAATTTTTCAGTGAATAATGATCTTGCTTACCAATTCTGCTAAGTGCCTTCACCTTATAATGGAAGATATGGAAGATGAGGAGACTCAGCATCAGTCTGGATAAGCCTGTAAATGCTGTTCATCTCCATTATCACTCTATTAATTAATTTCATTTACAACTTTGAAATAGTCACTTTTAGGAAAGTCATCCATACAGGATAGTGAAGACAGTTCCTGTGCTGCTTATTGTTACATCTTTCCTGGTCTTTACAAGATTGGACAATGTCTGGTGAATTCATTTAGTGTTGATTACACTGTTATTATGTGTCCTCTGGAGTTTTTTTTTTGCAGGAGGAGAATAAGATGATCAATATGGAGTACTGTGAATAGACTTAACTAGATAGCAACATGGCACTTTTTTGGAGGAGGAGATTTCATTTAAATATACTACCAAATGTGTTCTTCTTAAATGCTGAGCTGATGATTCCATTTATTTAGCTTTGTTTCTTGAATGTGTCATTTAGAAAATTAACAGAGATCTGTTCGCTGGAACTGTGGTTTGTCTAACAGCGAGCACTCAAGACATTGTAGTGTTTTTATATTCTGCAAGGTTTTCTTCCTTCATTGTCTGATACTTCTGCATTTTGACTGTCCATCTTTCATAAAACATCGTTTTTTATGGAAAGAGACTAGGAATTCAGAATCACAACCTCTAAAATCAATTTGAACTGGATGGAAAAGTTTTCATGAAAAAAACTTTGCATTAACTTCCCAGTCCAGCACTCCAGTCTCTTGCAGTTGTTCCCTAGTTGCCTTTAGCCCTGTTGTATGCTGCCTGACAGCACCTTGAGTACTCCTTAAGTACCATGCAGATGAGGAGAGAGAGACTTTTCACAGACAGTATGCTTCCCTTAAGATAGGAGCATATATCTTCAGGCATTTAAGATTAGGAAAAATAATTACTAGCTATACCTGTTTATATAGCAGGTAAAAATAAAAAGATTTAAAACAATCAGTGGTAGTGTCAGCTTCGGGAACAAAAAAGTACCCAAGGCTTCTCACAACACCTAAGTAATTGCATATTTTAGAGGAGATAGAAGTTGCTGGAAGTATTATGAGAGTTTTATGTTTTAGTGCCTGATCTTTGTTTACTAGACATCTGGAGTATTTCCCTGTAGTCTGTGGCTTCATCAGAATTTATAGAGATGTAAGAACTAAATTTGACTTTAGAACTTTTACATTTAAACCTTCTTAATTCTCTTACACTGTTGCTCCTCCTAAATATGCAAGTCTTTTCAGCTGCCAGCATTTGTGAACTCCTTCAGAAAAGGCACTTAGTGTGTGAGAATGATGTATATATTTTATTATCTAATTGAATAGCTATGTTTGGAATTACTTGAGAGAGTAGATTGCACTGAGATCTTTTCAGCCTGACCTGGACATCACTTTAAATGAGCTTCCATGTAGTGAGTCAGTCATTCTTGTAGGTAGGTGCTTCTGTTAAATGTAGGTAAAAAGGAGGTGAAGGTTGCAGTTTGTGGTCACGTGAGTAAGAAATGGTGACATTATTATAGATTTTCATGTGTTAGGTATGAAGCTCTTAAAAACAATACCAGAAACAAGGAAATATTACGGATTATGTATTTTTTTAAAAGATGGGCAGTTAGTTCACTCTTTAGCCATTTTTTTCAGCATCATGAATGTTAGAAGTATAGATGGCACCTGAAGCTTAGTCAAAAAATTCCACTTTCACGCTGTATTTTAAGACATCTATTAAATGCTTTTCAAACAATAAAATGGTAAGTTAACAATGCTGTGGTCTGGATAAAGTATTATTAACACCAGAAATATTAGTAGAAACATTTTTATTTCTAAAGACTGTCATTTCAGCTGGAGCATAAGGTATCTTGGTTACTGTGTTGCAGCTGCAAGTGCTGGTTCATTATCATCATAATAAGGAGGGCACTCACACTGTAGAACACTACTTAAAAATGCCATTTATTGGAGCTGAGACTGTAAGGGAGAAGGTCTTTTGAGATTTTACAGGGTTTTTTAAAAAGAAAACAGTTCTATTAATAAATTCAACCAATATTAAAAAAAAAAAAAAAGATATTCACATTAGAGCTTCTTCCTGCCTTTTTGCCTAAATCCCCATACTGAGTAGCTGCCCACAGGCTCCTGTGTTACCCTGGGTGGGCTGAGGTTCTCCTGCAGCCAGGGGATGCACACAGATCAGCACATCACAGCCACAGGTGTGATGGCACAGTGACCTAAGTATAGCATAGACCAGCACAGGCATCACCTGCTCAGGTTAACTGTTGTGTGCATCACTAACTCCTCAATTTACAGTAGTCTTCTGGTTACAAACACTACAGGTACAGTTCTGGAATTTTAGAGAACTCACTTGGTGTGGTCATAACATAAAGAAGTATCATGTTATGTTATAGAAGCAGTTAATACTATTTTTTATGCTTAGTTCGAGATTAATTTTTAATCTTTCTGATAAGGTCTGGACTGATAATGCCTTAGTCCCCTTCTGTCTGAAGATGAATCTTTTATTAGTTCGTTCTTAGAGATGGAAACACATGTCAGGATGTCATGTAACAGTATGTGGTAGCCTTCCACATATTTTAGTTTGCTTAATTTGGGGGGTTTTACTGTTTTTTTGGTGACTTGGGACAAAGATCTTCACCTTCAAATTTATCTGGTGGTTTCAAAGGATTGGAGTCCATACTTTCTACGTAGTAACTTCTAAATTGGAAGCAGTGGGCTCACACATCTCAAACTAAGTGTAAGTGAAACACATGGCATGCATTTGTGCTTGTTCCTCTTTTTAAAAGGCAGCAGTTGTCCATGCTAGTGACCCACAGAATATACAGCACCGTAAAATTACAGGCTTTTGGGAGAAATCTGTGGTGGTGTCCCACCTCTGAAGGGTACTTGGAGACACAAACATTCTGTTCTTTCCTATGCCTTGAAGCAGGAACTGGACCTGAAGTTCCTCCCTTTTAAGTGCCTTACCTGATAGTTTATGCAGTTATTCATCCCTCTGACCTTCTGTTGGTGTACAGTGTTCATAGTTACTGTTAGCATCCAGTGATTATACTGTTAGTCTGTAGTGTTTATCTGTCTGGCTCAAGTGGCTTTTCTTTATTTGCTCTTTTGGTTTCTGTTCTGGAAGGCCTCATAATTTCCTATTCTGAGAACAACCAAAGTACAAAAGTGTAACTACTTTTGGATCTGGACAGTTTGTAGACGTCAAGACATTTGCCTAGACTTTCTCCAGAGTCAGTCAAAAGGAAGTGGCAGAACCAGCTCCGATTCATCCTGTTACTTAGTGCATATATCTTATGACAGAATGAATACTTTTTTGGTGATGGTGGCCTCCAATTGAACCAAGATGACTAATGTCAGACAAATGTCTTTTAGACTGCTAAAGTAGCTACAGTTAAATCTCAGCTAAATGTTTTACTGAAGGAAATTTAAAAAATCTAGGGTGAAGAAAGCATTGACAGTCTGTATTCTTAGCCATTTTACTGTAGCTTGGAAAACATTTTTTAATTGTGTGTTTACCCAACCATCCTACCTACTCCTTTTCAGATAGTTGAATTTTGGTATATGACACAGAATATTTCATCTGTCTGTTCATTTCACATTCTGTTAGTTTCTTTTATATAATGAGAACTCCTTGGCCATGACCTTTCATCAGAAGAAGACTAATCACTTGAAAAATATTCTTTGAATGCCTGAAAAAACCCCATTCCATGAATGTGCATGACAGTAATTAAATACATTTTGTAAAAGAGGCAGAGAGCAGGGCATATGCAAGGAATTTGTGACTTACTGTACAGTTTATTCTGTAAATGTACAGAAAATAAAATGTACTGTACTGTACTGAAGTGCTTGTTGAATACTGAAGTACTCAAGCACTAGAATACTGCTTGTTGAATACTGAAGTACTCAAGCACTAGAATATTAATCTGATTAATAGTTCTTTCAGGGAGGCAGCAAAAACATCTTTGTGTCTAAACAAAATGCGTGAATCTTTAAAATGTGAGTTAAAAGAAGTAGTATTGTCCCACTTTTCTTTGCAAAGGATTCACTTTAGTGTATTAAGTTGGTCAATCCTCTGATGATCCCTGAAAGGTACAATTTAATTTGCATATAATTGTTTTGTAGACTGCTTTTTTTCAGTTAAGCCTATTATTCTTTTACTTTGCACTGTGCAGTTTCTACAGGTCATTCCATGCAGGCCCTGTTTCCAAAGTCTGGAAGTGAAAACATTCATACAAAAGCCAAAAAGCGTAAGTTAATAGTGAGGCTAAGAAATTTTAGTTTGTATGACTAGTCTTATTCTATCAGTGTATATAATTTTGGACATTAGGAAGAAGTTCTTCACAGAATGGGCTGCTAGAGAAGTGATAGAGTCACTCTCCCTGGAGGTGTTTTAAGAAAATGCCATGATCTAGTTGACAAGCTGGTATTAGACCATAGGTTGGACTTGATGATCTCAAAGGTCTTTTCCAACCTTGCTGGTTTTGTGATAATGGCAGTAATAATACAAGAATATTCCAACTGCAAATAGTTTTTTAGAATGCATCTAATTTCATTGGCATATGGTATGGTCTGTTTAACATATAACTAGATCTTTGAATATATTTTGTTATTGGATACCTCTTAATAACTGAAATGTTCTCCCAAGAGAAAATATCAAGCTCTCCATTAAATTTCATTAAATATTCTGAAGATCTGAAAGGTCAAGGTTCATCCACTAGGCTCCTAAATCAGTTGTGTGAGTTAGAAGTGTAGTTATGCCCTAAATTTTTGGCATCTTAACTTTTCCAGCTCACACAAATTATCTGTCATTAAACAGCTACATATTCGGAGGAATATGTGCCTGTTTAATGACAGATAATCTTGTATCCATATTTATCTGTTGATAAATAGACACTGTATCCATATTCAGCTGTTGATCAGGATATGTTTGCTAGTTTGAGCCATTAAGTTATCTGCAGCAGGTCTCAGTGGTCTTTATTTTCAACAATAATTAAAACTTCATGATAGCAGAGGCTCTTTCAGGCCTGCTGTGTCCACCACTAGTGTCTTACAAGAGGAGTGTGTTACTATATCATGATACATTTGCAACAGCAAGTAAATCAGAGGCTAGGGGTCTGGCTTAATTATTTCAGACTGCAAGTACAGAAGCAGCAAGAGAGTGGAAGAGGAAAGGTTGACTCAAATGTAATCTGTAGAGAACATTTATTGTGTGGTGTTCTGTATTTTTTGTCTTTGTTCCTTTAGAACACACTCTCCTTATCCATAGATGGAGGACGAGAAGGGATTATTACAGTATCTTCCCATGTTAAATAGGCCACAGAATGTCACCCAATTGCCTCTGTACTGGAGATTGTGTCTGCTGGGTTTTTCCTAAGTCATTTTGCTGAAATCTGATATCAGTAATCTGTCTAGCACATCTCTAAGTGAGAAACTTTATTAACCTTGATAACTGACATATTTCCTTGTACAAAAAAATAGGATAAACAAGTGTAACAACAGATGCTTTTAAAAACACATTATCTTAGTTTCAGTTAGTTCCTTGGTGATTATACAAATACATCAGAAGTTGAAGATGCCTGTCTTTAGATCAAAAACTTGGGAAAATATTTCTTATTTGATTTAAAAGAGAATTTACTTTAAATATTTTGATAATATATATTACTCTAGATATGTATTTTAAACTATCCAAAATTTTAAACTCCCTCATACAATTTTTTATTTGAATATAATTGTAAGTTTTAAAATATATCCTTTTCCCTTCAGCAGAAATGAAAACACTTTACCTATCAAAAGATTTTTTTCCCTGAATTCTCATTGTAATATTGAGTATTTATGATGATAAGAAAAGAATCTGTGATGATTTAAAAAACAAAACAAAACAACAACAAAAAACCCAAACCAAACCAACCAACAAAATCTGGACTAAAGGATTAGTGAGGAGACAGTACAGAAAGCAGAAAATAAGTTCTTTACAAATTACCATTGAACATGGCAATAAAAATGAGTATTGTGAAATTACAAGATAATCAATCAGATTAATATAATTTCTCAAAATATTCCAGATGAAATCAGTCTTTTGATGAAATGGGAGTTTTGATAATACTACCTTTTTGACCCAGACAATACTAGTGTAGACCAGCAGGAGGAGAAGATGCTGAGATACTGTAAATCTGCTAACTGATATTATCTAAATATTAAGATAGAAAAGCTAAAGAAAAGTACTATTCCACTTAAGACAACTGGGGGGAACAGTGTGGAGAATAAGGGAATGGAGACATTTAAAAACCTGCCATCTGCCTCAGACTATCCCAGAGCCTATTTCTCCTAATTTGTGGCCTTGTGCATTGCAGATACCTCAGCAGCTGGGAAGAGCAAAGAAGAACATGGAATCAACCTTTCTGGACAGTATTCCAAGGTGTTATTGATGTAGTATGAAATACATAAATGAAGAAAAGCAACCAAACTTAAAAGCTTTTTAATACGAAAATGTTTTGAATACCCACAGTTGAATGTATCATTTATGGCATGCAGAGTGGTGATTAAGTAAACCTCACTTCAATTTTGCAGGCATTTTGCAGCCATCTTGCACAAGCAGAAGTGAGGCTGAAAGTAGACAGCAATCAGACAAAAGTGCTCCACTTGTGTTTTAACATCTTATTGAAGCCCAGTAGAGTTGTTTTTATCAGCTGTTCAAAGGGGAAACATTAGTTTGGTACACATAGTGCTCCTCTAGGTACAATTGGCAGGCACCACTAGACAAGGCATAGATAGATTTACAAAGATAAAACATTTCAGACATCTGTCTTTTTTTTTTTTTAATAATTTTTTTTATTTTCCATTCTGGTTGTCATCTAATATACTGCTATCCCATATTGAATGGCTCCAGGGCCCTGCTAGAAACCTGTTGTCCTGTATTTTGATACAGCCAACACTTTTCTGTACATCCAGAATGTGGGTTTCCAATTGCAATTGGCTACTTGTGGAATTGCATCACTAAAAAGGTCTTCTGTTCCTCCCACCCCTCTGTAACTCTGTAAGTAACTTTTCAAGGGCCACCTAACCATGCCATCATGTGAAAGAATGAAACGGCTAACATTTCATTTTTATAGGACAGAACAATCTATACCATGCATAATATATACAATAAATGTATGATATTGAAGCATCAGACTAACAGTTAAAAATAGAGTGTTTTTATATAGGTGAAAAAGATTAATTTACGTACTGTTTTTTGAGGAGATGTTTTGCTAATTGAAAGAAAAAGGTGGACACATTTATCAAGAAGTTTTTTCAAATCAAATTTGACAAACTTTGCATAGAATGCAAGTGCAAAGAAACTTGACTATTCACAAAGTCTTTAGATTGAAAAGTACATTTTTATGGAAAAAATCTCAAACAAGCTAAATTAAGCATAGATAAATATTTCCAATATGTAATAACAATAGACTTCTTAAGGGAGCACTGATCTTAAGGACCTTTTCTAATCAACTGGAAAAAGTAAACATCTTTAGAGCAGCATGATGCTTAAATTTTCCTTTTTATTGTATGTGTCTGCAAGACACACAGGTATGTATAATTTTTTTTTCTCCCCCACAGCTATCATTTCAAATGTCAGCAAAATTTTTAGACAGCCCAGAATATTTCTTAATATTGTATTCCTCATCATATATGTCAGCTTCTAAGCCACAGGCAAGGAGCACCTACCTGGCTACTTCCTGAGCCCTAAACAGGATTATCCTTGATAAATGTTTCATACACAAATGCATATGAACCATACAGAAAGTTGCTTTGGCATGTCATATTATTTTTCAAGTCTTGACTAGCCATCTCATTATATTACAACTATTCTCTGCCATCCTTATCAGGTGTACTGGTCAGGTACAGAAGAAAATTTTAGGAACTGTTGGTTTGTTTAAGGTAGGACTAAATTAATCACTACACATCTCTAATATAATCTCTAATATATATATAAAATATATTATACTATATTATATAGTATATATTATATATTAGAGATTATATATAATATATATATATATAAATATTATATACATCTCTAATAGAGCTTTCCTAAACTGCAGAAGATGTAAATAGTGTAGATGAAAGGAGTTTATTTACATTAATGTAGATCAGAAGGTTTACAGGCCTTACATCGCAGAATGATATTGAAGCTTGTAAATTGTATTCCTTTCAAAAGGAATTCAAAAGTAGTGTGACCAGGGTTGATCTGATCAGGAATATAAATTTTTCAGGGGGATTTAATATGGATCAGATATTCAATACTATCTGTTTTGCAATACAGGTCTTTCCTGTCCTGGCTGCTGCTGGAGATCACTTTCTAATCCTCTCTGACATTGCACTGCCTGTTCACTTCCTCTGTAACTCCTCCACTGGTGACACAGGTCCTTGACAGCAGCACACATCCTTAGGAGAGGGGACCACCTCTCCAGCCCCAGGAAGAGGCCCCAAGGATTCCCTGCAGCCTGGGACTCACAGGGCTCCATCCACTGTCTGAAGCTCTGTTGGTATTGAATCTCTGTCCTGGCAGAGGCATCTGCTCCAACACCTGGGGGAGCCTGCCCTGTGGCACATCACTGTACCTGAAAGCATGTAGGGGTGTCTGGACTGAGGTGGAACCCCCTCTTTGTGCTCCTGCATCCATCAGCTGCACTCTGGGAGCTGTACTTCAGCCCTAGCCCCTCCCAGCTACATTTAAAGGGTCTTTGATGCCCCCTGATTGGAGGCATCTGTACCAAAGGCAGTGGGCCTGCTTGGGTCACAGACAATGGTTCAGCTTGTTAGAAGGTGATAGAGCTTTGTCATGCTCCCTCACATGGCCTTACCTTCTCCTTATCTGGCAGCAGATTCTCAGAGTTCCCAAGGGTCCTCTGGCGATCCTGGATCCAGAAGCTCTTAAAAGCAGAATGCAGATAGGAATTTCAAAATTCTCTGCCAAACAGTATTTTCTTGACAATGATCAATCTTGATTCATAGGATCATTCTCACAGAGCAGTTAGAACAAGAGAATAAGAGTGCAGGTTTTTATATCAAGTAATCCCCTGTGGTGTTTTAGAAATATTGTACTCTAAAAAATAACCAGACAAGGTGATAGCTGAATACAGAAGTCCTGCTAAGTCAGCACTTTATTTGGGAACATGAAACCTGAATGTTGTCATAAAACCATCTCACTGAAAGAGCGGGGCAACAATTTTTTATTTGTTTTGTATTTATTTTTGTATGTGGTGCTTTAGAGGTGAAAAACCGTGATAATGGCATTTAAATTATAGCATGGAAACCAGCTGTATCTAGTTTAGCATCAAGTTCAGGATTTTGACTTGATGGAGTCAGCATTTTTATCCATTAACAAGGTTTTCATACTAGATTGTTGAACCAAAATGATGCAATAACTCATTTTCTTTGTGATACCTCATTTTTTACAGCTATCTGTGTAACTTTAGCAACCCTCTGTTCTCATGCTTCACCATTAGACATTTTCCTTCCCTTTCAAAAATGTGTGATTTTCTCTGACATCTGACTGATCCTTGAGGGGAGGAAGGAGGTGAAGAAGCAGGAAAGGGCAATTTATTCAAGTGTTTTATTCAATTGCCAGTGTGTAGCAAAATGCAGCACATATTTAATCAAGGAATTCATTGTGGCTTTTCTTTTCCAAGATAAGGAAGATGAAATAATGTATATTCCACTTCTCTGAAGCATCTTTTGATAATTCAGAAAACATTGCCCCTATTATTCAAAGGGGAGAACTGAAGTTGTAAGGAATTAAGTGACGTTTTCTGAGATCACACATTATTTAATATAACAAAAAATTAGGTCATCTTGTTCTGATTCTAGTGCATAGTTCAACACACCCCAGTGAGAACTCTGCTTCAATAAGACTTGGGGGAAAGTAGTTTCAGTAATTCAAGATTTCTCCAGTTTTTGTTCTATTTTAATACACTTAGTTTATACAGGTTTCTTATGCATTTTGTTATGCCTTCTAAACACTGCCAGTTTGCATGTCTTTTATCTTTGCTAGTAAATGAATTATGTTAAAAATAGAAAATCTTAAGAAAATATTAGTAATAGCAACTATAATCTCAAGAGATGAGAACTTCCTTAAGTTTTTGATTTTGTTTTGGGGTTTGTTTTTTTTTTTTTTTTTCCTAAGAAGAATGGATGGAGAAGGCAAATAGAGGATGTGTTTGTCAGGAAGATTATGTGTTTAGTACTAAAGGCTTTTATGTGGAGAATTTCTGAAATGTTGTCCCAGAAGTGATCACTTACTGGTAAAAGCTTTATATGCGATCCCATGAAAATAGAACTTTAATCTTTCAAGCTAATCTAAATAATTAATACAAGTTTATTTACAGAAGGATTTTCACAGAACACAATAAAGTTTCTGGAAACAGATTGCTTGTGGTCTCTTTTGGATTAGGCTAGATTTTTAGATGTCATTTAAAATGTATGTCCTTTTTTGTTTTGTTTTTGGTTTTGTTTTAGTGGAATAACTTCCCCTAATTCCTTGCTCATTTTTTTCCAGAAAAAATGTGTTGTTTCCTTTCAAGCATCTCTTACTAGTTTTTTCTGAAACTCCATTTTGAAGAAAAAAGGGAATAAAGTAGTTTGGTGAAAATGAAGTTAAAGAAATGTGATAGATCTCCTGCTGGCAGCCAAGAGAATTAAATGACAGAGTAGTGTGAGCTTGTCTAGTTTCTCGTGGGGGAAACCATCTTGCAGTTCATTGATGTGGCATATCCTTTTTCTAAACATTCCCAGAGCACATATGTTCAGACCTTTGTACCTTACTTTTGTATATTTGGGCCCTGGAGCTTGTTTTGCAAACATATGAGAAGCAGAAGCTTTCGCTCATATGCCCCACTTTCAGAGTCACATGCAATCCAATTTCTAAGCCATTATCATTGCTGCTGTATCAGCCTGTACTGTACTGGTAAAGCACAGTTTAAACAGGCAGTAAATTTTGTTTATCATCGTTGCCAGAAGAAAGTACCACGATAGTAAAGTTTCCAGTAAAGACGAGTAAGAATGGTATTCTTTTCTAAATGCCTTGTAACAGAGGATACTCTTGTTACAACCTGACCCTGAAGGTGGGATAACTGAGATTCTTGTTAGTAATAGATCCCCTGGGGAGGATTCGAGTGAAATGACACTAAATCACTGGTGTTTATAAATACACGTGTGGCAGGTTTATTTCAGAACAATTTGGTTGCAATGGAAAGTAGGTATGTAGCCATTTTGGTTATTATCTGTAGAAATAGAGCAATATAAAAGCATAAGAATAACACTTAGAATATGAATTGAGCTTCCTGATGCTTTCCCTTCCCAAAACATTCTTTTGTATTAGTTTTCATAGTGATACCTGATGACTGAATTAACTGGGTGAGCCAAATTCATTACTACTTCAGAAAGATGGATGCAATATCAGGTGCTGCTTTAAGGTTCTGAATTACTTGCCCAATAGTAAGCCTGGACCACTCTGATTAGTTTATTTATATGTAAGTTTTGACAGTGAAGATTTTGCTGAGTTGTTTTCTGTTATGTACCAAGACAGTCTTTTTTTGGCACCAAAATTCTAAAAGGACGGAATAATATTTGGTTTATCTTAAATTTCAAGTTTTCATTTATTTTTCCAAGGCCTACATGTTTATTGCACTGACCACGGTGGCTTAACCATTCATCCCCAGAAAACTGCCAAGTGTTCCTTAGTGCAAATATCAGCTTAATGTCCTGTATGTCAATGTATGTTTTACTCATGAGGCAGGATTAGGTAACTTCCATCTTTTTTTTTTAGTGTTCTTAAATTATATTGCAGGTCAAAGCTTCAGATGATAGCTTACTCAGCTAAGCATCTAATCAAATTAAATTTCTTCTGGAAGAAAGAAAAATGCTTCAACCTGTTAGTCTTTCTAAATATGAATAAATCCCAACATCATTAGTTCCTATTGTTCAGTTTCTGAAGAGTTAATCTAGAAAGCTATGTAGAAAAATGAAGGAGGTTTTTTGGGTTTGTTTGTTTGTTTGTTTGAAGGTACTTTGACAATAATTTTAAACTCATGTTGTTTTGTACAATTTTTATGTTGCTCTACTGGTATTTTTTTTCTTCATAAAGACAAGGTACATTTCAAGAACTCTACATTTAAATGTTAAGCAGCCAAACTAGCAAAAATGATCCTTCTTTCCCAGAATAAAAACTCTGCCAAAATTATTGCAGTCTACTTTATCTTAATAAAAATATGTATGTATTACTTCCGTTGATTGAGTTGCATGTGCATTTCAAGAAAAAGAAAAATTCTAAGGAAGCCTGGAGATATTTTTTCTGATATAATTTTAAGTAGTTACATATGTGGATGAGAATTACTAAGCATAGATTTCTATTATGATCACTTGTAAGTGTGACAATATATGGACCTTGGGTTGGAAAGAGAAGTATTGTTCTAGTGTAATTCACACTTAACTGCAGCAGTTGTTTTCTGTCTTTTCCAAAGACAATGATTGGTTGCAGATCCTCTCTTAGGCATTTGGATAGTTCCATTTATTTTTCTATTGTTCAATTACAGTATCGTGGTACTGTTCATGCCAATAGCCTTAGGCAAAGAAAATGATGAGAAATGTTGTTTTCTACACTTAGGAGATTTGCACAGAGATCTACCGCATATGGAAAGTTTTGGAGTATACTTGAAATCTGTTTCCCAAATTTTAAATTAAGCTAGTACTAGACACAATCTTTTCTTCATATGTCATAAAATAAAATAAAATACTCCTGTATGGCATAGATTTTGCTTTGCAAATGAAAAAAAAAAAAATCCAAGATGTCCTTGTCTCTGAAGGTAGAAGGCATTTTAAGGATCAGTATTCAGCAACGGATTGAAGGGGATTTAGTATGTCTGCAATTCAGTAGACTGGTGTTTTTCTTCTGAATTATCATAAGATGTTGATGTCCTGGAGATATTTGTGCCTCTGGAAACCCAGTGGTACTGAGCCAGAAATTACCTACTAGTGCAATTTTGATTCCTTCTTCCCACCTCTAAAAATAATGTATAATTCCATACTAGTTCTTCTAAATCTGTAGTGGTAGAACCCTCTCCTTTTCTCCATCCATACCATTGCCACTTTCTTGTAGGTGGAAGAGGAGACAATTAAATATTTATCTCGTATTTTAAAGTAAGCTGATTTCCAGTTCAGGTTGTTTCATCCTACAAATTGATTCTGGAGATAATTAGACTCCACTGAGCCTGTGTGTTATATCTCTGTCCCTTACCAGACCTTGTCTGAAGTATTGGACTATTCACCCTATTCATGCTATTTTGCTATAGCAGCCATTCATCATAACAGATTTGATGGAAAATCTGCAGGCATGCCTGTCTGGCTGATTTTGTAGAGGAATCTCCATTAATTTGAGCCAACTTTACAGAGCACTGTAAGCATATGAAACAGCTGAGCTAAGCAGAAGTCCATTAGTAACTGTGCTATTTCTTTTTCCTTATAAAATAACTAAGTACTGGCATATCAAGATGCAGAGGTGTTGGGGGGTTTTTTGTCTGTTTGTTTGTTCATTTGTTTTTTAAATTAGAGCTACAATTTGTATAATAACTGCCTTTTAGGGAAAAGTGTGACTAGCAGAAATTTACACTGCTGGGTACATTAAAATGAAAACTATTATAAACAGTTGTTACTCTGTATGCAATCAAGGAGCTGGATTTAACTTCTGTTTGAGCACAGTAAGCACTAGTAAGCACTAGATGAGCATCTTTAAAACCCAAGTGATACTTTTGACAAAAATAACTTGATATCTAAAATCGGAGTTTTGTATGAAAACGTTGATGTTTTTCCATGCTGTCCAAGGAATTTGAGAATCTTCTGCTTTGTACTACAGTGCAGAGTAGATATGTAGCTTTGTTCAACCACTGAAGGTGGTGTTGTCAAAGACTCATACCAGCATTTGTTTCACCAAAGAGTTTGCCATGAGGAGCAGGGAATTCATCCCGATTATCAAAATTTGATGTTTTGAAAGAGCATGAGAAATTTTCAACTGTTATATTTCCATGACAACAGCTTTTCTTTTTTTCCAGTTGTCTTTATGATTTATCTTTGTCATTTGCCACATGAAAGGAAAGATTTTGTCAAACCTTTTTGATTAGTCTGTCAGTGCCCCAGGAAATGCATCCCTATGGGGTTGAAGACAGGTTCCCATCAACTGATCCCAGCAGTTAAAATGGAGCCTTCCCTAACTACTCCCCATTTTTACTTACTTTTATACTATGTTTGCATTTAGGTGGAGCTTGTGTGACTCTGTCATACATGATGTTCAGTGGTCATACCCTGGAGGTGGATAATGTCAGTAGTACATCTGAGGTAGCTTTTAGGATGGAAATGTACATCTGTGGTCTTAACCCCATTTGCTGGTTCAACAAGAAGAAATCTCCTTCCTTCTCCCTTGTTTGACAGCTGCCATGTGGCTTAACACCTACAAGGTACCACCATCCTCTTGCAAGGATTTTAGCAGAGTCTGGCCATGGTGTCTATACTCTGTTCCACCCTCGCTGTAGTCCTCCTTTGCATGGATTGTGTGTGGGAAGTTGGCATGGATGCATTCCGTCCAGGAAGTGGAAACTGCATTTCACCCAGGGAGTAGCAATTGTATTTTAGCCTATAATTTCTATGCTGTTATAACTTGTTAGAATGTGAATCTTCCCAGTTTTCTCTATTTTTACCTTCAGGCATTTTGCCACACCCTTCCTGAAATTACTAAGTACACTGTTTTATATTTAATCATCATGAGACTTGCCTCATCTTCACTGCAGAGTACGCACACAAGTGCAATTACTGCCCTGTGCAAATTATATAGAACATAAACTGTCTTGTATTGCTGAGGCCAGAATTTTTTTATGTAATCAACATGATTAAATGATAATCAGGCTTCAATGATACTTTATGTCATCAATTAAGGTGAAATAAGAACATTAAGAACAGAGGTCAATTTTCTGTTCTTCACTGTGAATATGAGTAATTGTAAAACAAAGTATTGTCTTATTTTGAGTGTCTCTGATTTTAGATGATGAGTTTCAGGTACTGAATCATTTTCATAGTGTTAAGCAACTTCATGTCCCATTTAAAAGAATTTGAAGGTACAAATATACACTATCTGTCTGTTCTAATAAATAAACCAACTTCTTAATACTATCCTAGCCAGAGAAAATAACAGTGAAGTAACCAATCTTCTTCCAACTCACAAAAAAAAAAAAAAGAAAAAAATCCATGAAAATAGGGAGAAAGTGTCATTTGTTCTCATTCTGTAGTTACCACTGTTTCCCTAGGGCTGCATCAAGCTTGCTAAACTATCCCCTCTGCAAGACAAAAGAAATCAGAAGTGTGTGTAGAGCTGAATACATTGCCACCTGACAGTACCTTGAGCAGGTGATGCAGGCACAGGTGCAGGCAACTCCTGTTGACCCTGAGTGAAAAGAAAGCTCCATTTCCGATGTAGTCAGAATCCACTTTGTGTTAGAATGAGAAATATTTTTCCTCTCTGGATTATGTGCACTTTGTGTGCACATATAAAAGATCAAAAATACTTGTTTACTTTTTAACCAGTGCTTTAGGATTTGGCTTCTGTGGTGACAGTTAATAAAAGTATGTGGAAAACAGTCCGTTCTATGAGAAGTGGGACAGACAACAACTGAGTTTCTTAGGGATTTGTATTCTATATGCTTAACCTTCATTCCTGCTGCAGTAAGTATAGCTCTCTCCTATGGGAATACCTCTAGGCAAGGGAGGCTCATTTAAACCTGTTCATATATTGATCATCTGGCCAATACACATATCTGAGGGGCCAGCTGGTTGCTGTCAGTGTGTTGTGGGCTCTGCTCTCACTGCATCTCATTTTTAGTAAGACTCTCTACCTAACAGCTCACTTTTAGGAAACTTCTCCATAAGCAATGGACTGTATTTGTCAGATGGACAGAAATTATCCAAAAGTTTAAAAAGTCAAACATTCAAAGCAATTATTTATGTTTTGTTCCTCTAAGAAATAAGCTAAAAATATATTTCATCAACCTTATTCATGTCTCAATTTCAAGTACTCCAAAATTAGAAGATATAACAAATATGATGGTCTTTGTAGAGTGATCTTAACACTTTATTTTTTAAAGATACTGTTCTTTATTTTTTAAAGATACTGTATCTTCCATCTTTGCCTGGAATTTATGTAATTATGAGGACTACAACTTGTTGAACTATGTTATAGATATTTCTCTGAGATTTTACACACCAAGGTCAAAGTCCCAGATTCAGGTCCTTGCAGTTGCCTGTGCTTGTGAACACGTGCACACACAAGCACACACACACTTGCACAAACAAAATCTTGTCAGTGTTATGTTTTAAAGTACCAGTACTTCTTGCAGAGGTATTTAAGATTAGTAGCTATTGATTGGGCTTGTTTGTGCTCTCATTTAATTGATGTAAACAGGGGTTGCACTAACTTAAATCAATAGGGAGCACTGACCTATGTTAGCTTGTTTTACATAGAGTTTAAACACTGAATGCTGATTTTTTCATAATTTTCATGTGAATAGCAATATGTTTAACAGTGATAAGTAGATATAGGCTGTTGGAATATAGGTTGCAAATAATAAGATTGGTTCTGATGTTGTAAGGTCATTGTGAGACAATAATGGTAAAAGTGGCAGCTGTCTTTGCATGTAGGACATTTTTACATGCCACTTCAGGTATTCTTCTAAGAAAAAAAGGCTCTTGGAGATAAAATTTATCTTTTGCTGTTGTTCACTTTTAAGTAAAAACTTAATTATAAGTATTTAAGATCCTGTCTCTGTACTATATGGAGTTTTCAAGTAAAGATTTTCAAGGACTGATATGAGACTGTTTAAATCAACTGCAGCATTTTGAATTTGATCCAATTATCCCCTGATGCCTAAGACATTGCTTCGAATTTAGCTGATCTAAGAGGGAAATACATTTCTTACATGCCTCACCTTCTCAGGCCCTCCATCATGTAATCTGATAGATTTTGGTACCTGATAGATGTAATGTCAGGTATTTCAGTGAGGTCTTCAACATGGATCCAGGCAATGACTGGCAGTCTGTCTCCTACTAGTGCATGTTAAAAAGAAAGAATGTCCCTTGAAGCAAATAGGATTTCTTTTCCTCCCATAAAAATGTGTATCCTTCTGAAATGACATTTGTCCGTTCCTTGTTCTATTTTCCCTTAAAATAGGTACAAGAGGAATGATCAGGTTTATTTTCCAAATTGACACTGAAAAATGTAGTGCTTGAATATTCTGGGCAGAGACGATTTCATATTTAGGAAAACAATGAAGGGTATAAAGGGATAAAGTCATGTCTTGTTCTTGGATGCAGAGATGTTTTAAAAAATTCTTTAATGGATGATAGTTCAATGAATGGGACCTCTAAGTCTAGAGACAACAAATATTAGTAACTGTAGACTCCACTGTAGGTTTAACATATGAAAGTGATGAGAACAAAGTGAGCTTAAGTCTCATATTTCACTTGGAGAAAATTGAGAGTAGTTCTGCTGAAATGAGTAGAATTGTATTAAAACAAAGATTTGGTCTATAGAAGAGAAATAGACCAGAAGAAGTTATTCTGCTATTATTATTTCCAAATAACTCCCACATGGACCTCCTGTTCTGGAAAAATTGTAATTGTATTAAGAATAATTCTAGTCATTTTTTTCAGGTAAGCCAGACATAATTCCCTAATATCATAATTTTTTAGTCTGAGGAGATCGAGTGGTTTAAACGTTAGCACTATGATACAGAGGTTTGGATACTGGGTTACTGATTTAATTCTAAAATATATTCTCTTAATCAGGAGCTTTTTGTTGGCTCAGTTGGTAGGCTCAATCAATCACAGTATACTTTATCTAAACCACTTCATATTTAGTATCCTACTTGATGGAATAAAGTAAAAAAAGATTTGTTCTTCATCACTGAAAAAAGATATATATTCTGGAATATAAGTGATCACAGACATTACCTACCTGTAAAATTTTGATAGATGCAAAGTCATATCTTTTTTTTTTTTTTTCACTATTTTAGAATCATGGTTCAAACACATTGTTAAAACTTTATTTTATAGAGACAATCTATAAGAGAAAAAAAGTACCTAGAGACAAAAGAAAAACTTTAAGGAAGCTGTTTTAATCTCTTCCTTCTTATGACCTTTTAAAGCTTTGGGATGTCAGTATTGGTTGTCAGGTTGTGGTATCTCCTCACACTTCTTCAGGGACTGACTGCTTTCAAGAATATGGCACTGTCTGTATGCCAAGCTTTTTCTTACTCTTTCATAGGCATTATTAAAACTGTCTTCTGTAGTACCTCCACTGGCAAAACAATCCTCAGTGTGGCAGTGAGAGTCTGGCCTCTTTAGACAATTTTAGACACAGGATCTACACTGGTTCAACAGAAAAGTGTAGAAGCAGATGAGCTTCATCTGACCTAACATAACAATCATGTGTACATTTTTGCATCTGAGCTAGTTCTCTATGTTTTCTCTCTAACTGATGGAAGGAAACAGGGCCTTCTGAGGGCAATTCACATAACTTTCCCAGACATGCCTTGTGAGAAGTGGTAAGTGGCATTTCCAAAAAAATCCATTTCTCTCTATTGGCTATCAATTGAATCTTGGGAGGTAGGATATAATTAAATATCTATACTGTGGAAGCCTCAATTTACATGAGAAAACTTAATTCGAGTGTCACCATTTCACCCTTAAGATCATCCTCTCTTGCTTTATAAGTGAGCTGATGACTTAGGAGACAGCCAGAGCAAAGGTACAAGCCAGAACACGCAGATGTGTCAGAAGTGCATGGTGGGCTTACAGGCACTCTGAGAACTGTTCCTGCAGAGCAGCACTGGCAAGGCCAGGAGGTGGAGAGCAGGCAGGAGGGATGCCTCTGTCCTGTCAGGTACTGGCCCTGGGCATTAAGTACCATATTCTGCTGCTGTGCTGATCTTTTCTAGTGGTTAGCATACTTGTGGATAGGTATTTGTTTATTTACTAACTCTAATCAGGGAGAAAGGAGTCTTATATAGTTGTTACATGTGTTTTGCATAGATCTGGCTGCAAAGAATTCAATTGCCCTGCGTTACTGATTATCTGCCAGCATTTGTCTTCTGCCTTGCTTTGTCTGTGTAATTGAAGACCTGAACCTATCAGATTTTCCAACTGATCAGTTTGCGACTGACTCAGTATCATTAAAGTAAAATATAAACCAGTAAAATTAGCCCTACAATCCCCATACAAGAGTATTTTAGTATTGAGCCATGTTATCTAATGCATTTTAAATTATTAGACTGTAGTACCCTGATCTTAAAATGTGTTTTTCAATTCATAGAAGAAGGATCAATCTGAATGGCGTTGAAACACTACCTTTCATGAAAACAATCAAACAGCTTTTCTGAGGGGACATAATGAATGGACCAATGGGACAACACAGAGACAATAAAAAAAACAGTACTGTAGTTATTGAGAAATCGTTTGTTGAGTTTAAAGATTTATTTGTTCATTGGAAAATTAACTTGAAATAGAGTGAAACATCTGTAAGAAATTGGTCAATCTAAAGGTACAAGAAGAAGAAGAAGTTTAGGCAATACAACATCACTTGCTAGGGTGCTGAGATTCGTTAATCTGTTCACCCAAGGAAATGAACAGAACTTGCTAAGGATGTTTTATATGTTTCGCAAAAGGTGGCTTTACATTTAACTGTGAGACCATTTCTGAGCATGTGAAGTGGAATTATACATCACTTTAAAACCTTCGCTTCAAAATATACATAATAAAAGATGTCATAAGAAAAACTGGGGTAAGTAGGCCAATGGGTAATGAACTCATTTGCAGCTTGACTATACTGAGGTTTAGGAAATCTCTTTTAAAAGTTACATGCCAACTAGACTTAGCATGGAAGAAAAATAAATACATAAATAACTATAGATTAGGAATTAAAGATGACCGAATTACACTTCAGTTGCTTTTTTTCAGTAAAAAAAATTCAACTTTTTAATTGCAAATACTTTATACATACTCATAATTACAACATTATTGTAGCAGAATAAAATCAAAACTTTCTTTAATTATCTGTGTAGACTCAATGCAAATCTGTGTTAATCTAAGCCATACTTCCTTGTATATTAATGTAATCTGTAGAAAAGGGATCTTAGAATGAAGCAATAGAAAATAAGAGCATTAATTATATATTTTATACACGTAGAAATTAATTTATGAAATTCAGAAATTCCTTTGCCACATAATTGGCAAATGATTCTCACCAAGAGGGTGGAATCAGTGCTTGCTTGTCAGGCTCTGTTCTCCACTGATGTCTGCCCTGACAACACATGTTCATCTTGGCAAGGCTTTGGAGGCAGTGTGATAGTGATGCTTTCCATCCAGAGTTGCAAATGGTGCTGCAATTGATGCATTGTTAACTTTGATGGCAGTCATGGAATACTACCATGGCTTTATTCTTCCGGCTGCATTTTCCAGGATGAAGGAGCTGGATGTTGTACACATCTATGTCTGTGTCTCTGTGTGTACACTCCTTAGCTGTTGGCACACAATTGTGTTTGAAGCACGCAGATGGGCAGCTCAGTTCCATTTACCTCTGGTGTGCATTCTGTCGTTGGCAGCTGATATGAGGAAGCCACAGGGACACATCTCCATACAAATGTGATTTTTAAAAGGCAATTTTCTTTTTTTATGGTGGCTTTACAGAGTTTTTACAAAATTTAATGTGCAGATGACTTGCTGCAGCATATTGAAAGTCAAAAGGCCTCATTCAACTTTTGTGTTTAACAGATTACATGATGTCTCAAAATTAAAATAGCTGCAATTATAAAATATTATTTGTGGTTAGAGACAGTGGACTTCTTTGCAGAGTTTTTATTTAATCGTGCAAGATACTCAGCTGCTCTGAAGAAAATAAATTAGGCAGATATTAAAAACAATCAGTATAATTACATTTAAATGCAGGTTTAAAGTTTTAATGCTTTTGAATTATAGTTCATTATCCTTACAGTGAGAGAAGCCTGAATATTGCAAGAAGGATTGTGAATCTTTGTTAATGTATTTATTGCTGTGCTTTAGTACTGTTGCTGTGCTGAGCAGTGCTTGAGCACAATGTTCAGATAACACTGTCTCTGGAGAGGGGACACTCTGTGGGCCAATGTTGCTACCCCTTTGCCTCCCCTGTGCTGAGCTGTGCATAAGCTGAGAGTCTTCCTGTCTTTAATGCAATCAGTGTCAGGAGAAGCAAAACTGCTTCCAGCTCTAATGGGGCTCTGGGCCAGTGGAAGACACTGGGAAAACACCCATTCCATGTATATTGCAGGATAGCAGGTGAAACAGAAGTATGTATTTGACCCATAGATGATCATGTTGACTGTACTGATTTACTACTACTAAAACTGACTGAAAAGAAATTTAAAAATAGAGACATTAAAATTTTCGTAAGTGTTCAAATATCTATGAATTCATTTTAAACTCTTCCTTCAGTTAACTGAGCTATATGTAGCTACAAAGTCTCAGTAGTCTGTGAATTTATACAGTTAGTTGATATAAGAGATAATAAATTTACTTCCTAAAAATTTCAGATGCTGCCACTCTTTACTCTGCAACATATCCAAAATGGTAAATCCTTGTTACTCCTCATACTAGAAGAATTCTTGCTTTTGCAAGCACTTTCCACTTGACCTAGTGTTTGATAGTTATTTTATTGATTTGAATGATAGTGGTAATAGAAGAAACAATTCAATCACTGAGATGTTTGCGGAATTATTCTTTAAATGAAAAATATTTTAAAAATGGAATTCATGGAATTGCAAACAATAATTGAAATAGTATGATGAAATAATTCTCATTTTTTCTCAGCATGATGGAAAACATCTGTCTTTGAGATTTTTAAATGATTAGTAAGTTTTGTTAAGTTAAATAAATTGAATAGTTTTTCAATAAAAATATTTTTAGTAGAACACTAAATATGCTCTTCCTAAATTATACAGTTCACTTCAGTTATTTTAAAGTACCTTAAATTGCCTTAATTTTTATATTGAACAATTTATAGGATCCGTTATAAACATTTTGTTACTAACTTTTCATTTTCTGTTTTTCTTTCAAAATAGTTAAATGGCTACAGACCCTTGCTGGGGATTCATTTTTGCTGACTTCATCATAGCTATTCACCATTCACATCATTTCAATCAAACTTTGAAGATTCCAGAGTTTTAAATGATTTTGATGCACTGGGAGTAGTTATATGTGGTACTTTTGTATATAGAAAAATAAATAAAAAACCCCTTCTTATAAATAACGGTCATCTGTATAATACATCTAATTAAATGGGAAGGCATCAAGGACAATTTATTCTAAAATCATTTTCCTATAATTTTTTGAGATAAAATGGGTTATGAAATCATCCCCAAGAACCATAAAATTATCTTTTACTTGCTAATGTTTTTCTTGCTTTCATTGTGCCTGATACGAACTTCTTTTCCACATCTGTTTAAAAGAGCATCTTACTACATGGGATATTGGGTTCATTTGCCTTGTTTTGAAAATCTTGCTACCCCCAGCAAATTGTTTCCTCTTCCCATTTTAAATATTTTTAAGTCTGTCTCTTGTTCATGCAAATATTGGCTCTGTACAAATTTAGATCTTATTAAGATGAGTCAGCTTCAGAGAGAATTATTCAATAAATAGATACTCTTGGGAACTGGAAATGTAAAAGATTTTTCACTTTTTTTGGCTTGGTCTGGAAAATCAGTGAATTGGAAAAAAAGTGAAATCAGTGTAAAGAATACCTTTATAATGACATCGCAAGTTTCACCAGGAAATAGTATCGCTGAGCATTCTTTAGTCGGGAAAATCTACTCCCAGCTCTGCTGGCCACCTGCTGTATGATAGCCAAGTCACTTCTCTTCCTCAGGTTTTCTGTGTGACAAGGAAGGTACTGATACTGCCTTCCATACTAGAGGGTGAGATCTAGAGATACACAATCATAGAGTCAGAACATCCCAGGTTAGCAGCAATCTCAGAAGCTCCTCTGATCCAACCTTTCATGGAAAAGGGGGTCTAGATGACATTACGTAGCACTCAGTCCAATAGCACCTTGAAAACCTTGAGCAATGGGGACTCTACCATGTCCATGGGGACGTTGTTGCAGTGAATAATTGTTTTCAGTGTGAAAAACATGTTCCTTATGTTGAGTTGAAACCTCTCCTGATGCAGTGTTCACCTGCCACCTCTCGTCCTCTCCATATGGCTCCTTGTGAAGCGAGAGCGTCTGTCTTTGCAGCTGCTGTCACTGTCATTGTTAATAATTAACAACTTTTGCAAATTCTCTGTATTGTGGATTATCTCATGTAGGGAAATCTTTCTGACAAGTTTTACAGAACATAGATCAAATCGAAATGTGACTAATCTTTCAAATTCCAGAAAATTAAAAATCCATCTTCATGTTATTGAAGTTCTTGCTATGAAGATACACTAAAAGAAATGACAGACTATTGAACAATATTTGAGCCAGGCTTCTCACATTTTACACTCTCAGTACCAGTGGATCAGAACTGTGGAGAAAGAATTTAGTTATGACATGCGTAACAAATAAATTCAACATTAGTTTAAGCTAATTCTTTGGGTTATTATTTTAGTAATCTTTACACAGAATATAATTACAAAATGTAGCCTAATTTCTCAATATTGGTAAAATTTATTGGAAAAACCTGAGTATATTGTATCACAACTCATTTTATATTTTTTTAATATTTTTTGAATAATTTCTGTTATTCAAATTCTTATTGTAATCTGCAATTCACATTTTCCAAACCCAGAGCCACCCCAGGATCATGTTGTCTCATTGGCTCATAAATCATATGGTCTTTGAAACCATATAATATTATCATGAAACAGCATTTTAAAAGGATATAATTAAAATAATAAAGTTATGTCATGGACCATGCCTTATTTAATCATTTTAGTCAATGATTTTTAAATGTTTCCAGGAAAATAATTCAGAATAATTCAGTTTCTTGGCATGGCTTTTCTTTTCACTTTCTCCTTTTTTTTTTTTCTTTTTTTTTTTGGTCATCTGACTATTATTAAATTGTTATATTTTTAGTTTTATTCCTGATCAATCATAGCTATGCAGTTTGTTCCAAATGGCCAACATTAAAGATTCTTTCTCAGTCTCTTTGAAAGGCTTCTGTAGGTTTGACAGCTTATCTTCCAAATCTTCAGTGCATAGGTTCATTTGGGTCTATTTCAGTACAAACTAATGTTGAGCTAAGGGATTGTTATATCATATTTTTGAAACAAGAATGAAATAAAACATTTAATTTTTTGAATTTATTGTAATAATTGAATTTACTGTAATAATTTAGATTGTTTTGTTGTAAAAATACAGAAATTAAAGAAAAAGAAGGAAACCTGTATCTAGAGCCAGTAATGCCATAAAAAAATTATTCAGAGGAGTCAATGAAGCCACGTGCCAAGTTTAGAACAATTTCCAAACACATTGTAATGAACTTAAGATTTGGCAAATGATGAAGCATCACGATTAAAATGTGCTATAAGAATAAGGAAGGAAGAATTTCGGTGCTTCAAATGCTGTCAGTCTAAAACATACTATTTTATGTAAAACATTTTTGTAGGGTGAACTATCCAAATAAAAAGTCAAAGTGGACTGTGTCCTGGACAACAGAAGAGCCAATGTTTTCTGCCCACCTGACAAAAGAAAAACCTTTCCCTGATTGAGAATCCTATGTCTGATTAAGCCCTGAACATGTAAGACAAAGTACTTCATAGGATACCTGCCAAAGTACCAACATAATTTGCTTTATCTTCTTTCATGGTAATCAATGCACACTGGTTCAAGGGAAAGCAGTATCTAGGAACCACATAGTGTACTGCGAAAAAAAATACCATTTTTAACACTTTCAAGTAGCAGAAACATTGAAATGTTCATAAAATAGATAAACAGTGCAAACAAGCACAAGGAAATATCAATCAGTATTGCTTATTTCATATGCCTGATTTCTTTTTTGTACTGTAAAATCCAACATGAGATAGTTCATTTTTTACTGTGGTGTCCCAAGATCTTAAGGGGTAAATGAGATCTCAAAAAGTGAAAAGGATGGTGAGGCATCTAGGAGCAGAAAATGTTGTATTAAGCTATGTTGCATGCATGTTACTGTCATGAAATGATACGAATTCCAGAGAAGGACCAGAGATTAAATTGTGGTTTCAAAAGCACCTGTGATTTTGTCCCAGTAAATGTTAATGGCAGCAAAATGATACCCATATAAAGTGCTGCAGAGAATACTGTACCATGTATGCTGAATAACTGGTAATACTTTTATGTGGGCTACACCACCCTGAACTGATGAATCAAAATAGACCATATTTCTGTTAATTAAATTACAAGCAGTCTATATACTAAGTGCCCTATTTCTATTTTTAAAACTGCTTTTTAACATGGACCTGGTATGCAGGTATGCTTTAACATGCACTGGTATGTGTCTTTAGAAGCTTTCAATTGTTCTTGTCTTTGAAGTGTACTTCTCTGAGTGTAAAGGTTTTGTTGCTTACAAAGCAACAAAATTTATTTAAACCTGAACTCATGTTTGTGTGTGAGGTAAAGAGATGGAGTTACTTTCCTTTAAGGTTAACTTGCTCCAGAATACAGGAGATGCAAATGTCACCATTTTCATGAATAGCAAAAGGGGTCAGACTGTGTTCTGCCTAAATAACCCAGCCCTCTTTTTACTTACCAGCATCCATCAGTACTCTAAAATATCTATCTCCCTACCATAATGAATTTATTTTTTTGGCAGTGATCCTCTCTTGCTTTTTACTTAAATTGATCTTTTTAGGCAAATGAAAAAAACTGTTATAATTGTCATGGCTGGGACAGTACAATTTTTAAGGGGTTAAATATTATGAAGTGATACAAAATAGACTTGATGATGTTGGTTGTTTGGCATCTGACATCAGACACTGTGGTCATGCGCTTCATTTTACCCTTGTGTCTGGATGGGAAAAGCAGACAAGCAGCAGCTCAATTGATCTCACTGTTGGTTCAGCAGCAAACATTTTGTTCACACTCCTGCAAAGAAAACAATCTCTCAGATTGTTCCAGACAACATTATCCCATTCCATCCACCCCCACATCCAGCTCCTCAGAGGGAAAAGTGTCAGCTGTGAACATGATTAAACCTATCCCATCATTTTTCCTTGGTCATTCTATAAACACTACCCAGAAATTTCCAGCTGTTCTAGCAACCATCTCCAGTAGCACTCAACGTTTTAGGAGTTGAGTTTTACTAGTCAACCAGCTATCTTGAGTTCCTTAAGGAAGTATGTGAAGAACACTGTCTAAAACATATATTTAATATGTGAATTGTAAACAATCTTCGTTATCTATCAGCATATTTCCACAGAGAACTGAAAAACTCAGTCATGGCTTTTGTGTCATTGCAACTAAAAGTGGAATCTTATTCTCCAGTCAATGTGCAATGAAAACTTTCCAGCAGCCAAATCTCAGTTGTGTTAGACTTCAGACAGGGGGAGCATAAGACTAAAAGAGGTCGGTTTTCTGTCTAAGATCACTTAATAAGGACAAAAGTTGTCTTATTTGGATTTGAAAATCATTACAGTGACTTAATTCAGACTACTGAATCTTCCCCACCCCCACCCCATACCTTTCCTAATACAGAAACCTAGAAAAGTTAAAAATTGCTAATTGTTTATTGTTAAAATGTTTTGAGTTGGAATTTTTTCAGTAATGGGTTTTGCCCTCAATTTTAAATTAATTTTTTAGCAAAGTGCTGTGGTACTGGAATAAATTAAATATGCAATTTTTTCCAGCAAGAACTCTGAGATTGGAATGGAAAAGTGTTTCACTTTGATTATTTTCTAAAAAGGTAGAGTTACTGAGGCTTGGTTGTCATTAAGAAATAGGAAAAATAGCCAAATGTTCTACACAGTTTGTAGAAAACTCATTGGCTTTTTTCTTATGCCAAAACATTTTTTGTGTTCAGAAAATACTATTCTGAAATGCCAACACAACAGACCATCAAGTATTGTCTCTGAGACTGAGAGTGAAATAGTGTACAGCTGAGAGAATATTTATCCTGGTTTTCATCTGGAACTGGCATAATGGTTATTATGACACAATTTAGAAACAACTTTACCATTTTCAAACATTTATCATAAAGACAGGAATTAGTGTTGATCTTTCATATCTTTTTAGGCATATGTATTTAAGTATACAGATGTGTTCTTTTGACATAGTTCATATGAGGGTTTTTTAAATAACTCCAAATGATTTTGCTTACTTATTTAAAAATGGAACTGGTTTTAAGACTGCCATTTCATTTTACTGTATTAATGACATCAGTGCTTCAGGTTGTGCTTTTAAACTGGCAAGTTTCATCATCAAACAAATGGTCTGTAATACTGTTGAAAATTACGATCTTTTTAATTCGCCTTTAAGTGATTTATTTTGTTTAACTGTTTTATTGGCCAGCACTAAGTACTGCATATACATAAATCTGTTTCTAAAGAGGCAAGGAAGGCTCCTTTTCTTCTGCTTGGGTGGCTGTAGACATGTACTGGCATTTGCAAAACTGCTGAAATTTTCAGTGTCCCTTTTGGAGATTTATTTCTTTTTACATTCTTCTGTGTATTCAATGCTGCATTCAGCCTAGTTTTCTCCATTTTTGATTTTGTTGGGAACAATTAACAGGATTACAGGGGGAAAGTCTGCCAAATGCCATCTCCAACTACCCTGTAGGTCCAGTGGTGTGGCAAAATATATAATTAACATCTGCATTAGTTTACTTGCTAGCTGTGCTGGTAAGCAAATGGAATGCTGAATTCAATAGATCAGTCAACTATGCCACTACCTTTTCTGTTAATTTTACCTTCTTTTGTTGAGTGTACATATTTTTAAATCACTCCCTGTCTTGGTCAGTATTTTTCACACTCTCAAGTATTATGCCTACTAGTTTTAGCAGGATATTACAGCTATGGTTGCAGGTCATAATAGAAATCTTCTTTGGTGTTCAGACCAATAAATAAATTAGAAGAAGGGCTTTAAGCTCTGTATGAAAAAATAAACTGAAAGTAGGGCAGAGAAAGAACAACCTTTGTAACGAGCCTAGCCTGGGGCTAAAAGTTCATTGTGTATTTCAGAGCACGATGCAACAAGGGTATGAAGAGTTAGTGACTGAAGATTTTCACTGCCTCAGGATACCGGTGATTCAGCTGCATATAATGATAGGGAATGCTAAGAATGCTCTAAATAAATCCCGTGTCCATAATTTGTAATTTCTTACTGGAGCTATGAGCAGGATGAAAGGCCTGACAAGGGTTCATAGCCAGCAGGATGGAGTATAGATCTTGTTGCTACACTTGTTCACTGGGGAACACAGAGTGTATTTTATTAGTGTGATTATATAAAAAAGATGAAATAAAACCACAAGAGAAATAAGACATGAATTGATGACATATAAAATATTTACTGGTAGACTAAGGAAAGCACAAAATTTGCAAATAGTAGCACCCATTCTCCTGAAAATCCAAGGTGTTTAAACCACCTTCCATTTGAGAGCCCTCATACTTCAGTGTTTGGCTTGTTTCTGAAGTACATTTTATGATGTCCTATCAGATCCTTCTTTCTGCTCTGTATGTTTTACTTGTCAGACCGTGGCAAACAACATTTATTTGTCTACACAAAACAATTTGAAAAACTATGAAATTGTTAATTTTTATTCATATGCTTGCAATTTTCAGTAAAAATAATATATTTGCACTTCTTGTTTAGGACTAGATTTCTAACCTGAACTGTTGGATTAGGATTTTTCTGGGATGTGATGTTTCATCCTTTTCTGCTTTTCAATTTTCTCTGGTGTTGGTTTTCGACTTCTTTCTTGAACGTCTCCAGCTATTAAATACTGTATTTAAAAGGTTGTTACTAGGTTAAAATACAGGACCACTTAACATGTAAATACTGCTTTGAACAATTGATATATGAACTACAATATTTTGAATTATAAGTGCTTGGCATTTGCTCTTTGACTAATGTGATCTCTGTGGAAAAATACCAGCCACTTGGAGACAGAGGAGTTCCATGTACATAATTCACAGTAGTGGCTGTGTTAATGCTGTTCATGGTGAGTTTTGCTTAGAGGCTGAGTGAAATAGGCTGCAAGAGTGTATGGTTATAATTTAGTTACACATCTGAAAAACATAAACTGCTCTCCCTGCCCGATGCCCTAGTAGAAAAATTTCCCCATGATTAAGATGTTCATGGAAAATGAAAAGAATCCCTGTGGTTCCATTATTATAAAGAACTGGTTTATTTAAATTGAGATGCTGTTTATTCCTCTTCCTATTTCAGTATTTCTCGTATCAGCTTCCTAAACATGAAATCCACAGCACCATGTCACCTAGAAATGTAAAATTCCATCATGTGAAGTGCCCTTTCAAACCTGCTACTACGCTTTTGCACAAGCATCAGTCAACTTTTTAAAACAGATTCCTTGGGGCAGTTGGCATTGGGCAGGCACCCTACTTAGATTAGCCAGGTAAATTAAAGAATTCAGCTGACATGAAGCAAAGCTATTAATCTGGGAGAAAATCTTTGGTAGATCTTTAAACTTCAAAATGTAGTGGCTCCTGATAAGAAATGCTATACTTTGAATGTCAGTTAACTCCATAAGGAGGTGGAGGAAAAGTTCTTACACTCTGTGGTATAACTATGCTCACACAGGTGTCAGGAGAACAAATACTCCTGGTCAGTGGGTGAGAATGAGGCTTTTAACAGCCAGCAGGCTGTTTCTGGAGATGAAAGATGCTGGGACACAGGTTGAGGATTGCACAGCAGTGTCACTCTGCAGTCCTGTGCCCTGCTCTAAACCTTCCCCTCTGCCTGTAGCCTGTCTGTTCAGCTGTGTTGGTGTCACACTATAGTATTCCTTGAAATGTAAATTTGGTAATTTATATGTGAATTTATGTACTCGCATAGCTGTCTTTGATCCAAATAATACTTTTTATTTCTTAAATAGTTTGTGTGAAATATGTACTATCCAATTACATTCATTCTCTTATTCTGGTTTGAAGAGAGCTTTTAAACCCACCTAAAACTGCTCCAAACAATGACCCTGTAAAGTGTGCTTCATGAAAGAGAAGAGGGGTGAAAATGTCCCTGTGCAAAACAGGGTTACAGAGTCTTTAGGCAGAGACAGACAGACAGACAGGTTCTGTCCTTGCTGCAAGTAATATCTGTCCAGGGCCTATGACATGTAGGATGTGTAACCATATCCCTGAATATCCTTGGGAGCTCATACATACTTTCCTATGATTACATCTAGGTACAAACTAGCTCTAACCTGTTTAAGAGAAGGGCTTTTATTTGGTTTCCTACAGTTGTATGTGGCCTGGAGCCACATACAAAGTCTGAAAAGCTGGGTAAATACTTATCTGTCATGTAGTTTATGCTGATGTCTGGCTTCTGAGACTGTGTTAATTGTACAATATTTAAAGTCATTTAGGTTATGGCCTTGTGAGCTGTTTAGTAATTAAAATGCAGGAAGTACCCTAGATCAATTCTGAAAACAAGATTTATCCTCTGTCACTTTGGTATTTCTAGAAAGAGTTCCTCTCAAGTTCTTCATCAAAAATCTTCCTATTTCAAGTCAACGTAATACTCAGCTTTTCTTCTCTAACTTTAGATTGATCTTGAGTTAAAGCACATTTAGTTTTGAGTTAAATTAAGCATACTTGTATCTTGGTTGGTAATTCTTAAATAGCTGGGCATTTCATTATAATGCTGCTTTCTTTATCTATCTGATGAAAAACGTCACCAATAGAAATTATGCTTACAAGTGCTAATTTCCTTTATTAATGTCCTTAAAGAGTAAAAATATAAGTCACAGGAAGCAAAATGCAAAAAGCAAATTTCAACAACATTTTAACAGTGTGTTGAATTGAGAAGCCCCTTATAGATATTTCTAAAATCATGATGAGAAGACAAAAAAACAGGAGATGAAATATTTCCATTATGATCAAAAGGAGACAAGGATTTGTGTGTTTGCATTTACAAGATATAGTATTTTTTACATACTGGGTTTAATGCTAAATAGTTTACCAACCTTCTTCATTATCTCAATTTCTCAGCAAGATGTTAATGTTTTGACTTGTTTGTGGTTTTTAGAACTGAGTCAACGCAGCAGGGAGCACTTTAAGAGGGAATATCTTGCCTCCTAGCTCCTTTCTTAAGTAGAAAGGTATTGGTTGCTTTTCTCCATATATTACTTCCAGTAACCATCCTTCCCCCAGGTTTGGAAATGGTGAGTCACTGCTCTTTGGACCAACAGTCAAAGGGGGCCATTGCATAAGCAAGGATGGGGAAAAGTCATTGCTGCCAGGAATTTGTCCTCTTTCAGTGGCCTCATTTTTTTAGCAGATTTGCAACATTCTGTGCTAAGACCAGAAAGGCACAGTAGTTATTTTGTGCCTCATTTACCTCCAATATCTCCTAATTGTTGCTGGAGGGTTCTAAAATAGATACATGGCAATAAAGGAATGCACATAACTTTTTTAATTTCTAATAGGGTAATAATAATATATTTAGTATTTATTACATTAATGGCTGGTAAAGGATAACTCAATTATTTCAGACTCCATTTATTAGGACATCATTCAAATGGATAACTCAAACAGCTCATAACTTAAAAGATTAGAATATGACAGCAGATAAAGCTAATAGAGAGTGGATAACAAAGGTGATTAGAGGGTTTAGCACAAAAAAAGTATAGTGAAATACTTGGTTGTTAAGATTTTTATTACTCAATTTTTGCCACTGTGTATGCCAGCAGGAGAAACTTAAGAGTGAAGAAGATACTGGTATCAAAGACTTTGACTGGAATTCTTTACATGTAGAGCAATTTGATTTTTTTACTTACTGTGACTGGCAGCCAAAACATAGAGGCTGGCCTTTCAGGAAGATAATATGATAGGGAAAGTACAATTAATTTTGTAAGAGCTTTGCAATTTAGGAAAATAAGTACTGGGTTCAAAGGGTTAGAAGTGAGATCCAATGAAGATAAAGAAACTTAAAAAATTACATATTAGTGGTGCTAATATAGAAAATTATTTTACTTACCAGCATTTTAAAATTATTAAACTATGAGTAATCTGAGAGTATGTTAAACACTTGAGGTGTCAAGGTCAGTAAGAAATTGATGATTAACTATTAGATGATAATTCTTGACAAATAAAAAATAAAAGGGAGAGAAGTTATGAGATTTGAACAGTTAGAGATCTTTCCCACAGAAAGCAATGGTTTGCTTAGTAGTATTTTACTCCATACCTAATTAATAGCCTACATGAAATTGTTGTAATTAATTATCTGCTCATTAATATTCCACAAAGGAGGATGCCTGGTTTCAGTACACAAACTCCTGCAAAGAAAGATTTCAGTTTGATTACAATGAACACTAAAGCAAGAAAGAAAAATCATTGTTAATTGTATTTAACACCACGTTAATTCCTCCCTATCTTTCTGCAAAGAGGCATGTCATGAGATGTGTTAGGATTTATTGTCATGAGTTGCAGCAATATTGTTTTTATACTGCTACAGGCAGTTTTCCTTTCTGCTTTTGGATCAAACTTCTCAAACTGGTATTTGGGGTATTTTGTAAGGTTCTCTTCCTTTAAAGAAGGTCTTAGTATCTGTATCTTAGTATTTGTATTTGTATCTTATAGATTAAGAAATAAAAAAATAACCACAATGCCACTAACTAAAATAAAATTTTCGTTTAAACTAAAAAGGCAAAATGGGCTTTAATAATATTTTTGTACATTTAGGTCTTGCTTAAAAATTAGATTAGGATATTCACTTTAGGATTAGATAAGAGAGCAATGCTGAACCATGTCCAAAACTTGTATTCATACTAGTTACTACTGGAGTCCTCTGAATTGATTTTAAGAGAATTCTATAAACTTGGCTTGAAAATAAACATGCATAGAACTGGCACAAAATCAAAACTGAAGGGATGAATTGGTCTGAGAAATATCCTGTTCTTAATTATTTCTACTGTTCCCTATTTGATTTAAGATTCCAATGACTATCTTATCTTGTAAGGTTTGTATATCATGTACAGGCATTATTTTAATGCCTGTTCAGTTATGTATCTTGCCTCTTGGTTGGCAATTAAATAAACAAGAAGGGCATCTTCCAAATGATAAACTATTACATTTATGCCTAGAGTACATGAAATTTAGAGATAAATCAGAACTGTTATCTTCCAACTGTGTTTCCTGTGATTTGTTTTTTTAAGTTCCTATAATATATGAAGTCTGCACAAACTTCTGTATACTGGAAAAAAAAAAAAAAAGGCCTGTAGGATTTTGTGTCTAAGTAAACTGTCTTCTAAACCATTAAAAACTTGGCACTGATGTAAAAATACATAAAATCAAGAAAATATTGGAGTATGTTGGGTAATCATTAAATACAGTTGGATGAATCTATTTACCGGCAATACATATGTAGTCTGTAAAAATAGTCCTTTATAAAGTTTTAGGTGTTTGGGGGCTAATTTATTCATATAGTCATCACTTTTTATTATTGAAAGGGATTTATGACTCTATTTATTACTCAGAGATTATTATTAATCTTCTGCCTAGTAATCTTTGCCTCTAAAAAATGCTGACGTGAGATCAGTTTGGCCAATTTCGTCAGTGCACTAGAGCTCCTACTCTTGTTGGCTTTGGCTTAAGTAAAACTCAGTTCAAAAGAGAGGTAATTTGACACAAGCTTAAAAACTTGTTGTGCCTCAGTCATTGATCTGGCAAGACCAGATCCCTCAGAATGCAGACTACACTGAACCCTCATTAAAATATTTGAACCATAGGATACATTCAGCAGCAAAGCTTTTAGCAATGTAAGGTTTCCAAGTTGCTTGACTCACCAAGACTGGTGGGATATCAGTAAGTATGCAATCTATCTCATGCTTTTGATTTTAAAATATGAAAGAAAACAAGTTATGGAAGATGAACTCCTTGACAAAAAATGTTCTATAGGAAATATATCCCATTCACTTTCCAATGATGCATGGATATTCTCTTCAAGTTTTGTGACCAGATTCCATCTGAGTTTATAAATAAAATTATTTTTCTAGTTTTTATTGAATAATAATTGCCTGGAAGCTTGTGTGTAGGAAGTAGTCCTTGATTAACCCTAATTCTGTTGTTTAGAAAAGTACTTTTCATGTAACATTTTTGCCATTAGCAGCTTTCAGCTGTGTAAATACCATTTATACCTATGAAACTTAACAAAAGTATAGAATACAAAGATCTCAAAAAAATTAATTTACTGCTGCAGTTATGCATAACTTTTCTGTGTATGTGTCTAGATTTATGTACTGTTAAAGCATTGCATTCATATCTGGAGAAGTCTTATACTAAACTATTAAAAATACCCAACAGTAATGTATTACTCCTGAAAATCAGTATATTGTACTTTGTATAACCAATTTCTTTTTAAATGATGACATTCTAAAAAATATATATTAGAATATGCAAAAATTGGAAGTCATATCTTTTTTTACTCTGCAAACTCCTGTAGATGCATGTCTTAACCTATTAAACCTAATTATAATAAGAAAATAATTCAGAATTAAAGTGCCAGAAGCTAGATAGGAATACTTCAGCCTAAACCTAAGTGACCTAATATCCCATACATCTTTACAGCAGTTACAGAATAGTGATATAATATCAGTCTAAGTATTCATTTCTTTCTCCTCTTACTACTGGTACTAATGAGTACTATTAACCACTCAGGCTAAGTGGTAAAGTATTTGGGACCTAAAGAAGAATGTGGTTCTTATTGTTATATCTGGGTAAATACACACAGCTAGGCCCTTCTTCCCACCTGTGAAAAACATGAGGGTGAGGGGGTTGAAAAACATGAGGGTGAAGTGGTTTAACTTTTACAAAAACATAAGAACATGAGGTGGTTTAATCTTTATGAAAACTACTATGCTATAAACAACTGCTAGTTAGGAGACACATCTTACTTCTTTTTAATTACAGAAGGTGGTTTTTCCTTCTTAAAAAAATTCCTTCCTGTATCCAGATGACTATAAAGAAGGTAAACATCCTTTCTTAAGAAATTGTTCTACATGAAATTTCAGTGCAGTGGTTCAGTGCACTTTGTGGTTTAATACAGGCCTTGGACTTCATTTTTTCCTAGGAAATATTGACATTATGATAGCAAAAATAATATATAAGTGTATCAGAACTGAGAAACACATCCCTTCCCTTCCCTTCCCTTCCCTTCCCTTCCCTTCCCTTCCCTTCCCTTCCCTTCCCTTCCCTTCCCTTCCCTTCCCTTCCCTTCCCTTCCCTTCCCTTCCCTTCCCTTCCCTTCCCTTCCCTTCCCTTCCCTTCCCTTCCCTTCCCTTCCCTTCCCTTCCCTTCCCTTCCCTTCCCTTCCCTTCCCTTCCCTTCCCTTCCCATCTTTCTTTTTTCTCTTCTCATCATTCTCATCTTCTAGGAGACTGGAATGTGTCCTGGAAGTGCCAAAACACCGCAAAATCATGTTTGTTATTTGTTAGACTTCTTCTGGGTGACAAAAGTGAATCTAGAAAGTTACTTTATTTTTTATAGCCTATGTGATCCATTGTAAATGAAATATCTGTGAATACTTGGTCCAGTACTTGAGGAAGAGATTATCCTGGAAATAGCTGATGTTTTATTAGATAAGGCATTAGTATCCCGTTGTGGAGAGGGTGGCCAAACATCGCTTAGATTTGTAGGAAAGAGGAGGCAGTTTCTGAGTGCTTTCTAAGATTAATTTGTTCTCTCTTTTTTAAAATTGATCAAAATGAGAAATTGTCCTCATATCACCTCAAATATAAACATACAACAGCAAAATAATTGCTCAATTAGATGTTGTACAACTTACACAAGTATTACAGAAATCCCCTGAAGAGGTTTAGAGTGAGTCCTGTAAATGTAGAACATCCCCTATTCAACATCCCCTATTCTTGGCATCTTCTTAAGATCATGGTTAATTCCTTAGTTACCATAACCTTTATTTATAAAAGATAAGCTGTTTAAAGCACTGATTCACACTAAGAAGTGATGTTTCCATCCTTTGTCATCTGGTGGTATTTAGGAATGGTGAGAATTCTTACTAACATGTTATCAATTTGCTTGAGTTAGAGGAAATGCAATGTGATAAAAACCATCTGGTGATACTGCAGGTATAAAAATATTTGCCATATATATATCTTTTTCTCAAAAAAATCTAATGTGTTAGATTTCTTTTTTAAGAAATAAAATTGATTTAATTATTTGATAAAAGAAAAAGACATAAAAGACATCCAAGACATGACCATGTAAATTTCTCAGTGCTGATTTAAAAGATACTTAAAAAAAAAAAAAGATTTTCAGTTTATGCCTTGACATATCTGCTGGAGTCTGTTATAATGGCAGGGAAATCCATCCTCTCTTCAAAGCAAGGAAAGGAATCCAAGAGAATGAAAAATGAAATTTTATTCTTGAAATGTCTGGAACAGGAAATATATAAATGCATTCTCTGATTACTGGGAAAGCTTATTCTTTAGTGTCTTCTGGGAAAAAGTTGGGTATCATGAAAATTTTTTACAATATCCCGTAATGATGTTAACCATAGCAGATGTCTTCTTTCTGCTGCCCAGATTGAAGAAGAAGATATGAAAGGAAAGATACTTACTGAGGTGGCTCTGGTTAAAGGGTTAAGATCTGGTTAAGGGATAAGGTCATAGAGAGAGATGCCTGTACCTGAATTAAGGTGCAAATGCTTATTGGCTTCTATGCTGAAGCCAATAGAATGGATTTTATTTAACTGTAAACGTGAAATACAAATAGAGAGAAATAGGAAAAAGAGAATGAGAGAGAAAGAGAATAAATAGAGCAGCAGTCACCACCACTGGTGGATCCACCAGTGGTGGTGACTCTTCTGGTTGGTCCTCTTCTTTTTGGTCCTTTCGGTGGTGGAGGTTCCACAAAACATAGAGTTCAGTGGGTTAGTATATTTCTGGTATACAAGGGAATGCCCAGACAGCTCCCCTGTGGGGAGAGATATTTTACATCATCTTTTGCAACTCTGGATCTTTGCAACATTTCTGGCTCATGTGCAGTCCTCTGGTGGAAGGCCCCAGAAATGAATGTGGGGGTGCTTCAGGGTCTTTGTTGGTTTATGGCACTTCTAAGACATGAGAGCTGCCTCTCAGGTCAGTGTAGCTGAGTCAGTTATGCCCCGTCAGAAAGGATGAACACCTTAAGGACTGTATGTGAATGTGTAAGTCCTGTGTGAATTTGACATTCATTCATTCTTCTGGAAGTCTGTATGAATTAAAGTTGCAAGGTGAAGTCACGAGATGTAGTCATTTGGGCTTTTGTGTAAATTTGTGGGGGCTGGAAAATAGCACTTTTCAGTGTGTTGCAGTTTAGGCATCACTGGTGTACACATTTCTGTTGCCTTACTGCCTTAGTAATTTACCCTTTACTTTCTTCTCTGCTCAGTCATGCATATTGAATTAGTTAGAATTTGAGGAGTACATTTAACATGGGCTTAATTAGGTCAATCATTTCAGATACTCTATCAGCATTTTTGCCAAGCACATGATGCCTAAAATAGTTTCAGGATGTTCTAATATCTATTAATGAACCTATTTGGGTGTTGTTCTGTTTTGGTAGTTTTTAATTAAGATGTTTGTCAAGGCTGAATTTTGTTATAGGAACTGATATAAAAGAAAGAGACTGAAGAAAATTTCCATCACTTGCCTTTTTTTATAATTTTTAAAGAGCACATTTTTTTAATAAAGTGTTTTTATTTGGCTTGTCTAGGTCCTTCAAAGTACGAGATATACTAGAAATATTCTTAAAAATAGATATATTCTTAAAGAATAATTTAATTTTAAAGATGAGTGTCAAAGCAGGCCTGATGAAAAGCTACTGCATTTATTTTTCTTTAGTACTGATTGTCTTTTTAAGTTGAATGCACTGCGAATTTTCTGTCTTTAAAAGTAATGTGAACTCAAAATTAGGAATACTGTCATTCTTTACAGCATCAGAAGCTCTCTGAATAGATTTTTTCATACAGTTCATTTATCAGCATGCAAGTAGAAATAAGATTTCAACTGGTTTATTATATGAAAAGGCTATGATTCTGGAGATAAAATTATCTGTTCTTTTTTTGAAAATTCTTTTTTCTTAAGAGGAATTTAACATATTGCAGGTGTAGGGAGACATAATCCTAGATTCCAGTGTGGTTCAGATAGATGTGACATCACATCCTTTTTGAAGAATTCCTACTTGCTGGTATCAAAGAAAGGCCCTTTAAAATAATTCTATTAATCTTTATGTTTGTGCATGAAAATACACAATATTTGCACCAGCCTCACCACTGTTGATTCTTACTGAAACCCAGAAAACTATTGTGTCTAGGGCTTTATCTTTAAAATTGTGTCTGCCTTGACCTATGTTTCAGAAAAGATCTATTCCTTTATGAAGTAAGGCTTAGTAAATTAGTTCTGGCAAATTGCTCAGCTTACCTTGCCACCAAAAAACCATATCAAATACTTAAACAAACGTACTTAAATGCACATATAAACTAGGAGTATTGAATTTACCAAAATTCAGAATACCAAAGTGGTTTCTATTATCCATAATAAAAAGTGCCTTATGGCCACTTTTTGTACTATTCCAATATTTTTCTCTTAATTTATCTTGATTTAGGAAAAAAAAAATCCATAATATTCAATTTAAAGGAAGATAATTGTATATAGCATAACATCTTGTTTGTATCCATTTAAGTATTTTATATATATAAAGATAAATAAATATAGACATACTCATATACCTATTTATATATTTATTAATTATATGTTTACTTATATATACTTCTATATGAAATTATATCTGCTTATATATTACTTATATATAAGTTAAACATTGGGTTTAGACCAGATAATTGTTCTTGACGAAGACTTTAGAAAGACTTGAGTAGAAATGTATTACAGATATGAAAAGATGAGACTGAAACACAGCTTTAATAAGAATGCAAATGAGAATTACTGAGGTTCAGTGAAGGTCATAGAAGCTTAATCATCAATTTATGTCAGCAACTTCTCACAAGTAACAAATGAGTTTTAATAAAAACTGTTGTCTTAATAGATTAAACCACAAAATCATGATTGCTCTAGAATTTGACCAGCTGTCCTCACACAAATGCAGTTGTATGTTTTTGACTCTTTTATCTACAAATTCAAGAATAACCTATTTAGAGATTGTTTATATTTTTAAATGAACATTTTAATGACTTTGTATAGCTTTCTAAAAGGAATTCTGAAAGCATGTTCTGGTTGTGCCTAAAGTATATTTTTTTTCCTGGAAAAAATATTTGGACATACTCAGATGCAACAGTAAATTATTCGTTTCAATTAAAAATAGAGAAGTTGCATGGATATGCTTCTTTTATGTTGAATAAAAAATTCCTTAATTTCCTAGGGTGAAATCACTTCAGTGAAATTTAATTTGGATCTCTTTCTATCTTGCAAATATGTGCCTAAAACCATATCATTTTCAAGAACAGAAATCTATCCTGAGAAGGAAAATAGAAAATAATCTTCTTTGTATCCCAAACATTTGTGAAACCCCAACAGAAGAACTCAAAAAAGCAAATTTTGCTTAAGCTTTTTTGTTTGCTTAAATGTCTATTTTGCCAGTTTGAATATATTCTACTAATAAACTTAAATATATGTATTGGATTTGCATGGCAAGGTTTTGGTAGTGGGGCTGGCTGCTAGGGTGGCTTTTGTGAGAAGCTGCTGGAAGTTTCCCCCGTGTCCAGTGGAGCCAGTGCTAGCTGCCTCCAAGGTGCACCCGCTGCTTGACTGATGGCCAAGCCCACCAGGGACAGTGGTAGCACCTCTGGAATGACATAGTTCAGAAGGGGAAAACGTTACTGCACGAGAGGAGGTTTCAGCTGGAGTGAGAATACGGGAGAGGAGCAGCCCTGCAGACACGCAGGTCAGTGACACAGGAGGGGAAGGACATTCTCCTGCAGCTCATGGTGCAGGGAGGCAGCCCATGGAAGTGTGCCCCTGCAGCACAGGGACTTCCACAGAGGAGCAGGGCAAGAGTGTGAGGAATCCTCCCTCTGTGGAGGAAGGAGTGGCAGGGAAATGTTCTGACTGCAGCCCCCATTTCTCCACCCTCCGCTACTGGCAGGAGGAAGAAGAGTAATCTTAAGCAAAGTTAAGCCTAGGAAGAGGGGAGCCTGGGAAGTGTTTGAAGATTTAGTTTTTATTTTTCATTACTCTACTCTGACCTGATTGGCAATAAGTTAAGTTCATTTCCCTGAGTCGTGTCTGTTTTTCCTGTGATGGTAATCAGTGTGTGATCTTTCCCTGCCCTTAGCTTGACACATGAGCCTTTTGTTCTATTTTCTCTCCCCTGCTCAGATGATGAGGAGAGTGATAGTGAGGCTTTGATCGACACCTGATGTCCAGCCACAGTCAACCCGCCACACTGCGTATTTAGCTACTAAGAATGTGTCCAGTTAAAGCTTCCTGATCTTAAAATAAGTCAATTATGTCACAGTTCCCATATTTTTTACTCTTTTGGGTATCTAGAGAACAAGGTTAAAGGAAGAGGTCATTACTACAGCACAGTTCTTGGCAAATCTGCTTGCAGGGTGGGCTGTACTTGTGAGATATTCTCTACACCAAACTGTTCAGACAAGCCCACAAAATAGTGTGCAAAGAACCAAATTAAGAAAACATTTAATTCTTCTTGAAAAATTTTCTGGTATCAGATAATCATACTCAAGTACCTCTTGCTATATTAGAAATTGAGAACAAGTGACATCTAGTAATACTGGTATCTGTATAAGGCAAAGACCCTAAACACCTTTTCTTTCTAATATTAAGAACTGGAATCTGAATCTAAAATCTTAACTTTATAATGCATGAAACCTCCCTATGGGTGGGGTTAAATAATAATAAAAATTTTATGTGAGGGGAAACTTCAAACTATGAAATGGATGAAAAATCTAGAAAGTATAGAGCACATCACTGCTGGGAATTCACAAACAAGTTTAAATTAAGGATTAAAATCTATTAATTTAATTCAATTCTATCAATATTTCTGATTTTAGTTCAGGGTTAAGTAAGAACAAAATAGGGCAAAACTTCATCATGTGAAAAAATGCACTTCTCAAAAGCAGGGAAAAAACCTATTATATTAGAGAAGAGGTAGCAACAGCTAATTTGTCAAATGAATTGTATAGTATGGGAGTAGTTTTATGTGTGTGCATGCACAGTGGTGTAAGTCAGAAAAAAGATCTTATCTCTGTGTCCTGTGGTCCAAATTGTATATCAATTGCTCATGACTGAGCAAACCTTGCTTCAGTATTTGGTATGGGTTGGATTGGTAGGTTGGTAGGTGATGATATTACAGTCCTCCACCTCATTACTACCACATGGACCTTTGTTTCTTATAATGGGCTGCAGAATTTATTGCTGTTAAGTCTTTTCTTACTGTCCAAGTACTGCAGTCAATGCTTCTTTAATCTTCATTTCTGTGTACCTTAAACAGCAGCATGCTGTTGATGTTGTTGCTTTTCCAGCTGAGGTTGTATTATATATGTCTGTAACTATAGAAGTTTGTCTTCCTTTGCAAGTATATGCACTGGTGCTTTGAAGTTCCATACCACTGTGCTCACTCAGCGTGACTTGCCTCATCTTTTGCTGGTTCCAGCAGGAATCTTGCTTGAGCTGAAGAATGTATGAAGGCAGACATGATGACATCAACCAAATGCAGCACTAACTTTGCAGTGCTTACATTCTAGTCCAGTGAGGCTTGACCATCTTCACTTAAACTTTGAAGAGACACGTGGTTGTCTTCACATAGGAGTCAAACACAGAGTGAAACCACTTATGGTGCCACCTCCTCTCTAAAGTTAGAGGGAGTCTAGATGAGCAGCTGAGACTAGGCTTTTATGCTTTACAAAGCTCAAAGGTTTGGTGAGATTAATCTTGTTTGTACCAGTTTACTTGTATCAGAGTTGAATAATAAAAAACTTTATGCTTTTCATTATATCTCTTTTGTACTTTAGCTTCTCTTCTCTTTATGAAGTTTGTATATAGAAATGATCTGACTGTAAAATTGAATTTTTAAGACAGTGTCTCTAATTGCATCTCTCTATTTATATTTTTTTCACTTTATCTCCTTCTAATTTCATACTTTACATCACATGTGATTAAGTTATGATTTACTTGCACCATTTGATTCTCTAACTTCATATTAGATCAGTAATGGCTGAAATGATCTAAAGTGCTTCTAGAACCATCATGCTATGTGTATAAAGCTAGTTTCTTCCATCTGTCATTTTAACAGTGGTTAGCTAGGATTATGTATATCACCTATGAACAAACTCATGGTGGAATGCCTAGCTAACCATGAGCTTATCTTAAATTTTGTGCTTACATTTGAAAGAACAGAAATATTTCACATTTAAGGCAATGCTGATAGGACTTGTGAGATGTAGGCCTTATATGATAATAATGCTTTTAATTATATTAGCATACTTGTCTTAGGAGTTTGCATTGAATTGCATTATAGGATACTATCTGTGCTTTACTCCTGGTGATTTTTTATTTGGTGTATTTAAATGTGGCTACTGGAATAGCTGTTAGTCTATTATAGCTGAGTAGAAATATACCTTTGGTGCCATTAGTAATTGGATTAATACTTTTTTTATCAAAGTACATTTCCTAAGTACATGTTGAAAATGCTCAATTGAGTGCAATACTCTATATTAAAAAAAAATCTTGGATACTAGAATTTCACATCTGATTTCAGTAATATTTCTTAACTATCCCTTCACTGTATCATTAATTTTATTCTAATTTATTAAATTCTTATTTTAGTTATTAACTCATTCATTGTTTCTAAAAATCTTATAGCAGTACTTGGGAAGCAAATCACCTTGCTAGTTTTTGTGGTGTCTTCTAATATGTAAAAGAAAATAATTGAATATGGGATCATTCCCTGATTTAATCTTAAATACGCCCCCGACACCACCACCCCCCCATTATTAGGGACATCAGAGAGCAGCAAGAATGGGGTGCTCCATGAGGAAAGCAAGTTGGGTGCTGAGTATGAAGCAAGGTGGGCAGCAGTGCCCTCATCAGCAAGGGCCCAATCCTACAAGACCCAATGAACAAAGCAGGTTCGGTTGCATTAATCAGTCAGAGGAGAGTCTAAAGCATCAGGAAAAACAGAAGTGATTAAGAATGTCCCAGGTCAAACTGAGAAGTCAAGTCAGCAAGTGTGGATCAAGTCCAGTGTCCAGTGACAACCAAACTCAGTCCCACTGCAGTGATCCCAAGCAGGTCTGAGGTGAGAAGCCAGATCAAGGTTTTGAAATGCAAGCCAGGAAGTCAAGTTTCCAGGTCAGGATCTGGATCAGCAGGATACATCTCCAGGCACAGACAGTAATACTGTAGCTCAGTCAACAGCCAAGGACAAGAACCTGAGCTCAAACTTCTCAGCAAAGGAGGAGGGAGGCAACTGCTTTTCACAGCAGTCTTCGCTGAGGTTATGCAGCTGTGCCATACCAGCACTCTGGCACAGGTGATCAAATTTAAGGAGGCAAAAGTGTACTTAGGACCTGAGGAAATCACACATAATTACAAGCACATTTGTTATATTTTGCTGTTTTATCTCTGAGCTGGTCGTATAGAAAATAGATATTGATTTTATTTAGTGGATAGCTGAGATAAGTAATTAATTTTGACATCTTAATTTTTTTCCTATGTTGTTTTTAACTTGTTGAGTGCTTGAAACTTAGCACTTGGAAAAACAACCTATTATCCTCTCATAACATAAGTGTATTTACAATTCATGCTTTGTAGCTTATATTTAAAATCAGCTGTGGTTTATTTCTTCATTTCTTTGTCTTTCATGGTGTTTTCCTTCTTTAAATAAATGAGATTCAACTTAAATCCCTAACCTGCTTTCTATGTTCATACCTATATTTGTACTTGCTGAACAACCTGAATCCACTGCTATCAATAATTCTGGTAGATATCAGAATATAAAACATGTACATGAATTATACTTTCAAGATTTGTAGACAGTTTGTATTTTTCTGAGTTAGAGAACTCCCTTCTGACTGCGTATCCAGAAGGCAATTAAGTTCATTCTTATAAAATCATAGAATCTCTCAGGTTAGAAAAAACCTCTACGATCATCAAGTCGAACTATTAACCTAGCACTGCCAAGTCTGCCACTAAAATATATTCCTAAGTGCCACATCTACAGGTGCTCGCTTCCAGAGGTGGTGACTTAACCACCTGCATGGACAGTCTGTTATGATGCTTGATAGCCCTTTCTCCTGAAGAAATTCTTCGTGATACCCAATCTAAATGTCCCCTGGTGCTCCTTGAAGCCAGTTCGTCCTGTCCTGCCACTTGCTTTCTGGGAGAAGATGCCAAAAACCACCTGGCTACAACCTCTGTTCAGGCAGTTGTAGAGCACAATGAGGTCTCCCCTGAGCCTCCTTTTCTCCAGGCTAAACAATCCTGGCTCCTTCATGCACTTCCCACCAGACGGGCTCCAGAGCCTTCCCCATCTCCATTGCTTTTTCTGGACTTGCTCCATCACCTCAGTGTTTTTCTTGTAGTGAGTGGCCCAGAACTGAGCACAGGATTCCAGATGTGGCCTCACCAGTGCAGAGTACAGGGGGACGATCACTACCTGGTCCTGCTGGTCACAATATTTCTGATCCATCCAGGTCAGGATGCCATTGGCCTTCTTGGCCACTTGGGCACACACTGGCTCATGTTCAGCTGGCTGTTGACCAGCATCCCAACTGCTTTCCTGCCAGGCAGCTTTCCAGCCATGCTTCCCCAAGCTTTTTCTTCAAGTTCATAGGAAAATATCAGAAGTATTTTCCCATACAGTGAAGATCCTATCTGCTGACTTTTTGGAGGGGAGTGGTTGTACTTACAACACTCCTCTTTTGCTTAATAGCTAATGATTAAAATTGTCTGTTTGGTGAAAGCACATTAATATTTTGAATTTCTGGAAAATGGTTTAAGAACCAGGATACAGGGCCATGGATAAGAGTACTGGTTTTTCTAGAAGTTGAATCTGTATGCTAAGAAAGGATGCAATGGTTGGGACAGAAGGTAATAAATACTTCGTTTTATTCTAGTGGTACAAGCAATGAATTTGCAGGAGCTATAGAGTTGGTTCCAAATGCAGTTCCTTGAATACGACTCCATTTAGTTTAGAATCAGTATTGCTTGCTCTCCTGGTTACTCTGTAGCCTAGTTTCAAATAATCACACATGGTGATTGCTATGGATATCTTCTGAGATAGGGATTCAGTATTTCTGAGTTGAGTAGAGATGGAAATCCACCCCACAATTCCAGTATGAACAGTGTGAATGTAAAATTGGTTTATATTATAACAAATACATGCTTGCTACTAAGTATGTTATTTTATTCTTCAGAGAGAACACAGGAGTGTGGACCTAGGCCAAGATATGGATGTAAGAGAATGGATGGCCAATGGATGTAAAGGAGTCTATTGCAGTAGAAATATGGGTGTGGGCAAACCGTCCTAATGAAGTTTGATTACAGTATACCTTACTAAAATAATTTAGTGACATTTTAGAAGCTAAAATCTTGATATAGGGAGAATTCTTCTGAGTCACTCTGTGTAAATGAATCAAATACAAGAATAAAAAACCTAAGCATTTCAAATGATATATTGCTTATTCATTATGAGCCATAGAGGAAGGATACATATGATATGTTTTAAAAATAAAATTATTTGAATAGGTACGATTTGAGATATGGTACTCTCAAATGAACTTGTTGCAAAGAACTTACTCATAATAAAATTTTCCTCTATTGTACTATGAAAGTCTAATCTTCCTCATTTAATTAATTTTGCCAAAGAAGAAGCATTCCCAAATGTCTTCAACAAACTTTGTATCATAGCAATTTTTAAAGCACTTAACATTTATGATTAGCTTTGTTAGGCATATCTAACAATGTATGTTCAGTTTGAATTTTCCCCAGAGATACAACCCCCAGACAGAGCTGAAAGGTGGCAAAGTCTGAGTCAGTTTATTGCTTTAAATTTACTTCTAATCTTATTTACTTTTAGAAAACATCTGTTTTAATTTATTCAGTCCATCCAAAGTATAGAATCCATGCATAGAAATATTCCAAATACCAGATTAATTTTTAATAACAAAAACTGATGCTTTATGAAAAAAAATTCTTTATGAATTTATTTTTACAATACATATTTAAGTGTATGACATAAAACATGACTTTGTTCTTATTTCTATGAATGTTTTTTAAATTTTTTACAGCATTTTTGAAGCATTTGTGTCATGTTTGAAAGTAATGTTAATACAATATATTAAATACTGTAAGTAGAATAATACATTTCTGTTAAAATCGGAAATGTATTTTCTCTTTTAAGAACAATCTACAAGTATGGATAATGTTTTGAAAGTGAAATATAAATTTCACAAATCCTCTTTGAAGTACTGTAAACAATTCCGTCACGGAAATGATCAGTTGAAGTGGAGGACATAAGAGTGAACTGAATCTGCTTAATAGACCTTTGACTAATCATAAATCCAATCTAAGTTTACTAAAAAGCAAATTTTTTTGGAGTCTAAGATGTAAATGTAATAGTAAAAAAAAAAAAAAAAAGTTGTATCTTACATAGCATCAAAGAAATAAATATCTGTTTTAGTGTCACAATCTCAATTCAGCAATAGCTAAAAATTTGGAAAGTAGATAATCTGTCAGTTTAAATGAAAAAATAGCATGTTTTAAAAGCCCTTGCACAGAAGGGAGTTCTACATACAAATCAAAACCAGCAAAATTGAAATGTGAGAATCAATACCAGCAATGCTATTTATTTCCAATAATACAAAATTGAACACCTCAAATTTCAAAAAATTATTTATCTGTGCCCTGGAGAACTGATTTACCCCCTTTGTGAGCCGCTCTGGAACTTTCCTTGCATTCAGAATAAGAAGAGCCACCTAAATATAATTTATGATGTATACCATAAGCCAAGATCTGATCTTGGACTACAACTACTCTAATATCTCTACTTTTCTAATTTATCAAAGATGAGTGAAAGTGGCAGCAAAAAAATTGGCTTAGGTTTTAAATGTAAGTAATTATTTTTTGTATGGTGCTTACTGCAAAAGGCCACAGAAAAATAGTAATTTGGTATGAAATCACAATTGGCTTCCATGCTGCTATATCGTTCTGACAATCAGGCTTTCCCTATAGGGACATCAGAGACCTACTGAAGATACATTGTGAGAAGAAAAGTATGGCAGTATATAAGTTACTTGCAACATGGATCATTATACACCAATTATATTTCCAGTAAAAGTAAAAATCCACTTTGGATGAATGGCTATCCTAATCCTATACTAGCAAGAATGAGTACTTAAAATGTAGTCTCCTGAACAGACTAAAAATGGCTACATTTTTTGGTATGTAAAGGTAGTCTTTACATTAAAAGGATATTATGCAAGCTGTGCTGATTTTGGCAGGGGTAGAGTTAATTTTCTTCATTGTAGCTAGTATGGAGCTATGATTTGGATTTATGCTGAAAATTATATTAATAATATAAAGATGTTTTCAGTATTGCTGAGCAGTGCTTACACAGAGCCAAGTCCTTTTCTGCTTTTCACATCACCATATCACCAAGGAGGAGGCTGGGAGTGCATGAGCACTTGGGAGGGGACACAGCTGTGACCCCACTTGACCCAAGGGACATTCTATACCCTATGTCATCATAAAAGCTGGGGGAAACTGGGAGAAGAAGAAGAAAGCAGGAGACATTTGAAGTGATAGTGTTTGTCTTTCCCAGAAACTGTTATGTGTAATGGAGCCCTGATTTCTGGGGATGGCTAAACACCTGCCCACCCATGGCAGTGGTGAATGATTTCCTTGTTTGGCTTGGCCTGAGTATGGTTTTTGCTTTACCTATTCGAGTATCTTTATCTCACCCCATGAATTTTCTCACTTTTACCTTTCCAATTCCCTCCCCCATCCCTCTGGTGAGGGAGTAAACACGTGGCTGCGTGGGGTTTGGTTGCCAGATGGGCATAAACCACAATGTAAAATGTTTAGGAAAATGTGAGGTTTTATTTCATTTGCTTTTTTATGGCAAAGAAACAGGAAGATTTTAAGCAAGACTGCAAAAACCTAGGAATGACCACGTGTTCAACGCAATGGTCCATCTCCTCCCCTGTCTCCAACAACACTCGTTTGTTGGTATTCAAGGGGGCTGAAAACAGGACAAGCATATATGTATGATATGGCAGAACAACTCTTCCATCTTTTCCCATCTTAGGCGTTTTTCTGACTGTGATGTGATTTCTTACATTACTCTCAGCTGAACTTTTTTCTCCATACTTGTCCTGTCTTCTCTTGAATCCACAACATCACAAGGTGTCCACACCCCTATTTGTTTTGAGAATCATGTACTTTTGTTTCCCTAGTGCATGACTGCTGCTACCTTTATTTGAAACTCCCGAGTTCTTGTAGCTTCATTTGATACTCCCTAAATAACTTTTCATGATATTTTCTTTTATTTTTTCTTTCTTTCTTTCCAGGTTATAAATTGATGGGATAGTAGAATTGATGGTATAATCAGAAGCTGCTTTTAAAACATGCTGATATTTGCCAGTTGCTATTTACATGATAAATGTTCCTGTGTATCATTGTTGCCACGGACTCACCGACTGTCCCTTACAAATACACCAGCTACCAGTGTTTGAGCCTTTAGGCTAATGGCAAGAAATGTGTATCAGAAAGCTTTCAATTAACAGTATTTGTAGTGTTGTATGCTAGAGATACTCTGGTATTGACCTAGGAGCTGAGGACACTTCCCATATCACTCTATTTCTATGACTTTCCTCAGAAGACTTTGTATGCTGAGCTTCATTCAGGGCTCAGTAGGATTTCTTTCTTTAGCACTGTCTGAGTGAACCTGCCACTTCCCATTTTAAGATGTGAAAACCTCAGCTGTCTTTCTGTAATTCAGCCAGATGGTTGAGGGCTGTATATTGTGAAAAATTTTCTGTAATTTCTTACCTGAAAATGTGAATTAAGATTGTCCTCCTAAAGTTTAGTTGGTTTTTGTTTGGTTGATTGGTTGGTTTCTTTTCATTGAAGGGCTCTTCTAAGTCATACAAATATGTAAAGGGCATGTAAAGGCAGGGGAGTTACATTCCATTATTGCTTATGTTGTCACCTATTGTTAGTTCACTGCTGTACAAAACTCTACACCTTAATGCTGTGCTTTTGTAGTAGAGATTTTACATAGTGGCTGATGGACATCAACACAGCATCACTGCTGTTAAAGCAGTGTGGAAAATTTTGAGTTTTTCAAAATGGTTGAAATGTGAACAAAGCATTGTTTATTAACTTTTTATAAGCGCATACGTATGAGTATGTGCATTTTCTGAGTAAATGCTGTTTTCTGTTAGCATGATTTCCTTTGGGCTTTGTATTTCCAAAGATAAATTGTAACATTTTCTTGTGCAGAATTCTGCTTTGGCACACTGCTAACAGCAGTAGGTGTTTGCTAGTATTTCTTACCCAGCCCCTGCCAACAACCAGGAATGGAATGTTTGTATCTGCTTTGAGCTACGCACCAAATTGGAAACAGTTGTCGTGCCTTCACAACTGACTGATGACAACTACCCTTCGGAGTATTGGGGGGTTTTCACGCCTAATTATTTTTACTGCAGCACTGGGAACTTAAGAAAATCCTGTGATCAAATCTTGGACAACTTGAAGTCAGGAATAATAGAGCAGTGAGAAGGATTGAAAAAATGGCAGAAATTTGTCTAGTGTCAAAAAACAACTTTGGAGAAGTACATTCACTTTTTCACCTGAAATATTATAAATGAGAAGGACTCTAGATGCTGATTTTTATTTTTATTTTCATTTCCTTTGTAATTGCTATAAACGCAGCAGTCAGTACTACACTTTCCCATGACATTTTCAAATGACCTTTTCTGGTGCCTCCTCCTCCTTTCCTAGAAATAAAAAGTTTTCTATGCATTATATTTGGCTTCTTGGTACTATGCCTAGGAATTTTCTACCAAAAAGAAAGCATAATCTTTAGTATTGACACTTTTTTCTCACATAAATTCTTTTAGTTTAATCAAATCAGTAAGAAGAGCAAAGAAGTTTTACTTTACATATTTCCTTTTCTTTAAAAGTATACTACAGTTCATCTATTAATAACATATATCAGAAACCATAGTAAGATTAAACCAGATTTTGTGTCAAAGATTTTAATCATAAACGATGCTATTTGCAATCAAACAATGATATTGGAAACAAATTATTGTTTTCTTTTTTCAACATTACTAAATTAACGATCTGATTAACATATTTGTATTCAGTTGGTTAATTTGGCTTGGTTTTAAAGAAACTTGAAATTTTTGTAAAAAACTTTCTCCTTATATGTTCCTATGTAATATAAATATATATATAAAATTCAGAAGCACTTTTCAGTATGTGGTCACAATTAACCCATGTATTGGTTTCTGTGATTGCTCTTTGAAGTCTAAATAATGCCATTCTACAGTAGAAGTCATTTTAAAGTTGTCATCCATGCCCAGGCATACTTCCTGCTTCTTGGAAATGAGATCATACCCAAGTGAGAAGCTGATTTGATGAGATAACATGTTTTAAAGGGAAAAGTATCTGAGTCTGAGTGAAGCTGCTTTAGGAATAGTCATCTAATATATTGCTGTGCTTTATTGACTGTATTTTTTTCACAGAAAAAAATACCTCTACCTGTGGCTGTCGCCATATATATCAGAAATATCTAATACATTGGAAAAAATTGGTCTCTGGAATATGAAGGTCATATATGCAGTGCCAGAAATATTCTAAAATATTTTGCATGTATGTCCTTACAAATATTAAATTGGAAAAGTTGGACTTAAATTCTCATAACTGTAAACATTTCTCCTGACTACCTGAGAATTTTGAATAATGTGTGCAAATAATCTATGTGTTGACATAACTAATTATTCTAAGTTTTGGGCTGGCTTTGTTGTTGGTAGTTCACAACAGAATATACAGATTCTGACCCAGATAATACTTAAGAATGTTAGTAGGAAATGCAATTTAAGATCATTGAGAAAGTCAGACATTTTTTTTCTAAAAATGTAGACACAAAAGTAGTATGCATTTCATCAGAAACATTGTGTGGGATTAATTACACAAGTCTAATTAAGATTCTTTCTTTATACATCTGCTATTTAGAACTTCTTAATTTCTCTTGTTCAAGAAACAAAAGTTCTGCTTAGAGAACTTTATTTAGTTTAGTTTTTTATGGCTTTATTTTAATTTTTCAGTGGAATTTCTTCTGTAAAGTATATTTCTTTAAACTACTTCTGTATTTTTTTTCCTAATGTGAGGGATTGCCAACAACTCTGACTAATGGTGCTGAGTAAGGCACAAATGGTGGCTTTACAAAGAGGAGAGGTACCAAGATGCTATCTTGCAATCAGCAAGTGGCAGTCCCAGGGCAAGGCAAGGAGAAGTTGGGTCAGCCCAGGAGAAGTTGCCAAGACTGCTTAGATGGGCTCCTTGGCCCTTGGCAGATGAGTGGAATCCCTGGGAAGCTAAAAAAAAAAAAAAAAATCTTGCCAGGTTGTAGAAAATCTGCTCATACCAAATTAACACCAGTGAAAGCAAGCACTTTATGTGGACTCTGATTATTGTATCATGTAGGAATTTGGCTTTGATAAAGGCATATAGGCTGTTTCCTTCAGAAAAAAAAAATCTCACTTAGAAATTGGCCCTAAGTTATTGCCAATGGATTCCCTCTCTAAAACTCATTGTATCATAAAAATTGTAATAAAACATCAAGTACTGTCACAGACAGAGTGCATACAAAAGTGGGCATTTGAAATAGCATAACAAAAACAATACATTTACAATCTATGTGAAGTCAAGAAGATAAAAAACTAAGTATAGGGCTTTACTTGCTATCCTCTACTCCCAGAGAGAATGAGCATAAAAAGTAGAAAAGTTATATGAGCGTCTGGTGAATTTTGAACTTGGAAATTCTGAAAATAAGAGAGAGAAATGTGGAAGTTCTGAATGAAACTTCTGCCTATTTTTCTAGCCTGAGGAGAGCCCTCTGGGCAGGTTAGCAGTAGGAACCTGGTGGAAAAGATGAGACTGAAAGGAGTGGAAATGTAGGAAACCTCTTATTCCCCTGGTAACTGAGGAACATAAAACCGCAAATTTAGATGTTTGGGGTTTGGAGAAGTCTTGGTATGATGTGATTTTCTTCTTCTATTCTGCCTAATATCTATTATGTTTCAATAATTCATACACTGAGCTCAATTTTAATTCAGGTACCTCAAGGTAGGGTGCATTGGTCAGTATAGGAGCCAAAGGAAGATAAGGAAAGTATTTAATTTCTTCTAGTTTAATTTCTTCTACTAAAACTTATTTTCTTACGGAGTTCTGCTGCGATTGCACACGTAAGTTTGCCAGGCCTTCATTCTGATTTCTTTCTTTGTGAAGCACAGAATAATGGTAGCAACATTTCATTAAGAGGCAACCATGCTAAAAATTAATGAAAGCTTACTATTTTTTATAGCTGTATTGTAGATTTTACTCTCCTCTGGTGGGTAAAACTTTTATACTGTCGTGACCTAAATGTTTATAGTTGTCTGCAACCCCTGTATGTAAGCTATTTATTGCTTTTGCTACTAGTTTTGTGTCAGGATAGAAATATACCAGTGTATGTGTGTGCCTTGTATATTAGCATTATATAGATTTGTTTACAGTTATGGAATAATTTTAAAGAGTCTATTCACATGGTGCTCCATGAGGGTATATTCCAGGGACAGGTATGAACTCATTTACTTGTGGAGAAGGCTTGGTCCTTGTTTTTTAAGCTTAACACAATGGTTTTCTGAAATACTAGCTACTCAGGGGTGCACAGTGCTTGTGTGCAGACGCTTTTAGTGTGAGCTGCTAGGGCACAGTGTTCTCTGGTGTATAATAAACACAGGAATACTTTTTCTAAGACTATTTCTAGTGTCTTCTCTAAGAAGGTTAGCATAGAATCAGAGAATATAATCATAGAATATGCTGAGTTGGAAGGAACCAGCAGGATCATTGAGCCCAACTCCTGGCCCTGTGCAGAAAACCCCAAAAATCACACCATGTGCCTGGGAGCGTTGGCAAAACGTGTCTTGAACTCTGTCAGAGTGCCTTTGCTATCAGCACCCTCCTTCTGCAGGAGACTTCTGATGGCACAGAAGGGCTTAGACAAGAGTACAGAGGAATTGTTGATGATGTTTTCTTCTTCTTCTGTTTGTATATGATGATATGCAGAGCTGTTCATATCTCTTGCAACAAACTGATACTTCCAGTAATGAAGGACTATCTGACCAGGAATGAGGGTTTGTTACTTACACTGAAAAGGTGAGGATCCCTGGCACGCAAGATTCTTTGGGTTTTTTACCTTATGCATTTCTGTGACTTAAGATGTGCAAGAATTGGCCTCCTCCCCAGGGAAAAGACTTTCTGTGGCATGGTAGTGATTTTTCCACGTAAAATAATTAAACAAATTATGTAAACAAACAAACAAAGACACCAAACAAGTATAATTTAATAGAATATTTTTAATAACTTGTATAATTAATTTTATGCTTTCTGCAAAGATACATCAGCAGTACAGCATATGACTCTCAGTTACAGCTCAGCAGTATAATGAAGGAAACAGGGATCCTCAAAATGCATTGTGCTTCACCAAAAATAAACAGATAAATCAGAGCATCAGTGGAATTCTAGGAATTTGGAATTTGCTCTACCAACTTGTCACCCTTAAACCTCCTTTTCTTTAGGATAATGAAAAATTAATCCACAATATTATAATTAAAATGGTAGTGCCTGGAACTTTTTTTATATACTCATATGAATGTTTCAGCTTCTGTACATCAGCCCGATGCTACGATAATTTTGTTTTAGGTTGGGGAAAATTTCCAGATGCTTAGATACTGTTTTAGAAATAAAAAGTATGGATCTTTTGCTAGCAGATTATTTACTTTTCATATAGAAACATGGAGTTATGGAATCTATGCTGTTGATTATCAGGTATTTATTGCAGTCTGTGATGGGAGATGGTCAGTCTGGATTAAACAATTCAAGTCCAGCAGAATGCTTAGCATTTGTTACTAGAAGAAAGCTGAAGGAAACCACATGCTCTCTGTAAGCACAGATAGGTTCTAACTTTCAGGCATTTGTCTCCACAGAAGAAGTGGAGCAGTGATGAAAGCCTCACTCCACAGTGACCATTACCCATTGTGGTGTTCTATGATTTTTTTTGCCAAAATAAAGACATCCTTATACAGTTTTTCTTTGACTCACATCTTCAGTAAATTTGAAAGGTTCTTCTAATAAACTTCAACAGAATTTGAGGTTTTGTAGTTCAAAGCTGAATTTCTCCTGTTTTCCCTGTTTGCATCTCAGTGTTCCTTTTCATCTCCCCAGTTGTCAACTTACAGTTTTAACTTACAGTTAAAATTACCACCACAAGGTGGAGTTCTGAACTTTCCAGCAGGAACAATCTCTTCATTACATCAAAGGGAGAAAACGTAATTTCTTTTTAACTATGACACTGCAGCCACAGTGTCTGTCATGGTGGCTGGAGCAGCTGCAGGGCCTGTTGTTGTCTCATTGTCAGATTTAGAGACCTTCTTTTCCTCCTGCAGGCACTGAGCAGTGTTGAATATAGCTCAATAAACCTGGACCATGTCCCAACACATTGCAGTGATTTGGGTCCTCTTTGGAATGCCAGGTGCCAGCACAATTAAAAAAAAAAAAAGTTTCTGGCTTCTGGACTTATTCAGGGGTAAGGTGCAAACATGCTGAGGTGCCCACTGCCCTGGGTACTTCTCCATATTATCCCACACATCCCACAACTCCAAAATATCCAGCTGTTATCCAGACCTCTGGATAATAATCTCAACTATTTGTCTGACCTGAAAGAAGAATTGAACCATACAGAACAGCATGCTCCTAGCAAAAAAACCCAAAAAACAAAAACAAACAAACAAAAACCAAACAAACCCAAAACAACAACAACAAAAACCCCAAAACAAAAACAAAAACAAAAACAAAACAAAAAACCCAGTTTGGTTTCAATGGTAGTCAAAGGATATTCAAAATCTTTAAATTCTGAACTACTGTTATCAGCCTGGAGGACAAGAAAGGAAAAAAAGAGGGGAGAAAAAAAATTAGGAAGGTGTCTTCCCCATAGGTTGTTCCTCTGGGGAGTAAACAGCAAAGGTGTGACTATTAATCATTCCCAGGAGATGACTCCCAAAGCACAGAGTGCCTGCAATACTCAATGCAGACACCAGATTGGTGTCCCAAGCAGCAACACTGTCATATCATTAGCTCATCCTGTGAAATACACCACGGAGAATACCTACTGCAAGGAATGTATTGCTGGTATAATAGAGACAAAAAGCCACAAATGTGAGAGCAAATAAGTCCACATTGTAACTAGCAACTGTTAAACCAATGCAATGAATGTTTGCAATAATTTTCCTTTAACACCCTCTGGTCAGATCTGTCCTTATCTCAACCCTTCGAGCCTCACATTTGGTGCCAGAAAGGATTGTTGTTTTAGTCCCAGTCAGAGACAAAATACCACTCAGCCACTCTCTCAAACCCTCTCCCTGGATGGGGAGCAGAATTGAAGTAAAACTTGTATGTTGAGGTAAGAACAGTTTAATAATTGAAAATACTGTAAAATACAATAATAAAAAACACAAGCAAACAACCAAGTGATGCACAATGCAATTGTTCACCACCTGCTGACAGATTCTAGACCTTCCTTCCTGAACCCAGGTTGAACTCACCTTTTGGGTAACTCTCCCAGTTTATATAATGGGCATGATGTTGTATGATGTGAAATATCCCTTTGGTCTGCTCAGGTCACCCATCCCAGTTGTGCTCCCATCCAGTTTCTTTTGTGCTCTGCTCACTGGCAGAGGATGAGACAATGTTAAAGAAAGGGTCTTTGGCTTAAGATAAACACATTTTCTCAAAAAACCAAAACTTCTGTGTCTTATAAACACCATTCTCATTCTGAATCCCAAATGCAGCACTGTAACAGGTACTGAGGAGAAATGAACTCTACCCTATCTGAACCCAGGGCATTCTCTTACATCTGAAATTTGCAAGTGTTTATAGGTGTAAACATACAGTAGAAGACAATAACTTTGAGGCTATTTAAATAGTCTCCCTAGAGTTTAATGCATTTAGTGCTGGTTTTAAACCTGGACTTTTAATCTCATCTTGTCATGTGTATGCATAGGTGACAGTCTCAGAATTTTCTTTTCCATTTTTTCTCTTGACTAAGAATCACAGTTCTGCATCACATCAAAGACATTGTTTCATATGATCTTTTTACTGCTTACAGAGAAGGAATTTTGTGTCATATAGACACTCACATGTTTTGGAAGGAAAATCTACACTTATTACCCATATAAACAATGAATTTTTATACAGTGGGATTTAGTAAAATTGGCTGTTTAAAGGAATTCCATTATGCATGCTTATTTGTTGAGAAGAAATTATTTCTTGCTTTGCAATTCTGACAGGATTTTCAAACACATATAGAATTACTAAATACATAGTCCTGAAGGAATTTCTTTGTCTTTTATACAAGTAGTGGTTTATAAAATTACCAGTGTTTCTAGCTTCTTCTAAATGACTACTTTTACATATGAGTAACTCAGAACTCAATTTGAATAGTTTAATTTATGTCTCTTAAATATACATCCCTAGAGTCTGAATAGGGTGGTGGCAGTGTTCTTTCATGAGACAATTAACTGATGGAGCTGATTGGAGGGCTTTGAGTAGTTCAACAGCTGCTGTGGTGGGTTGTGGTGCTGAAGGGACAGCTCATGGCAGCGTGAGCCTGCAGCGCTGCAGCGTAGGGCAAGGGGCATAGAAAGCATTAGGGTATAATCACTATATTGAAAATTATCACAAAAGAGTTTTTTATGTTATTTTGTAATAAATATCATTGATTATAAACAATTATTTGTAGTATCCTTCTTCATTATGGAACATGCTACATTCTCTGGGAACATGGAAACATTTAGCAGGGTTGTGATAAAGTCCTTGCTCAAAATGAATCTGCTTTATTGCTTAGGAGAAAGCAAACCAAGATATAGGGTACTGGGGCTTTTTTATTTATTTTTTTTTCCCTTTATTTTGTTAAAAATAAATATAGCATGATGTGATGTTTTCTCTCAGCTTCCCTGCAAATGCTTTTTTTTGTAATGTCTGGAATATGATTTTACTCTGTTATGTTACTCACTATTGTGGAAAAGTTCAAACTATTAATCTTTAATTGAACAAAATAAAATCAGAAGAATTTTAAAGGTGCAATTAACACTTTGGTCTTATTTTCCTTAACCTCTTTACTCAGTCATTAGGAATTTAATCTCTGATTAAATATGCTATATGCATGTTCTACATGGATTTTAAAATGTTCCCTTAAACTTTTTTTTAGCAATAAATATTGTAAGGTGCCTTAACTCTAACTTTTGTCAGTGTTTTGCAAATTTCTGTTTCTTAGACTGCCAGGTAGGTGTCATTTTTGTCCTTGTCAAATAACATAAATGCTATATACAGCTTTGAAGCAAGAAAACATTATCTATGTAGCTTATTGCCAGGACTGATGTGGAGCTGACTGCAGTAAAATTTCTGTGGCCATGGAAGCCCACGGAAAACATCTTTGCCATGGTGGCCTGTAGATCCATGTGGTAGTTCATACTGCATGCTACTGCTCAGCTGAACAACAGCTTCTGTCACCCTCTTCTCTCAGAAAGACTTCTCCCAGTCTCCTTTGATTTCTTCCATTTTGGTTGAGTTTTGCCTAAATTATTATGATGAGTCGAGAGAAAATGGGCATAAATTGAAATACAATTTTAAAATTATTTTTTAATTTGTAAGGGTGTTTGAACACTAGAAGAGGATGTTCACCAGGTTTTGGAGATCTGCATCCTCACAGAGAGTTCTGAGTTACCTGCATCCCCAGCTGACCATACTCCGAGCAGGGAGATTTGACTAGATGATATCCAGAAGTTTCCTCTAATTTCTACTACTCTATGACTCTAAGACAGTAAAATGAGAGGAAATTATCTCTGTTACCAAGTGAAATGAAGCTACATGAAGCAGACTTATGTCTTCATTTGAGATTCTAGGTGATAGCTAGCAGTAATTCTTCAAACTTTTCCCACTCATTGGGTCCCTGCTTTCTGTGTGAAAGTCAGAAAGGCAATGTGATTTCCCGCAGTCAAGCACAGACACAAAATAAACCAAGAAAAATCAAAAGTAACAAAACATTACCCCATAAGTAAATTTCTGACTGTCTTTTAGTATTGTCATGTTATATCAGAGATTATTAACACAAAGAATAAAAGTATCACCTTTCCCAAGAGTGAATGTGCTTCACTTGCCATTCTCTAAGATCTTCCCCCTGTATGTTGACAATCGTTTAGCTCCTGGTAAAATTAGCACAATGCTGGTCATGACCAAATGTCAAGTGAAATTTTATGGGGGTTTTTTTGTTGAGTCATCATGACTCCCTTCACTGATTATGTTGATGGTGGTTGTCCATTTTAAGTGAAGCCATCCATTTTAACTGATACTCAGAATTCTGAGCCTCTTCTCATTGATATGATCATCCTGTGAGGAATGACGAGTGCTATTGTCTAAACCATCACAATTATCTGGGGCTCCTACAGCTTGCCTAGCTCCATATGTTCATATTTAACTGCTTAACTTTCAGTTTCCAGTATGGGATTCCTGTGGCTTTCTTCATTAGTGTTTGGCCAGGCACTCCACACACTTCACAGCAGAGGGCCCTTGCTAACATCTTGTAAGTGGGCTCTCTGGTACCCACTGTAACTTCAGTAGTCTTTCTTTCCAGATTGTCTGAAAAGCATCCCGCAGGTTCCTGCACATTCTAGGCAAAGGATGATTTTCTCCTCAAGTAAGGATTTTTTCTTCATGTGTGCACTTCTGGACTTGCCAGACATGTGAGCATTTAGTCAATCCTTTATACTGTCACTTCTAAACTGCACATAAGTATAGCTATTCTAATAACCTCTATGCCAGTGAATATAGATTTTTTTTTTGTATAAGGGACTGTATTCCCTCTTAGTGGGAGCTATGCAGGCTGCTATTTCAAAAAGTCAAAATACATTTATTGATATTGTTATGTCTTTTGTATAATTTCAGATAGAATGGTTCGTCCCAGTCAGCTTTATATATGTGGGAACAAAGTAGGGCAAAGAACCTGTTCTAACCAGATAACATGGCCTGATTTCAGTATTAGGAAACAGTCCCAGAGGGGATTATATCTCCAAGAGGGTGCTCTAAGTGTAAAGTCTTCCTTTAGTCCTTTGTTAGAAACAGTTCCTACACTCCTGTTTGACTGTTTCACCTGGAACTAGGAACTATTAAATCCTGTTATCCTTTCATTTGAGTGCACTTCCATTTATCTCTACCCAATCCCTGTGTCAACAGTCTCAAAAGAAATTAAAGGAGACAAATTTATGGTACAGGACAGTTTTTTTCTCTTTCATGTGACATTGGTTTTTATAAAACAGAATGATCTATGCACAACAAGTTAAATCTGAGGAGGTTTTTCGCTTGTGCAAACATGAACAGGTAGCTGTGATGGTAATAAACAGGCAAAAAAAGTCTTGCCCTGTACTTGGGAGGACCAGAGAAAATGAAAAACTATTCCTGCAACTGAACTGAGCACCTGAGTTCTTTAATGTCAAGAGTCTCTTTTTCTCTAACCTGATAATTTTGCTAATGTACAGTCTATCTTCCTATTACTCTGGTAATAAAAATGATAATAAAAATGACCCAGAAGTACCCACTCATTGCAGTTTTCTGGTCCTGTAGTGAGAGTATGAGTAGCTTAAAGAATATTTTATCTAAATTTGGACCTTGATGTAGTCTCTAGGGAACAGATATCTGATCTCTAAGAATAGGATGTTCCTTAACAAGCTAAGGTTGCTAAAGGCAGACATCTCAGGAATTTCCAGCCCAAATAGGGATGTATGACTTTAAATGCACATAGAGAGGATATAGGGGGGGCTGAAAGAGAGACAAATGATGGGGGAAAGAGGAAGAAAGAAAAGAAGAGAAATTAGTAGATGTGGGGAGAGAGGGAATAAGACTCTACGATAGGAGTTCTTGAACAATAAGTGATCTGAATAACTGCTTGTACAGTGATTAAATGTATGTGTTAGGCTGAAATGGATCTGAGGACACTGTCTAGTCTATCCTCTTATGTGAATTAGGATCACCCCAATGGATATTTATTAACTTATTCTTAAACGTGTTGAAATGTGGATTCACTATCAATAATAAACAGCTCCATTATTTATTTAATTGTCCCATCAGATGAGCTGTTTTCAATTAGCATCTAATGTAAATCTCCTTTCCTATCTGGTAGCTCTAATTAAAACCAGGTCTAATTTATCTACATCTTTCTTGAAAGATGAAGGCATGAACTGAGAAAAGTGCTGTTGTTGGAGCTTCAGGAGACGCTACTTACCTTGTCTTTTGTTTCTGCCAATAAATTCCAAGATTATACTTTACTTTGTTACAATAATATTGTATTTTTGGATCATTATTCTCTTTGTGATCCACCATACCTTCATACCTTTTTCCATTATTTATGCAATTTTCCACTACTTTCTCTTTTTTAATTGTTTAGCACTTGATAAAAAATGTAATGCCTGTGTTTCCCCTCTGCCAAAATAAGACAAGTTGCTGTGTTCCTGATTTATAATAATCCTGTTATCATCTGATCAGATCTCTGAATTCATTAAATGATTGTAAAACTATATCTATCTATCTGTGTCTCAATATCATATATTTACATGATTATAATATCAAATATATAACTCATAGTCTCTTCTCTGCTATTCAGGTGTAAATACACTTACTGCTGTTGTCCCTCCAGATCAGACCTCATTACATCTGGAAATACAGTGTGTGTCCTTTTATTGCAGAAATAGTTTACCCAAAAGGAACTGTTTGGGGAATACAGCTAGCCTTTCTTTTTCTTCTTTTTTTTCTTTTTTTTTCTTCCCCTAATTCTCAAGACAAGAATTCTCTGTATAATGTACATTATCAGAAGGAAAATATTTAGGTATCAAAGTCATGTTCTGGATATGATGCCTTCTGTTCTGAATGTGATGATCAGGGAATTCTCTTTCATTGCTCTCATATATCAGTACCAGTTATGGTCCATATAACTGTCGTTGTTTGAGTAACCTGCAAATTTGTTGCTGTAATGAAGCTTTCAGATAAACAAAGTTATTTTTCTTTATTAAGTCAGTGGTTGGATCTACAGCTGAACAGAAAGGCTTACTGTGTAAAGATCTGAGGTTATATGCAACATATTTTGAAATGCTGTATATGGATAGGAGAATATAGTCATGGTTACAGCAGTGGGCAGGAAATCACAGTTTTGAGTCTTGGCTGTGCCACAGACTTTCTGTGTGACTTTGGACAAGCTACTCTTTGTGCATTAGCTAATAATACTATCTCTATATCCCAGGGGTGTTGTGAGAATACATTCATTAATGTTTGTAAGGCACTTGGATGCTATAGCAATGGGGCCATATAAGCACTTAGAGAAACAATCCATTTTTGCAACAATGTGCATCTCCCTGACTAAGGACTTTTTTGTTGGAAGTTTTTCATAGATGCTTGTTATGAATAAATCCACTTTATAATGATACAGTGAGGTTAAAATGCCTTTTGGAGTGCAGTTTCACTTTAGTATTCAAAACAGGTGTAAACAGTCATAAGTTGGAAAGCTGTTCCCAAAGAAAGAGAATACTATTTTATAGTCAGAAATTTGAATAGAAAAGATACCTCTCATGATTCATCTAGCTCAAAACATGGAGGATTATTTACATCTGTATCTGTCTCGCAATATTTTATTCTATTTTAAGCACTTCTCATTACATTGTCTAAACTACCTCCTCAGGCAAGTAATTTCATTGCCTAATTGCCTTTAAAGTTAAACAGTTTGCTCAAATGTCTACTCTACTTTTTCCTTGTGGATATAGGCTGCTCTTTCAGTCTGTCCTTTCTTTCTGAAATAACCTTGACTCACATGTGTTCAATTCAGACACACCACACAGTTACACCAGGTTAACAAGATGTTGCTCTAGTGCTGATGGGAGGTAAATTGGTAAGCCACGATAACTTGATTTGGTAATTTTCCCGGCTGAGTGCTGGTCAGTGTTAAAATATGAATGTGGGGCTTCAGGACATAAGCACCAAGGGGCAGAAAAAGTGTCTTCAATATTCCCAAGGCTTTTGGAAAGGACTTGGTGAGAGATTTCCTGACACTGTTGTACACCACAGTGACATCGACTTCAGAAGGCTGAAAATGACTATATTTATTTCTGGGGAAGTCTCCCTTTTATACTATTGTACACACAACAATTTGATTGGTGAAACAAAGACAAACCTCTTCAATCACATTGGTTAGACCAGAGGGACATCAAGAAGTCTCTCCTAGGGAAAGGAATGTATACAAAGTTACAGTTACAAAAACATGTCTCTTGTTTATAGAAAATTTCCTGGGAGAAGAATTTCAAAAAACATCTCAGGCACGAACCAGGGCTACAATTTCCAAACTAGGGGAAAAGTTGCCTCAACTTCATAAAAAAATTGTTTGACTATGGCTTGTTTTGATTTTATTTGTAGAAAGTAGTAGCAGCAGACACACTGTACAAGAAAGAGATTTGGAAGAGTGTGAACTGTCAGTAAGGACAATGAAGAGTGCTCTGCAGATTTTGAGAAAACCGAAAATCTCAGAAAACTGGATATCTGTTGTGCTTCTGTGTAAAACTAAAGTGATTGAGATCAACAAAAATGCTTATGAAATCATCATTAGAAGATAGAGACCCTATAAATGTCCCAGTGTGGGAACATACTATGTCCTCTCCTACTGCATTAAATGTAGAGAATTGGTATGATCTTAAAAAGTATTGAACAGTAGGAATTCAGTTAAATGCAAGATGTAAACATACAGAAGAACAGGCCTCATTTGTGCTGGGGTTCATGAGGTTGCTTGTCTGCCATGAAGTCCATCCCTCCACTATTGTTGTTTGAATATGTAGTGAATAGAATTGCTTTTAATAACATTCCCGTATGAGTGACAGGGTAAATGCTTCTCAAGATGAGTATTATATTATGCTGTGGTTAAGAATTTCCTCACAATGCAAGAGAAAAGAGCTTTGTAATATTTTTTTTCCTTATCTCTGTGAGTATTGGTGATTGAATGGGGTTGATATCCTCTATTATATACATAAATAATATATACTACTCTGGACAGAAGAAGCAAAAATGAAAGAAATATACTATTGCGGTGTTGTAAAAACTTAATACAAAAGGAGCCACAAGTATTAACTCCCAATGTTCACTTGAATTCACAACCATCAGGCTGCTCCCAGTGTCATGTATTATTATCTTCTGGATTTAGCAAAAAGACTCAGTACCATCTTTTTCAGTTTTTCAGTAAATGGAGGACCTGATTCTTAATCAGAATTCCAGATTCTGTAATTTAAGTTGATGCATAATTGAAAAAAAATTATCAATGAAGTCAAGAGAGGAAGCTTCATTTCACAATTGTTAGTGAGCCAGTATTTTGTCTCAGTTGTTGTACATTCTAACATCTTTTCAATTTTTACTTTATTCATGTCTCTGGCTTTTGAGCATTATTTTAGTAAAATCTTTTTTTTTTTTTTACCAGAAATTTCCTGTAAAAATACTTTGCCATAGTGCAGCAACACTAAAACATCTACCAAAATATTCAAGAAAAATGTAACTCAAAGGACTACTTTTCTTCTCAAAAAATGGAAATCTTTTATATTTTGTGTCAAATTAATCCTCTTTAAGACATGGTATGAATCACACAAAAATAATTGAGATGCTAAAAATCATTGTAGTTCAAAAAAAGAAATAAAAGGAAAGGATACCTGTTTTCAAAACTCAGTTCTGATAGTCAGCCAGTTAAAAAAATATGATCACCACAACCAGTGGAAAATTCAAATTTCTGTTAAAGAATTTTTGTCCTATGTTATGTCTGTCAGAAAGAAAATTACACATATTTGGTAGCATACCTGGAAAAAGAAAACAGTTAAAAGTACTGAAACTGTTACAGTTGTATTACTTTTTGTTTTTTAAGGACTGCCTTCTTGAGAAAGCTTTTCTGTATGAGAAGCAGCAGCATACATAATCTGGAAAAACTAAGGCCTTTTTCTTATGGCAAAGGAAATTGCAGCTATTTCTCACAATAGGAGGTCATTGGCCATATACAGATTCAATCCATTTTGATAGGACATTATTGATAAAAATCTTCATACCTATGGTATATCTTTAGGATTGATACCAGTTGCACATGTTTACTTCAACAAAATAACTTCTGATCACCTTGCTGATCCTTTAGGCAATACTTAATATGCAATTAGATGATCTCTTGCTCATACTATCTGATATTTCAGTTTACTACATAAAGTACACACCTGCTTCTTATATCCCCCCTTTTATTGTTCTGAAGTGATTTTGAAAACAGCGTATTTTAAGACCTTATGGTTCCTAATGGAAGAAAATAAAGATTTGTTACATGTAGGCAAAGAGAAAACAATTTAAAAAGTGGTTGTCATTCAAAATAAATCCAAGAGGTCCTTTTAAACCATAATAATTATCCTACTAAGTATACTGCTTTTTTACCAGTCTCTCAATTATAGAAGTAGTTGTCATGTGTTTTGGGAATTCGATCTGTTCTGACTATATAGAATTCCATTAGTTTTCAGTGGGAAAAAATTTTTTTTCTGGTCCAGTTTCTTCATAAAGTTAAAAAAAAAATCCACAAAGCAAGCTGCACTTAGATCCAGTATTTAGCCTCTATGTTTTTATTTCAAATGGTTTTACTATGAAGGCTATTACTAGGTAGGTGCTATGTAGTATACTGTAACCACTGTGTAGAGAATATATGAATACTTAAACTCTTTCAAAAAGGAAAGAGGAAAGGATGGGGAGAGAGACTCTATCTACCAAGTTTCAGTTGTGTCAGAAGTGACTGGATGTTTTTACCTTTACACCTAAAATGATGCAAACTGACTTTTCTAAACATCACTAAAGGCCAATTTTGTAAGTGGTATTCTCATCATCGTGAAGAAGCTGTCTCATAGAGTAGGATGACTGTAAGGGGAAACACCAAAGTCTTCAATTCTAGATCTTCAGGTGTGCACGCTCTTAGACCCACTAATGTCATAGTTTGTTCTGTGTTCATCTCCTTTTGCATTTTCAGGCATGATTTCAATTGAATCATTTATGGTTCTTCCATTCAGATTTTAACAGCTATTTTGGAGCGGAAAACCCTCAATGGCTGTATATGAGACATTGCCCGGGGTGCCTCCAAGATGCTTTTGAGCTGGGTAAGGAAATCACTGAGTGTTGACACATTCTCAAAGCACTATGGCATGGATTGAGAGCATAGTTTATAAACTGTGTTACTGACCTATTATTCTGTGGTTTACTGACAGAATAGACTATACCAGTTTCTGCTGATATGTTAAACAAAACCAAATAAATATTTTTTCCTAAAACAAAAGGTGACAAGTATTTTTTTAAAAATTAAATACAGTATCTAATCTATATGTGGTAATTCATGCATAAAAAACTCCAATTCATCATTGCGCACTTTTGATATGTCTACTTCTAATACAGCAGCCATTCAATGTATAATATTATGATAATCTAATGTCTATTATCCCTACATTAGTACACTGGTGTGGTAAATCAGACTCAGATTTTTACTATGACTTTAAGGTCAAAGCTGTTTCTGCAGGCATGTCTTAACCAATCTGCTAGTTTAAGATTTATATTCAATTCAAGATGTTATGCCTGTATCATCCTAACTATCTACATATTACTTGCACGCTCCTGTTCAGTCAGGAACAATTAGTTATCATGGCTCATCTCCCCTTTCATTTATGTACACACACAACTGAAAACTTAAGGGCTTGTGAACTTGCACCTGTGGAGTACACGGGCTGTTGGTGTGGGGCTTTCACTGAGTGTGCACTAAGAAATCAGACAAAGCTTTTTATCTCTTGTTTAAAAGCTTGAAGATGAGTCTGATTATGATTGGGATATTTCCAGCACAGGTGTGATGCTACAACCTCTCAGGACTTGGCACCCCACTCCTCTGTTTAAGGTTAAGCTGTGTCCAGGGAGAGAGTATATTCTGCTGTAGAGAAGGATTTTTTTCTTACATTGTTTGTGTAATTCTCTTTGTAATGCTTTATCCGGCTGGAATCCAGCTGAATCAGCTACAATATCTCCATGATTTTTACAGAAGTTAGTTCAGGCTGTGCACTGTCACTGGCCCATGTCCCATGGGTCATATTTTAATACTGTTTTTTTGTTGTTAAATGCCAAAAACCTTAGATGCTCCATTTCATGTTGTAATTAAAGCTTTCTATTTCAAAATAATGTAAGCAAGAAGAAAAATGGTTCCTATTAGGGCAGCATAATTTTAAACAAAGCCAAAGAGGTTGTTTGCCTCTTAAAATATTTTTTTCACAAAAAGTTTTGTAAAAAGGTGATATGCAGTAGCTTCTTCCTTAAATATAGTAATTATAGGACTCCTGATATATCTAATAAATAGAAGAAATAAACTTCCTACAAAAACAAACAGACAAGTAAATAATGAATAGGTTGTGCATGCAGGAGAAGGTTATATTAATCTGCAGTTCCTGCCATTTTCCCACCCACGTGTAAATAGATGGTGTTCAGTGTATTAATTCCACAGAGTCCAGTAATACATCTAAGATTAGCTTTCAATAAGCCACTTTCTTCCAACTGAAAAAAAAAAAGTCTTATACCATTTAGTATTAACTGGCCATATTTAATAATAGCTAGAGATTCACTAATACTTTTTTTCTTTACTATCAAGAACTGGTGGACTATATTATACATGAATGGCTTGTAAAATTACTGCTTTATATTTCAGAATGACAAACAAGTTTCTGTACTCAGTTTAAAGATTTAAAATTAACAACAATTTCGTCTTTACTTATTCCTGAATACAGATATTAAGAAACTTAATATATAAAATTCTCTGTCTCTTTTAATGTCATAATCCGATAATCTCTTGAAAATGTGAGAATTTTTAGTTCAAACAAAAGAGTGCCATAGTGGTAAACCCATTTTAATTTATATGTAAAATGTAATAATTGTTAATTCTGTGCATGTAACAATTTTAACTGTTTATTTGAGGTTTTGAATAATTTTAAACCATCTGCACTTAACATTTGAAAAAAATTGTTTCTCCTTGACTAGCTTAATAGCAACTAAAGATTACTTACTCTATCAGGAGTATCACCCAATATACTCAAATATTAGAGGCAGTTATTGTCTCTTCCCCATATGTTCAGAACCTGTTCTAACTTACTGTGGAGGTAGGTGCCTGGTGGTGTTCTGGATGTGCATCACTTTTGCTGCAGCTCCCTTTTATACATACTACAATAAGAATTGCTAATGGAAAGAATTCAAGTGGCTGTTGAGGCCACTTCAGCTCCTGATCAATTTTTGTAACACTCAGATTTTGAAAAATGTGGAAAGTCAAAATACAAAGATATGTAAAGGAGATTCTCTGGTTAAAGTTAAAACTGCAGGTCAAAAGAGCTCATTGCTTAAGTTGCCAGTGAGTATGAGTTTGTATAGCAGAATTAATTTTTGTAGAATTTGCTTTTTGGTTTTTTTTTTAATTTTCCCCCTCCACTAAGATGGAAGAAAGCAAAAAAACATTGCAAATCTGTTGGTTTATTCACTTTTCCATGCAACACTGCTGTTGACTATTCTATAAAGCTTTGCTGTGACATGGCTCATAGAGCTTGTGCGTATTCAGCATGGCTTTCTCTGTGGGTCTCATTCTCAAGTAAGAACTTACTCCCTGAATGTTGCAGCACTTTAGTTGTGCATTTTTAAGCTAGACCCTCAAGAATTGATGCTGGAAACCTGGATCATAACTACATTCCCTTAATTTCATGTGTTCAGTCATCCTGGTTAAAACACAAATCCCTTTTCTGAAAAAAAGAGTGAGCAATTGTATTTCGAGAAGTGTTTAAAAGTCCAAATGATCTTAAAATACATAAAAAGTAAAAATATGAGGATAAGTCCTCTGAGTTTAATTGTGATTTTGTGAATAGCCCTACAGTCATTGGAACATTTGAGCCTATGCCTTGCACATCGGTCTTAACTGTGAGTTTTCAAGAGTTGTGTGCTCTCTCATAGCATCACAGAATGGTTTGGGTTGGAAGGGATGTCCAAAGATCATCTAGTCCAAGCCCTCTGCCAATGGTTAGGGACAATTTTCACTAGATCAAGTTGTTCAAAGCCCCATCCAGCCTCACCTCGAACACTTCATTTTTATTTCAAGACAACAATCTTACAACTAAAGGCAGGTAGAAAGGCCCTTATGACATTTTACAATCTCTCTTTGAGATTAGTAGTTCTCTTTGTTGCTACATTCTGCTAACTATTCAGGGCTTTTTAGGTGAATAAAAGCATATTTTGAAGACAAGAATGGATCAAGGCCATAGAGAAACCAGAAAAAAACGGGAAGTAGAAAAAGAATGAGCAGATGAACACTGCAGTAATACAAATTCTCCATTAAGACACATGGGGTTCTTTCCATTAAATTCCAAGTTTCTTTTTCTGCTCAAATATAAAACTAGCCACAGGTAGCCATAGCATACGTAATCATGTGTCATAGAAATTAAATCACATCATTTAGAGGTCTCTTTCTTCACACATCAGAATATTTCCTCCTGAACAGGTTGTGTGGAAACTTGGTACATCTTGAATAAAAAAAAAAAAAAAAAAAAATAAATTCCATCATTTGGAAGGCAAGAATGAGTTTCAGCACTGCAGACTCTTCACAGAGGATACGCTGTCTGTCTCCCTCCTCATTGGTACCTCATTCATTGCAGCTCATGTATTTTCTCAGTTCCTTAGGATCTGTAATGGTGGCAAATACCATCAGTGTAGGAGCTGGATTTTAAGGCTGTAAATTTTTCAATCCCAGATGCAAGGAGCTTTTTCTATGTAGAAAATTCCCCAGGTCATAATGCTGTCATTGTTCTCAGTAGGAAACCTTAATTGCAGAGCTAGTTGGATAAGAGTTGGATTAGCTGGCAGAGTGTTGTCTGGAAAATCTTTCAGCTGTGCAATGTTATCACTTCCCCTACATCCCTCCACCCCCACCCCTGAGGATTCCTAGCCTACTGCATTTGGTGAGATACATATGTTTTCCCCAGCTACAGGAGCTGTGAAGGGTTCCTCTGGGATATCTAAGTATAAATACCCAAGTGTGTCTTCAGTTGCTAGGTTATTTTTAGTCAATGGGTGGTTACCAAGTCATCTATAATTGTGCTGTTAAATGTGTCAGAGCAGCTACTGCAAATTGAGGTGCTCCCTGTAACAGGTGGAGCATGTAAAGTAAAATGAGAGAGGGCAAAAGCAACATTTCAGAACTGAACTGCTTAAAGATTTGAATTATATAAGGGGAGATTTCTTGGTAGGCAGATGTGAGGAGGATGATCCGTGAGTACATCAGGGATGAAGGAATATGGTAACAGTGTTTGACTGCCTGTGGAGGTTTAACACCTGCTGGTAATTAAACCTCAAGTAAGCCACTCCCCTTTCTTCAGCCCCATCTGATGAGAGAGGAACAAAAGCAGAGACTGGGTTGAGCCAACAATTTACTGAAAGCAAACAGCAGTGGAATAAGAAACATACAGTAACAGCAGCAGTATTAGTAACAAAAGTATAGGAGAGATGGTTCTTTACACACAAAAGGTGTTCACTAACAGCTCAGTTTAGTTCCACGTGGCTGCTGAGACAAAGATGAGATGGGAGACGTTCCTGCAGCTGGGCAGCAGCTCATGGTTATCCTGGGGACAAAGACAAGGTGGTGGAAACTCCTCAGCCAGCATTCCCCATCCCTGTGCCTGAGACAATGAAAAACCATGATGCACAACCCCCCAAAATCCTCTGCGTGGTGCTGCCTGCTTTCTACACTACTGGGCTTGACTGTGGTCAGAAATGCCTGGCTCAGCTCGGGCTCAGCTCGGGCTCTGCTGCTCCATTCCCCCGGCTGCTTCGCACACCGGCGCCGTGGCACACGCTCGGCTGGGCTCAGGAAGAAACAGAACAACAAAAACCTGCACTTCTGGAGCATGTTGTCTTTTTTCATTCCCCTGGACCCGACCCCCTGGCAGGGATGATGAGAGGGATACAGAATAGCAATAAGGCCAGGGCCCAGGGCTCTAGGCTCCCCCTCCATGAGCAAACCTGGGACACTACACTACACACAGTGCCTGTGCATTGGGTGATTTCAGATGTGTGTTTTGGGAGAATTCACCACTGGTTCGAGGGATCACAGTGGTCTCACAGGACCTCTAACTTCTTCTTAGGCAGCTCCTTTTTTGGTAGTGGCCAAAAGCTGTTACCAAAGGGTGACTGCTGTGTGGGAGAATGTTCAGTGAGTTCCCAGTGGAAAACTGTCTACATGGCATCAACTGCTGGCACAAATTATAAATAGAAAAGAGGAAGAAAATCCTACCTGACTTGAAAGTCAGTAAGACGGTAGGAGGAAGACGTGAACAGTAAAATAATGCAACTGAAAAGGAAAGGGAAACAAAATTACTTAAAAAAAAAACCAACCTAAACCATCAAAAGTTCTAAGTCAACACGCACTGTTAGCAAGGAGATTGCACACTGATAATTCCAAATTATCTAGGCTGTGCTACCCCTTTTATGAATCTGCCACTAGGAGACAGGATGGGAAGCAGCGTATAGTCTGTCAAAAATATCAAAGATATATTAATGTATCACCTAATTTGGTAAGTCAAGGAAAAAAAAATCTAAATTTTAGGTGTTCGTGGAAACAGCTAGTCAAATGTATTTGTGGTTCCTATGCTAGCTGCATCATGTCACAAACCAGAGATCAATAGCATCTCTTTAGATGTTAATTTCTACTCCAGTGTCATTTACCCAACATCAGCTGAAGATCAGGAATAAAATTTTGAGGACTGCTGTAGTTGTGCCTAGCTCAAAAGCAAAGAAATGCAAACCAGCCATTGGTATGCAGAGAAAAGATGAGAAAAAAATATACTTAAGTGCTGCTAAAACTAATTGGTGGAAATATATTTATCTGTGCTTATTCCTATATACTCAACATATCTTCTATTTTGGTTTGATTCAAAATGGAAAAGGGTTTATAACGCTACTTCAGGCATATGTGAAAGATGAACTGGTGAATTTCAACAAAATAAAATGTTAAACTTAGCATCAGGAGAAACATTCCAGCTGAGAGAACCACTGGGCTGGAATAATCACCTCAAGTGGCTGGTGACAGACTATTGCCTGAGTAACTCAAAAGTAACAAAAATGAAATCCAGTGGGCATTGGCAAAAGTTTGGTCTAGATAACCTAATAATAGCTATTGTCTTCTCTCCTTTTTTTTTTTTCCAAAGCCAGAAGTAGTTTCCAAATTCATTACTGAAAATGGGCTAACGTCACATCTTGTGCTCTTGCATTCAGATTTGCATTGGCCATGCATAATTTGGAGGTTTATTGCATGAACAGAAATAAAATAGTTATGCAAAAGGCATTTGACACAGCTGGAAATAGTAGGACTTTATTTCTAGGTATGTGGAATACAATCTGAACATGATTGTTTTCCAGGAATTTTAGCACATCTTTATTTATAAAATATCTCAGTAGTGAAGAATAAATCTTACAGAGCCTGGTAGAATCTTTTCACAAAATTAAATGCAGAGTATAGATAATTTTTTCAAGTCTCTATACTTGAGGAAAGGCTGCTGTTTTTGCTACTGAGTTCCAGTTTTAGTAATTCTGTAGAAATCGACTGAATTTTTGGTAAAAAGAACAAATGAGCTGTATTTCCAAAAGAGAACACACATTTCAAAATTATGCACTTCATTTTTATGCTGCTTTCTTGTAAGATCTCAGAAGATCTTCTATCTCTTACACATTTGCTCTTGCTCCCTGATCATCAGAAAAATGTATTCCTCACTTCTCTTCCCAGCTGCAAATGCCTTCTATATCGGAAATGTCTTCCAACACCATCACCATCACCATCACCATCCTTTACCAGCTTTCAGGTGTCAAGCATTGCTCCTTCAACTTAAAAAAACAATGGGGAAAACTCCTATGGAGTGGCTCCCTAGAATGAGCTACTGCTAAGATCACAGCTTTTTGCTTCTGTATTGTTGGGGATGAATGGGGTGAGAGCTCTGGACAAAGCCTGGAAATGCAGAGATAGGTCTGCAAAGCTGTTATGGCTTAAGCAGCTGAAAAGTTGTTTGACAGGTGTTATTCCATTAGTTGGGGATGCAAATCTTAATCAGCTGAAAGCTAAGAGAGAATTTTTATCAGTGGAATTTATTCAGAAAAGTCCTCCAGAAAAGTACACGGGTAACTTGAGTTATCTTTAATATTTTATAAATCTTTATGCAGGTGACAGGTAAAAAAATTGAAGATGGATATTTTTGAATATCCATCCTCACCCTATTTGAAAAGTCCAAAGCTATTTAGAAAACACAAACCTGAGAGTGAACCATATGTAGTACAGCAAATGGCGTTGCCAGGTACCACTGTCCTCTCAAATGGGAAGTCTTCTGGAATCCCTTGTTGCTATGAGACTAAATATGCCTGTACAGTGTGAGAGCTGAACCAGATTTTGCTCCCACTTCCACTAGTGTGCAAGTAGAGTGACTCCCCAGTGGCCAGGGAGCACAATGCCATGTTCTGATGTTTTGTTTATGAAGGGTTTGATCTAAAGGCCACAGAAACTCAGGAGTATTTGTCTAATTCAGAAGCTCAAAGGACTAAGACTTGTTAAAATGAGAGAAAGCACCATCTTGCACCTCGAAAGGAGCAAGGAACAAGCAGTTGGGGCTTCTGACCAATTGAAGTGGATCTTCATGTGCTTTTAGTCAAAAAGGAAAGCAGAGACTAAAATTTTTCAGAGGATTTCTCTCTAAATGTGTTCAAACTAAAAGATACGTATTGCTTCTTCTGGACTGTGTAAAGTCTTAGAGTTTGACACTTCTAAAATCCAGTTACCTGTGGATTTTAAAGCTGCTATGTCGGTGGGGGGCAGGGTGGGAGAGAGATTTGTTTGCTTAAGTATAAAATGTGTGAATTTTCTTTAGCTACTTGACACTTTTTTCTTTCACCCAGAAGACAAATAAACAAACAAAACCCAACTTGAACTGTACCCAAGCATGGCAAATTTCTCACCAAAGTGCACATTTCAGAATGAAAGATTTACAGTGGAATTTCTCTAGTGTAGCTATGACATTGCTTTAACATTGCATTGCTGTAATCTTCAAATATAGTAAATGCAATACATGGGTTTATAGGGATTTGTGTGAAGTTTAAAATTCAAAAGATGGTTGTTTTTAATGTTTCTCTGTGCTATCTGTGAAAAACGAAAAGGCGCAGGGATGAATTTAAGACGCATCATCAACAGCATGGGAGATGTTTGCCCAATAAAGATACTGATTTTTTTATTAATCTGTCCTTTCAAGGATCTGGAAACCCCTTCCTGGTTTCTTAAAATTAAGCAAATATTTAAATATGAAATACTACCAAAAAACCCGCACAACCCCCCCACAAAAAAAAAAAAAAAAAAAAAAATCCCAATCCTCATCATAAATGCAGACGTAACCAAGGTGCTAAGAAAACAAAGCTCTCAGCTTGCAAGTATTCCCTTACTTGGCTTAAATCTCCAAAACTATGGATGTCTATCCCGGAGAAACCGGGGTAGCTCACTGGCCGTCTGCGCGTTACCGTCGTTGTCAGCGTTGTGCAGTGATCCCACAGCCCAGCCCGAGCAGCACAGCGACTTGAAGCGTGTCGCGGAGCTGCACGGCGGGAGGACCCTCCGCGGTGCCGGCCGGGCCGCGTAGCACCGCCCGCCCCGCCGAGGCCGCTGGGCGCTCCGGCCGCCAGCGCTCCGCCCGCAGCCTCCGCGGGGCTGCCGAGCGCACCTGCCCTGCCGGCGCCTCCGCCGCTGGAGCCCCTCTCCCCGCATTACGCGTTCCCCGCTCGCTCCGCGCTCCGCCCCGCGGGCAGCGCCGGCCGCGCTGCGGGACGCGCAGGCGCCGCGGAGGTTGCGCGGCGCAGCGGCGGCGTTTGAACACGAGAGGCGCGGAGCGGCACCGCCTGCGCGGGCAGAGGGCACCGGGAGGGAGCGCGGCTCGGGCAGCCCCCCTGTGCGGCCGGCAGCGCTTCGGCGTGCGGCTGTTAACCCTGCCCTGCCCCGCACCGCCGGGCCGCCGCCGGCCGCCTGTGCGTACCGAGCTCGGTGCCCTGACCGTCGGGGGGCCCCCGGGTGCGGAGCGCCGCGTCTGCCCCTGGCCGAGGCTACACCACGTCCCGCAACGGCGGGGCCGAGCGCGCAGTCCCCGCGGAGCGGCCCCGCATCGCAGCACCGCCCCGGCCCTCCCGCCCCCCCCGCCCGGCTGCTCTACGGCAGCCGGTGGCCGCGGCAGGGTCCTTCCCTTGGAGTGAGAGGGCGGCAGCAAAATCACAGCCGTGGTGTTTCGGGTGTTTTTTTTGTGGACTGTTTTTTTGGGTTGTTGTTATTTATTTTTTTTTTTTTTCGGTTGATGCTGATTTATTAGATTCTTTCATTTGCACTCCTGTTTTCCGCGGGGATTGCTGCAGCGGAGGCATCAACCTGTAGACTGAGAGAGCCCCGCCGTAGCCCGGCGCGGCTGCTCGGAGGGCGCGTTGCGGTGCCACCGCCGGGGCGCGGCCCCGGGACGGGGTCGACCTCGCGGGCGAACGGCGGGCGAGGGAGCGGGGCCAGCCACGGCGCCTGGGGCACCTCCCGGGGCCGGAGGTGCGAGCCCGAAAGGACACCAGCGGTCTGTGCAAGAGCCCCCGAGCGGCCCCGTGTTTGCGGGCTGAACGGACTTCCCTCCCGCCCCCCGCACCCGCACTGGAGAGCATCTCCGAGCCGGGGGAGGAGGAAGGGGGTGCAACAAATTGCCGCTAGCCGGGAGAAGTTGCAGTAAAGAGAGATCCCTCCCTCCCGCTCCCTCCCCTCCCCGCTCGCTCTCTCCTCCCCGAGCCGTGGCAGCGAGCAGCGGAGCAGCGGCCCGACGAGCGAGCGGCACCCGCAGCCCGGCGATGCTGCAGCGGCTCCCGCGGAGCCTCGGCGGGGAGGGCCCGGCCCCTGCGCGCCCCGCGCCGGCCGGCGGCGGCGCGCCCTGAGCGGCGGCGGCGGCCCCGCGCCCCCGCGGCGCAGCGGGCGCTGTTGCGCAACCCTGCCCGGCGCTGCCGGCTCCCTGCCCCCGCCGCCGGCTCGGCGCGGCTCCCGCGGAGACGGAGCGCTGATTCATGGGGCCCCGCGCCGGCTGCCTCGGCGAGGAGAGCGCGGCGCTGCCGCTGCCCCCGCGCGGGGTGTGAAGCCCCGGCCCCTCCTCCGCAGCCCCGGGCTCGCCCGCCCTGCTCGGGAGTGTGGTCCCTGCCGGGAGCCGCCGCGCCTGGCGCACAGAGGGAAGCGTTGATGCATCGCTGTGGAAATTCATTGTGTGACTTTCTGGGTATTTACTGAGTTTCAGACCGAGATGCAGCTCTTGAAAGCTTTATGGGCACTAGCAGGAGCAGCGATCTGCTGTTTTCTTATATTTGTCATCCACTCACAGTTTCTTAAAGAAGGTAATTGTATGTGCATGTCTACATATCCTGTTCTTTAATACTAAGATCTTTACGAGGTGCCTTAATTATTTTTACTGTTTCCAGTATGTTCTATTTACAGCAGTGCTTTCACGCTATTTTTCCTTTCCGTTAAAGCCTTCTCGATTTTGTTGCTTTAGATAATAGGTAGGCTTAGACTTAAATCTTTGGTGAACGTATATATATTATATGTATATATAAATATATATATATGAAATCTGTATGATGTTTATATTCGGTCTTTTAGCTGACGTCTCATTTCTTTATGGGGCATGTATAGTGTATAGAAAATATTTGTTGCTATCAGATGACCACAAAACAGTAGTCATCATGGAAATATTAATAAACAAAAAAACCCCTTAACAAGTAAACGTCTTATTTTTATACCAAATCAATAGGCATCCTTTGCCTTTTCCTTATTCAGTACATTTTCAATAGATGGCACTAAAGTTCTATGGAAAGGGCAGGGCAGAGCAAATCCTGGGCATTCAGCATCTTCCTTCTCCTCACTGCCCCGAAACGGAAAGAGGCCTTTTCGTGGCTTCAAGGCTCTTGTTTTTTCCACCTTGTGGTCAGAAAATTGTGATTACAATTTACGGGAGAAAATAATTTGGATTGTGGGGCAGGCTTTTCTCTTTTTTTTTCCTTTTTTTTTTTTTCTTTCCTACTTGAATTGGGTGAGAAAAAAAATGTTTGATTAAGTGAGCAGAGGGATTTTCCTGAGAAGTAACTCTTGTATTGCTGCTTTTTTGCTTTGTTTTCTTTCCTCAGGAAATTAATATTTTCTTTTTTTCCCCCTACTGCTAAAATAATTAGTCCATTTGTTACTTGTTTAGCAAACTCTAGTCTGAGATTCAGTCTGTGAATCCTGAAAATATATACATATTTGGTGGTGTATGGAAAAGTCCAGTCCAGTTTTTTAAGCAGTGTTACCAAAGATAATACAACAATATGAAGATTTTGGTGAACCCATTTTTTCTTTTTTTACCATTGTAATATAGTTGAGAGTATAGGTGGAGGAAAAAGGAGCCAAGTTCAGCTTGGAGTGCTGGCTGTGTAAAGCAAGGAAAAAAACTTTTTTGTGACTCGGAAAAAGTTTCATTCAAGTGTGGGCAAAGGGACCACCTTGTAACCACTGAAGTATCACTACTGATTTTAATTTAGTGTCAGTCTAAGCAAAGCATGAGGCTCTGTTTTTACAGATTTTTTTTTCTGAAATTAATAAACTGATTTGCCTGATTTGGTTAATTTAGAAGCATTATTCAGCTATCTCCAGTGCTAAAGATTTCTCCTTTAAGAAACCTACCCATGCTGTAATTGCATTGTGTGCAATGCCTCCCACATAGTGACTTCTTTAACATTCTTTTAAAATGCTCCGACAACTGTATTTTTATATATCTTTCTAGTGACACGGCCTGTTTTGAGGAGATTTTGCAGAATTTCAGTCTATTTTTTTACACTATTTGTCATTTTACTGCTTTTTCTTTCTTCGGTCTTTTAGGGCTTGAGGTCTGTGTTACTGTAAAAAGTCCTTAAAAGAAGAAGCATTTTGTTCCTTTTAAAGTATTTCATCCTGCCCTGTAGGAATAGAAAGCTAGCAAATTATTTTATAAAAACAAAACCCATGGCTGTACATGAAGGACTTTTAACACATTTTACATTTCACTAGCAATTATAAAACCATTCTTAATGTGGACTGCAGACAGCAAACTGAAGCTCTTTAGCTTGGTGGATAACTTAATTACATCAGTTTGTTTATATTTGTTCCCAAACTGTTTCTACTTTCTTTAGCAATGAGAGCTATATGCTGACTGTAAGTTGCATGTATGGGGATAGCTGTCAGACTTTTCTTGACAGCTGCTAATCTCCACGATAGCATTTTGACCCTTTCCGTGTAATTACTTCAGCAGTCTGTGTATTCCTTCCTCCCTGTAGTTTCAATAGGGACACTGAATAGTTTGGTGGAGTTGAATGAAAGTCTACACTGTATGACTGAGTTTTTTCTTTGTGAAGAACTTTTATATCCAGTAAAAGTTAATAGTTTAAGCATAAGATATTTAAAGGAAGGCACGTAAGAGAATGAGAAATGGATAACACTGGATTTAAGCTATATATTGTAAGCAGTTTGCAAAAATAAGATTTACATTTTATTTTTCATTTTAGAACCTGATGTTTTATGTTACTTTCAATAAGAAAACAAAGAGGAAAAGTGTGAGGAAAGAACTAGCAAGTAATTTAACCATATGCCTACCACATTAGTTTATTAAGTAAATATTTATGAAGAAGAATACATGTGAGAACACTACCTTCATAAGATTTGAAATAGCTTTCTGATGTCAGAGTTATCCCCTTACATTATATTTTTTTTGAAAAAGTTAGGAACGCTATGTCTCATTGCACATGGTGTTAGACTGTTGATTTCCTGGCAAAAAGATGAATTTCCCATTGGAGCCTAATGAGCTACACAGGCTTGCTGTTTGTAACTCAGCTGTGTGGTCGAATTCCCAAGTTAAATGTTTGGACATTTTAATGTGATTATTGCTTGTGCAGAAGGATAATTTCTTGTTGTCCCAAAGAACATTCAAATAAGCCACCAGTTTGACTAGCTTGATCAGATTAGCTGATAACACCTATCTCCTGGGACAAATTGACAGTACAAGTCCATACACCAGACATCTCTTTTATATGCAAGACAATTGATTTAAGAAGAATGACATGTAAAATTAAAGTTCAAACCTGATTTATTAATGCATGGTCTTTCCATTTTTGCATGTTTCATAATATTTACTGCTTGTTATTTTTCCAGAGCTAGAAAACTGACATAATCTTCACTTCATTCAAAATTATATAATTACTACATGTATTTTTTTTGTGTTCATTCTCCTTTTACTCACTTGAAATTACTGATGTTATGTGGTAGGTTATGCTCTTATGACCTGTTAACACAATGTATTTTTATAATTTCAGTTGTACTGCATGGCTATAGTGTGTAGAACTTCCATGACATCCAGCTGAAACTTAATACCAGAACCAAATCCTCCTTCAGTCCCATTCATAAATGAGATTGTTTATTGCAACAGTCAACTGAGATTTTTTTTTCTTCATAATTAATGCAGATTTCATGTTGATTTCATTTTAGTTCCTGTGCTGAAGTGGGCCTGTCTTAATTGTTAAATATTTTTATAAACATTTGTGAATTGAGGCAGTTTGGTAGTAGCATTACATTACTACCGTATAAATGGTGTTAAGAAACAATGAATGCTTGTTCTGAGATGAGTGGGAAAGAGCTGTTTAAATGTCTATTTTCATGAATATGTTTTTTTCAGGAAGTGAAGAATGGGTGACACAGGGTGCCATTTTTCCACACTTAGGGCTTTTGTGTGGAAATACAGGTCGTCCTGTGGCTAATCCGTTCCCCTATGTCCAATCTGTCCTTCAGTGTTTCTAAAAGATGAATAGAGCTGTGAACCCAGAAAAGGGTATTGTGATATATAATTGCAGTCCCATGCCTGTCTGATCTTCCTGCAAAGCAGTTTAACATACTCTAGTCAGCTTCAGTCAGTATGAAGAAGTGTTTAAAATTTCAATATCCAAAACTTTTTGCATACACTGTTGAAAATTAAAAGTAACCAAGGATATTCACTAACCATGTTTGATTTTAAGTGATTCATTATCTAATATTGTTTAACACATTTATTCGAAGAGAAATGAAAAACATTTGGGTTGAGGTTACACCCCATCAATTGTGGGAACTCCTTTGCCCCTGACAAAGACCTCTTTCATGTAGTAGAACCTTTTAACCATTCAGACACTGCAGTGGTGGGGAAAGGTAAAGGATACAGTTTCTAAATGTGTCTTTCAGTCTCATGGAAAGTAGGGCAGTTAGGCACTAACTTCAGAAGGGTATGTGTAGATGGCAGCCAAGGTTTGTTTATATGCTGATAGCTCATTAGAAGATAGAAATGTCTAATTTATCAAAAGGTGCATTGATATTTTGAATGGTTTAGGAGATTTGGGTGATGTTAGCTTTGTTTGGAGATGGACTGCACAGAAGCAGATTCAATCTCAAGAATCTTGCTTAAAGTATAGAGGATTGGAATGTTCAGATCCCAAAACCACATTCCTGATCTGTTGGGGAGATGTTCAGTAAGCTCTGTAAAATAAGGTGATTTTCTGTTGATACACTGCAATAGTTGAGACAAAAGAATTCCAGTACTTCTTTTATAACCAGATGATTATGGCTATAAATCAAAATTAAGTCTAATTTGTGCAACTTCAATGTATACTTATATATATTAATAAGGTATCTGTTTAACAAACTTTCCATAGTAATCTTTTTCTTTTCCCCCTCAGGCAAAAATTAGCAATTATTGGTTACACTTGTAGGCACTTCTGTGTCAATTCTTTTTATAGGAATTAGTGTCACAATAGTGAAAAATACTACAGCACTTTTTAAAATAAGAGTGCAATATTACATATAATAACTTGGCTAAGTTTTATACTTATTATCTTTTTCCTGTCACTTTTTATACAGATTTAAATATTTTCTCCTGCTCTAAAATGCAGAAAAAGCTTTATGCATTTTTTTGTTTTTAGCATGTACATTTTGACACTGACAATAAGGTAAATATTTTATTTAGCTGTGTAACCCCAAACAACTCTGCTACTCCTCTGCTAATGTTTGAAAATGTCTACTGACAGTAGACCCAAGATGATTTTTTAAAGAGCTTTCTGTTCATATAACTTGATGGCTTGAGGAAGCTGGTATTGCTAATGTTTACTGCTGTGTGAAACCTTTTGAGAAAAGGAGTCATTATCTTCTAAAATGTTTTGAGCCTTTGGCCCTCAACATTTTCCTAGAAAGAACTTGAATGTGACTTAGTATGACAGACAATACTGCCATCCTTTCATTTTTCTTTTATTTTTTAAACATAAAAAATTACTTGGACCAGTTAAACACAGAAAGATAATTGCTTTTCAGAATGTGGGGGGGAAAAAAAAAACATTTTAGTTTATTTTATTTTTTCAGTTTTCCCTTCTGTGCTTTACCTGTGTCTCAAACCAGTAAGATACCTTGCATACCAGATGCGCTGCATATGTTACCTATATATAGTAAAACTGAGTTGAGGACAGTGTCTCCAAGCTGAAAATTTGCTGAAGGGTTTGTTACATTTAACACACTGTAGTATAATTGTTTCTGCTGTCTATCTTCCATACATTTTCTGGGAGGGTGTTGTGAAGAGGCAGATATGAATGATATTTTTAGTGCAGGACATCAGGGTAGAGAGAGGCACAGAATGCAGAAGTGGAAAGTTTACTCTTCCCATCCAGGAAACAGAATTGGCTGTTGAAAAGCCCTAAGCTTGAATAAGGGCTACAGAGGAAAGGAAATGTGAAAGGTATCCAATCTTTATTTGCATTTTTTATATAGTTTTATGGCAACTAAACAGAACTAAGACCCAGTTCAGTGGATGTGTGATGGTGTGTGGCACATTGGAGCTGCAGAAAAATGAGAAGATCTCTTGCTTTGAGATAAAATATCTTTGTATTTGAAATTTTTTGATGTTTCCAGTCTGTTGTTTTTTGTTTCTTTGTCTGTTTTTTCAATAGGATTAGAGAGGTGTAGCAGTAAAAGGAAGCAATGCAGAGAAAATTCTCAATAATTTGCTTTTCAGGAAGGCAGGAAAGATGCTCTCTATGTGGCATCTGCTGTGCTGGGATGTACCAAGAGGGGGAGTCTGACAGGTTTTCTACCAATGGGAGGAAGCTTTGAAATAGTCTTTCACTTTGGGTGTTTAATGTGAACGACTTCATGTCTTCACAGGGAGCTGCACCATCGATGGTATAAATCTAGTTTTCCCGACTGAGCAACTTAAAAAAGCCATTAGTAAGAGATTTTTCAGTAGCCGTTTTATGATTGCCTGTTTTCATAGCCCAGGAGCACAGGTGATGAATTATTGACCTTTCTCAGCATTTATCAGAACTACCTGTTCCTGAAGGCAGTGCCATAGACTGGTGTGAGTCACATCATACAAAAGTGCATGCTTTTTAGATCTGTTGGTTAATATTTATTTTTCTTGTTCCTTAGCAGGCATACACTGTATCAAATATTAAACTGCCCAAACAAGAGACACAACTGAGACATTTTGAAACTGAACTAAAAAGGCCAAAAATAAAATAAATTAAAAAAAACCACAAACAACCAAAAAAACCCAAACCCATGTATTTACAAGTTGATTTCAACATAATCTTGCTGAGAGAAGCCATATTTTTTTTAATTCACTAGTCAAAATATAGATAAAAATATTTTCTTTGCGTATGTATAGTTAAAAAAAGCTTTTTATAATCACATGAAGAAAAGACACAACACAATTGTACTAATTAAAATAACAGTATTTGTTTTCTGGTAGTATGTAGATATCCCAGTTGGAATTGATCTGAGTATGGCGGGCCAACTGGGCTGTCTATTCCACCCAGTATTGCATTTTAACTAAGATTTCTTTTTCTTAGAAATTATATCCATATGCTACTTATAAGCCGTAGTGATAGTAGGTTCTGTTTAATAAAACACTATTATTTGCCTAAATATGCTTTCTATGCTTGTTCTAGAAATCCAACACAACATAGTGAATCTGCCTATTCATTATATTTTATCTTTGGCACCACATCAGTTCACAAGTAAATCTTACTCAGAGCAATAGATATTCCTACTAATTGTTGTCAGTCTTGTGAAAAGCAATGAGTAACATGTTTGAAATATGTCCAAACAGGAAATTAACATAGAAATAAACAATAATAATATTTTCTTATGGCAGACGGTGTACTAATGTGTGTTTTCACATGAGTGATATGTTATTTTTGACCATATTAAGGAAAGGAGATTGTATTAATTTATCAGGTAAAAAGAAAAAAAATATTTGTAATACGCAAGTATTTTTTGAATCTTAGCTTCTTTCTAATGTTCAGCAGGGCTATGTGGTGTTTCAAAATCTGGGTGTTTAATTGCAGTCACACATGAGGAAAGATAAAGTGGATCCACAGGAGAACAAAGGGAATAGCTAAATCTTCAGGAGAGTTGACCTAGAAAAAAGAACTAAAAACACTAGTGTTACCAAGCTTAGAGAAGAGATTACTGGCATGGTAAGAGATTTCAATGGGTAAAATTCTACCTTGAGAATAACAAACCATCCTTTCTATAAAGTGGGGAGATCACAAGAAGCAATGAATGCAAACTGATTTGAGGGAAATTTTAAGCTAGATATTGGGAAAGGTTGCAGCAGGACAGATTTGAGCTGGTGCTTTAGGGAGGACTTGCCATTGGCAAGAACAGTTAAGCATTGAAATAGATTTTCTTGAGAAGTTGTGGAATAGGAGAGTTTTATTTTCAGATTACAATCGTGTCTGTTGGGAACAGTATTGTTAAATTGAAGCAGACAGGTGGACTAGGTGATTTCTTGAAGTCCCTTGAAGTCTGATTCTCTGAAATGTGCACTTACCTAGAACTTACAAAGGTGAAAGATATTTAAACATCTGACTTTAGGGCAATTTTCTGTTGGCTGCTGAAGTCAATAGGCTCATGAGAAATTATCCTAGGGTCTGAAAGTATTAGAAAACAAAATAATTCCAAGAAATCAGCCAGTGTTTTAAGTATTTTATTAGCTAAATCATACCTTTTTTTGAGTTGCAGATGTAATTTAAAAACAGAACAAAAGAATGGAAAATATCATGATTCATGTAAATAGAGATTACTTTTTAAGTACTGTTTATGTTGCAGCTGTTTAGGACTTAAAGGTGTCCTGAATCAGGACCGTGCTCTGTTTGTGCTTCTACATACAATGAGCAGTGAAATAGAGATATTAGTCTAATTCACATTTTGGTTTTTTTTTTTATAAGATGTGGATTTGTGTCAAGGATTGTTTGTTTCTACCAGTCTGCTCATCTTATGTGAAGGGCTTATCTCCAGGTTACCCTATTACTCTGAACTCTGGTATGGGAAACACAGAATCTGCCCCTCAACAGGGTGAGCTGCAAATGGCTTTGTAAAGTTCCCTGTTTACATGTGCCTGTTTGGTCCTATGAGCGATTAAAAAAGCTTTGTGTTCATTGCAGTCTGCAGTGGTGTGTATCTTGATGCCATACTGTCCAATTTTTAGATGTCTGTGTAGTTCCAAATCTGGTAGCAAAAGGAGAATTAGCAAGCTGTGCTGACAGAAATGCTTGTGGGTTGATATAAGGACAGGGAGAGATCACTCACTAATTACCATCACAGACAAATACTTCTTAATAAAGAATTAATTCTGAGAAGAATTCATTTAATTTATTGCCAATGAAAATCACAGTAGAGTCACAAGAAACAAACCCAGATCTCAAAACACCTTCACCCTCTGACTCCCTTCTTCCTGGGCTTCTCTTTGCTTCCAGTTTTTCTGCCTTGTCCCCTGAGTGGTGCAGGGGGATGGGGAAGAGGGGTTGCAATCAGTTCATCACACGTTGCCTCTGTTGTTCCTTCCTCTTCATACGTTTCCTCATTGCCAGCATGAGGTCCCTCCTGTGGAAGGCAGTCTTCCACAAACTGCTCCAACATGGGTCTTTCCATGGGGTTAGTCAATCAGGGACAGCATGGGCTCCTTTCTCCCTGGATCCATGGGTCTTGCCAGGAGCCTGCTGCATTGTAGGCTTCCCATAAGGCCACAGCCTGCCTTGGGCATCCATCTATTTTAGCATGGAGAGATCCTTCAGAGGATGCAGGGGGATCTCTGCTCATGTGGACCCCCATGGACTGCTGGGGGACAGCATGGCTCACCATAGTCTTCACAGGAATCTCTGCTCTGACACCTGGAGGACCTTCTCCCCCTTCTTCTCTGGCCTTGGTGTCAGCAGGGCTGTCTGTTTCTCTGCCATATTTTTGAATGCTGCTGGTGTTGCATAGATTCCATGCCCCACCTCCCTCCTTAAATATGTTGTCACAGAGGTGCTGCCACCATCAGTGCTGGACTCGGTTCTGGCCAGCAGCGTGTCCGTCCTGGAACCGGCTGGCATTGGCTTCCTTGGACACAGGGGAAGCTCCCAGCAACTTCTCACAGAAGACATCCCTAAAGCTCCCACCATCTCTCCCCAAACATTGCCATGCAAACCAAATATATTCATTTTCCACAGCTTGTGCTTGGAACAAGTTCTGTGTGGAATTACTTTGTGTCTGTGGAACAGTTATGCACTACCAAGATTTTCTACTTAGGGATGTAGAAGACCTGGGTACTGGTTCTTGTTTGGAGAAGCAAAACAAGAAACAAAGAAGCAAAACAAGAAACAAACAAGCAAAACAAGCTGCTCTCTTGAGCAGCACTAACATTTCTTAAAATACAGGAAATAAAGTTTTTTGAAGTTACTGTATTGCAAGTTAAAATTTATTTGTCCCTTTACACCAGTTTTTGAAAAAGCACTTGCATTTTATGTGGTTTTGTGTTGACTACTAATTAATCCTGACAACGTTATATGATATCTTTTGAAATTTGCTACTTTTTTATTGTAATAAATTACAAATTTTTTTCTGCATATTTTTTCAAAAGAAATTTATGGCTTTAAGGAAGAAGAAAACCAAACCTCTGCTCCATTGTTCAGAGTTGCACATGTTTTGGAGATGAATCTGGGAATAGATTTAGCCTCAAGAGAACCAAACAGTTGTTTGAAATGGTCAATGCTTGAGTATCACCTTGCTGATGGCTATGAACTAATTGAGATTAAACTAAAATGGTTGTGAAGATGCTTTCTCTTCCTGTGCGTCAGCTGGTCCCATTATCTGTTAATCCCTTAAAAGTATTATTTAGTCATTAAGAAAAATGGATGTTCTTTTTTATTTCTCTTTTGTTCTAGCTTCTGCCTTTGTTTTTATAATACATGCTGGTAGACGAAGTAAAGAGTCTTCAGCTTCATTTATTGTGAAAAGATCTCGTAACTGTTTTAAGCATTTTTGTGTACTTGGCTATAAAACTATATAGATTGTACCAGATGCTGCCTTATCTTATTTTATAGAATTATAATGGATGCTGATGAGTTTTAGATCCAAGCCTTTAAAGATAAAAATCACTTTACTGTGTGTCATTTTCTTTGTTAGAATATACTAACAGCCCCATTTTGTTGACTCTTTTCACCATTCCATTATTTTGTTTAACATTTTAGTAAAACTTTTTGTATTTTAATATTCTAAGAAGTTCTATGTCTTCACTATAGACTATTAAAACGTTAAACATATATTTTACCTGTTATTTAGAGAATAGTGTCATGATTTTCAGGTGGGCTGAAGACCCAAGAACTCCCATTACCTGCAGTTAGAGACTGTTTGATAAAACAGGGATTGAGCATTTTCTTGGCCATGTCCACTTACTAATTTAATGTCAAGGCCCAACAGATTTATTAAAATTACTGGTTAATTCAAAACTTGACAAATATCCATTTGTTGGGATATATAGACATCACTTGCAGTGTTAAGTATTTATTAAAAATGGTGTTATATGCTTAATTAGCAGCAGTTTTTAATTTTTGTTGTACTTTTCCGATTCCAAAACCACACATGACTTTTCACTTAAGCAAATTTAAACTTTGGTAACAGCCTTAAGAAAGTAAATCTGTAAGGTATGAATGTTAAAGGGAACAATATGATTGTTTGATGTTAGTAATGAAGTCTTGTATTCATTGAACTTCTTGCTGCTTTCATTTATGCTCTTGTGCAGCACTGGGGTTCTACTTTGGTATATTTTTGCTTTGGTTTATTGACCTGGGAAAGTGTTCTTTCCATCTTTAAGGTGTGTGAGGTAATTGCCTTTGGAAGATAAATCCCTACTGAAACTCTTTGAAAACAACTGATTAAAGAATGTATTTAACGGGGAAGGTTCTGCTTCACACTACAGTTTCCTGTCCCATACTTGGGCCCTGCAGCTCCTGATGACACTGTTTTCTGATGGTAAAGTGAGGTTATTTTCCTTATTCCACTGATCCTAAAAATTATGTCTGTTGTGCAACTTCCTACTCCAGTGCAGTGAATTATTAGTGTTAGTAGTATGTGCTTCTACTTAATTATGCACTTAGGCCTTATCTAGAGCCAGAACCATATTCTTGCAGTCACTTAACAAATCTTGAGACACTCGCTGTTCACAGAAGTGCAAGAAAAAGATTGTTAAATTATACATGAGCAAGTAGTTAAAATAACAGAAGTTATGAAATATCATTTCTCCTCAGTGTCTCTTCACAGGCATAATGCTTTTCATCATCTAGAATTGCTGAATTTCTTTAGTAGTTCTTGTCTACTTTTAGTTTCTCTCTTGCACACTCTCCCAAGAGAATGCAGCTTCCTTCTGCATGCACCCATGGGAACGTGGACAAAAAAGGAGATGGTCAAGGGATCTCATGGTTGTGAAACTATGGTTTTCTTCCCTTCGTTTCTAGGCTCTTTTAGAAATAAATTCCATGTTCGCTCAGCCTGTGTGCTCACATAAGGAGAGCCTTGACTGTCCCTCCACCCATTATAAAATTGTTACAGTCTGGTTTTTAGTTTAGAATAGGGCTGGCTGCATGATCTAGTTCACTGGGCATTAGGGTTTCATGTATTAGCTAATGAATTACCAGTATCCTGATCCAATTTTGTTAGATTATAGTCTGATTTTTTTTTTCTAATACTGACAGAGAACTAGGATGAACATGGGCTTTGTGCCCTTTTTATGAGTCATTCGTCTTTGCTAGATGGTTATTTTTCACTAGATTACTTGGTTGCAAACTTCCAGACAACTGGTCCCTTAGGAAGACAGCACAGATCACAGAATCATAGAGTGATTTGGGTTGGAAGGGACCTTAAAGATGATCTATTTCAATCCCCTTCCATAAGCAGGGACACCTTTTACTAGACCAGGTCTCTTAGATGCCCATGGTGGGGAGACCAAGTTTTTATGTTGCTAACCTCCTACATTTTCACATGCATTTTATTGTATTGTCATATTTTAAAGTTTTCTTCCTCACTTTTGTGAGCTCCATTTTGATAAAAGCTAAAATGAATTAGATTTATAGAAATTATAGAAATCCTAAAAATTATACATGTTTAGTAATGGTGTAAAATAAATTGAAAGTCTCTATTTGTTACAGGTGTTTTAATGAGTAGATTGAAAATTCTTGTTGGTTCACAAGTTGAGATTTGCAAGTATCTTTTTTTCATGAGACAAGAAATGGGAATCAAATAAAAAGGAGTAGCTTTTCTGTCAGATTCATTCTAATGCTATGACTCTCTGACATGATGATGAAGATGTCAGATCTATCTCTAGGCTTACATAATTCCTGTAATGTTCACTGTAACAGGAACTGCAGACACCTGTGCATCTTAAGGCAGGCAGGTTCTTGAATTCACTAAGTCTGTGCAGTACTAGAGATGCATATCAAAACATAATTTTCTTCATAAAAAATGGAGTAGTCATACTTTCTTTTCCAGAGTTTTTAATTTTTGTTACAAAAAAGAGAAAAAAAACAATAAAATGGGTTTTCGATGGAATTAACAGTAAAAAGAGCAAGAAAAGGACTGAAATGTGCAGCATATTTTCATTTTCTAGAAGTTTGTAATTGTAAAAGTCGAAGAGAGAAACCTTTGCCGTGGAACTGATTTGTTTGATTGCTTTCTCCTGCACTTATTTACTATTATGATTTAAAAGTCAAGGTTAAGCAGAGATGTGCTTACAAACTGTGATTTAGTCCCAACTTCTCACTGTAGCTTCACCTTTTAATATAAACTGTAGCCATTTAAAGTAAAAAGCTATTCTGATTCCATACATGAGAAAAAATTATGTACAAACAGGAAGGAAATACAGAGTTTGTAACGAAACCTCAATGATAATTTACATTTTGAAAAAACAAAAAAGTTGCCATAGTAACATGTAGGTTGCAAAAATTTTCTAAATCTGATATATTAGACTCAGGAAACTCTTAACTTGCATGACACGTTTCTCTAGTTTTGTGAATAAGAGCATAATTCTGTGTATTTGGCCACAAATTTGTGCAAAACATCAAAAATATGCAAGCATTAGTAAGTTATGCAAACGGAGTCTTTTCCAATCAGCTTTATAATTATGTTGTTCCTAAGATAATTGTTGTTTTGAATCTTTTTCCCTAAAAAAAAGTGTAGAGTATATAGGTGCTTTTCAGTATAAGATTTTGTTGCATCTCTGTTGCTCAGCAACTGTGCAGTTAATATTGATGATTTTTAAACTTGTGGGGCACTATATTCTGTCAGTTCCCATAAATTTCTTTTTAATTCTATTAAAACTGTTAACTTTTTTCTCTAGGACAAACTTACAAATAATATTTTTATATTCAACAGGGCTTTGCTGAACAAATGAAAAGATACAGTTTAATAAAGGGATTCATTTTTGCTGTTTTAAAAGGCCAGTTTTAATACTCTGCACTGTGAGTATTGTAAACTCTAGTTCTGAGTGCCATGGGCTGTTTTGTTACCTTTCTAACTCCACGTGCAGCCAAACTCAGCAAATAACTTTTAGGGAGCAATTTTCAGGATCAGATTTTTAACTAATTAATTTACTGCATATCTCAACTCTCAGCAAACAGCCAGTTTTTATTTTCGGTGCTACTTTATATTTTAAATAGATTAGGAATTATGTATGAAATAATGTTTTCACCCAGCCATTGTCTAATGCTTTCTAAGTATCACTGTGTTGGGTCTACCCCTACTGATGATTGCCAGTGACCTTTTGACTCGTGGAAGGTCTGAGCTATGTAACTTTTTAAGGTGAAGTTTTTGCTGGTGTCTGATACAGTTGAGTGTTATAGCTTGGGTTAATTCTTCCACACTGGTGTGTTAGATTTAAAAATAGATCTCATTTTTACATATGTTAAATATAATAGCAGGAAGTACTTATGACTAGATGGTACTAGTGAATACCACCATTACCATTTTTCAGCTGCAGTTCTGTTGCAAAGTCTCCTTTCCCATTATAAATTTTTAGTTTATATATTTTTAGTTAGCATTTATTCTTTCCTATAGAACCATAAAAAAATAAGTCAAAAATCACACAGCAGATCTGAGTACACCTGGATGATTATTTTGCTTTCAGACCACTCATGATGGAGATTCTACAGTTTTCCCAGATTTTCATGCTGCACTCATCTGTTATGTCTGCATTTACTCTTGAGTGGTTGCTGTGGTATCAATCATTTTGTCATGTGGGAAGGCTGGAGGAGAAAGCACACACACACACATACAGAGCTCTTTGAAATCCTAACATACTTAACCCAATTAAATTGTAAAGATAGTACTTTATGTATGACTGCTGGGTTGCAGTTGCAGAATGTGGTGAATAACAAATCAAAAAGCTGTGTTCAGTTGCTGCTGGGGAGGAGGAAGACTTGGTGAGGACACTCAGAATCAGCGGTGAGGTGTAGCATCCCTAGCTGAGAAGGGACTTGGACAATCCTGTAATTCCTTGGCCTCTGCCCCTGAGGGAGTAGAAGGCATTTTTCTATGGCTATTTTTTATTATTTTTTGCACCTCAAACAAGGATGTTTTACACGTGTGAGATGCATGTTCCCTGGTTTTCCTTATTATGCTGTTTCTACTGAACTTGCAAAGCTAACATTCCTTCAGTAACCAGTAACTGGCCATGATTTGGCTTTCTGCTCCCATTCTCAAGATTTTACATCCTGGGAGGCCCCTGCTTCACATCACTGCAACATCAGAATGACTTCTGGTACTGCCCTGCCTACTCATCCTCTGCTTTCCCAAAGCACCCCAGGTCAACAGACCACTAGTGGGTTCAGAGGTTGCCAAGGGCTGCTATTTAATGATATTCCAGAGTTTTTAAAGGCAAGTCCATGCATTTTACTGTTTAGGAGTAGCATCCAGGAAGCTCTGACCACTCCTGTGCTTGTCCAGGACTTGCAACATGTCTTGTGAGCACAGTTCATAACAGTTAATTTGATGTTGTGACTAATGTCTTTGTGCTGATGCTTTGCTTCCCATGGAAAGGTAAATGTGTAAGGGAGAATTTTACTGACTTCTTTCCTGTTCTAAAAATACATGAGTTCTTCTTCATTTGAGGTATAAAAGGTATTCAAAGCAGCACTTTGAAGGTACTCAAAACTGCAAATTATTGAAGGTATTCAAAACAGCAAATCTTGCTCTCCTGAAAGTTTTGAATGAGGTCACTAGCAAGTGTCTGTCCAATGGGATATAAAAAGTCATGTTTAAAATCCATTTTTACAGAAACATTTGGTACTTGACAGTATTTAGGACACGCAGTTGTTACTGTTGACAATCTTGAATATTTTTGAAAATCATCCATCTCTAATTGCTGCTCTGTGCAGTCTAACTTTGTGTTTCTGTTTTCCAAAGTCTTGGCAAATATGCAGTTTATTTCTTTATGAACTATAGAGACTGTAACTAAATTTCATGTTAGAGGGCAAAGTCTATGAGGAAATATTCCTTGCATGTACTTAGCTAAGGTCCATGTTCTGCATTTTTGTATCAGGGTGCTTCGAGGATGGCAGCTCTCCGGGGATGGGGTGCAGGGGTGTTGGGGCCCCCCGGGAGACGTGGCAGCCAGGACTTTACCCACCACAGCCCAGAGCCAGGCAGCCAGGGGCACAGGGACAGCCTGGCACCTGTCCCCTCCCTGGGAACAGGGACAGGCCAGGCTGGGCCCATGGCTGGACAGTGAAGGGCTGTGGGGGCTGGAGACCAGTCCTGCTGTGGCATTGCCGGGTTGGGGCTGATGGCCCTGTGGGCTGGAATGAGGTCCTAGGGTGTGGGCAGGGTGTGCTGAGCAGGGACATTGGCACCTTCAGGGCTCTGATGTTGTATCTGTTTCTGTAGCTGGTCCACTAAGAAAATCCCTTGAAGGTGCCCTAAATGCATCAGGAGACTGCCAGCATTCACTGGCACACTGCATTTTGCATTTTTGCGTATTATGTGGCAGACATACTTGTCTTTTAAAGACCTTGCTCATTATCAATGTGGCAATGACATTTGAAGATAAATTGAGCCCTGTGCTTGGGGTGACTGATACGTTGCTGCACAATGTCAGTTCTTCGAGGAAGTAGGGTCTGTGCTTCTGAAAATGTCACTTCTTCAGAAGAATAGAAAAGGAATGCAAGAATGGAGGGTTAATACTGAATTGAACTGCATTGGACTTCCTTTAATGTTATCTAACTGATGTTATCAGTTAGGTCCTCCTTCTCCAAACTGTGTTACAATGAAAGGTTTGCTGTGTTTTAATTGTACCTGAAAGTCTTAGAAAGGCACAAAGCTGTCTTCTTTGTGGATATGTGGATATGACTTTGTGAAGCATTTTGGGATGCAGGATCCACTGCAGGTTACTTTTAAACTAGTACTTTAATCTCCTTTCCATTTTTCTGTATCCCACTTGATGCTTCAGACGATGAATAACATTGACTGTGGGGCAGCATAATTTCATCTACAATGACTGGACAGTGTTGCCATGACACAGAATTCAGGAATCATTGTAGTATCACATAGAAGGACACGCTTAAAAGTACCAAAAGTACATAGTTTCACATTGCAATCTTAAATTGTAGAAATTAAGTGCAAACTATGCATGGTTGAGTTTTTTCCTCTCTCTGTATTGCTTATTGTGATATTACTACAATATGACTTGCATCCTCACAAGTAAAGTAATACTTAGCTGTACTTGTGACTGTGATAGAGTAGCTCATATTTCAAATATTTTATGTTTAAGTCATATATAAACATATTGATTCATTAAAACCACAGTAATACAAAGTGCCCTTTGTATTACTGTATGCAAAAGAAAGGCTGCAATGTCAGTGAGACCCACATTGTCCTTCTGGGAGATAATTTACATAGTCTGCAATTATGATTTCTCAAAGGATGTTTGATAGCACTATGCTATGCTGCAGGTAAATGAGTAACCAGAACTCTTAGAAGTTCATTCAGCTTGAACAGTGTGTACTTTTTTTTAATTCTGCAAGTATTTCAGTGCACAGTGAATGTGCATTGTACAATGAAGCTTTGCTGGTCATCCCTTTCTACCAAGCCTTTACTTTGTATTTTCGTTGTATCACAGTCCAGCTGTCCTGGAAGTTTATATACAGTTTTGAGGCTTGACAGGCTTAAATGCACATTTGTGGATGGTAGTTTGACCAAATTTCAGTTTAGTTGCAAGAGTGACTGCTAGCAGCAGTGTGGATGTGCTGTACTTGTAAGGGATCTTGCTTACATGTTCATTTGCATCTCAGTATATGAAATAGGCTTTTGGTTCTCAGTTGTATATAATAACTGTAATTTGGGTTTTGGATGAAAATAGGAAATATTATGATCACACACAGGGTATACTTACTAAATTTTTAGTGAAAGAAAATGGTGAAAGGATTATTTCTATTTGGGATGCATGCTTTCCATTGATTCACAGGCAGAACATTCTGGTTTACATATCTTTACTTTTCAGTGATGAAACTTGAGGTAACGTGTTTAAAGTGCATGTTTATGCTCTGAGGTATTAGGTGTACATATAGTGTGAACATGAAACTTAAAATATATATCATAAATACTATATGGAAGGTACTTGAATATTATGACTAAATACTTACTAGTATATGTCATTAGTTTTAATGAACTTAGTTTTTCAAAGGTTTATAACAAGGGGTGGAAAATGAAGACTAATTCTAGACCTGCCAGCTAGTCAAAGACAATTGCTGCCTAGAGTCAGTAGATTCTGAACTTGCACACTGAAGCATTTGTTGGCAAAAAGCTTCATCAGCCATAACTATAGTGTTTCCTTAAACATGTAAAGTTAATAGTCTTAAACACAGTAGGTCCCATCTCTCTTTTGATCACCTCTACAGCTGTTCTGTTGCTCAAGCCCTTTTACTCTCTCTTTTGCCCTTTCCCAACATTTATTCATCTAATTAAATTTTTCAAGTTGAGCACCAGAACTTCCTAGGCCATACCAGTCAAGTACATTATATTCTGTCTATAAACTGAGTTTGTTGAAGATTTTTTCACCTCTTAATCCCATCATAGGCTATTTCAGATTTTCATTGCTGTTTTTACGGGAAATCTGATTTTTTCCACCTTAGTTTGTGATAGTGTCCATTTGTTATTTTACACTTTCCCACACTCCAGTATGTGTACCTACTTAAATTATTAATATACATTTTTTCCCTTCTTAGCCTTTATTTTGCCCTGCTGAAGAAAAACAGATATTTTTCCAGCTTTACTTCAGAATGTGCACATGTAGTACCCTTGTCATTACTTCTTTTCCCCACAAACAGTGCTTGAAAGGGTATAATCTTACTTTCAGCTGTCTTGCAGTGGTGTTGAATGCTGATACTAATACTCACCTCTCCTTTTTTAGCATTACCTCTCCCATTCCCATTTGTTAGGATAGCAGTTGTCCTTCCACAGCCTCATAAGGGTGATAGTGTACCATGAATCTGTCATCAGTTCATCGTTTTTTGTCCTTTTTTTCTTCTCTGTCATTTCCAACAAGTAAATTCCCACATTTTTCATTTAAATTATTTTTAGTTCCTGCCTACTTGGCTTTCCATTTCATTGTTCTCATCCCACTTCTGTTAAACCCATCATCAGAAAGGCATTCAGTTCTTCCTATGTTGTATTTTAAGCTTTTATTGTACTAACTATGCATCTAAAATTTGTGTTTCAGAATTCTTTTGAGCTTCTAATTCAGAGGTAAAATAAAAATAATTCAGTAACCAAATTTGCAGTAATGTTTTATTTTGCACATAAAAAAGCACTGGGGAAGAAAGCAAAAATTTAAATTTGATATGGGTTTAAACTGACATTTGGAGATTAGATTTCCCAACTAAAACTGTTGTCTACATGTCTGAAGACTTGATCAAGAGTGGTATGTGATGGTATTATTAGCTCACGTTTTTAGGACCTTCATCTTATAATATTCCAGCTTTCATAACTAAATTAGGAAAACATGTTCTTTTTTTTTTTTTTTGTTTTCAGGAGTGAACTCCGTGGTTGGTTTATGTTATATTAAATGAATATTTAATTAATCAACTCTCATTTTATTCTCTGTATTTCGTCTTCTTGTATGTACTTATAAAACCACTGAAAACGTGTGATGGTTTTCACTTAGTGGGTTTAGGAAAAGGTATGAACAGAAGAATTAGTGGGGTTATTTGTTCTCTGGCAGTTGCACAACATTTTCTTTTTCTTTTGATACCTGCTGTTTGAGAAATGTAGTTTGGAATTGCTACAGCTTTTATGTCTACAAAGAAAAGCTTAGTGTCTTGTGAATTAAACTGCATATTTTCCAGTATATCAGGGGCATAGGCTTTTCAAGTTGTTCTTTCATTTTTTCAGTATTTTTACTGCAAATAGATGATCAGGGTGTTGGAGAGAAAGGATAGGAATAATTTCAGAGTTTTTGTTTGCCGTTTTTTTTTTTTAATTAATAACTTCTGTAAATTGCCTAGGCCTGAAATGACCCTACTGAATAAAGTGGAAACAGTTAAAGATGAATTGTGGTAGAAAAGGTTTGTTTTTTGGTAATGAAATACCTGTCTTGATTAAAACAACACAAAACAAAAAACAAAACAAATACAAAGAAATCCCCCAAAATAAACTCATACCATTTTTAGCAACTGAAGGATGAAATTAGATTCCCAAATACATATAGTTTCCTAGGGATGACTGTTTCACATTGCTTGCCTCTTTCATTTAGGAAGAAGCATCTTAACTTTTTTTTTTATTTCAGACGAGTTGAAGTGACTGCAAATACTGACTTTTTACTGGCTTTGAAGTGGAAGATTAGAACAGTTGTATGGTGTGAAACTACTTTCCATTTTTTTTATAGGAAGTACTTAACTGACTTGATTTCACAGAAAGGTTAACAGAAGTTCATGATTCTTTTAGATGAACCATGACTCAGCTTTGAACCAAACCATATATCAAGGAGATGCTTCTGATTTTATTCAATACCAGTAAAAACTGCATGAGATTTTGAGATGTCTAATCCTGAAATTAACTGTGGAATTTAGGGTATGAACTCTACATGACCTACACTGAGAAAAGAGAAATAAAAAATAAAAAAATGAAAATAATAATAAAAAATAAGTGTTTTCCTGTAAGCTGTTTTTCATGTCTAATTTTCTCATGCAGTATGTTGTTTATCCTATGGACCAACCTCAAAATTCTGTCCTGGTCCCTTGTGTCAGAGAGAGTGATGAAAGGGTTACCTCCTGCTGGCCCTTCTGTTGTGTCATTTGCCCTCAGGAGTATTTTGGAGACATGTGCTTTACAAATGGTTTATTCTGTCTTCTTTTGAAAATTGTTAATAAACTTTTAAAAGGAACAGACTTAACACATTTACAGCACCGTGTGAACTATAAACTTGATTTATATAAAAGTACATATTTTACTGGAGAAGGAAGGGTACCCTAGCTGCCTATAACCTGACTGTAAATATACAGGATTTTTTTTTTTTTAATATTACAAATTCAGCTGGAACTGTGATTTTCAGAAAATGAAATATTTTGTCTGAGTTGTGTGACCCCCCCTTTCATCAGTAAATGCATCAGGATTTACATTGATCCACAGCAATTGCTGGTTAAGGGTTCCTGTTTTAGACTGGGATTTTTTACTGTAATGTATGTTTCTGAAATGCTGCAGCAAAAGCTGGAGGTACCTCTATGCCTTTCAAATCTTGTGTGTTTGTTTTGTTTTTTTTTTTTCTGTTGAAACCTTAGAAGGAAAAAAGTAAAAAACTATTACAGAATTTAGAACCTGCAAGGGTTATTTGTATATGCTATGGCTTTTCCATTATTTGCAAACTTGAGATGATATAAATCTTATCCTCTGAATCAAAATATTATTCTCAGTGGCTGCAGCAGTAGCAGTGCTTAGACAGCAAGTAGTGAGTTCAGCTGACAAGATTCTGGCTTGTGTTCCTCTAACACAAACATGGCTCATAGAAAATGGATACACAGACTAATTCTGGCAGTAGCAAGAGCTCTCACAGGAAGAAGTTCTGTGCAGGTTGGAGAGCTGTGCAACTGATCTAAACACTGCTCATCTGAGCCGCCAAACAGGCTGGGTTAAAACTCCTCAAATGTAAATAAGATTTATCAGTTTCAGCAAGCAAACCTGCAGAATTTGATAAATGTCTACAAAAGACATTTAAAAAGATAGCTAGAAAGCTTTCTTGGCCTGGAATTCAACCAGCTTTGAACGTATCAATATACTGTTTAATTAATGTCTTTGTGGAGCAACATTAAAATAATACTGTGCTCTAATCCTCTAAGAAGTAAGGCTGTCTCAGAACTGCAGCTGGACTACATGCTGCATAAATTAAAATTTGCAGTGCACAGTATCTTTCTGGAGCTTTATTAAGTGGTGTGATTATGCAAAAATGGGAAGTATGAAAATGGACATTTCCGAAGAACCATTAGTGTTCTGTTATCTTCCTTTTTTTTTAATATTTAAGTCCATTTCCACTTAGCGTATTTTTTTCAATTATTTAATGTATTACTGTTAAGAAGACTATGCTCCACAGTTTGTGTCATACATCTGTATTTTTTTTTCCTAAATTCAATGTGCTTAATAGAGGAGAAAGCAGTCATTTATTTCAACATGTCATTAATTTTCTCAATTTACTCTGCTTCTTGGTCAATAGAATAGGCTTTTCAATGTAGTGTAAACTAATTCCAGTCATAAAAAAGTGATATTAGCACAAATGGCATGTTTTTAAATAAGAAATATTACCAAAGACTCAATGTATTTAGTCTGCACAGGACTGGGCTTTGAATAATTTTGGAATATAGCTGGCATATCAACACTGCTTGTCAAGCAGAAACAGGGAGAGGCTGCCCTTCAGAGATGGGGGTTAATTTAATCTAAACTGCCTGATGGTCTTCAGTTTGGCAGCTCCACTTTGCCTGATGGAAGAGCAGAGGTGAGCCATCACCCTGTCCCCTGCCTGTCCCTGTTTTAGCAGGGATGGGTTCGGAGGAGGCTGGATCACACTGCCTCACTGGGAATGAGGCAGTCAGAGCAAAGGGCTGCTGAGGGTCTTGGCAGCACCTGTGCTGCTGTCCCAATAGTCTGCAGCAAAATGGAATCCTGTGGAAAAAATCCCATGTAAATTAGCCCCATTGCTATGAAATCAATAGGGTTGGAGATTCACCTCCCTGGAGGGTTTCTTTTGTTTGATGGTAAACAGTAAAAACTGACTTTAGGATATTAAACTGACATTATCCCCCCTCTTCATTTAACTGTTGTAGAAAAGCTGATTCCAGCCCCAGTGAAAACAAGTATCCAGGATCTTCTATACAGGGGACAAAAACCTTGATTACTCCTCTACACCACAGACATCTGCTTCATGGCCTTTTTGCTCCTCTTGCCAGGGACTGAGGCTGGCAGGACAGCTGCTAAAATGTAATCAAAGATACAATCATCTGGAAAACCTAAAAGAATTGCTGACAGGCCTGGGTTCTTCCACACTCCATAGAAAGGATGATGAACATGGGGAAGAATCTTTCTATATGTACATTTGATACTAAACAATCTGAGAATGGCACCTATTTACTCTTTATGTTAAAAAATTGCACTCACAGGGGGCAGTATCAAGCAAAGAAAGGCACTTTATATTAATTTTGCTGTTTTGATGGGTTGTTTTTTTTTTTTTTTGGAAGTATGAACTAGTAGATATGGTTCTGTGTGGGGACGTGAGTCTTTTGCATGAGTCTGTTTAAGAGTCCAGCTGTGCATGCACTGACACTGTGATTCATATGCTGACCTTAATTCTTATTACAATGCCCTTTGACAGTGTGCCAGCTGTGAACATGCACATGAAGTATAACAGGATTTGTCCTTGTGCTCTGCCATGAAAATTTGAAGCTTGTCTGTCGTCTTTGAGTTAACTCTGCCTTGTTAGAGCTATAAACAAGGGTATGCAATGTCGTGAAGTATATGGAAGATACTGCTGCAGCCCATCAGGAAGATCTCTTTGGTTAATGTTGGATGGAAATATTAATTGCATGTAATGGAACCAACTGGAGAGAACAAGGCAGAGTTTGTTGCCGTCTTTTTAAATTAGACCTGATAGACAATTTCACTGTATACAAATGAAATTGTAGTTATATTTTCATTAGCTGGAAATAAACCTACAAGTGGTTGGAACGGAACACTATCAGAGTTTTCATGTACTTGTTTTACTGTTGGTATTCAATCTAAGAACTGAGGGAGCCCTGCTATTAAATTGTTTAAAAAAAAAACCCAGCAATTTCCAATTAAAAAAAAATAAATCTAGATGAAGATGCTTGCTAACCAAATTAAACCAGCAGATAACTTGTTTTAAAACTGATTTTAATGAAAGGTAGGTTTTTAGGTAAATGCCTGATTTAGAGAATAGGGTTTTGTGATTTGAAACAGAATATTTTCTGTACCTGAAAAAAAAAGGGGTTGAGTCAAATGACTGCAATATTGTTATTACTAAGGAGCAGAAACATTTGTCCAAAACTTGGTGATTCCTCAGCCATTTTTTGTCTTAGAATCCATTGTGGGAAACACTCTCTGGTGGACTTATGGGGAGAAGAGCCCTCTTTCTGCACTAATTTGGTGTAGGGACAGTGCCTTGTACAGCTTCCAGCTGAGAATAGCCATTATAATGCAGCAAAATGAGCAGTTTATCATTTGTCATGGTTATGTGTCTGCATAGGTAAGCTTCTTGTTTGGGCTGCATGTGCTGTCCTGCAGCACTCCTTTAACTTTACCTCATGGTTACCTCATGGGTAGCTCTGCTTTGGGAGTGTATCCTCAGGATTGCATGCAGTCCCACCCCAAAGCCAGAGCATGCAATTTAGTAAAAATATTGCTTTCAGTTTCATTGAGAGAATGGGTGCAGTTTGTGTTGCTCAGAGAAGGGATTTTTATCTGTAAGACTGCATAGTGGCATCCAGCATGCTGGTATTTTTGTTTCATGAAGTGCCATTTTCATGTATGGACACAGACTTGTGTGGGGAAGAAGAGGTGCTCTGCTTCTCAGAGCTTTTAGCAGTGATACTGTTGAATTTTCTCCATTGTATCATCTCATGCAATAATGACTTAAAAATTCTTCCTGCAAGGACATGTATCAATCCTTCAGTTCCTGCTTCTGTGCTTGGTTGATCTGTGTCTGGTATCTACAAACTCTGCTTGTGTTTTTTGTGTTGCTTTGACACTGACAATACACCTAGAAAATTTGTAATATATTTTCTTTTTTTTCACCTAGTAAATACTGCATTCCAAACTTGTCATAGCTATCCTTCCCAGACATTATTTCACATGATCATGTTGTTTTACATTAGTTATGCTTTGCAGATTAATAGGAACAATATTTCTGTCACCAAAGGCTCTGCCATAAAAATATCTGTACATATCATAGGCAAGGCAGGGGTAAGTCAATGAAACTGTTATTGACTTAGATATCTGATATAAAGAGGGCAGAAAGAGAAGAGAAAAGGGTCTGTGTTCAAAGAGACAGGTGAGAGCAGCCCATGTATTCTATGTTTAAAAAGCAAGAGTACATTTCTTATTTCATCACTCGTTCCTATTCTTATTTGAAATATCAGCTGCAGTTTGGCACTAAAGTAATTTGTTTGTAGGATCAGTTCCTTGCTGTTCAGAAGGGGGAAGAGACTGAGGCATCCAAATGTTGCAAAACCAAACCAAACCAAACCAAACCTGAACCAAAAGTAGATGAGATCTGTTATGTTCTTCAGTGAAGATGCATGTTGACTGACTGAGTAAATAGCATTTTTTTTTCTTGATTAATATAACTACACTGTAGATAAAAAAATCCGTATTTTTTCAATTAGCTAAATCTCTCAATCTCTCTGTTGGATTTTTTCCCCCCAAACTAGAACAAAAGGGTTGAGACTTTAAGAGTTGTTGTAGTCCACCTGATAATTTTTAGTGTTATATATGCTTACAGATTTTTCTCAATAGCTTAATGAAACAGTGATTGCACCAGTGCTTACTTTGTAGTTTTACATGTAATTCTTTACATGTACATGAAGAATCAGACAGTTTGGTACAGTCTTGCTATTGGCAAGAAATAATTTGATCTGTTAGATAGATAGATCAGTTTGTAATACTGTGTTGTTTGGGTTTGGTTTTTTTTTAATCTATGATCCTTTACTACAAATGTTTCAAGAAACCATCTTGGGTTCAAGGGAATGAGCATTGAATATATTAACGTTGCTTTCTTTATGAGTTTAAGCCTTATTGGTTATGCACACAGTATAGAGCATTCAGACCCACTGCTGAGAGGCTTATAAATGTTTCACATATGGTACCATGAGACCTTGTGTATGAGTTCAGATAATTCAGAGATTGCTCCATTTCGTACAGCCTTCTTGGAAGAATGTATTAGGTCAGTGAGTATCAACATTACATACTGTGCTTTGTCCTTCCTTTCTTCTGGCTCATCTAATGTTAAAGGAGAACTTAGATTGGACTGGGTCTAGGGTTTCCCTTGTGTAAACAGGGAGAATAATTAAAAAGGCTCAGTTAATTAGTATTTGTGAGTTGTTCAGGCCTTACAGTGATAAGGTCCATAAAAATGCCAAGATAAAAAATAAAAAAATTATTTACTTGAAGGTCATAATCCTCTCTGCACTTTGTCAACATTTGCCCTGTAAGATTGTTATAGTTTCATAGCAGTATAATGTTTTTCTACAGCATTTCTTTTTGAAAATTTCATAATACTTTATAATGAATGAACTAATTATCATGATACCTTTTGAAGTTGTTTTTTTTTTTTTTTGTTTTTATTATAATGCTTTGAGAGCTTAAATTACAATATATGCAGGTTAGTTGTCCATGGGAGGCCTATGTGGAGCTAAAAGTAGAACACAGCTCTGTTGAAATGGTTGGCCTCTGATTTTGCTCTTTTGCTTTGATTTGTGAGGAGAGAAATTAGTGCTATCAGATGCTATCTAGTAAAGAGAGCCTCAGGAGCACTGGAGCATAGAGAATGCATTTGCAGTTAGAGGCTCTAGGTTTAGAGATTCACCTAGAATTTGTGGCTCTACTTGTTTTGCTTACTTAAAAGTATAAACTAGAAGTCTATGATGCTAATGGTAGTGTCTCATTCTGGAGTGCTTGTTCATCATTCAGATGCATAGGCTCTGTAGAACAAGACAGCTGTGTCCAGATGTCTTTACTGGAAGTCCAGCTGATGCTTTCAGGGATGACACCATTCCAACAAGATTTACTATAAGGTTTTCTTAGGTGTGCTGCTCTTGACCTGCTCAGTACAGCCCTTGAGTCATACAGTTCTCAGGAGATCTGATAACTGCTGCAGCTTAGTATAGTTTTTATTTATAATTGCAATTATAGTGTAAGCCAATCAAGAGTTAACAATGGAAGAAAAGGATTAGAAGTGGAGCAGGAATTGGGCGACCAGCTGTGTGTGTGCTGCCCAACTTATCTCGTGGGTTGTTGCACTGGGTTTGCAGGACAAGGTTTTGGTAGTGGGGGTTGCTGCTAGGCTTTGGCTTTTGCGAGAAGCTGCTGGAAGCTTCCCCTGTGTCCAAAGAAGCCAGTGCCAGCTGGCTCCAAGGTGCACCTGCTGCTGGCCAGGACTGAGCCCATCAGTGATGGAGGTAGTGCCTCAGGGTAACATAGCTAAGGAGAGGAAAAACTGACTGCACAGAGGTAAATTGAAGCTGGAGAAGAGGGGAGTGGGAATATGTGAGAGAAACAGTCCTGCAGACACCCAGGTCAGTGAAGAAGGAGGGGAGGAGGTGCTACAGGCAGTGGAGCCTGTAGCCATAGAAGGTGGGTACCCAAAGGAAGCTGTGACCCTGTGGGAAACCTGTGCTAGAGTAGGCTCCTGGCAGGACCTACCTGGTGAATGCATGGAGAGAGGAGCCCAGACTGGAGCAGGTTTTCTGTCAGGACTTGTGACCGCACAAGTTCTGAAGGACTCTGCCCATGGAAGAGACTCATTCTTGAGCAGTTTGTGCAGAACTGCAGCCTGTGGGAAGGACACACATTGGAGAAGTTTGTGGAGAGCTATTTTCCAAGGGAAGCATCCCACACTGGAGCAGGGGAAGAATGTGAAGAGTAATCTCCCTGAGGACAAAGGTCCAGAAGAGAAAATTGGAGATGAACTGACAGCAGCTCCAATTTTTCATCCCCCAGCACAACTGAGAGGGAGAAAGCAGAGAAAATGGAGAGCAAAATTAAGAAAGAAGGGTGGGGTGAGGGGAAGATATTTTAAAGCTTTTATTTGATTTCTTAAATTCCTCCTCTGATTTGATTGACAGTAAATTCAATTAATTTTCCCCAAGACGAGTCTGTTTTGCATGTAATGGTGACTGACTGCTTAGTGATCTCTCCTTATCCTTATCTCAACCCATGAGCCTTTTTCTATTTTCTCTTCTCTGTCTAGTTGAGAAAAGGAGTGACAGAGTGGCTTGGGTGGGCACTTGGTGTCCAGGCAAGGTCAGCCCACCACAGCCATATTGATCTCTCAAGAGTCTTGCACAGCACTGTAAAATTTTATGAGTGTGTTACACGCTGTCCATATTGCTGGTAAACCCTTTGGGATCAGACATTAAATAACCACCCACTGACTGATAATTTTTAAACGTGCAAGATAACCTTGGTGGCTCTTTGTGATGAATTGCCCTTGACATGAGGGAAGGTTGCACATTTGTTTCTAGTTCTGAATCAGAGCCCAGAAGCAGAAAGGAATTGTGCTCTGGAAACTCGCCATAACCAGGCTTGTGCCAGTCTGTAGCACAGCAGTTCTGCAGTGAGTCTGCATGAGTATCATTGTCATTACAGCTCATCCTCTACATAATACTTTTTCCCCTGGTTGGTGTCTCAGGAATGATTACAGCCTTGCTGGAGGCATATCAGAAACATCCTTGACCAAATCCCATGTTCACTCCATGATGTTATTTATCACTGGCAGTGTCTTCTACCTATCTGAGTTTTGCCCAGATTTTTTTCTTCTTTTTTTTTTTTTCTTTTTTTTTTTTTTTTCCTGGGGAAATATACAAATTGAACATGTATCTTGTGAAGATACCTACCTGCTTTGCTGGTTTTGCTTACCCAGCCAAATTCTCATGAGTTGTAGTGTCCAAAAGGTCTTGAGCCACCTCCTTAGCTCTTATTCGTTGCCCAGTCTCTGGGCCTTTGATAGCTGAAGATTTGCTTTGAAAAGAAATTGTTCAGCCCATCCTGTCCTGAGCAGCATCTAGTCTTTTATTACAGTTAATAAAACTGACATTTTCCAAGTACCTTCCAAGCAAATGCTTCCACTCTTTTCCCACTGCTGCTGTTTTGACTATTTTAGTTACTGACAATCTGAGGAGCTTCTTTGATTTCTTGCTTGTGTGCTTTCCCTCTCCTGTAGACCCTGGATAGGGACAGCTTGTAAAGGTATACTGCCAGCAGTGAGGAGGAATAAATACCACTGTGGCAGAGTGTAGACTTGGAGACACTGAAGCTCCCTTCAGTGCTCGGCTGCCGATGGTGCTTCACTGCAAGTGCCAGCATATTCCCAGACACTCCTTAGGTGGTCACTGATGTTACTGTAATTGTGATCTGCCTCAGTGTTCTTTCATAGCAATGTTTTCTGTGGCCTGGTGGACATACTCCTGCTGTCTTGGTATCAGTCAGGTTCTACCTGCTTTGGTGAGCAGTTTTCCAGTGCAAAGAGAGCAAGGGCAGTGTGGTCTGAGCTAATCCTGGTTCCCCATCTGAAAAAATTTCCTGTAGAAAACCTGGCACAGAACTGGCTTTCCTGGCTGTGTTTGATTGTCTGGGAGGTTCTGCCATGCTTCCATTCATATTTTTGCTGGATCAATGTAGCTTGTCTGTACAGAACAAAAACTATTAGTTGCACGTGCTGTAGTGGAGAGCATGCTGTGTGGTGTTCTCTCCAGGGCTTTAGGGGTGTGTTAGTTGGGAACAAGGATGAACCTTGGAGGTGGGCAATCTCCTGAACATGCACTGCAGTGTGAACAGTGGGAGCCTGACTCTTTGGTTGCCTCTGAAGTTTCTGCCAGAGGGCAGTGTATATGCTGGCCATAGAGCTAAGTATGCATTAAATGGAGGGCTGAACAAAGAAGTGAAGTGGATATTAATGCATAAGAATGGAGTTGAAGAAGAAAAAGAGGAAGATTATGCTATTGTTTGAGATTAATTTAGCCGGGCTTTTTATATTAGACTTTTATTTCTGTGTCCCTCAAGAATTAAAGGATACCATAATTCATGTACAATGCAGTCTGCTTTACAACTGATACTTTATATTTTTATGAGGCAGTTACATTTTCAAGTATGTTACATTTTCATGGAGTTACATTGTATATGAATTATTAAAATTTTCCTAATTAAATTAGTAGGTGTGTATCAGGGTGCATGCATTGCCAACATTTGTAGATGTTCACAATTTTGAACCTGTCCAGAGGACCTTGATCTCTAGAGTAATAATATAAAATCAGTTTGTGTACTCTATATCTACCAAGAAATTGCATCCATGTAGGATATTGTGGTGGTTTTGTGTGGTTTAGAGATGTCTCTACTCTCTACTGGAAGTAGAATCCATACTGAAAAAGCCATAAAGAGTTCCAGGGCCTGAAATGATGTACTGTGCTTGGGACCTTTGTTTTCAGAAGCAAATCAGAGAAATAAAATTTCTTTACTCTGAATTTGGGAATAGACTTTAGACCCAGTGAATGCTGCCTTTATTTCTTCTTGGATTAGTGTTTCTATGCAAATGTCTTCTCATGGTTTATTGCCATTTATTTTGGGATGTCATGGTGTCATGGTATCACTGTGATAATTTGGATCATAAACACAGGAACAGTGCTCTGTTACATGGCAAGTACTTGGTATGTTTGCACTTGATAGAATTTTCCAAGAATGCTCTTTTTTTTATTTTTATTTTTTATTGTTATTTTTTCTTTTTTTTTAAGGGCATTTTACTAGTTCCCATTTGCCTTTAAGACAAGGAGTTATTTTTAAAACTAAAATGAGAGTATGTGGAGAAGCGAAGTGCAGTTCTTTCCGTTTAATTGAAGAATTTAGTTTTGAACATAATTAATATATTGCCAATTTTTTTTTTGTTTGTTTTGTTTTCATTAATCTTTAAAGAGTTTTTGATGTATCTGGTTGTGGTTTTCTAAATAGAACCTTGGCAGACTTCCACTGCAAGCTAGTTTTAGTGCTATTTCATTAGCTGACTTATCAAAATACTGTAATCAATGCCTGTCATAACATAAGTACATGACCCTTTTGAGTAGCCCAAGTGGCTATATTTGCTTCTCTCTGAAAGGAGTATTAATTCCAAAGGGAAACAGAAGGTCAAATCAAAACTGGCAAACTTACCTGCTATCAGTTTGTCTATATGGTTTAGAAATATTGAATTTTTTTAGAGGCTCATTTTTCATAAATTTCCTTGTAAGGCACCTGGGGACATACTGCTATTTCTTTTCTTTTCTTTTCTTTTCTTTTCTTTTCTTTTCTTTTCTTTTCTTTTCTTTTCTTTTCTTTTCTTTTCTTTTCTTTTCTTTTCTTTTCTTTTCTTTTCTTTTCTTTTCTTTTCTTTTCTTTTCTTTTCTTATAATGCCTTACTGATGAGGTTCTGATGAGACAAGAATACAGTGTGGTATGTGAAGACACAGCAATAGGTGGATGGTATTGAATGAGATGTATGACTTCTGTTGCAGAAATTTGCAATAATCTTGTTAACTATCATATGTGCCTGGACAAATTGAAAGAAGTTGCAGTTATACAAAGACTCATCTAACATTAAGACAATGAGCAGAATGCTGAGCTGTTATTTAATAAGATCCTTGAACAGATAATTGATATATTGTTTTGATTTGAGTTGTAGGATGACAGGAAAATGAACTGGATTTTTCATAAAGTTTTTTGTATCTGATCTGTTATTTCTGTAGTCTGTTTTAGGTTTGACAATATTATTTGTGTTTACCTTTGAATTTTTGGGGATAATCTGTGTACAATAGAAAGTTTTATTTTGGTTTGGTTTAGTTTTTAAAACTGCCTAGTAAAAGTTCACTTTTAGAAATTTATTTATGTAATATATTCTACATGAAATATAAATTCACGAAGTTAATATTTTGCTAGTTTGACTGTATATGTGGGTAGATGGAAATAAATTGACTTTTGTGAAGGTACATATTTTTAATACAGATTTTCTGACATTAACTCTGAGGTGATTAATAGTGTAACATCATTAATACTAGTTTAGCCTAGATATTTGAAATTTGCTTTTGATTATATGTCTCTTATGATTTTACATGACTGTTTCTTTCTCTGTGAAAAAAGCTAACTCCTCAGCTATAAAGCTGTTCTATGAGAGCTACTTTCTGCAAATGTCTGAGGGGACCCCCAAAGGCATTTTAAAGTCTGAGTTACCCAATATTTCTATAGAAGGTTTTAGTGGTGAACATTGTATTAAACCATTTGAAATAAAGTACCAGACTCCTGCTAATCACTTTTTGCTAGTTGAATGTTAGGGTACTTTATGGAAAGAGAGTTGCTCTCTGACATTTTTTGTTCTTAGACTGGTTAGTTAATAATGTTAGACCACAACTGTAGGAATCAAATATGGTAGTTTTATCAGTAGTATCTATATAAAGAAACATTTCAGCATTTTATTGATCTTGGATTGCTTTGGTTTGCTTTTTTGTTTTATTTTCTTATCTGATGAAAAACAAAATCAGAAAAATTACCCTTTGTGTTTTCCAGATCTTTGAAAGATTTGTAAATACACAGTCAAAAAAGATGAACATTGTCTTATATGTATTTGTTTTAGTGCATATCTAAAGCCAAACCAAAATCAGTTATATTAAAAAAATAAAACCAAATTTTAATCAATAGCAGAAACTACAAAACATGGGAAAACACATATAGGTTACACCATTGTATTATTCTTATGTCAGCATGGAACATGTCCTCAGAATCACACCTGAGGAGCTAAAAGTGAAGAAATCTCTTGATACTATCATTTAGATATAGCATTTATTCTTTGACTTTTTTCTTTATGGAACTATGTATTTTTTGAACTACTGAAAAACATGCTTTCTTGTTTAATTCTTTCTTTCTTTTGCTCTCATTGGCATAAGCAGAGCAAAATTAATTTCTTTTAATAGCCTGACAATTCTGAATCTTACTGCCTCTTTCTCATCCTATCATCTCTATAATGGGACAAGGCGGTTGACTTTAACAAATTCCTATTTTATTACTTCTCTTATATCTTTTGTTGTTGTTATCCACAGTGGTATAAAATAGCTGATCAAATTGTGTTGAATAACATCACAAAATTGAAAGTTAGTGGCTTTCACAGTGTGAAACCAATAAAGAGCTGCAATATTGCTGTTCACATGACTGCACTACTACTGAGTTTTTGGGAACCTTCTTATACATCTATTAGTATGCTCCATTTGGAGTAGGAACTTGTTATTGGTTGTGTGATATCTACAATTAAGGTTTCAGTGTGATATGTTCTAAGCACATGATTATCTCATTTATCTTAATTGCATAGGCATTACATTGTCAAAATCAAACGTGCATTTATAAAGTCAGAATACGTTCCTGAAGGCTTGTCAGAATATTTGGTAATTTATTACATCTGGTTTTTTTCTAACACAGGGTGTATAACAAGCACATAAAATGATTTTTTTTTTAATATATATTCCTGGTAGGAGGGCAGTTTGTACTATACAAGGAAATCCTAAGAAATCATGGAAAATAGAGACAATACTGAAAGTTTTAGGAAGAAGATTTAGGAAGTTTTAGAATTGTCTGCTAGAATTTCAGGGTTCCCTCTGTGGTCCCTCTAAGGATATGCTATGATTTATAATTTTCACTGATCTTTTTATGTAATATATCTATTTCAGAAGAAGCTGATAATATCTATAAGGTTCTGTTCCCATTTTGAGACTGGAAAATTTGTTGTGTCTTGAAATTTTTTGAAAGAAATGGAACCTAGTAAAGCAAACAAGACTGGCTGTAACAATACTATGAAAAATAGAAAACTCTTTATAATAATTTCTTTCATTGGCTCGTAATACATAGAGAAATTCAGTGGACCATCATGATAAATTGTCTCTCTGTGTTAAATTTCCCTCTTAGAAGTCTTGAGTCCATTGCATAGAAATAGAAACAGAAAATGCATATCCTGGGTTTTTTAGATAAAAATAAATATTTGCATTTCCCACTTGGCTCAGCAAAAAGACAAGTAACAATACATGTGGCAGTGGGAGGCGATAATCAGATACCGCTGACATTTCCTGACTGCAAACTTTGTCTGGTGCTTATGCCAAAGATCTAAAAAAGTCTAGAAGGATGTCTCAAGCATGTATTTCTGCTGCTTTTGCCTTCTTTGCATTTCACAAAAGACACAAGAGGCAGCAGACTTAATTTTTTTTTTTTTTAGAAGTTGGACAACCTTTTACTTTGGATAAAAACATCTAATAAAGATTTCATTTAAGGCTAGTATTAGGCTTTGTTTTTTTTTTTAACTGGGAATTGCCATTTCTAGGGACTTGAACATTTAGGTTCAGTAAGTAAATATTCTTGAGATTCTGTTGTAGTTAAAGATAGGAAATTTATATGAATATTTACCAGTGTGTCTTCTCAAGCTTGAAGATAGGCAGTAATTTCACTCCTGTGCACACTGGCAAAGATAGGATGTGTAGCACTAACACAGGATCTGCATTTGTTTAATTTTTGGTTTTTATTTGTTATTTTGCAATCTCTCTCCAAAATTGAAACCTGCAAGTTTCATGCATGCTACTGGCATTTCTATGTAGTAATGGAGTTATTTATAGAGCAAGAAGATCCGAGAGGGAAAAAGCAATGGTAAAAATTATGTTGAAATGAAGTATTTGAAGACCTCTTACGTCCTTCTCTTCTAGTGATGTTTAGTGTCTGTAAAAGTGAAATGTTCCTTCTCTCCTGTGGAAATTAAAGCATTTGGGTGAGATATGCAGAACTGGGTGCATGTGAGGGAGATCTGAGGAACAGTGCCTTAGGTGAACTCCCTGTACTCCTCCTCTCATTCACAGCTCAAAAGGGAATAGGGATTTCTGGCATAATGTTTGGGGTTCTCGTTTATGGAAACTTTGCTCTTAGCTTTACTCTTTATTCTTTGGTAGGGTTGCCATTCTGCTTACTGACGTGTATTGCATGTCTGTGGAACTGTTTTAAAATGCCAACTTGGATTTAGCCATCTTAATCCATAAATTTAATCCTACTCTGAATATCTGATATGTGTTCAGTGCTGGAAAATTGAATAAGATTGAGAACAACAAGAAGATGAGCCAGAAAAAGAAAGAACAAGACTCTCTTTAGGCTTTAGCACCTACAGAGAAGATGTCAGCTAATTTATGCAGGCTAGATTTACTAGGACTTCTGTGCACTTGATAAAAATGACTAAGTGCATTTGTAAATTGATCAAGCCTCAGCAGAGATGACCAAAAGAGAATAGTATGCCTAGTCTGTATGTCAGGGAGCTCTCCATGTTTTTCAAATGTGTCTGTTGGAGTACTTATCTGAGCAGACCTTGAGTAGCCCCTGGAGGAAGGGTTTCTGTATCTCTGCACACAAGCTTAGACCAGCTTCCTATTCACCCCTCTCAGCCTATGAAGGAGTGACTAAACCCCTAAAGGCACCCCTTGTGCCTGTTGAAACTGAACTCCAGTGGAACCAGGGAATGAGAGATTTTTGAGACAAAAAAAAGTGTATAAGGGTCACAAAATCTCAGACTAAAGAGACTGAAATGAGCTTTGGTCCCTGATCCCTTCAGTGTTCATATGCAATGATACATTGCATAAACATGGAGGTTGTCAAGAGATTAGTTCTGATGAGAGTTAGGAGAATTCATATCTGTGAGTAAGTGGGACACATATAGTGTTTGCATCATTGTGTGTTTTCCTGTTAATTAGTCATTTCCGTTAATAGAAATACTAATATTTACGTTCCAGGGTTTATACATATTGAATAGTAATATTACTCTATTTAAACAAATACAATACATATTTTCCACAGCATGAAAAAAAAACTTATTGTGATAGAAACTTTCATAACTACTTAAATGAGAGAGAAGTAGCTAATTAACTAGTCCAGAGGGTCAATATTTAAAGTTATGGAAAAACAGCCCAGAGGAAAATTAGTATACTCCACTAAATTACCAAAACCAACTTTTGGCTAAACAAAGTGCAGCCCATTGGAACTGAAAACACATTTACTTTCCTGTTACTGTCATACTGCTCTTGTGCAAACATGTAATTTCCTTCTGTCATCCATAGTATTCCTTTAATTTTTAATATGTTTCAAGAAACAGGTGTCTAACAGCAAGGCTAGATTTTAATTATTTATGTGTACTCATATCTTTAGCATATGCAGGCTAAACATCCAGTTTTTCCTGTCACTTTTCATTTTTACATTCTAAATTAGAATTAGTTGCACGTGGTAGGTCTGTACAGATGTGGTCAAGGTGTCACAGTAGATTCTGCATGCTAGACCCTGGTGTTCAGGGACATGACTATATCTAGTACTTTATTAAGGATGTAAGGCCTGTGTAGTTTCACCAGAAATATGAGAATTCATGGCCATTCCTTCTGTCTCACTGTCAAATACAGAACATTATTCCATGAAGGTTAAATGAAAAGTGTTTCTATGCTCACCCTAAGTTAATGCTTCGCCCAGAGCGCAGATTCATTAAAAGCTTTCCCAAACTCATTTTGTTACATTTTGTACTGCTTGTGTGTGGTCTTGTAGAAGTTTGTTACTGCTGCTGCTGTCATTCTAACTTAGAGTTTGCTTTTTATTTCTATATAGGCAGAATCTTAACCCAACAGAGTATTTTAGTTACTATTTCCTACTGTGGGAGACTGGAATGATAATGACTCAAAGCTCTTGCCCTTTGTGGAGGAGCCGTGGTGCTTTGCCTGGGGCAGGGTTTGTGCCCCAAGGCGAGGAAGTGAATTTTGGGGTGTGTGGGGCCAAAACTTCTGATGGGCGTAAGACAGAGGGGTGAACCCTCACCCCCAGAGAGAGGCTCTGAGTTTTGAGCCAGATAAGGGAGAAGGCTGATCAGAAGCAGACTCTGTGGAGACAGGATAGTTAATTATAAGTGTTAATTATTTCAGCTGAGATTTTTTTTTCTGTTGTACCAAAAATAAATTATGACCTCTTACAGTCAAAATATTATTCTGGGCAAAAGGAAACATACTTTGACATGGATTCAAGAATTTACTACTTTTCTGTTTAAATCTTACCAACCTAATCAAAAAGACAGTGAGCAGGTTCAAAAATATGAATCTAAATTAATACAGCAAAGTATTTGAATCAAAATACTCTTTAAATTCTTTACACGGGAAATGTTGCAAATTTTGGCCTTCTTCTCAGGTGCTGTGCTCACCTTTCCACCATTCCTCTGTGGTGATTGTGTCAGTTTTCCTTAGGCAGAGGGGTGGTGGGAGGCATCACAGGGAGAGTTCAGAACATTCCTCTTTGCTGGGGGGATTTAGATGCTGATTTTGGTTGATCTCCTTCCTTCACGGGGAGTCGAGTCTGATCCTCCTTTTGTCGATGTCCTTCCCACACTGCTGCCTTCTGGCTGCTCCCAACAGAGCATGACCATGGCCCCAAAGCCTCCTCCCTCTGCTCAGCCTTCCCATGGACTCCTGTTTCTTAGAGAGCAGCTAAAACCTCTGTTTCCAGCCCTTTCCCATGGAGGCACTGCCACAGCTCAGGCTCAGGCAGGGGAGGCACCAGGCACTTGGCCCCAAGGCAGAGCTGAAACCAGCCCAGCCCATCTCTGGCCAAGGTGAGCTGAGCCCAGGCCAGCCCTGAGACTGGTGCTCTCAACCCAGAGAAGGGTCTGTGACACAACTAGGAAAAGCAAAAATTATATTCACTGGTCTGCAGTAGGCAGAAGATAGAAATACTTGCATCTGATGACTTATATCCAGGAAGAGACATTGAAGTCAATTGTCTACTCTTTGAAGGCTGCATGAACTCATAGTTTTGTCTTGGGTGATTTGTTTTTGAGTTCTGAGAGTACCACTCAAAATCAAGCAACTATGCTTCAACATCTTTTCTTCAAACAATATGAAAATATAGGACAAAGTTTACATGTAATTTGTTTCATAATAATCTGATCTCTTTCTGATTGTCCTGTGTTGTGATCATATTTAATTTTTCTTTTAAACAAGCCTCTTTTTTTTCTTTTAATAGTGTATCCTGAGATGATAGTTACTGCTTTTGACATTAGTCTAGCAAAAAGGACAGTGATATGAATGGTAGGTCAGAGGTTGGAATTTAAGCAAAGGTGTAACGTTAAAATTGTGATTTACAATAATAAGGACATCCTTTTGTGTGGAAATTCCTTAAAACTAACTTCTAATAAAAATAATATGAGGGCCTATTGAAAATATTCTACTTTCCCTGCTGGAAAGAGACATACCACATATTCATCACTTCTTTGTAATCACGACTTTGTGATTCACAACAGTGCGGGGCAAACATGTCTGTTCCTGAAGGACTCTGGCTCTGAGTGATGTTCCATGTCAGATTTTATGGCTTCCAACATGAGACTAATGTACGAACATGGAAGTGGGTTGTTTAGGAGAGAGATTTTCTGTTGTCTAAAAAAAAAATAACAATTATATATCCATGAAAATTTGGTTTGACAAGCATGAGACTGAGTCTACCCTGAAAGGGTCAGTGAGAAATTTGTTTTGAGTTCAGTAGAACTAACATGTCACTATATCAGGAATAAAGGAAGCCAGAGTAACCTGAATTTAACTAGTTGGATACTCTGGTCTGTTGTTTGGAGTTATCTGGCTTCCAAATCTGAGTTCATTATTTTTGGAGTAATTTAGAGATCAGGACCTTGAACACTGAGAAGCACAGTGGAAAGTATAAATGAAAAAGGGAAACTTTCAATCATGTGAATAAGGTCAGAATATAGGTTTGGGAAGGCGGTGTACTCCCTGTCTTGTTATTGCCCAGAGCAACAGATATTATGTAAAAAATAAAGAATTTAGTATATTTTAAATCTTACCAGTCTAATATAAAGAGTTTTTCTTTAGTCCAGGTATATTTATTACAGAAAAAAAGAGAAAAGAAAATAAGAGAAAGAATACTAGTAAAGGGGGAAAACATATTATTTCACATAGACCTCTTACTATCTACTAATTTTAATGGTGTCACATTCATTCCCTTGCTTTTCTGTGTCCTAAGCCTGTTGGTGAGCACCACCACTATCACAAGTACTTTGTTGGAAGAGTCTGATGTTCCTTTGTTCTCTACCAGGAGGACTGATATTGATATTGATGGTTCTTCTTCCTCACTGTAGTGCTCACTTAGAATTATTGTTGCATGTTCTGTGTCATACTTTGGTTTAACTCCTCAGTCTGCAAATTCACATTACAATTGAATCTATTAGAGCATCTTCACACACTGGAGGATGCTGTTCTTTAGTGCTCTTTGTTACACCAGCATCTGGTTTTGCCCACTTTCCAGGACTGCATTCCTTTAACTCACTTTTTTTTTTTTTTTTTTTTTTTTTTTTTTTTTTTTTTTATGGTCCTGGGGTGTCTTAAAGGATCCAATTTCTTATTGTCTCATGTTTTCACCTCACTACACTGCATTCTATGTCCCCACTGTCGAGATCTCTGTTTTCATAGCATGCCTCTGTTCCTCTATGTTACACCATTACTCTAGGCCTAATATTTCTGTCTTCAGAAAATGACTTGTTATGCCCAACTGTAAAAATTTTGAATATCCCACAAAATTACTTAAATATAAATCAGGCTGTAGCAACCTGAACCTTAGAAAATTGTTTTTTCCACCAAGAAATATTAAAGCAAAGCTCCGGGCAGCCCAAGACAAGCTCAGTCAAAGCAAGTCTGACAGGTGTCAGTCCCAAGGCCATTCAAAGGTGGTTTCAAAGACAGTGTGGCTTCTTCCTAGCAGCAGCAATATGGTGTTTTCTGGGCTGCAGGGCTAGAGAGGTTCACAGGGATTAGGGATAAGTAAAGGATGACAAAGAGAAGTGACATTTGACAAGGACCAGCTGTTTCCCTTGCAGGAATAAACCCTTACTTGACTGCTCATATCCAGACTTTCACCATTTTAGAGTGTTTCTTGTTTGGCACAAAAGCTTTGTTGTTTAAAAGGTGGTAGTAAAGTATCTTCACTGAAACAAGTGCAGTCACTCTGTGTTGAACTCAGTTCAGAGATCATTCTGGCTGCAATTATACATGCTTTCTGTCAGACAGCAGGGAAATTTATTACAAAATGTTCTCAATAACTTTGACAGAGAGATGTTCTCCAAATTTATCATGCAAAACATGAGCTACAAATTTTATAGTGGATTGAATTTCTGTAAATTTTCAGAGAACAAAATAATTTTTTTAAACTAGTCTTTCCTATGTTATGCATAAATTCCTGCATACAATGCATGGTAAAAAGTAAATAGCTTTGGTCATTTAACTTGTTTGGTTCTGGAGTATGAACTTTTCCAAAGTATTACAACTGGAATTTGTGGTTTTAGGGTATCTTTTCTGTTCTTTAACAAAATGTAATGAAACCCATTGAGGTAGATCTTAGCTAAAAGCATAAGAGGAAGTTCTTGCACTGAAATGCTTCAAGTGTGACTAGGCAAAAGATGGGGCCTGTGTTATAACTGGATACAGGGAAATTGTCAAGCTTAAGTTCATTGTTCTTGGAATAACATCATGACTTTTCCATACTGAGAGCTTTTTCTCTGTCTGAGATGTTTCTTTGAAGCGTGTTTGTCGTCATATATTATGGGTCTGGGACACTTGCCTGTGATTATATGATTGCTCATGAATGCTCTGCTAATGGTATTTTTTCCTGAAGAAAAATATTGACTCATTTGTTTTGAACTCCTACTCCACCCACATGTGGTAGTGTAGAATTATGTAAATTTAGTAAATGAGAAAAGTAAAGTTCTACCAAGTGTAATAGCATGTACTCAAATGGGGGTATCTCTTATTTCAGTGTGTTTTCAGAGTAAGTGTTATGGAATTCCTACTGTAACACATGTGAAGATCTAGGTCATTATATTTGATCCTTAATAGTATTGTATTATAAGAAATCATAAAATAATTGAAAATTGTCAGTAGATCTTTTAGCTGTAATTAAGCAAACTGAGCCTTACTTCCATTTATCCAATTTAGATTTACTGTCTTTATTAACAGTTAAAGGTTTTCATTTTAGATTTTCATTGCTGTAGCTTTATAGAAATAACTAGCCTTAAAAAGTTATACTTTTATCAAATCAAGACCTGCAAATTTAAAAAGGATTTTCTGTTAATTTTGGCCTATTCCAGCATATTTTGTGCTGGTGAAGGTTCTATTCTTTTGCTTGGGAAGAATAGCAACTTGATATAGATGCACTAAACCTGTCCCTCCTGTTTTAAGCCATCCTTCCATTTATTTCAAACTCCTTATGGATAGGAAGGAGTGTATATTATAATTTACTTAAAGTAAATTAGGATCTTGAAAAGATCCTACATTCTTCTGAACAGGAGTATGTGAGTGTGGAAATTTTGAGAAGCTAACAAACAGAAGGAATAAATAGAAAAAAAAAAGGCAAAACAAGCAAAAAAAACCACACCAAAATTCTGTTCTGAAATTTGTTTTGTTTTCCCATTCCTATTTTTTTCTTTTGTTTAAATTTTATGACTAAGGATTGGTGTTCTTGGGTTTTAGTGTTGGTGTTTTTGATAGTCATGATTTTTGCCATTCTTGACCTTTCATTTTCAATGAAGAACTAGCAAATCAATGAAAAACAGTTGAAAGCATCTTGGTTTAGAAGTAAAAAGTCTTTTAACGTTGAATTCCAAACTTTTTTAGAGCACTGACTTTCTGTAGAATAGAGGATTTGTGATGTTTTGTTTAAAACTTATAAGGATAAAATTTTGGCATATAAGTCTCCTTGATTTAATTCTTAAATACTTAAAAAGTTTACCTTTATCCTAGGAAATGTCTTTCTGATATATGGCTTTAGTGCTTAAGGGAATCAGCAGGTATGAATCACACCAGGTGATAGAGGTATGATGGAGAAGATTGAAACAGTGATTAGGATTCTTAATTAGCAAGAATCTACAGGCTATAAATTAGTGCCAGCAGAAGTAATTAAACTACTTTATTTGAATTAAGTGAAAACATGCTTAGTTTTAGGAGACAAGCAACGTGAAGATTAAAAGAAAAAAGGAAATATTTTTATGTGAGGTGCAATACAGATACATTTCAAACATATTTGAAACAAACATGGCCAACTCATTTTTCTGCTGTCATGAGAAGCTTCTGTTTGTTATTCATTAAGTTATTTCTTTTCCTGTTCTGTTTCTTTTTAATTGTGTGTACAGTGTTTGCTTTTTATTTTCTTCTTGCTGTTTTCCTCTTTTTATAAGGGCAGCTGTAAAGGATTTGGAATCAGACGTAGGAAATAAAGCCTCTTCCCGGAGTAACTGCTTTTACAGTCACTTTATGGGCAAATATCTCCTGGGTTCAGAAAGGCAAATTATTCTTTCAAGGTGTCCCTGGTCAGAGAACCCCATGGGTTTTCTCAGCTCTTTTGTGTGCCTGTGTCTGTTACACCAGTCTGCTCTGAGCGAATATGAAGCTTCTGGGCATCCCCTAGTTTGCAAATAGACTGTGCCCTGATCTCGAGCAAATGTTTGGTCATTAGGGATTGCTGGGACCTTCAAAGTTTTTTTAATTAGTTTAAATGGGATCATTAGCCGGATTCTCTCTATAGCACTATTACAGGAAAGAGTCCTTTTGTGGTGTGGTATGCCAACAGGCATTAAAATTTACTTGAACTTTTTTTTTTTGTTGATATTTTATCTCAGTCTAAGCAGTTGGTGGGGAGGGTTTGGGGGTTTTGCCTGTTTTTTTACCACTTCTTTCCCTCCTTTCTTCAGGAATGTAAATAATAATTTTTAATAGATTTCCTTTTTTTTCTTTCTTGTATTGAAAATGTACTGTAATCCTACCATCTGATCTGACTACAGGAGATGGAAAGCTGTATTACCTGTAGCACCTCTAAGCACATCAAAATGACCTTCCTTAGTACCATAGACTGATGCTTGCATCCAGCCTGGTTCTGATTCCTTGTTCATCATCCATGTAGCATAATCTATTGTTCATATATTTGATTAGAGCTTTCTTGATGGATAATATATCTAGAGTTTGTTGAATCTGACTCTGAAGATGAGTCAGTTTTACTCCTCCTCCCTCTCCTACTCCTCCTGACATTTCTGCATCAGAAGGAGTAATATTCTGAGTCTCTTTTTTTTTTTTTAGAGATCAAAGGGAATTCAATCTGAGGAAACCATATCCACACGCATCAAACAGGAAACTTTCAGAGTATTAGTACAACCTATTGAACATTTTTGTGACCCCTTACTTTCTGGCTTCTGAGAGCTTCCTTGGAAGTTTTTTCCCCTCGTTATCTTTTTGGTTCAAGAATCTGTAGATCTGAAACGCAGAGTGCTAAGGACTGTTCCTTTTGATTAATAAGTGAATAGATTTGCTGTAGAGCCAAGAATGGAACATCTTGTAACTGTTGGCAACATTACTAAAAGAATAAGTATCCTCATGGAAGGGGCAGAGCATAACGAGAGTTTTGATCAAGAGGAGAGAAGGGTCTTAGGCTTTCAAGAGTTGTTGCATTAATGTAAACAGCTATCTGTTTTATTCTGGATTTTGTCCAGTGACAAGAGGAACCAAAAAAGTCATTTTCAGGCTCATATGATTTTGAAACAGGACGTGTTTTTGGCTATTTGACTTCCTTTCTTCTTTTCTGGCAGAGTCAGCCTGACTTTGTATGTCTGATGCCAGAGAGTGGCATTCATATATTTTAGCTCAGGAGGTAGCCACTTCAAATCTACATGAGATGACTCTTTTATTCCATTCTGAAGTGCTCTTCTCTGTACTGCTAAAGAACGCTGGAGTGTGTCATGCAAGACATTTAGGGAAGCTGTTACAGTCAGTTCATCCCAGGATTAGCAGTGAGAATGAAAGTTCCCCCTAGGACACCTCCCATTCAGAGAAGATGAACCACACAGGGCAGCTCCCTATTTTATTTCTCTAATGGCAGTAGAGTTATAGTTGGTCAATGCTAGTCCTCATTCTCTGCTACTACTCCTGTGAAAGAGATGCCAGGGAAATAGCTGGAGCACAGCATACTCTGGCTGTCTCCCTAGTTGTGTTATGACTGCATGTTGCTCCTGATTGTGACAAGTAAAAGCATTTCCTTGTTTAGGCCTTGTATTCTCTAAGCCTGGGACAGAAAACACTTCCTGGCTGCATCCCATCATAGATCTGCTGCATCCAACAGATTTTTGATGCTGTAGAAAATCTGTCAGTCTGTGTAGATCACAGATTCACAATCTGCTCCTAAAAGCCAAAGATTACCATGCATGAAAGAAGCTTTACTATCGAGGAAATCATTTCTCCAGGGTCTACTTATATCAACAGTTTCAGCCATTTTATTCCCCTCCCCAGGAAGAGAGAAGGAGATAAACATACAAGGGCACAATTACTTTGGTCAAAATCAACCTTAAATTCAGTAGATTGTTTAGGTTCTGACTACACCGTTTGTCCCTTGGACACAGTCATTCCTTCTGAGTCACAGACATCAGCAGAGTGTTTATAAAGCACAATTTTGGTACTCAAATGCAGTGATAGAACACATTTGTTGGAGCAAGGTCCCACTGATCAGAGGGATTCTAGAGCTTGTATACAAATTTCAGTGAACATGAAGGAGTTTAATTAATTTCTGCTTTTCTGACTGATTTGAAAAACAATGAGCATATGTCCAAACTGATTCTGTGTGTTAGAAGGGAGTGCACGTAATATAGTCTGTATGAATATACGTGTATATGTGCATCCATCTATGTATCTTTCAGGATCTGAGCAAAACTAATTTGGCATGGATACTGTTAGCTTAATAACTGGATGTTGTGGTAAGGTTCCTTTCTAAATTGGAGGATTTAATTACCAAAGGAATGATGCTAGGTCTGCCACTGGGTGATTCAGTAGAAGATTCGGCACAATAATTCTCGTCAAGATACCTTCCTGTCTAATCAACAGAATATTTGGAAAGGGGAAACTTTAATAACTTTTAAAAATTAAAATATCTGTGTAACACAAACTTTTAATAAGATGCTAGAATTCCAGAAAGGGGATGCTTTTTCTCTTTTGGAAAAGATACACAGTTATAGAAAAATCACTTCTATATATAAACACAAAAATTCTAATATGATAAACTATATAATTATCAATCAATCAATCAATCACATAATTATAAGCTAAAGAATCTATAAATATATATACATTAAAATTATAAAATATATCTGTATATTTTTATACCTATCTGTATATTTTTATACCTATATAAAAAGGCATATTTTTAAGTTTTTCTTTAGTCATCTTCTTATGGAAAAGTTTCTTGCATTTTGTTTTCTAGGCTTTATCCATTCTGAAAACCTTTCAATGTAAATATAATCTTAAATATTAATTTTTTTCTGTGTACTGATCTATGGCAAAAGAGAAGATTACTTGATTTTTTCTATTTTTATGTGACTAATTTGATGCAGAGCACATGAAGGAACATTAGTATATAACATGAGCTACGTTAGTGGTCTCATAACCTGAGTCGGAAGGGAAGTGACATTTCCCAGATCAGGACTTTAAGCATGTGCCAACTTTATTAAAATTGTGAGACTGTCATGAATTTTGCCCTATGAACACTAACATTTCACTGACAAGGAATTGCCTGATCTGATTACTCCAAGCACTTCTGGAGGCTGTTTCCGCTGGGCCACAAGGGCGCTGGCTCCGACTCCTGCTCCTCAGCCACTGCAGACCTGTCCCTTCCAGGCTGGAAGCTGCATCTCCTGAGCTGCTGGGCTGGAGCTGGGCCTTTTGGAGGCAGCCAGGGCTGCTGTGATGCTGCCAGAGCTGCACACTCTCCTCTTGTTGCAAGGAAGGGCGTAGCTTCTTGAAGGACATGACTTCTGCTTGCTCACAAATAACAAAGGTCCAGTTTCTGCACTGACAGGAACACAGTGTCTTGACTTTGGGGTGAGTGTTTTGTTTCCTACTTGGTGCAGAATTTCTGTGTCCTTTGGCAGATAGCAAAGACAAGAGATCTGCTTCCCTAAGTGGTGGAACATCACTGTGTCCCTTGGCTGTCAGTCCAAGACTTGATTCTTACTAGCTTTGAGGAGGGGAGAAAAGAGAAGGAAAACTTCTAGTGTTTGAGTTCACACTGAAATACTTAATTTGTAAGTAGACAGGTTCCTGCCGTGTATAAAATTATGTCCAATCCTGACAAAACACATTATTAATTTCAGTTGAAAATGCCTTAGCTTTACCAAAAGGCTGAAAGGAAAATTAAGAGATGACTAATATGCTTTCTGCAAACATTCTCATTTTGTTTGTCACCTTCTCTAAACAGATCTTTTGATCTGATTTTATCATCAAATATTATAATAAATTTTATTAATCTTAACAGTTTTCTTTTCATACATCTATTCATACATCTATTCATCAGGAACAAACCTGCTATTCATAGGGTGTCTAAATGTTGTTGTGTAACAAAATTAAAAATTTGTGAAAAACATCCTCTAGCTATAATGACAATAATAATAATAATAATAATAATTCATATCTGCTTAGGGAGTTGACTACACTTGTGAAAATTTAGACTTGTCATTATGGCAAATGATGGCTGTGAATTGCTTTGGCATATTATCTTCTGTGGACTTACAATGTCATTACTTTAATATTTATTATGCTTCATTAACCATATACAAGTTTCTCAATGATTTAATTTTCATAAATGTAAGCTAGCTTTGCATAATTCTAATAATTAGAAAATTTTACTTAGAACTTTGCTCTGTCTCAAAGTCAGTGAGACGAAGTTGGCTGTTAATGGGAAAACCTGCTACTATTAGAGAGATATTTCACATAGTTTAGTATTTTTCTTGAGGCCCAAGCAGATGTTGAAGGAAGTGAAAATAGTAAGATTTTATATTTTTAAATACTAATTCTGCTCATTTTGGATAAACTAATCAAATTCTTACATTTCAAACCTTATTTTGTCAGCAATCTTGTTTCCTTGAGTTAGGAGTTGCAGTCTTCTGGTAACAGTTCAAGTTGAAAACACGCATGTTGCAATAAACAAAGCACAAGCTCAGATGTTTAAAATAGGTTGTTACAGACGTGCTTTGCTTTAAAATGGGTTATATATGTACCTGTTGTATTTGTCATGAAATATAAATAGTCACACCTAGGTCTGTTTGCTTGGAGAGCAAATCAAGAGCTGTTTGGAATAATCACAGTGGTTAGTGAAGCTGTGTGGGGACACCCACCACCACAAGTCAGATGTCAGTAAGGAGTTTCTGTGTATCAAAGGGTTAGTCAATATTAGGTATAACTGAGGAATATATTTTAGTTTATTTAAAATTTTACCTGTTAAAAATGGCTGATGTGTGATAAAAACTAACATAAAATAAAAAGAAAATGGCTAGACAAACCTTAGTATTTGAGCTGAACATATAATGCAAAAAATATAGAAATCAATCATATGACAAAATGAGTTTTATTGTGGTTTCAATAATTCAGAAGAATAATAACACAGGGAGAAACCCTTTAAAAATGAGGGATTTTTTATTTACTATTTCTCTATAAAGCATAGTTTATTTCTGCTAGCCTCCAGCTGAGTTATAGAGCAAGGAGGATAAGCACCAAGGACTGCAATTGTACAAATGTCCTTGCTGAGATACTGTTTCATCTCTTTTAGATCAGGCTGTATAATACTTGGGCTCAAATAACCTTTAAAATGCTTGTACTCTGAAATTAACAATGGTAAAGCCAGTGCTTTCTCATGTTGTTTTTTTTTATATATCATTTTCTCCCCATTATTGAACTATATGAGATATATTTTAAATGTGTGGATGCTCTTCCCATCTAATTAATATGTGCTTTTCTCCCTCCCCCTGCCTCCCATGACCCCCACTCCCTGTTTTAACTTTAGAACAAACAGTGTGCTTTGGCAAAGGATGAACATTTTGTTTGCCCATTGTTTTATAGTGTGGTCTTTTCATTGATAGACTCATTTTCTGGAGGTAACAGAATAATAAAAACATTTACATTGGTACTTGGAGGTATCTTGGACTTGTGGGAAGAGGACCAGAACAGATGTCCAGAAAAGGAGCTCTGCAGATGCTTGCAGAGCATTTTGAAGGACAGACCTTTAAAGAGATCTTGAAAGTCATGGTGTCACTGATATTTAAATATCAGTCTGTGCAGAAACCACAGCGTTTTTATACAGAATTTGTAAACTTAGTTACTTGGTTTAATAGTCATTCTGGCTTGCTATTTCAGTAACTATGCTGTAAGGAAAAATCCTGCCCTTAAAAAACCCTCCTTAGGAATAAAATGTTTCATTAGCTCCCTTTAAGTGATTTAAAATAGAAATTATTTTAAGCGAAGCAAACCAAAGAATTAGTAATGCAAAAATGAATCTGTCATGAGCACATCATGACCTTCATACCTTCTACGATATCAAAACCACTTTGAAAAAAAGCCCTTAGCACCAGGGCTCTTGATTTTAGCCTTATCTTTCCCATAAGAGTATTTATTATATGGAACTGAATTATTTCTTTGTTTCTTTCTTTCCTTATTTTTTTTTAAACATGAATTACTTGATGTGATTTTCCTAGAGGGACCTCTTGAAGTTTGTGGTAAGCTACTGGTTTCTTGGAATTTACTCCTTTCTGTACCCTGCTGGAATTTTATCTGTCCTTATTACATCTTCCATTAGATAGTATTAATGTATTTTCCTTTGTCTAGTCGATCGTAAGTGTGGAAGCAAAACTCTTTTTCTCTTCCCATTATGTTGAACTTGCTGATGGCTCTTGCTTTCTTCCTTTCCTGTGCTATGAGCTCCTTCAACCAAGTTCATTTTATGAGAGCCTCCAATTCCTTGCTTATTTTCCTTCTGGTAAAAAGCCAATTTAGGACAGCTGGTCCAATAAGTTACTTGGAGATTGCACACTTTCCTTTATGTAGTTTTTTCAGTTGTTTAGTGTATTTTTCCTAAAAGTTTTGAAGTCACAACCAACGTTTTAAAGAAAAATATAAACCTTTTTCTTTAATTAGAAACTGAATCATAAAATTCAAGTTCCATTCTCACATTTTTCCCTCACTCCAGCATGGATCTTCCACATAGTTTACAGTCTTTCGGAGGATAAATCTATTCCAACATGGGCTCTCTGTGGGCCACAGCTCCTCAAGGAATGTTCACCTGCTCTGGCATGGGAGTCCTTCACGGGCTGCAGTGTGGATACCTGTTCCACTGTGGTCTTCTCCCTGGGCTGCCAAGTGGCAGCCTGCTTTGCTGGGACCCTTTGCAGGCATTGCATGGGAATCTCCTCTCCAGTGTCTGGAGCACCTCTTGCCACTCCTTCACTGACCCTGGTGTCTGCAGGGCTGTTTCTCACACTTTTTTCCTTGTCCTGCTTCACTAGTCTCTGGTTGTTTTGTTCTTTCTTAATTACAAATTCCCAGAGGTGCTGCCTTTGTGGGCAAGGGGCTCAGCCATGCCCTGTGGTGGGTGGCATGGAGTTGTCTGGAACTGGCCATGTCCAGCCCAAGGCAATTCCAGACTCCCAAGCAGCCCTCAAGGCCTGGGCACCGACAGCCTGTTCAGTGAACCAGGACTGGTTTTGTCCAACAGCAGTGGTAAGTGATTTGTCATCTTTCCTTCTCCTCTTCCCTTGGTTCCTGTTGCATGTTCTAGGCAGCTGTCGCATCGAGAGGCGTGAGAGTGCATTGCATATCATGAGTATCAGTTCCTGCACCCCTGGAGGTGAAAGTGACCCTTGGTTAAACCACCACAGTGATGCCAGCCTTGTGCTACATATGAACCTCCCAGAGTATGTCAGAGTCTTGATTTCATTCTGCCATTTCATTCTTGCCAGCTGATAGTCCTGAAAGAAGTCATCGTGAAAGGCCCTGGACATACATCCCTCTAAAGAGTAGTGCTGCCTTGGAAACTGCAGAGGCTTTCTTGCCTCTCACAGTGATGTAACAGTTTGCTGGTCACTGAGCAACCTGATTCAGAAACAGTTTTCAGCCCTGACATCACTGAAAAGAACTAATGATTTTATGGGGGTTTTTTTTGATAGTTTTTTTTGTGCATTGTTTTGTTTAGTTGGTTGAGGGTTTTTTGGGTTTGGTTTTTTGTGTGGTGTGGTTTTTTTGGTTTTTTTTTGGTTTTTTGGTTGTTGTTGTTTTTGTTTGTTTGTTTGTTTGTTTGTTTTTTGTTTGTTTTTTGTTTTTTTTGGTTGGTTGGTTGGTTTGGGTGCTTTTATTTTTCTGTTTTGAAATGAAAAATTACATTGGCAGAAGTGGAAAAAAACCCAAACAAACAAGCCCAACTCAGCCAACCAAAAAAACCTCCTCAGTCCTTGAAGTATCAATTTACTTTTGATCCAGTCAGATATTTCTGCTTTCTCTAAGAATTGATTTTTGTCCTATATGGGTGGACATCAGCTTGACCCTTGAGTCAGATTCAGGTTGATAAAATTCTGACATGTTTCATTCAGTGGGATTTTGAGCCTGTATGAGTATATTGCACTTTTTTGCAAATATATTAAAAGTTTTAGGGACTAGAAAAGAGAGATGCACTGAAAATTGAATCTGGTGATAAGAAGGTGATAAAAGTTTACTGCAACTGAGTTAGCAGACTGAACCTTTATTTTTCAGGTTATTTAGCATGCTTAGGACTGAGATTTTGTGTACATTCTCGGTAATTTTATTTTCAGAATTAAGTATCTAAGTTCCATGTAGCTGAAGAGATATCAATTTTGATTTTTTTTTTTTAACAGAGTAATGTATAGTGTTATTTTGTAGACAGAGGATAGAATTAAGAGCTTTTCTAGTAGGTTTTGTGTGTGTGTGTGTGTCAGTTCTATATGTCAGTCTCTTTTTCCACATCTCTCCAGGCCCTGAACTTCAGGGCAGGTACAGGGGGGACGAAATCACCCCATTGTTGAGGAAGATCACATTTGAACCCACCTCAAATGTGTTTAAGTCCATGGGACCCAGTGAGATGCATCCCAGAGTCCTGAGGGAACAGGCTGATGTAGTTGCTAAACCATCCATTTCAAAAATTGTGGCAGTCACTGAAGTTGTAAATAAGCCTGTCTCTTTAAAAGGACAGTGTGGATGGCTTACACTGAAGCACTACATTTTAAAGGTATTTTCTAGTGCCTTCAAAATAATGCGTGAATAAATGCACTAATATAGGTGGTACCTTTGGGGGGAAAAAAAAAGGAGGATGAACTTACCCCTGGTGTTTTATCTACTAAAAACAGTGATTCTGTTTTCTCTTTTTCTTTCTTTATCCCTATATTTTTTAACATGGTTTTTTTTAATGAGTAATACTTTGAAAATGGTGGCTCAGAAAAACCTGATTCTCTCTATGGGTCTGTTTTATGACAACCCAAATTTGCAGACAGATTTCTATCTGTGTACATACTACAACACGCTGATTTCAGCTGATAACTTGAACAACTCTGTTGTGATCTTTTTTAAGGAAAAAATGAATATAATAACTTGTCTCTAATGTCAACTTTCAATCAAGAGTCGTTGCTTAGACTAATTTCTGTAACGTACAAAGCCATACTTTTATCAGGCATTAACCACTTTTCCCTCCTTTTCCTTTCCCTTTCCCTTTCAAATGTCTGTGCTAGAAACCAACAAAACATCTTTAATAAATATGCATGTCATTAAAAAGAAATTGAGAAAGTTATTATTTAAATTTGGAATTACAGCTCAAAATCAAATTTAATTACAATATTTCTGTGACTTTTTTTCTTTGCTTTGTTTAGATGTCCCTCATGTAGAATTTAAATAATAATAATAATGGGAAATTACTTTGTACTTCTTTGAAATCTAGCCTGGTTGATCTTTTCATAAAATGTTTTGATAAAGGAATACTGTCATTATTCATGTTCTGGTAAGACTCACTGATTTTTAAAATTGAGTAACCATGGAAACACAACTGGGTAACATAAGGAAGAAAGTGCAGGGGTAAATTTACAGTTAGTCTTTTAATCAAAATTTATTTCTGTTTTTACAGTATAACTGAGTTCAGGTTTTTATCTAATCTCTTAACAGTTTGTGTGTGCAGGTATATTATATATATGCATGTGCATACACATATGGAACATATTTAATCAAAATAAAATAACTATTTACTTTTTTAACATAACTTTTAGTGTTTTGAGTGGGTTTTTTTTGTTTTGTTTTTGCTTTCCTCTTTTTTTGTTTGTTTGTTTGTTTGTTTAATTAAGTAAATTCTAGCCAGAAAACTCACTAGCTTCTCCCCCTTCATTTTTGTTTCATGGATTTTTTTTTCCTAAATGAGAGTTTGAGTAATCTTCCTGAGTTATAAGTTAATTTTAAAAGGCAAGTTTCTAGAGCATTGTGGTAGAATACTCTAGTAGTCAAGGCATTAGAAGGATCACAGATGGATTATTGGACTGAAGTGTAATAAAAATGTTACAAATGTAAGGTAAAGTCAGTTTCTTGTTACTGTATAAAGCATATGTTGTTTTTAATGTGATAAATCACAGAACTTGTAGGGGTTTGTGTAGTACTTGGCACACATTCTGGTGTCTTTTATATTGCTTGTGAACGTGGACTAAAAATATGGATTTGCTTTATTAGAAAATATTCCCCAGGCATTTCTGGTCTATGCTTTCATATTACCTGCTGGGTAATGTTTTCTCTCCTGTATATCACTGTGAACCTCAACCTGCTATTTTTCCTTAACATTTCTAATCTACGTGAGGATATGTGTCTTTGTATGATGGAAAATGTGTTGAGTTCTATAGTGTTAATAGCAGTAATTTTTAAAATTATACTTGCTTTCTCTCAGTATCCAAAAACCCTCAAATATTTTAAGCAAAAAGGTCAAGGAGATTTTAAGCTTTTTTACTTTAAACTTTTGAAATTTGTAGTTTGTAAACTTTCTTTGGGAAAATAGTATTTATCTTTCTGGCTAAAATCAGCATTTCTTGGGAATAAAGTCTCTTTTCCTGAATCTTTTTTTTTTGCCCACATTTCCTGCACTCATCTTCTGCTATCACGTAGAGGAAGTTGAATAGAAAGCTAAGTCCCAAAATGTATTCTCTTTGTTCTGATGCAGCCTCTAAAACGCATCAGATGTCAAGCTCTGTCCACTGTGAGCAATTCATGAAGAAATTGCCTCAACATTTTGATCACAGTCAGGCATTTATTATGAAAGTAACTGGTGTAGAAAGGCACCTTAAGAAGTGTGAAAACAAGCAACACAATGAAGTAAAAAATGATGAAATTGAGCACAGCACTGGCACAGTACAGCTGCTGTCCCTGGCAGTGACTGTGGCCTTCAACAATAGTCTGTGACTGCCAGGAAAGCCCCACTCACTATGGGGAAGTAATTTCTGTTGGTTAACGTTCATTTTAATATCAATGAAGAGTTCAAGCCAGAATCCCATCTGTGAAAATGTCTGAAGTTTGGTAGTTTTTGTGTGTTCATGAAATGGTCGTATGAAGCAACTTTTTTTTTAAGATTTATGTAAAGGTACACTTTACCTTGTCTGGTTTCGTAAGTGATTTTCTGTGTATTCTGAATCAGTGTTGGGAGACAGTGCTTTGCAACCAAAAGAATATATTCAGTACTTCAAGGAAGACAGAAAAAATTAAAAATAGTGTTAAGTGAACATGGAAATCATTTGCACTGTAGAGGGTGAAATTGCTTTTCCTTCCCTGGAGTTTGTATGGTAGAGGAGACCCCTCACTTCCAGTGGAATTTTCAGTGTGTGGTATGGCAATACAAAAGCACAAGTACTGTCTTTGTTTCCCATCACTTTCCCAGTAGAATTTATACACTGAAACTTATTTCCACCTCCATCTTGCTGAGAGATGAATTCAAGTCCATCAGATGTCTCATACCCTTACAGCATTCTGAAGTTCTTCAACCCAGAGTCAACGGACTCAGTAGCATTTTGCCTGTCACCTACCAGCTGACTCATGTGCTTTGTAGTATACAGGGGAGGCATATATATGGATAAGTTTTTTCTTTCTTTTTTTCTTCCTTGTTTTATTTTAGTCTTCTGATGATCTTGAAGAGGTGAGGACCAAAAAAGTGCTCATTAACAACAGCCTTAAAGTCTTTATAAAGAAAGTTCTAGAAAAAAATCCGCCCTAGTGTCTTTTCTCTGGTCATGTGCTCACCCCTCCAGGCTCCTTTTGGGTTTCCATGTTGATGGTTTATGGCCTCTCCTAGCCCACAGTAAGTACAGCTGTACAATCACTGTTATGAGGTTTTTGCCGAGCGGGCTGTGATGCTCATGATGGGAATCCCCACCTCTTCAGTTCTGGGACTTGCTTGGGTTTATTTTCATGTGTTTCCTTGTCCAGGCTGCTGCCTTGTGGCAGCTTTTAGTTTTTTAGGAATGACAGAAGTTGTTACTAGGCTACTCTTAATTTTAAAAGTGGTTTTGTATAGAGTCAACCACATTGATTTCTGTGAGGATGAATCTACATCTTCAAGCAAAACATCTGTCCCAATTCTTCAGAGAGTCAGGTTTGTATTCCCAAGACATCTTGGGTTATTTGTTCTAGGTGTCATGGTCTGTCTTACCATTCCCTCCAAATGTGAGCTCTTTACACTGGAAATAGCTGAGTAGTTTTAATTTATGGCAGCAGCTTATTTTCTGCTGAACCTGAGTATATGAGCTGCGTGTAAGCACTCTTTGCAGCCTAAGAAACATGAAATAGAAGATGGGAACTGCAAGGAATACTGAAATCCTTCTGAAGGGTTCATGGCGAGTGAGAGCAGCAATGCGTGGGTTTCTGACAGGACATGGATTTAGGCATGAGAAATGGAGGAACTGAGGTCAGTGATACAGGTACAGGATGAAAGAGGGTGGATAGCAATTCAGTGCTGCTGAAGCAATGAAGGGAATGAGTACCTGGGGATGGCTGATGTGCAGGCTGTTGTTACTGAATCAGGATTTGATGCGTGTGTGTGTGTGTGTTCGTGTAGGGAATTTGCAATATCACTGACAAGCAGAAGTTCTCATGCTGTTTCGAGATGTGTGGAACTGAAAAGAGCACTAAATAAAAGCAGCAGCTTCAGATGTAGCAGAGCACAGCCTGCTTGTCTCTTCATGCCACATGAACTTCCATCTTTATGTAAGATCTACAGGTTTTTCTTAATCATGTGGTGGCTTTAATTAATAGCCCTGATACAGGATGGCAAAGAGTCAGGCCAGTAATAGGGAGATGAGTGGCATTTCTCTGACCTTAACGGTGAACAGTGAGTCAGTGGAGTCTCTTGTGGAGAAGCCACATATGTGCATATTACACTGCATTAAAATTTGATTTTTCAACCTTAAGTTATTGTACATATATAGTGGTAGATAAGATGAGCAAAGATATAAAGTCATGAGATAGATTAACCCTTCTCTTAGAATAATTTTATCTTCTGTAAAGAAAAAATGTCATGAGTTGGGGTCAGTCTTTTAGGGAGTAAAGGTCAATATATGACTTTTTAGGAGTTAGTGAAATAGTATTTTTATTTTCCTTAAGAATAGTATACTGAAATAGTTGTCCTGTCAGAAAGGATTATTTTCATTAACCCTTAAGACTCTTGGTGTGACTTGTATTTTTGAATCTCAAAAGACAACTAGAATAGGATATACTTTCCTAAACATATAATTGATTGTAGCCTTGTGCAAAGAAAAAAATGCTATGTAAAAGCTCTGTCCTTTAAATACTAACTGATGGCTTAAAGTTGATTTTCAAGTCAAGGTTCTTATCTTGTTTAAACCATACTTCTTTTTTCCAGTTTTCCAGTGCTTATGTATCTCCTACAATTTGCTTGTAAAGAGGACGCCTTGGTTTGAAGGCTGTTTCAAAATGGGAATAATACTGAAATCGGAGAGATTCTTAAAACTAGAAATCACTTGTTAGTTAGCTTTAGTTCTACACTATGCAACAGCAGTGCTTTCCTTAGTTCTGAAGGGTAAATTAATATGAAGAAACATTCTTCTGAAGGTACTCTGTTATTCTCTCAGCAGACAGAGAGAAATGGTATTTTGCCTCTTAGAATCTGCGCACATTTTTTAAAAATTATTATTTAGTTATTTTTCCATTCAAGAGAGGTAGGTAGGCAACATTTATCAGAGTGGGTTTGAGAGAGCTGTAGCATGTCTCAATCAATCCTTACCCTCAGAAATAACAGCTTCAAAACATGACAGTGGCAGCTTTCAGTTGCTGCACTGCACTGCAGTATCAGCTCCTTTCCAAGCTACAGCTGATCACTGCACCCTGCTCAGTGCGTGGTGGAAAAATCCATGTGCCTGTGTAGGTGGAAACATGTGTCAGCCTATTGTGCCACTATCCAATTCTAATAGTAATAGATGAGGCTTTGCTGTTCATTTATTAGTAAGTGCTGAGTTATGGAGGAATATTAAGAATCAATGATCCATCAAATTCAAGACCTGTGTTTCCTAGAAAACCGTCTGTTACTTTCCTAACTGCTTATTCGGTTAGGAAATATGCTGAATTTTTTCCTGTATTCCTATATTTCTATGTATTAACTGCTCTTTGGCTCCCCATGTTGGAACAATTTTTTTACCTCTTAACTTGTGAAATGCTTGAATTGTCAATTCCAGAACTGTTTCACTCAGTGGTTACAGAATGCATCATTTATAGTCATTTTGAAATGCTTAACGTCAAAACCTTTGAATCCTCCTCTTCAATTTAGCAAGTAAACAGGTTTGCTATGAGAGGAAGAGTTTGAAGGAGGCTGCCAAAGATCAGTGTCTATGAACTGTTCTTAAGCAATTATTTCTACTGTTGATTGAGTTAACTTATGTTTTGCCATGAATATGAGCTGGGGTGTTTGATTTCAATTTGGCTTATACATAGTGAAACTGGCACAATGTATTTGCATCTGTCTTCGATACTGCCAAGCTTCAGTTACCCACCTATAAATGCATTTTTTCAGTAAGTCTTTTATTCCAAAAGAAGTGGATTGTATGACTCTGTTTATGTACCTAGTGGTACAGTGGAGGGCACATCATGAAAACAGAATATTCTGCTGGAGGTCTTGATGTTAGTGCCAGTCTTCCGAAAATACTGGGAAAAGTGTAGAGAAAGTATGATATTATAGATAATGAAGAGAGTTGGGATTTGAAATAGTTCCATCCTGTCATAGTTATTGTGAGACCAGACAAGGCACACTGCCTGTCAATCCATTTGTAAAGTGGTACTAACTAGAGTTACCTTGTAGAGATTTAGTAAAAGTAAATTAATCATATTTGGTTCAATTCTCCCAAAACTCCATGAAAAAATACTATCATTTACTGTAAGTGTTACATAAGATTTAGAGTGTAGGAATGTTTATTGCAGTATACTGCAATACATTCCAATATATTGCAAGTATATTGCACTCACTGGCAAGACAGCATTTTGGGGTATTTATATGCATTCTTTTTTATTTGTTCTACTTATGTGTTCTTATCCTTACTCTGTGCAGTTCAAAAATCTTTTAACATGCCCTTTTATTCAGTTAAATTTTTTTCCAGCTGTTACACCTCACATTTTCCTTCTGACCTTCCTGGATCAACATTCCCTTTCTTGGAGATGATCTGGCTGACAGCTGTCTTTCATGAATTACCTCCTTCTGCCCCTAGCTCCTCTTCTATCCCTCCTCTGCCTGAAGCTCTACCATTATGAAAGAAACTCAAGGCTGTTCAAAATCATAATTTACACTTTTTTCTCTTTAAAATGTGTTTTTCCTTAATATAAAAAGTCTTATCTAGCTCGATTTTTTTTTTCAAAAATTATGTGCTGAGTTCATGTCTATGTATTTTTAAGTATTTATTTTAGAATGTGAGGGTTTTCTAAGTTTTCCCAGAATCTACTTTGGAGGTTGTATTGATTTCTAATTGTGGACTTGGTGAAAGATTTGTAGAATTTCCTGTGTACTGGTGCTGTTTGTTTCCTTTTGGTATTTTTTTTCCTATGGATTTTTGTCTTTATCAGGGATTATTTGTCAGTTTTTGATTAGCAGTGTGTTTTCATGTAGAAAGTCACAGCAATTTCTTTCCTTTGCCATAACCTGTGCTTTCTGAGTTAGTTTATTTCTTCTTCTTTACCTTTTTTTTTCTTTTTATAGTGAGTTACCTTTGGTTTTAAAGTTTTTGATATCAGTCCTCTTTCCAGTACTGTATGAACACTTTTGAGTGTTCACTTAAGAGATTGAATATATGCACCTTATTTAGAAATGGTATGTTTCACGAAGTAAACAGATCACAAAGTCTATTAAACCTAGAGAACTGTATATTCCATTTGATCCATGAGTATAATAAGATACAAATAGAGAATGGTAAAAAGATCCTTTGTTTGCAGTAGAAAGCAATTTTATTGTTTTGTTGATAGCATGGAGATGCTAAGAGTACAAAGCACTTAGATCAAAATGAGTGATAAATTGGAGGAATGTTTTTCAGTCAGTAAGATGATGATCAATGAAGATAAATGCTAACTACTAAAATTTAGAAATGAGGAATCAAATGTTTACGTAAAAAAATAGGAAATCAATGTGTGGGCAGCAGTGGTGTATAAATATATCTCTGTGCTAGAATATACACAAATTGAAATTAATTAATGATGTGATTTTTCTGCATAAAAAAGAGCAAATAGCCCTGGGACATGCAGACAGGAATGTCGTTTGCAACACATGGGAGTTGCTACTGAGCTTTTTTTCGTTGAGTGGGATATCACAGAAACATTTTGCCTGGTCTTGCGCATTAGGCTTAAAGAAAGAAACAGATGAATTGGATGGCCTCCAGAGAAGACAAACAGTAATCAGCACCAGATATTAGAAGGACAAAAGAACGTTTCTTAGTGCTCAGTTGAAAGGTTGAGAGGTGTATATGTCAATATTATTGCAAAAAATGTTTGTCCTCTAATGTAGGAAAGATTAGCATGAACAATAATGGTTCTGTTTTCCAAATGATAACAAATTGAACAAAAATAATCAGCATGCTCCATAACAATGGGAATCTGGGACAAGAAAACTCTTTATGTGATAGCTTAATACTCGGAAAAACTCTAGGGCACCTCTGTCTCTGGAGGCTTAAAGTAGGTGAGGCAAATCTGTATTAAGAATATTCAGAGGGTGTGGTGCCCTCCCCCAGAGTATGGGAGATAGGTAAGTGAGCAGTGTTTGACCCTGTCTGGAGGCCAGGTAGGCAGCAAAGACGCTATCTCTCTCCTGCACAACTGGACAGAGGAGAGAAAATGTAACAAAAGGCTCATGGGTTGATATAAAGACAAGGAAAGTTGTCACTCATCAGTTACTGTCACAGACAAAACAGAATCAGCTTGGGGAAATGAATTGAATTTATTGCCAGTGAAAATCAGAGCAGGATAATAAGTAAAACAAATCTAGAAAACACCTTCCCCTCACCCATCCCCCCTTTCTTGGGCTATACTTTCCCAGCAGCACAGGAAGATGGGGAATGGGGCTTCTGGTCAGTTCATCCCAAGTTGTTTCTGTTGCTGTTCAGAGAGAGGAGTTCTTCCCCTGCTCCAGCCCGAATCCATACCATGGGAGACTGGGATTGTCCCTTAAATTCTTCAGTGTGAGCCATTTCCACAGGCTACAGTTCTTCATGAGCTGCTCCAGAGTAGGTACATTTTCATGGGTGCAGTCCTTCAAAGACAGGTTGCTCCAGCATGGATCACCCATGAGGTCACAAATCCTACCAGAAAACCTGCTCTAGTGTGGGCTCTTCTCTCCACCCTTCTGTAAGTCCCTGGCAGTTCTCCAGTGCAGTCTTCCCATGGGGTCACATCCTGCTGTCGAGCAACCACTTGCTCTGGCATGGGTCTTCTCCACGGGCTGCAGGAGAATCTCTGCATCCCTGGGGACCTCCACGGGCACAGCTGCTTCACCATGGTCTGCAGAGGAATCCCAGCTCTGGTGCCTGGAGCACCTCCTCTCCCTCCTCTACTGACCTTGGTGTCCTCATTGTTGTTCATCTCACTTATTCTCACCCTGCTCTTCTCTGGCCACAATTACAACAGCACAATAACTTTGTTTTTACCTTCTTAAATGTGTTATCGCTGAGGTGTTACCATCATTCCTGACTGGACCAGCCTTGGCCAGCAGTGGGTCCATCCTGGAACTGGCTGGCATTGGCTCTGCTGGACATGGAGGAAGCTTCCAGCAGCTTTGCACAGAAGCCACTGCTGTAGCCCCCTACTACCGAAACCTGGCCACACAAGCCCAGTAAAATGAGATCAGGCCATTATTATCTGCAGTTCTAATATTTAAATTATTTTTTCTTTTCTTGCCTATTTAAAGCCAGTATGTGTTTCTGAGATGTGATAATGTAAGCTTTGAAAGTATTTTAATGATTTTATAAGACAAGGTTTTTATGAAGGTATATTAAGAAGTTTTACACATATACATTAAAAATACATAAATATGCATGCACATACAGTACAATGTGTAAATATATATTAATAAGTCTTCATGATACACGGTTGGATGGATATGTGTGTGTGTAAGTGTGCGTTTGAGTTTTATAAGCAAGAGATGTTGGTAAAACAAACCAGTTCCTGGATACTAAACCATCTCTTCAACACTGAAATAAAACACTACATGTTGAAAATAGTTGCTGTGTTTAATTTAATTATGTTAATGTAATATACAGTTTGAGAAACAATGGAAAAGGTTTGGGTTTTTTTACCTGTAGGACAGTAGAAGCAAGCAAGGCTGGAGATATTCAAGTTGTTAGCTCTGTGGGATGAAAAAAGACAGATAATAATTACCTGTGGAACATGGAGAAGTTATCTAGGGAGATGATATGAATGTTATAATAATGTGTCATTGTTAGATCGATGATTTTTAGTACCTGGAAAAGCTGTAAGTTTTAGTCCCAAAGCTTATCTTTTCAAATTATTTTGTATGTCTCTGTTGAAAAAGAGGTTGAATGATCAGAAACGTAAGAAATCTTTTGTGAAAATTTTTCTTCCATTAAATGCATGTCTTGTCTTTTACTGTTTCATATGTGAGTTCTGCTGGTATAAAAGGGCCTCTTCACTTTGACCTACATAATTTTATACCAGTCCTGGTGCCTGCCATGTGCACGTGCACAGGATCCATGCATTTGATGGCTCTGTTATGTGAGGTGTTTATGCCAGTTGTGAAAGGGCACATTTTCTATTTTTCATTCTGGTGAAGATTTGTTTACTGCAGCATATGTTGATGGCAGTTTTGATGATAAGTATGCTGGGGTGGAGGGTTGTTTTAAAATTAGGCAGATGAGAGGAGGTTTGGGTTTCCAATTTTTTCTTCAGTTACACTGAACCTTTTGCACTGAGGTAATTCTTTCCGTTTTTGAAAATTAGACTACAGGTTCTTAGGTACACAATCTTTAAATCAAGTTTAGTTGTTATTGGAAGTACTCATGCATTGTGACTATTCCAGCAGTTTAGTAACAGAAGTGGTTTAAGCCTTCTCATCTTCTGAAATAATGTTTTTACAATAATAAATATTAACTTTTTAATATTTTAATACAGAAAAATAAAACCAGTCCTAGCCTAAAGATATATATAATAAGTAAATTTCTAAGTAGTGATTTCAAAATGTAGCTGTAATCTGTTGCAGAAGGTATTTCATGCATTGATTAGGAACCTTCGGTCTTAGGATCACAGAAGTTGTGATTATTTGTTCTTCTAGTCATAATAAATGGAAAAGACATTCTGGCTAAATGGCAGAAGGATATTGCTTTCAAAATAGTATAAGTCACTATAACGTTAATAGGAGAAAGACACTATACAAGTATGATTGGTCCTGTAATAGCTTTTTGTATGAACATTGGAAAATGATTGCCAGTTCTGAAAGTAGGTTTGTAGCTGTGTTGCCAGCAGCATGTCTGGAAATGAAGGATGGAGAGGGAGAGAGAAAAGGTAGTTCTGTATGCTCCACTGCAAGGACAAGAGATACCACTGTCAGCTGTAAAAGCTACAGCAGCTCTGCTTCAGCCAAAGGGACTTGTTGGATTTCCTAATGGAATATCACTTTGAGACAAAGGAAGAGCTTTGTGTCTTAGCTCAGTGTTAGTAGCCATCACCACTGCATATAAAAAGTGGTCTCTGCTTTATCTGGACAGGTTTGGCCTTTTTGAAAACCTTGAAGTGAGTAAACAACCTCCTGTGAAATTTTCTACAGAAATTCAAACTGAGTAATTTATATTGCCATAACTCAAAGGAAAGCTTATATAACACAGGCTGTATTTAACTACAAGATTAAGAAGCTTAGGTAAGCACGTAGGCTTTTTTGTTATTTTAAACTATTTTGCTATAATGTTTTGTCTGATTTGACAAAAAAAAAAAAAGGGCTTCTAGATTCACTTGATGAGTGGTTTTAAAAAGGCTACTTGTCTATGTCATGACCACCTAAAGGAGAGAAGGGTTTGCACTTGAGCCTTTGTGGTAATACATACTTTGATGGGCAAGTTAATGTGTCTGCAACCTTGTAAAATGTTATAGCTCTCAGGTATTAAAAGGCTTATTTTGGAAGTTATTGTTTGTTGCATCAGAATTGGTGGTGCCTAACACAGACCAGTCACACCAGTGCTGTATTTCAGCTATGCCAGCAACTTCCTTACCATTTTAGCTTAAAATAATAAACAAAAGGCAAGCTTGCATTGAGGTATGTTGTGGTCTGGAAGGGTGGGCATGTCCACAGACATTCTGAGTTTGCTGTGCCCAGTGTACCTGCTGACAGAGCAGGCTGGGTGCAATCCTGTACTGTCCCAGCAATATTTCTGAGTGTTTACATGTGAAAACTGTAAAAACTGGATTTAAGGCAAGTGAGGCAGTTACCTGTCTGCATAGCCACATACAATTTAAATGTGATGCTAAGCACATTTTAAATATAAGCTTAAATATGACATATACACTACTTTTGCATTCATGGTAGGCTGTTGAATTTGGATTATTGTAACCACTAGTTCATACTCTCAATAATCTTGTTGGAATTAGACAGCCATTCAGCACACGGACAAGGAATTGCAGGGAAAAATGTCTTACTAACTTGTTAATCACCCATCTGAAGGGGTCTGCCTATACCCCAGAATGGCTTGCTGAGAGGACTTATTTTACCATCTTTGTCCCAGGTACTCTTGGATGAGTACAAACAAGACTGGCAATGCAGCTGAGCAGCAGCCAGATGTACCTCTGCAATGGAAATAAATCCTAATTACAGATTTGAAAAACACAAATGGAGAGAGGGGAGCAGAGCCCTGAACTGCTAATACAGAGAGTGAAAATAGGACTGCATTGTTTACCAATTAACAGTTTTGGTGGAAATTTATTCTGCAGTTACATGATTGTGACTCTTCCATGAGTTTCCATTTTTGAGAACTGATTTTTAGGCATTGTGTTTATTTATAGTCATGTTGTTTGGGTTTTGCCTTTTTTTTTTTTTTTAATATATTCTCTGTACTCTTTACACACGTATTTGTAACTCTGTCACCTATTGTATTAGTGACTAGTTTTCCCAGTACTTTTCCATGGCCTTTCCTTAAGCAGAATGACAAAACAAATTCCAGAGCTCCAAGCCCCGGGGGTACAAGGCCCCAGTGCAATCTTGGTTCTTCCTGGGAACCAAGGCCAAGAACAACCCTTGGAGATACATTCTCATGGAGAAAGTACAACTGGTGCTGAAGGGGGGGCTCCAGGGAAGGGGCTTGACCTGGGGGGAAATTGCATCACCACCTGTCCTCCTAATTGGTGCTTTTTATCAATTATGCCAATTTCCTGAAACCTATAAAATGTACTAACCCCTGGCGAGGTGGACTTTTGTGGGTATCTTTCCATAACTGCTCCTGAAGGCCTTCAAACAAAGATCCCTTTTTATATTACCTCCTTACTAAAATTATCTTGAGTTTCATTTCCTGGTTGGGAAAAAGGCACCAATAGTACTATGCACAAACATTGCAAAATTTTTCAAGTTTTATACATAGTGGTGGTGAGATTGTGTTTTTGCCCACGGTAGGTATACATCAGTGTGCAGTTCACATCTGTGCATATGGCAGCTACACTCCTGATAGTGAAATTTATGAAAGAAGTGCAGAAAGAATGGCTGACATAGCCTATGTTGTACCATGACTCACAGGAGTCTTCCCATTTGCCTTAGTGAATGTCTGTAGGGAGAAGATGCTGGCTGCATCTTCTGAATTACGGAGCCAAGTATTGGAAGAGAGGATCTTTTCTAGAGCTGCTCATGCCAGTGAGTCTTTAGAGACAGCTGTTTAAAAAGCAAAACAAAACAAAAAATACTGGCGGCATTAAATGTAAGGACTCAGAAAGGAAATTGCCTAGTGTTCAGTTTGATAATAAGTGCCATCAATTTTGGATGTTCACGGGATTATGTTCTGTGTCTCTACAATTAAAAAGAAAATAAGAAAAAGCATCAGAGAATGTTAGTATAATTGTCATAGTGCAAAGGCTTTGCATGCAGTCCATTAATATTTTCCTATCTGTTAATTAGCAAAGGAACAATTTCTACAAGATTTCTTAGATAAGCGCTGCGTGTCAAAACCTGTATTTGCAGAAATAAGACCAGAGGCTCTCCAGCTTATAAAAGGAAAAAAAAACACCTCCTTGAATTTTCTGTAAAATAAGTACATAAGTGAAAGAAGTTATTGGTGAAAGAGATACAGAAAGAGACAACTGGAAAGATGATCATCTTAGTTTGGAAATAAACTTTGACATCTTCGAGTTTAACCATGAACCTGACACTGCCAAGGCCACCACTAAACCATGTCCTTAAGCCCCACATCAGCATGTCTGTTAAATACCTCCAGGAATGCTGACTGACCACTTTCCCATGCAGCTTGTTCCAGTGCTTGGCAACTCTTTCAGTGAAGAAATTTTTACCAATATCCAATCTTCACACACTCATTCCCAGCAAACTTGAGGCCATTTCGTCTTGTCCTATTTCTTCTGACTTGGGAAAAAATACCAATCCCTGGCTACAATCTCTTTTCAGGTAGTTGTAGAGTGGTAAGTTCTCTCCTGGGCCTCCTTTTGTCCAGGCTGAACAACCCCAGCTCCCTCAGCTGCTCCTTCTAAGATTTGTGCTCCAGACCCTTCACCAGCTGTGTTGCTTTCTCTGGACACGCTCCAGCACCTCAGTGTCTTGTACTAAGGGGCCCAGAACTGAACCCAGAACTTAAGGTGTGACTTCATCCTGTCAAGTAGAGGGGGACTCACTGCCCTAGTCCTGCTGGTTACACTGGTTCTGATACAGACCAGGATGCCATTGACCTATTTGACCACGTCCAACTGGTGTCAACCAGCACCCTCAGATCCTTTTCTACCAGGCAGCTTTCCAGCTACTCTGGTCCCAGCCTGCAGCATTCCATGGGGTTGTTGTGACCCGAGTACAGGATCTGGAACTTGGCCTTGTTGAACCTCATCCAGTTGTTCTTGGCATTGATCCAGCCTGTCCAGATCCCTCTGCAGACCCTTCCTACCCAACAGTAGATCAATGTTCCTGCCCATCTTGGTGTCATCTGTAAAATGACTGAGGGAGCACTTGATCCCCTTGTCCAGATCATGATACACATGATATATGAAATCCTCTCTAATCTTACGCTCTAACTAATTTTAAGTACTCATACAACTGGTATGAGTACTGATAAAAGTATAACCACAGCAGCAGGCAGCTTGGCTTCCACCAGGCACAAAAATATTTATCTGAACCTAAAAGCTTTGAATCCTGAACTGGACTTCCCCTTAGCTGTCACACTATATTTTTGAGTCTGGTAGTATCAACACTGCGTGTTTCTGTCTACTGGAGCTATAATGTCTCAGGGACTGTTATAGCTGCATGCTGGAGTGTCCAAAATAAATGAAGACACAGACGGTACTAACCTGAAAATATATTCCCCAGTGGGTCATTTTCTAATCTGCAAACTGGGGCTGTGTTTTAGGCCTGTCCCAAAGATACCTATTGATTCTATAACGTTGTCACATGTTATGCATCTTTGGCTACACTCCCTCTATTTACACAAATGAAGATCAGTGTATGTGGGTATTTTATAGGGGTTTTTTTTGGTGTCATTTTGTTGATGTCTGAAATATTTTTTATTTACATTACAAAACCAAACATTACGTTCCATTTGGGAGAGAGAAATAGTAAATACAGAGAGATGTCAGCATGCATTGCTGGCTTGAACACCCCAGCACAGTGTCATTAAATCTCATTCTGGTTGGGGATGATTCCCATTCAGCTGTTGTGCAGTGCAGTCAGAATGAGTTCAGTGTCTGTCCACATCTGTGCAGATATTCAAATTGCCAAAAAGAGTGAAAGAAAAGGAAGGCAAAGGAGGAGGAGGGAAATATGCCTAAGGTCACAGACTGAATTACCGGTGAAGCTACTGTGTTATTTTACCCCTTTTTCAGGAATGCCACATTGCCTTCTACTGCCTTTTCACTCTCCTGACCTTTACACACAACTCAGTCATGGGATACCCTTAGGGGTGGTTAGCTCTTTGATTGCTGTATCCTGTTATACAACTATTTTGCACTCACTGTTTTCTAGTACCTCTAGGTTTTGTATTGCAATATTGGAGTTACTTTATAAGACAAAATCACTTGTAAATCAGCCTTACAGCTGTATTCAATTTTACTTTTCTAGTTTTAAAATTCTTATGTTGTCCAGGTTTGTTTACTGCTTAATACAATTTTTCTGAATAAGTTTGACAGTATTAGGCAAAAATTATATATATGTATATATTTTTTTTTTTTTACTCATTCAGAGAGTATATTTTTTACCGGAAAAAGTTCTTAAGAAGTCATATTTAAAGACAAATGTTTACTCTTTTCAAGTCTTCCAAGTATTGGTACTGTGTTGCTATGTGCATGTTTATTACATAGATAGTAGAATGATAATCTAGTAAATCCTAGTAAATCTCATCAAATAAAAGTAATCATTTACTCTATGCTTTCTTCTCAACAGCAAAATTCTTGAATTCATAGTAGAAAATGTATGCATCTTAATGCATACATATTTCTCTAAAATCATACTTCAGCTGAAACTCAGACATTAAATTTTATTCCTGAATTTATCTATTTTGTAATACCATATTCTTAGTGTCCAATCTTGGACTCAAATCTTTTTGTGCTGTGCAAAAGGAGGACAAAAAGAAGGAACACCTGCCCCAGTGAGCTGACACTCTCAGGTCTGAGCAGTGAGACAAGAAGAGTTGAAGGAGGCAGGATGGTGTCACAGCACATTCTCATCCTGCCCTCTCTTGCTGGGTACTTTGCTGAAAGAAGGAAAAGTTTCTCTTACCAGAGCCACTGATACACTTGGAAAAGTCCTCCAGAATTTTGCATGTATGGCAGGTCTGAAACAGACTAAATACATCCTGAAATAATTTACTCTTGGCTTGACAAATTCATCAGATGATTTGAGAAGCAACAGTAGGTATTTCTGTTGAGCACTGTTTTCCATTAGCAAAAGGAAGAGAGGGCATTCTAGCAAGACAGTTTTAAGCCTATGTTTCAAGGAGCATAATAAATTTTTGGAAGGAAAACTCCTGCCAGCTGTTGTGAGAGTCAGCAAGGTGTATGTTTGAATCTTTGAGCTTGTTGAAGGCGTGTAAAACAGCCAGAATTCCTATTTTAATTTGGAAACTGGGTGTTACCTTCACTTTGAGGTGCCTGATATTTGCAAAATAGTATGAGAAGAGTTACAGTAGGCTCTCTGGAATGTTTAGAAGGGCTTTAATGGGATATTTAGGAGATACTTTGTTCTGAGACAGACAGCATGTGGCCTCCTCTGTGCTTTCTGAAGCCAGTAGAATTGTTTCTGCCTGAATAGGTTGAGGTTGGATTACCTTGAGGGAACAAGGTGTTCACCTTGTTTTATACAGTTTGATTATGAAATATAATTTTCTCTTTCTTCATTTCTACTTTCTATAATTTGTTTTATCTGTAGATTTTTGAGTTTTGCTTGTGTGGTTTTTTTCTGGTTGTTGTTTGGTTGTTGTGTTTTATTGTTTTTTGTTGTTTGGTTGTTTTTGTTTTTTTATTTTTATGGGGTCATTTTGTCATTTTATTTTACTAAATTATTTTATTAAGGGCTGCTGGAATACTGGATGCAGTTTCATGTCCATGTTAACCCTTTACCTTCATTTTTTTTAACCACCTCAAATTATCATAGAAACAGAAAAGTCAAATCTTTTTGCCAGTCTGAATGGCTGCCAGAGCTGCTTCCCAGGCACTCTAGGAGTCTTGGTGCCTGGAAGAAGTAGTGTAAGTGTCCATGTTGTTGGCCAGGTGCTGGTTGTCTATTAGAAGAGCTGGCCAAATATTCAGGCAGGTGATTCAGGAACAGAATCAGCTGTGTCTCAGTTCAACATGTATTTGCTGAGGAGGCAAACAGTCCTCCCAGAGGTCTGGCTGCCCTTCGTCCTTAGTGAGCCAGAAACCTTAGGAGCTCTGCTCCATATCAGTACTTTTGGCAGCCTTGTGCAGGAAAAGGAAACACTGGACAGACCGACCAGCTGCCAGCAATACTGGTGGAAGTAGTCCTGGTACTGGCCTGAGACTTTAAAATCTAGAGTTTTTTGGAAAATTTTGCTTATATTGGACCATCATTCTTTGCTGGGAAAAGGCTTACATATAAGATTAGTGGACATTTCCAGTTGGAATAAGGTATCAAAGAAAGTAATTGCCATCTCTCTTTAGAATATGGAGAACTTCCCATAGTGCAGTGCTGCATTTGGAGAGGAAATTAAAGATTTGATATTAATGTTTTCTTTTTGTGCAACCATTTCTCTTTATTTCATGATCACTCTAAGTTATTTTGTTTCTCTTGTGGTTCTACTTGTATGTCCAGTGGAAATATATTTTTATGCTAAGAATGAAGGAATGGATCCTTATTTTACCTTATTTTCATTTTAGCAGCCAGTAGAGCCCCTCTGTGAGGTGCATATACACTAAGACTGACTAAAAAATTCCATTTTTTAAAATTTTTTTTTATTATTTTTTATTTTTATTTTTTTAATGGATGCAGAGTTCATGGTTACAACACAAAGGAATTGAATGTGTTTTCAGTTTCCTAAGGTCCTGTTCTTGCCTTGAGTGTAGGAAAATGCCTGATTTATTAAATTGAGAATTCCAAGTGTAAGTATAGGTAGGAAAGCAGGTTTCATATCATACTCTAGGGTCTGTGTGGGTTTCCATTACTTTTTTTGTAGAAATTCCAAAATTGTTCAAATGTTGAAGTATTATGAATTTTTAAATAACTTCTGAAAGGTTTCGGGGTTTTATATTGATCTTTTGAGAGTTAAAAAACCCTCAGCATTCAATATTTTCTGCAGAACAACATATAACTGTTATCTGACATGCTGATTCAAGTCAATAAGACTTTATATTAACAGAACTACTGTTTTCTGATGTTTTCATGTAGTATATATGTATAAAGAATAGAAATAAGGTAGGACATCCTACAGTATTGAAGATGTAGTGAATAATCAGCAATCATAGAATCCTAGAATTGTTAAGGTTGAAAAAAACCTTTAGGATTATCAAGTCTAGCCATCAATCCAGAACCACCAAAATGTTCACCATGTCTTCAAGTTCCAGTGAATGATTCGGAAAAAATGGACCTAATTATTTTATATTTGGAATTGTAATTTATTGAATTTCTAATGGAGTGTGTTAAACAGGTACCCTTGACATGAGTAGCAAGATATACTAAGTCAGCAAGACTCAAATATTTTTTCTAATCAACTAATTCAATGACATTTTATTAAACTAACTGTACTGTCTTTAGAAAACAGAAAAAAAGTTTCTTAGGAGTGTTCTACATGTCTCAATGAAATCCATCGACATGTTTGAAATCTGACTATGAGTGTTCACATACTATAACTCCCTGCATAGTTCTATGTGTTCCATAAATAGAATGAATATTTTAAAATGATACATGTGTGGATTTGGAAGAAAAACTGAGCTGTCACGAACGGAAAATTTATGCTGGCAACTGTGATAAAGTATCACATTTAAAAAGATTTGGGGGGAGGTTGTTTTGTTATTTTGACTTAGAGATTGTGTGACGATGAGAACCATTGAAGCATATTGCACTGATTAAATGTAGTATTTGGGAGTCTCAAATGTCACAAAACATATGGAATACCAGGAACATTCATCACTGTTTGAAGGGACCATCTAAAGCCTTGATAGCCTGATCCAACAATAGTGCCAGTAAAATAGTGAATGAAAAGAAGCTCTGGTAGCATGAAAACAAGTGAAATAATATTAGAAGCAAGAGAGTTAGACTGCCACAAATTAACAACTCGTTCTTCCTCCTGCATATCCTCCTCCTCCCCTTCTGAAGCAAGAACTAAGACTGTGGTTAGGAAAAGCCATACCACTGCTATTAGCCCTACCTTAGCATTGAACAGACATTGAATCTGCATATATATTTAGGATTTTAAAAAAACATAAACTCTGTATGCAAGAGGGGACGGCCACAAAGTTTTTTTTACTTGAATGTGTGAATTTCAAGTGAAACTTCAGATGTGTTTTTTTCTCAGTAATTGATAACAGTGATCAGTCTAATTTTAGTGGAGAAGGGAAAAATTGTTATGACAACTTGATTTTTAAAATATCTGTAAGATAGTGTTAAGGGAGAAGAGAAGGTAGCTTCCTGGAATCAGTCCAAAAATCTAAATAGGTTTTCACTCACTTGCAAGGCCATATTTTGAATGTGTTTTAGATAGAATGGAAATTGGAAGGCTATTAATTGTCAAATGTTTCAAGTCCTTAAAAGAGTCAGTTTCTTTAAAGTGTCCTTATTTCTTTTCCTTCTAGTATCCCACATTGAAGCTTTATGTGATGTAAAGGCAAACCTAATTTACCATTTGTGGAGACAGATCAAGACTTACTATTTAATGTAAAAGATAACTTTTATCAAAAAGAGAAAAGGTATAGGAAAATCTCACCGTGTTAGAGTGAATATATGTATAGAAGACAATATATGAAGAATTTAAAAAATGATGTAACTAGCAAATTTCATTGCTTAATCACATCATGTTTCTCAGAGCTATCTGACAAAGAATCAGACATTAGGTGTTACACAGGAGTGCCACAACTCCAAATGTTCTCCCCTTCCTCCTTCTTCCCCCAGCTTTTATTGCTGAACTGCCACATGGTCTGGAACATCACTTTGGTCAATTGTGTCAGCTGTACCGGCTGTGTCCCTTACCAATTTCTTGTGCATCCCCAGCCCACTTGCTGGCAGGGCAGCCTGAGAAGCAGAAAAGGTCCTGATGCTGTCTATGCCCTGCTCAGCAATTACTAAATCATCCCTGTGTTATCAGCACTGTTCATCAAAATGTAAACCAAATCCCTGTGTCAGCAACTGTAATGAAATTTCAAGTGACCCAGCCAAAGTTGGTAGGACTTTTATTTAATCTCTAAGATTTAAAGATTAAAACTTCTGTGCAGGAACACTCTTCAACAGAAATATGTCTCTTTAATTAATTGCTTTAGTGCTATTTGGTTTGTAATATTCAGTCATAATTGATTTTTTTTTTTAATTTCCATGAGACAATCCTACCTTATCTTTTTGTGTTTAAGTTTTTATTGATAAGAAACTCTTCAGACTAAGTAGTCTTAGCTTTAGTATACACAAAGAAGCAAAAATGTATTTTGATTAATGAAACACCAGGGATAAAAGGAAACATACTTATTGCATGTCAGTTCCATAACAAACATAAATAAGTAGTAAGAATATATGTAGCCTTGAGACATGTAATTCAGGTGGAAACCAAACACCTTTATAAGTTAAAATTATGTTTTGATCAAGAATAAGACATCTTGCTTTCCCTGTATTATATAGGCGTAGCACAAAACTTTTTATATTCACTTATGAAGAGTTCAAAATTTAAATTACTGTTCAAAGATGCTTCATAAAAGTAGAAAAGTGCATTTTGAATTAAAATAATTTTGAAATCCAGTGTATTTATTGGCTTCATTCTAACATGCAATTTAACAAAAAAAAAATGTTGTGCATAGGTAAAAGAAGCCTCTTTAATTTTCCCATAGAGAAGGCAATTTTCTCCCTTCTTTTTTCCAGAAATATGTCTTTAAATTTTCCTGTATCAGGAACTAGCTAATGCTTTCTTGAGTTATGGAGGAGTAGAATTCAGAAAATAGTGTTTTACATAATTATTAAACAATTTAGGAAAAAAATCACCAATTACATATCTGTGTTAATATGTATGACATTATTTGAAGATCTAGACATACTTCTTGAATATTTAGAGATTCAAAATATTATTCTGTTTTATGTAACATGAATTATTGTCATCGACGCTTTGAATAAATCAAAGCACCAGGTGATATAATGATTATTTTGAGCCTTATAATCAAGTCTTGTCTATACACTGAACATGTTGTAAAATAGGCTGGCATATGAAATTTAAACATGGTGAGTATTCCATGCTGTCTTCAGTTAAACTAAAGTGAACAAAATTACCTGAACATAGAAATTTTGGACTAATGGAATAAGAGTGTCTGTAGGAGAAGCTATTATAGGTTGTTTTCCCTGGGTAGATAAGCCCAGAGCCAGTAGAGGAGCTGGGTTGAATCTGGGTCATCTGACTCCTGCTTGTATAGCCAGTTCTCCCCAGTAAAAGCCTCATCTTGTGGAATTACGTGGTGATGTTTTCTACATTTGCACTGTGTTGTTAAAGATTATTATGGGATTTCTGTTGTTATGATTTTATAGTGTCCTACTGAGACATCAGTGAATAAGTTGCAGTTTCTAAAGAACAAATTACTGTCCCACTGTTGTTTTGTGCTTTTAGTAATACATGTTCCATATTTTCATTGTTTGACATAGGCAAAGAACTTTTTTTTTTTTTTCCTAGCATCTTTATTATCTTCTGGAGTAAACTGAATCACTTGCATGTTTCCTTTTTGAAAGCTGGGTAACAATCCTATTTTGTGGCAGTCCAGGACTGAACAGATGATGTAGTCTTCAGGAGACAAAATACACTTATGAAATCTGTAGCTAGGTCATGTAGATCTTGTAGATTTTAGACATGACAGTTGCCAGGTATTTTTTGGGTTTTTTTAAGTAATGTAATATTCACAGTTGACTATTTGTGGATACCAGTTTCAAGGTAGAGGAAAAGATTCTGGTAGATAAATAAGTAACCTACATAAGTTTGAATTGACATAAAAGTCAATTTCTTGACTTTTTGTATGTTTTGGGGGAAAAATAGATTCCTTGGATGAGGTCTAAAGGAAACTGATAACTACCTGCCTAGCCTGCCTGGTACAGTTTGCAAGAAGCCTGTAGGAAATGATAAACACAGCTGGTTTGTCTGAAAGTCCTATTCTCTCTAGAGATCAAACTCCTTTTTCACATTATCACAGTATGTTCAGGATAGCACCTTCCTCCATTTGCCATCTGTAACCTGATAGGTACAACAGAACTTCTGCAACCCTGATCAATTCTTCTTGTTGCTCTCATCTGGAAGGAGATATGTATGTATATTAGTGTGAGATGGTGAGTGGTACCTACATTTTCTGTCTTGGAGATTATGGCTTTTCCATATGAGCTTCTTTCTCACCTTGAGGGGGTTCATTTGCAGCTCTGGGGATGGAGGCTGGCACCTGGGTGTCATGTGTGCTGTGGTGGGCAGTCCCAGCACCTGTGCAGCTCTGCCAAGGCAGTTGTTCCTCTGCACAGCCAAGAACTGCCAAGTTGAGGAGCAAAGAGGGGTGAGAAGCATCATGAGTCAGTGTCTGCTGATTAAGGGTTTCACCCGGGCTGTGGGAGGTCTGGCTTCCATTCCTGTTCTAGCAGCTACAGCTTAGGTGTAGTCTGTGGAGGAATTAATTGAAGGATCGAAACATTCTGACTGAAGCTCTGTTAGAAAAAAAGGAAAAAAAAGGAAAAAAAAAAACTACATGTGTCCATAGGTTATGGGATAATGATATAGGAAAAATCCTGGATGGCCAGAGAGCACTACACTGAAAAATAAGGTGCTGAGGCTTATAGATAGAGCCTTTTGATATGGACATTTGGGTGCCCCATTCCTGATGTACTGCCTAGTTTAAATGCATCCTTCTATCAAACCTCTTTTTTTTTCTTTTTTTTTTCTTTTTTTTTCTTTTTCTTTTTTCTCCATTGTATAAATACATATAAAAACTTGCCTTAATGACTAGTTAATTCTGCCAAAATCATCTAAACCACTTCCTTGGTCACTCAGGTTTATTGAATTTAGACAGACTTCTAGAAATTCTGGACTTTTGTTACTAATTCTTTTTTTTCTTCCAAATTTTTACCAGAAAACCCGGGTATTGCAGATAAAGGAAAAAAGAAAACAAAAAACCAAAACAACAAAAAACCCAAAAAAACACTGATTGTTCCTTAAGCTCTCTTCTGAGTCACTGTAAGCTTTCTGTGACAAAGTTTTCACTGCTTCCATATGATATATGAAAGACAAAGGCTTTGTTCTTTTGAGCTTACTGCATCCAATCTGTTAAACTACACAGACACTCACATTAATTTTAACAGGAAAAAAGAATATTTTTAAAAACACAGCAACAAGAGAGAAAAAAAATGTTAAGAAAGAGTTTATATAGTTGCATAATTGCTGTATGAAACAGCAGTTGTATCTGGGAGTCCATAAGGTGGTTTTGACATCTAAAAATATAACATTTATTTGGACACTAAGCAACTTTCCTTCATTATATGCCTTGCAAATTTATTATATATTTATATATACTTATGTATTATAGCTTTTTGAGATTATAAGCACTATTACATTTTGGATAACTCCTTATGATGCTGAATTTATGCCTTAAAATCATATATTCTGGCTTATTAAGATACAATTAAACAATTTCATTACTGTGTCCTGAGAAATACTTAGGGTTTTTAAAACATAGTGTGTTTTTTTGGACTGATCTTACCATCTGGGATAGTATTTATTAAGAAAAACTGTATAAAAGTGGGGTTTTTTTGTTTTTGTTTTTTGTTTGGTTGGTTGGTTGGGTTTTTTTGTTTAGCTAATATTTTGAAAATAAACTTGTGCCTGACTACTGAGAGGCAATGTTGAGAACTATAAAACCAAAAATGATCTTAGACTCACTGAATTGTGTAGGCTGGAAGGAAACTCCATATGCCATCTTTTCCAAATGCTTGTACAAAGTCAATGCAGTTAGATCAAATACCTCAGGGCCATGTCCAGAATTTGATTATCTCCCAGCATGGAGATCCTTCAGTGTCTTTGGATCTTTTTCCACTCTTTGAGCTTTTGCAGGATAATTTTTTCCTCCTTGTATCTAATTGGAGCTTCCCAAGTCCACTGACTCTCGCTCTGCACACTTTATTTTCTGTACTCTCCAACTTGGTAGTTGCAGACTCTCAAGCCTTCTCTTTGCCATGCTGAACAGATGCAGCTCCCAGCCTCTCCTTTGTGGTCCTGTGTTCCATCTCCATCACCAGCTTAGTGACTCCCAGCAGATTCATTTCAGTACATTTATTTCTTTGTTGTAGCAGGGAGCCCAAAACTGGGCTCAGCACACCAGATAGAGTCTCACAAATGGTAAATAGGGTGGAAGGATAATTTCCTTGTCTCTGATGGTTAAACTCATGCTAATATAACCCAGGAGGCTGCTGGCCTTCTTTGCTCCAAGGGTACACTGCTGACTCATGTTCATTTTTGTCCAACAGGACCAACATTTTGTATACAAAGTTTCGTTCTAGGCAATCGGCCCTTCATCTGCAATATTGTATGGAATTATTTCTGCCTAGGTAAAAGATAATTGCCTAGGGCTTGTCTATATCTGTCAAGGAATTGTAGAATTGTTTGGGTTGGAAGACACCTTTAAAGGCATTCTCATCCAGTCCCTGTGCAATGAACAGGGACATTTTCAACTACATCAGGTTTTCAGAGCCCTGTCCAAACTGACCTTAAATGTTTTCAGGGATGGGGCATGTACCACCTCTTTGGACAACCTGTTTCAGTCTTTCACCATGAAAAAATTCTTCCTAATATCCTGTCTGAATTTACCATCCTTTACTTTGAAACCATTAACTCTTGTCCTGTTGACAACAGACAAAAGGTCTGCCCATCTTTCTTATAAGCCTCCTTTAAGTGTTGAAAAGCCACAGTAAGATCTCCCCAGAGCCTTCTCTTCTAAAGGCTGAACAACCCCAGCTCTCTCAGCTTGTCTTCATAGGAGAGGTGTTGCAGCCCTCTGATCATTTTTGTGACCCTCCTGTGGACTCCAGCAAGTCCATGTTTTTCTTTTGCTGAGGACTCCAGCAATGGATGCAGGACTCCAGGTAAGCTTTTGTGAGAGCAGAGTAGAAGGTCAGAATCACCTCCCTCGACCTGCTGGCCACATTTCTTTTGATGAAGTCCAGGGTAAGATTGACTCTCTGGGCTGCAAGTGCACATTGCCAGGTCATGTCCAGCTTTTCATCCACCAGCACTGCCAAGTTCTTCTCAGCAGGGCTGCTCTCAATTCCTCCTCCCTCCAGCCTGCATTGATACCAGAGGCTGCCCTGACCCAGGTGCAGTACCTTGTTCTTGGCCTTGTTAAACTTCATGAGATTCGCATGGGCCCACTTCTTCACCTTGTAGAGCAGCATGTGATATTTCAAAGTAATGCTGCTGACAGACAAACCTGTTTGTATCTTAAAAACTCACCAGCACTAACTTGTTTTTATTTAGTAAATGGTAGCACAAAGAGTTTTCTCTGGACATTGTTTGCAAAGAAAATGAGGTTAATTGCCTGTTTGTATGTCTATGTTTATTGCACTCATTAAAGCTACAATATTCAAGAGTTAGCAAATTAGTAGTGCCCTATCAGACTCATTCTGAGGATAGGTTCATGGTGACAGTTGTCTGGTCCCAGTGGAAGTAGATTTCCAGAAAAAGTAATGTTTTTGGGCTCAGGAAACAACAACTTGGAATTAAAATCACTTGAAAACTTTACAAGCATTTGGTTGACAGAATTAGGGTAGTCCTCAAATGCCTGTGTTCCCTAACTGCTTGTTTTGTTTGAAAAGAAAAGAAAATAAAAAGACATTTTATAATCTTAGACTTACAAAGAAAATAGACATTTTTCATGACAGGCTTTCTCAAAGAATGCTGTTTAGATCAAGTGTGATCAAAAATAATTTTACTTTGGTTGTTTATTGACTTGGATGACAGAGGTTTGTTTTTGTCTCTTGCTTAGTAAACTGAAGTGGTTGAAAACCACATTGCATTTGATTTTGAATAAGCTCCTTTCTTAAGTAACCTGAGAAGCCTAGAATTACCTTCTTCATTACAGGTTGTTACATGTGGTGTTCTTTCTGGGTGTCCATTTCTAGTAATACATTTGGTTACCATATAGCAATGCAGAAGATGCCTGACATGTTTTCGTAACATGCACATTAAATAGCTTTATTGAAACATCTCTGTTCAAATCAGGAGATAAATTCTGAAATAGTGGAATTACTAAGATATGAATTGAAGTATATTTCAATGCAGGCTGATTAAGTGATGCTATGGAGTTGCATTGCACATTAGAGTTTTCTTTAAGAGGTGATCTAGAAATATAGCTAAGCAGGAAAGTTGCTACATGTGACTTTTTATATGATTCTAGTTTCAATTTTAAAATACGTCAGTCAAATGTTTGTAAAATTTACACTTTATTTGCTACTATAAAGTAAATTTTCATACTCCGATTGCCTTACACTATTTGTTTGCTGGTAAATCTTTCAGTATGGGAAAGACTAAGGTCATTCACTGAATTTTACATAGGTCAGCCTCTGAACAATAGTGATACAATTCTAAATGTATTTGGCCAGCTAAGCTGGGAATAAGGAGGTAATTGTTCCCTGCCTGGTACTATGGGGAAGTCCAGGAGAACACTGAGAAAGGCTGGCTCTCCTCAGGTCTTTTGTGCGCACCACATGGATGGAAAACAAATTCTTTCTCTGCATGGGTGTGGATTTTCATCAATTTAGCTGTTTATTGACAAGTTTTCCATGGTTGTGTTTTTTTGGGGTTTTGTTTGTTTGTTTGTTTGTTTGTTTGTTTTCATAATTGTGGACCAAAAATGCTACATCGCTGTTGCTCACTGCAGGATGAACAACTTGTGTAATCATAGCTTTGGTTATTCAGTAGATTCATTGAATGGCTTCCTAGCCCTGCTGAGCCCTGTTTTGCAGAATGTTCCTTAGGTCAGTTCTGCTGCAGGCTTCAAGCACACAGCCTGTATGTGTAGTACATGTAGGCTATTAGAGGGGTCAATATTTTATGTCACTGTGTAATTTTTGTTATCTCATTGGTTTTATGTAGTACCTCATAAAGAAGATGCCCTTAATGTTTTCACAAGCTTGTAACCTTTTAAAATGTTTTGCTTTATTAGTCAAAATGTTAGTTGATCTTTCTTCTCTTCTCAAGGCTTTCAGGGTTAACCTGAAATTAATACGTGAATTGTTTAAAAATATTTTTTATTTTCTTTCCCAATGAAAGAAGGAGTGTGCTTGTGTCTGCATGTGTATGTGCCTGCAGGTTTGTGTGCTAAAAAGAGGAGGAAAATGTCTGGTGTCTATTACAAACTGAAATTGGATCTGGGTTTGCTGGATTAAAAAAAGTGTTTCAAGCAGTTAATGGTCACTCCTGGGAATTCTTGGTAAATATTTACAGTACTTTAGGCTGTAGCTTCTCACTAAAATCAGTGTTTCCTTCATGGATTTCCTATGTCAATTTGAAAATTATGTAGTTGAGCAGAGCAGACACAATTGTTTCTCTCCTCTTAGCTGAGGTTGGAGCATCTACTGGCATACTTCACAGCTTTCACTTTTTCTGTGCTGATCCTTAGAAGAGCTTCACATTGAGATATTTCTCTGTGAAAATAGCTTTATTTTGTAGACAGGGGCTAACCACTATCAATATTTTTTTTCTAATAGTTTAAATCTTTGCATGTGTTTGAGACTTGTTTCATTCTGTAGCACTGGCTACATTCTGAAGTTATGAGAAAACAAAAATAACTACTCCCCATGTAGTGATAGGAGAAGTGGCATCTGCTGCTTGCCTGAGTAGGCCAGATTTGGGAAACACAATATAAATCAAAGTATCAGCAGAAGGGAGAAATCACCTTTGTCCAGTTTCTTTTACCATGACAAGACTTGGAATTGAAAGGTGAATCAAACCTGTTTTAATGTTTCTGTCATTAGGTAAAGGAAATTTATCCATTTCTTCTTATAGAAGGTAGAGAAGGAGAAAATTAACATAGAGGTAATACAAAGGTTAAAGAAAAAAAATCAATTTCCTGTTGATTTAAGACCTTTGCAGCACTTACAGGCATTCAAGAGATATGTCTAAAGGAAGAATGATATTTTTGGATACACATGTAAACCAACCTTTCTTTTCAATGAATGCCACAACAAATACAGTCAGAAAATGCTAGCAGAGCACATGTTTACAATCTTTTGTGTAGATTAAAAAACAAAATCCTGTTGAGACTTTCCTTGGATTTCAAACCATTAAACTTTAACTCTTTCACAACCTGAGTCACACTCAAATGGAGAATGGGTTTTCAAGTCTGTGATAACATTTTGCTTCACTTTTTTCTTCAAAGAAAGGTGCTAAATATGCAAGATCCAGCTTTTCTACATTTTCCAACTGCCTGAATTTTTCAGCATTTTTATATTTTGCCTACTTAGTCTTCACTGACTGGAAGTCTACAGTGGTAATAAAATTGTCATGCATATATCCAGGCTGCAAAGAGTGTAAGCAAGATCCTATTGCATCTCATCACTTAGGGTCAGGTGAGGATGAGGTGGGAAAAATTTCATTGTTGTTTTAATTAGGCGTTCAAGAGAATTAACAGTTTTTTAATTTCTTTCCCCCCTGCCCCCAGATATTAAATAGTTAAAATTAGATAGATTATCTTTTAATTCTGTCACTTTGATAGTGTCTTCTTATGAATACTGGAACTGTTCCTTGAATTATTATTCTCTGCACTTCTGTAAAAATTACAGTCTACTGCATTAGAACATACTTATGAGGAAACTAGGAAAGATTTAACACAAGAGGTCCATGGTAATAGATAAAATTAGAGAACTGCATAATGCATGTGATAAATAGCAATTTTCTGCTGTAAAAATACTCATGTAAAATTCACGTATTCTTCTCACAGCAATGATATTCTTATTCCTAGTGCAGTAACTAGACATATCTTCCATTGGGAGGATATTTTGAAATGTGATTTCCTTATGCCACAGTAATTTCCTGATTACAGGCTGGGATTCTTTTCTCCTCTCAGTAACATTGTGAGGTAGTGATCTGCTGAATTCCCAGCTGTACCTTCATAAAGCAGTGAAGCTGAGGATCAGCCTCTCATCCCCTTTCTGTCCCCAAAGCTTACCTATAATTCCTAATGCCTGGAAAAATACATTTTTTATTTCCTGCTAGTGTGAGTTACTGGAATGACCTTCATCTGAAAAGGGGCAAAAAAAATCAAGGTAATTGCATGGTGCATAATCTGTATTCAGGCTAATGCAGTCAACAGTACTGCCTGAGAAGTGTTTCCCTTCCTGTGGCCTGGGACAGTGTCCCCTTCCTCCCTGGTGACTGATATTGGGATGTGTTGATATTAGTTAATACTTTGTTCACAACCTGCAACTCAGATGTTCTCATGGTATCATGAGTGGTAACTTAGAGAATATATTCAGACTGAAAATCTTCGTTTGAAACAATACAGCATTTTTTGCTACATGTCTTATTTTCTGTCATTTAGCAGTATTCTCATTTCCTGAATCATCTTCATAGGTCTATGAATATCTGTTTTTCAGGCATAGCAGCCTCCATGGTTGCATCAAAGGGGAATCTACTGCAGAATTACCTCTGTGTTTTGGAGGTATTATTTTCTTCATATATCTTCTCCTCCAAAATACAATCTTGATGCAGTGTGTTGATTTACTATGGCGAATATTTGCATAATAGCTTTAATAACCAAATCAAAATGATCCCCAGTACAGAACAGGTATAATATTAATAGTTTTAGTCTGTCCATTTTTCATGTTTTTATTACTTCTTGAATCTTCATCTCTAGAATAGGATTATGTCTTTACTAAAATAAATAGCATGTTGCAAGTTGCTTTTATCAAACTCTGTTTTAGTTTTAATGACCTGAAACGTAATTAGAAGTTTTTTTAATATTATGCCAACAAAGTACCAATCATGAACTGAAGACTGACATTGGAGTGGACAGTTTGTGATTATCACTGTATGTCAAGATCTTCATTAAGATGCGCATTAACGAAACATAATTGACTGTAAGGCAGCTGGACAGTGGTAAAATATTTAGTAATGAACCTCTTCACTGCAGTATTTTCTGCCTCAACGAGAACAATAAAAGTGTCCATATTTTCTTTTTAATACCCTTTAGTAAATGCTGCCATATTAGCAAGCAAAATTATGGGATCACATGAGGGCTTCATTTTTTCTGCTTCTCCAGTTTTCTAGGGTTATTAATTCCAACACTGAAAATTTATGAAGGAAATAGAGCAGAGTTCACTGTAGAAGAAGTTACTTGAGCCTGTTTCACTTATAATCAGAAATTCAAAGCAAACAACAAAATAAAATAGCTGATTTTATTCCATTAAAAGTTGGGCTCAAATAGCAATTTTCAATTTGTTACAAGTAACAGTGCATCTTTTCAGGAAATAACTGCTATCCATCTTAACAAAAGCTTCATTTGGTCAGCATTTTTTAATAGAAAAATTAAATCTGGTAAAATATCTCTCTTTTTTTTTTTTTTATTATTTTTCTAAGTATTCCAAAGGTAAGTGATCTCACACAGAAATTCTATGATTTCTGATGGTATCTAGCCACAAAACTGGTTTCATTTTTTTCTTACCAAGTGTATGAATCTACCCGGTAGGGATGAGGTACTTAAAAATATACAACAATAACATCTTAAATTTATGGTGTGTCATCTTGTATCTGTTTTAGATGTATCTTCAATGTAATGTATTTTTGAAATCTGAATTTGTATGAACTTTCTATCACATCATATCTGTAGAATATAATGGACTAGAAGTAACAGATTTATGATTATTGGCTTTTTGGATTATGTAAGATTTGAACCTCCCAACAGCAAAGGAATGAAGATCCCAATTTTCTTTAGGAATCATAATTACATAATTGCACATAAAAAGTCTGTTGCAACAAATGAGAAACAATGTAATAGTGTTGTGTTTATTATCACCAATTTGTACCATAATCTCCCTTATGCACTTTCATTATAAAGTGCTTTATATACAACTTAATATACTAGAGAATAGGAATGGCTGTAGTCACATAAAGTATTTGGTGCTGTTTCCCCTCTAGTTCTTTTTACATAGATCTGTTGAGGCCTTTGCTTCACACAAGCTTATAATATTCCAGTGTTAAATACAGAATGAGTGAATTTCACTTGGTGAAGTGATTTCAGGACACATAATTCAATTTGATACTGTGATACTGGAGTGGCTTTTGCTGGACTTTAAAACCTGATATATTTTTAAATATGATGGGCAAAGTTTATTCCTTTAGATGCAGACAAGTCTTATCAGTAGTTTATTTATTATGTGAGTTGTGTTCTATGACTTCAGAAAAAAAAAAATTACTTCCTTTAATTTAGATTTTTTAGAACAGACACAGCTCCTGAAAGATTTTTCCTGGTATTTCATGCAGCTTGATGTAAGTATTTCTATTTAGGACAGATATTATGAAAAAAACCAGAAGGTGTTGGTTTTCTTCTTGCTTTATTATTCCTTGAGTTCAGAAGCTTCATCTCAGTTGTATCATTTGTTGGATATCATCAGTTGTTGGATATTTTCCATGGTTTTTTTAAGTTAAATTTTTTCCCTAACCTTTAATATTTTCTAATTTTATGTTTTTGTGTTTCTTTTTTTTTTTTCCTCTCCAATTAAAAAGCAAGATACATTTTCTCCAGTTCATGAGTTAGCAAGAAAAGATCCCAAAATAGTCTTACTTTAGGTTTTGTTTGTTTGTTTGTTTGTTTTGCCTTTTGTTGACAATCAGTACAGTCTTTTTGAAGTATGCAGCAACATTTTGTGAGAACCTTCATGGTCAGCTATCCTCTCTTTCAGCATGTTATTACTGTCAGAAATAATCAGGTCTGGAAGAATTCAAAGTAGAAACAATTATATATATTAGATTCTGTATTGTCATATATAATGTCTTAATATTATATATATATTAATATATAAATTTCTTTTTTAAAATAATATATTGTGACATTTAGGTATTGAGTTCTTAGAAAATGTTTTTCTTGTAACAAATTTCTTTTTTTTTTTTTTTTTAATAGTAGCTTTTATCTCTGGCTTACATTAAACAATCTGAGTCAGCAGTTACCTGAGAGAACTTTGTAGGAATGGAAAAGGTTTTATTTCTTGTCATTTTTTATGGTAAATATCCTCACTGCTTGCGTGGAAATTGGAAGGAGCTGACTTCTCTTATCGCCAAGGAAGCTTATGAAGGATTATGTAAAGTTCTTCTGTTTCTATCAATTCTTCCCAGTGAAAGCCTGGTATGATACATTTCCCATCACTGCTTCAGCACAAGGACTCTCCACAGGAGGCACAGACAGCACCAAATTCTGTGATAGGACTATTCAATCCATTTAAACCCGCAGCAAAAGCTGTCATGTGAATCAAAAGGAGCAGTAGCATTTGAAAAAGAAAGAATATAGTAGTAGTTACCCTAGCACTTCAATTTTCACAGTTCCCAGCTTCTTAAAATACATTGTTTGCTCGTGCTCTTGTTACAGTGGTACTCTTCAAAACTCTGTTTGACCTTGCCTTGAAGAGAGAACCAAAATATGAGTTTGTATTAAAGGAGCAACCTAATTTCTACTCATATTGTTTGAATAACTAAAGGAGGGTGTGAAAGCCCCACTTACCTGTGCCATGGAAAAAAAAAGTGGGCTTTTCATCTTCTATCTCCTACTAATCCCATGAGTAGCTGTCCTGATTCCATACTTGAAAGGCTGGCCTTTTCTTCATGTTCTATCTATGTGAATGAATTAAAGAGCCCCAGAACACAATTTACTCATTTCAGAAAGCAACAGGAATTTCCAAAAATAGCTTAGATCATGACCTTAATGCTATTGCACTCTTGAGTCTGTCAGTTGCCACATATTTATATAGTTTGTTCACTATTATTCTTTTTTTCTGATCATATTTTTACTTTACCAATATTATGATAATCTCTTTAAACAGTTGATTCTCAATGACATAATTTTTAAACTGCTGAGCATTCATTGCTCATACTGAAGAAAATCTGGTTAAGAAAATGTCTGGTTTGCAACTCAGTGGAGTGAGGATGTTTGTGTATTTGTATGTATATCTGTCTGTCCCTTGTAAATGCTCCCTTGTACATTGCTGCTGAGATTGGGTTTATAAGTGAGTTGTATTTTCTTCTTTTTCTCGTAAGAAGCAGGGTAGTTGTGCTTCTGTTCTGAAAAGTATAACATCATATTGGGAAGAAAAAATAGCAACTTTTCAAATTGTTGATTGATAATTTAATTACTACTGACTTACTTTCATAGAATTGTTTCTCTTGGAAGATACTATTAAGTTCATTGAGTCCAACTGTTAACCGAAACTGCCAAGCCCACCACTGAACCATATTCCTAAGTGCCACACCTACAGCATTTTGATACCTCCAGGGAAGGTCTCTCCACCACTTCCCTGGGCAGCCTTCTTCCTGCAACTTTATTGCTTTCTACCTGAAAAACAATACTTAATAATCCAGGGACTCTACTTGCACAGGAAACTTTCACTTCACATCTTAAGACCAGACCCCAGGAACACAGCAGATCTTCCTAGAAGTAGGTCTAGGCTTCATACTTCCTAGAAGTAGGTCTAGCCTTCTGTTCCTTTTGGAAGGTGTCTCCTGTCATGATGACCCATCCTTTATGGACGTAGTTTTGATGCAGGGCATAGCCTACCTTAACCCTGGTGACACATTCAAACTAAATGGACCATCATCCTCATTACTCAGTTCCACCTGCAGAGCCTCATACCTGTGATGCCAGGACAGCGGGGTAGTCATGCAGGACATGCACCCAGTGCACCAGGTAGGAACTTGCTACCATTGCCCCTATCCCTTAAGTCAGTGTGTTCAGACTGCAGGAGAGAGGATAGGGAATCCTCCCTGGTATGCATCCTGTCTGCATGTTGAGCCTGTTCCAGGGAAGGCCAGCGTGTGATTCCAGTGGCATCTCTGGTCTCTGGTATTATCTCACTCAAACTCCCTGATACTCCTCAACCTGCTCCCCTCCTGCTTGGGCTCTGGCAGTAAGGGAAGGAGTTCCTCTGTCCAGGCAGGGGCAGTGCCCCTCCCACTCCTGTGCTCACTGCTGCTGTCCTGCTGCTGGTGTAAGAGCAGGGCACACCCTGCAGCCTGGTGCCGGCACGGGCTGGCAGCAGCTTCCCCCTGGAGCTCTGGGCAGCTGCAGAGTCCTCTGGGTTCAGAGCTTAGAGAGGCCATGGCTTTCTGCTGGGTGGACACCATTGCTCTCTGGCTGAGCTGCGGGGTTCATTGGCTTTTCTTTAATTATTCTTTTCTTGTAATTATTTATTACAGTGAATAGTTAAAACAAATACAATTTAAATGCCACCTTTTTTGTTATTATATAATTTGTGGAACACATTTTTAAGAATATGTGAAAGGCAGATATCAGTAGTTTTGCATTTGCATTACAGTTGCATATTTTAATAATGTGTTTCATATAAACACATATTTGCACTTTTATGTTAGCATTGTGAAGTGGACTTTAGACTGTTCTGTTAATAGGGGTTTTAAGATGGCATTCTTATATCTTGGTGGAATGGAGTGTGGGAGGTAACACTTACTGCTATTAAATTTATCTGGAAATGTAGATAATGCTTGTACTAAAATTCACTTTTTTGTAAAGATATTTCTCCCAAGTAGCTCTTGGGAGAAAAATACACTTTTTTATTTTTGTTAGTTGTGGCACAATTTATTGAGAAACTCTTGCACTTTTCTGTCAAGTTGGTTGATAGACTATGAATCTTTCTTATGAGAATTACAGCTTTTTCCAAAATAACCAATACAATCAGTAAACACTGGTTAGTGTTAAGACATTATAATATTATATAGAGTATTCTCTTCTCAACCTGTGTTTCTAGGTACAATTTAGGTACTTAAACCATTACTACAACTACTTTTGCATGGTTCCATGAATATATCTAATGGTTGTTAATTAAAATATAAAAATTCTATCATGGGCACATTTTTCATCACCTTGCCATGCTTAATAACCAACTACTAAATAATTTATAAATCATTATAAGTAAATCAACAAACAGAATCAATGACACAGAATTATTAGTAGCCTGCTCTTTTGGAGAAATTGTTGTTCAAGAAAACAAAACTACTTTTTTCCTTCCACAGATTTTTTTGTTGTTGTTCTGGAAAAACTAGATTTGGAAGAGGAAACTGTTTTTCTTTTCATAGGGAAAATCTATGAATGAGAGGAGTGAAAAATCAACAATGATTGCTGGACCCCGATATCATATTGTCTGATTTCTCTTCCATCAGTTTCCATATGAAGGTGACCACAGCTGCTGTGTATACCATATAACAAATCTAGGTCAAGCAGCCAGATTAATGATGTCTGGCATGTAATGATGAACATTACAGAAACATTTTATTTCTTTCTGTACATGTTTTCTATACATAATATTACATAGTTTAAAGGAAGGTAATGTTAGTTTATGACGTTATTTTGCATCCAGGAAATGCTGAAATTATAAAGCACTAACTTCTATGATATCATGAAAAAAATTGCCATGTAGTCTGAATAATCCTTCTTCAGATTATAAAGAGAAGTGTTCACTTAGTTAATGATTGTCTGAACCATTCCTCCTCTGTCTCAGTTTAAACAAAACTAAGTTAATCTTTCACTGGAGATACTTTTAGAAGTATTTAAAGTAAAAAAATTACAAACAAAACTGATCACATATGTAGGGCTCTTTACACGTTAAACACAGCTGTGTTATATTCAACATTATACTGAATTTAACAGAAATACTTGCCATATCTATGTTATTATCTTCTTGTCTTGAGGATGATGTATCTGAGCAATGCAGGCCTTAAAATTTATGGATAGCTATCAGCCATCTTTCTTTAATTAGTTGGGTAAGGGTATCTCCAACCTCATGACTTGCTTGCTTGATAGAGCCCAGGGCACCAGAAGACCGAAGGACTCAACATTTCTGAATATTTCAAGTGAGAGGTAGTTTCATGATGGATTCATTTGGTATCAGTTATGGGCAAAATAATAGTCTGTGTAATAACAGACTGAAATACATAGAGAGTTAAGGAGGAAAGATGTAGTTAAGAAACAGTAGCAGACCTTTCTAGGCAGTTAACCTTTCACTGATGATTTTCTTTTTCTTGAAACAAGGAATTGGGTTGATGTACAGCAATGCAAATGTAGCATAGTGAACTATGTAAAGTTTGCAAAATGTTTATTGTTATGCCACCCCAAATCAATTGCTGATCATATACAGATTTTTAAATGCAAAATCAATTGCTCATTGAGGCAGTAAACATTTTGGGGAGGGAGATTTGAAATAAAGGAAAGATATAAGCGGTAAATCTTTAAATTAGTCTACTTCTTTGCAATTTCAAATTAGTTCAGAATGAACATCAAGAGTGACAACAGAGTAATTGAGATATCTGAATAAGTAGAGCAAGTAATAAATAAGTATTGTGGAGTTATTTTACCTCAGTGTGAAGTGGCAGAACTAATACTCGGTTGTGGTTGTTCTTTTTCATATTGAAAACAAAAAGTGAAGAAAAGAACCCTAAAACTGAGCTTTTGGTAGGAGAAAATTACATACAGTTTCAGATGCATCTGAATATGTTTAGCTTATCACAGATATGATTGAGAGGTGGTTTGCTCACTGTGTCTAAAACACTTAGTAATAAAAGGCTTTTTAATTTAGCAAAGCAAGTTAGTAGATGCTGAAGCCAAAATTCATATTAAATATGTGGCAAACACTTTCAGTAGGGAGGTGATTAACTGCTGGGACAAATTGCCAAGAGAAACAAGTGATTTTTCCATCACATGAGGTTGTCAAATTATAACTAAATAACTCTCAGGAAATTATTTGACTCTTGCCAAGAACAAATTATTGGTCTCAGTTCATTGTTAACCAGATGAAATTTTAAAGCAGGTGGTTGAGATAGTGGAGCAAATAATTCCTTAGTTTTGCAATGTAAAATCATAAGGAATACTTTACTTAACTTGCATTTGTTGAATTATCAACAACATCAGGAACTTCATTGTAACAAGGTACAATTTCAAGTTGGTAGAGTGTTGTTATTTCATGGCATATTCCCATTCATGCTATAGCATTCAGGAGATGCTCACTTGTTATCTACTTCATCACATCTGGCTTCAATGATGAACTTTTTTTCTGTTGTTCTGTATTTAGAAGCAAATGTTTGGAAAGAGTCAATAGCTCTGTCAGTAAAACTAAGCTCAGTAATTTACGCCAATGCAAAATATTAAATTCTGTCTTAGTGGAGCAGAATTACTGAATATCACCAAAATTTTAGTGGGTCAAATGGGAGGGATGGGAGGATGCTTTTAAACTTAGGGAATTGTCTTGGTTGCTGTGTGTGGCACGCACACATCTTACTGCAATATGCAAGCACATGGTGCAGAAATAATTGAGAGAATTAGTGCAGAAATCCTGCAGTCCCTTTTCCACTCTCCTTTTGTGGTTAGATGTATATTTCAGTTGGCTATCATTGGATTTTCCTCAGTACTTCCACCTAAATGCTGCAATGTGATTTAAGAATATTTAACTGCCTGAAAGATTAATTGAAGGAGTCTTTATTAAGTGCATGAGAATATGTAAATGGCAGGTGATGGTATTGTATTAGCTATCACTTGGGAAATTCCAGATTGAGTTAGTCTGTTGAGAAGTGTGTATGATTAGGAAATGCCTCATCTCTGTAGTCTGTGAACATGCAGTGGGAGTGACCTGAGCAGGAGACTGTGTAGGTTGATCTTAGTGATGCTTCAGTAGGCATTGTAAGACTATTTCGAGTCCCAGTTTCACTGTAAGGGTTTTGATAACAGGGCTTAATTCCTCCAAAATTTAAGTTTAGCGCGTAATTTCAAGGATAGTTTTACGTTTCAAAGATGCAACAATATTGTGCCATGTTGAAGGAAAAGTGATGCAAAGTGAATTGGATTTATCTGCCAGCCTTAGCACACATGCCTGTGCTTTCCAAGCTATTAGAAAAATTAATAAACTCACTCCTTGAATTAATGGATGGGCTTGCAGGACACCATCAGACATAAATTCTGAAGCTGAATTATATTTACATTGCTATTTGTACTGTAAAATTAGTAAAGGTTATTAATTCTATCTGGTCTTGATATTATCAGTTTTATACCATAATTACATGCACAGACACACACAATCTCTTGAGAGAAGTGCTGAAACGCAGATACTTAAAAGTACATGAAGGGCTGAAGCAAATGTTCTCAAGTTACCCTATCTGTCAGTTCTATATTTTTTGTCTTTAACTGTTGGTCCTACTGCTCATCTTGACTGCAGGATGTGATCACTACATTTTCTGTGATTATGCAGTACCCCTCAGAACGTAAGAAGTTTCTGTCCCAGCATTTTAGAGACAGAATCCAACAGTGACAAAATCTGACTCAATGTCGTGCCTCTAGATCTCTGTGGCAGAGATTTTCAGGCTGCCCAAGGTTCTTTAAATACTACATTTTCTTAGCATATAAAAAAGATGGGAGTGATGGTGCAGTTCTTCTCTCACCAGTGATGACATCATGCTGGACAAGATATGAAATGTTGTGAACACTGCCATCATGTGCACATCTGATAGATATTATTATCAGCAAAGAGGTGTGTATGGAAACAGTGGAATGGAACATCAACTGTTGGAAGTACATATTCTGAATGTGTTTTCACGATCTATTTTCTTGTGTTGTTTTGTTTTGTTTGGGTTTTTTTAGAGTCTAGTGGAGATTTTTTTTCCCCACCTGTGAAACAGAGACTCCTCCAAACCTATGTCTGTATGTTCCTTTACTTCTTGGCTTTTCTGTTGGCTTAGAAGAGGTTTCCAGACTCCTACTAACTGCCAAAATATTTTTCAGTAACTATTTATTTTAAGTAACCCATTTCATGGGCTTTGAGATCACTTTTAGAGGATGATGCTCCTCAGATTCAAGTCAATGCAGAAAGATTAAATTTGAACATAATTTTCTATAATTGAGTTCATATTTTAGAATGAATGTTTGAATCATAGTCCTTTATATTGTTTCACTTACAGTGTGGTAAGGATATTTACTGGTCTTTAAGGAACTGCTTTCTACAGAGTGGCTAGTGGGATAAATAGTGTCCCAAATGAGGAATATCCAGTCTTTCATCAGTTGACGTGTCCTTATTATTATAAGAGGTGTACTGAAGAACTGAAGAAAGATCTGAATTTGCAATTCTGGTTTCTTTTTTTGGCATTTACACTAGGGTAATTGAAAGTAGATCATACCCTGCAGAAATTAAAGATGAAAGTTACTAGATTTTTCAGTTCACTTCCTACCACATATTTTCTCCTTTTAAATATCCCCAGGGAAGACAACTCCACTGCCTGTATCATGAAATGATAGCATAAACTTTATTAGTGATCTTAAACAGTTGTTTTTTTTTTTAGCATTATACTATTTTTGTATCATCATACTGTATTTAAAACATCATATTATTGTTATTTTTTTCTGTGGTACTGTAGATGCTCATATTTTCAACCTTTGGCTTAGTTGCCAATTGTATCCAATTCTGGACTTGATGTATGACAAAGAAGCACAGATATAGCAAACACATGTTATTTTTCAAATATTGTTTAAGATAAGATGGACATATTTTTTATAGATGGTATTTTCATTGGTTTTTATCCCATGGCAAATAGCAGTACAACTCAAAGTCTATGCAGCTACCATCAGTGGACATACTTTGCCAGTCTTTAATGTGACTAATTCCTAGCCAGAAAATGTCCTGCATTTTCAGTGAATCATAACTAAAAATTATTATGGTGACAGGAAATTTAAACAAAAATGTCATTTCATATTGCTGTAGAAAAGCCAGTTTCAGTGACATTTTTAGAATTATCAGTGAGAAGACATCAATCTGTGGTGACAAGAATCGAACAGAAGTGTAATCATGAAAGTGTTTGGGGTTATTTGTTTAACAGCAGGGGTTTTTAGGATGATATATAGATGTAAAATGTTGAAAAAATATATTTATTAGTAATAAATAGTTGCTTGATGACAATGAGACTTGGTGATACATGCTATAATCAGTTTCCAGTGGAAACATTGTGGAAAACACAGCTTAAAAGGTCTTTTTTACTGAGCATAGAAGGCTTTCTTTTCCCTCAGAAATACCCAGAGAACCTACATTTGAAGTCCTAGGCAGTAGTGTTTTTTACCTATTAGTGGAAATGAAAGTGCATACCACATCCTCAGCTCTTTTCAACTACCTCATTAAGATTGTGCAGAGTGTAAAGTACTAGTAATACAGACTTAATCTACCATTTCTTCCACTGTTCCTCAAACTGTACTCACAGTAATTGCTTATTCTGCCTTAGAGACCAGTGTGATTCAATCAAATCCCACCATTTAGGTTGGATTTAAATTTTGGACAGTACAGATACTGAGAATATCTACTGAGGAAACATGCAAACAACTGTGATGAAATTTAGTAACTAGTGAAGTTCTGCTTCAGTTCCTAGATCTTACAAGAAGCCTTTAGGTAAGTAGTATCTCCAAGAACACACTAATAGGGGAAAATGTTCCCCAAATCACTGTTCAAATGGGTGGGCATCCTGCTCCCCACAGATTCCCAGTACAGATGGGGTAGTGAAGAACTCTGCAGGATTTCCCTATAGGTGGCACATAGTGGATATAAGCATCAGTGCCACTTTTTTTTTTTTTTTTTTTTTTTAAGTTAGTAGTGATTAATTCTGCCTTCCTTGGATGGGTATTTCACTTCAGTGATCTCAGAGATGGAGGCTGCAGTTGACCTTGGAGTTCAGTATCCACGTCACTGTCTTGAAGCTCACACTAATGAGATGTGTCAGGCTTTCTGTCCCTGTGTAGAAAGGAGTTCAGCTACAAATAATGTAGACAAAATGCATATTTTGCAACTTGCCCGACAGAAAGGAAAATAAGATGAACTTCTTTTTGGTGGTGTGGCTCACTACAAACTGCAGTCAGATTTCAGTCACCAAATAACTAAATCAGTAGTTTGTAAACACAGTTAAGTAACTGTAAACTCTGTGAGCTACTAAAAACAGGAACATAAAGGAAAAGTAAAGAAGGAGGAGACACATCTGGAAGTCAGTGGTTTTGACTGGAGTTCCAAAAGGAAATTAAAAGAGCCAGACCAGCTTAAGGGGTCCTCCAAAATATGCTTGTGACTATGCAATCAGAGAAACTAGTATTAGTTCTTCCAGTATACACAGTCAATACCTGAACCTATTGTTAGATTAGAAATGGGTCAGTGCTTTGAGCCTTCAAACAACTTTAGCCTCTGTCAGCTTTCCTTAAGGATATTCCTTTCAAACCAAAAGAGGGGGGAAAAAATCCAGATCTCTGCGGTTGAGTCTCTATAATCCAATATGGTGCATATATATATTTACAGCCTCCTCCTCTTCATTTTTCTGTGATATGTTATCCTCAGAAAACACCCTTTATTTTTTAAGGCACTGGATTTTATTTAAGCCAAGGCTTCCTATCTTTGCCCCAATGTATGTGCTAATTCTTCTTACACTTTTCCAGGCAAGCTGTCTCTTTTTATATTGCCAGGATGAGGCCTTTCAGGAAGAATCCTTGTTTGTCCATATGACAACAAAGTGAGCTAGAAATCAGCTGTTTCAACAGATTGTCTTACTGGATAGCTAAGCATGTGGGAAGCAGTTTGTCTGCTGAACTGGAGCCACCTTAGATTAACATAGCTGTCTTATTTTCTTCAGATGCCTCCATCCCTGGCATATGGAGTCTGCACATCTAGTTGCCACCTAAAGCTTCATTCTGAAATCCACTAAGCTTGCAACAAATACACCTATCTGGTGTGGTGCTGCTTTTGTAGGAGACCTTTTTCAGTCCTTATTCAACTTTGAGTCCTAAGATTTTTTCAAATGTATAGTGTTTTGTGGGGACTACTACACAAAGAGAGGCATGAGAGAAAGAAGGATCACTTGTCACTAGCAGTCCTTCCTCAGGAATTTATCTGACTGCAAATTCACAATGTTTCCTCCTTCTGCTTGGATGTTTCAAACCTAAGACCAGGGTAGAGTTCTGATTCATAACCAGTACTGTGGAGAGGTGGATATGGGTACTTCTGAAGCCACATGGACTCTACACAAAAAATAATTTTTTTCGAAACAGGAATTACAGAAGGACTTACCTTTATTTTACTTTGCTGAAGGATAATGAATGAGAAATCAGGGGAATATCTATATCCCTCCCAAGTCAGAAAAGACCCTCTGGGCTGTTTTATTTCATCTCATCTCGTGTGTACTAGCAGAGTGAAATGATGTTAACTGAAAGAGGTCAGCATATGCTCCAGCTAATCACGGATGTCAGTAGAGCTCTTGTAATGCTGTTATAAAGAACTTTGATATCTCAAAGATGTGGTGTCTCTGTTTCTCTGTAGGCCATGTAAGCTGAATCAGTTCAGAATGTGTTTAAACAATTCTTATTCCTTCCTACAACTAAGCAGAGTCAGGATACAGATTAATTATGCTTCAGTTCACAACTTAACGTTGTGTCCCAAGTAATTTATTTCTTTCAAAATAGATTATTTAAAAGCAAGTGACAAGGGCAAGATTGTTCTCTTCCACATAAATCCCTTTAATTGCTCCCATAACATATAAAACATGTATTGAATTTTGTATTAAAAAGCAAACAGAATACATTTGAGTCTTTACTTAAAGTAACTTACAGTATCGGGCCATACATATAACATTTGTATTTACAAACATTATCTGTTGATTTTGGGAACCATTATGTGTAGATACAATAAATTTAATCTTTAGTCTGACAAAGAAAAGTTTGTATTTCACCATAGCAGTTTCTCTCATACAATTAAGGAACAACCCCCAGAATTATCTAAAATATAGTGTAGGTAGGTTCTTAATTGAGTTATGAAAGTGTAGTATCTTTCTACTACCTCACGCAGCTGAGGGAAGAGTCTGAAATTCATTACATTTGTGGACTGAAGACTACTTTTCTTCTCTTTTTGCTGGGTTGGGGTTTTTTTCCCCTTTATTTTTAGCTTGAGTAAGATGGACAGATTCAAATAGCAGTCCTCAGAACACTTACTAGCCCAAAGGCATGTTTCCTACTGAAATAAACTTATGTTTCAACCATAGCCTTAAATTTAAAAAAACCTTAAAACAAAACTGTTAGAATACAGGCATTTGTGTATAAATCAAATGTCTCTTTATCTATTTATTGTTCACAACACCTTTTCCTGAGCTTTGCCTCAGTTACTTGCTGTACAAATCTATTTAGGTAACTGTATAGATGTGCAGGTTTTCTTACTTCTCAAACCTGTGCTTAATTAATGCATAAATTCACAGTCAGAATGTTTCATTTCACTGTTTTGTTTGCCTAGGCTATGCATTATAATAGTTAAACCCCAAAGTAATCTTTGGAATGTAATAAAATGATACGTTTAAGAAAATATGATTCCATTATTTGAAAATGTTCAAGATGAATTATTTACATGGACAAAAAACCTAAAAATTGAATCTGAACATAATCATCCTAGGGAATGGATTTATGTGATAGAAAACTAAGAAAAGGAAATTTGTTCAAGACAAATTAAGGGAGTAGGAGCTCAAAATAGAGGCCTTCACTAGAGGCCTTCAGAACTCAGATGCTAGATTTGCCAGAGAAAAGTAAATAAAAAGTAGGAAAGAAAATTGCCAAAAGTGATAGTTACATTCTATCCAAAGACTGTAATTATGCATTTTTAAAGCAAAATTATAAACCAAAATAACTATTCAATGCTGCTGGAAAGATTTATTTTAAGTTCAGCAGAATTTTTAAACTACTGTTTTTGTTAGTCAAAAGCGAAGGACATATAAACGCAACAAGTATTAAAGAAGGTCAAGAAAATATAAACCATATTTTTACAAAGATAGGATTAATACTAAAGCACACAATTATATTTTCAGATGAATTAAAGCTTTACCTCAAAGGATTGGATTTTTAGTTTGTAATTTATTTTATTTTAGTGCAGTGGTGCTAACACCAGATGGAATTGGCCAAAATTCCCTGCAGTTATCATCAAAATCTGCTGCAAATCTTTAAGCAACATGGAGAAAGTTTTCAAAATATTCTTATCTAGTGTATTGCCCAGAAGAGAAGACTTGGGTTATTGGTTACTGGCTGCTAAATGATCTTATTGCTGAGAATCTTCTTATTTTCTGTGTTCAGGGAATACAGAAAGTATATTCACTTAGTGCTTTCATGAAAACTGTAGGTTTCTCCTCGTGATAATAATAGCTGAATTTGTCATAGCATAATAAATAGAAGATCAAGATTTTTTCTGAAGTCCTTGATTTAAAACTTCATTCTATAAAAACCATTAAAGGATAGTAGTGATGGGATTAGCCCCATTTAGGATAGATTTGAAATATAATTTTTATGTAAGAATAGCTAATATTATATTGCTATTAAATTGCTGTTGGGGAAAAAAAAACACATAGAACAAGGTGACTGATGCAAAATTTTATAAGCCTTATGTAAGGCTTTTACTGTAAAACAGTAAAATATTTGAAAGATTTGTACTCTGTATGTGAGTTTTGAATAAATTTGGAGAGTAGTACTCAGTGAGATCCATACTAGCATATATGGTTTTATGACAAGCATGTAGCTGGATTTTCAGCTGAAATGCCGTTCAAGCTTTTTTTTTCCTTTTTTTTTTTTCTTTCTTTCTTTTTTTTTTTTTTTTGGTGCTTGTTTCTGAAAAGTATTTGGGATAGTTTTGTTGATCAACTGTTCATTGATGATATTGACAGTTTTAAAGGCTGTCATTCCACAGCAAAAAAGCACATTTTTTTTTTTTATATAAAAGTAGTTTTGTTTGCTATGCTGCAGTGATCCTGGACAGCATTTAGGAAGTGCAAAACTCATATGATCTGTCTCACCCTGATGAGAAATTGGTTGTGTAAGGCATCATATCGTGTATTTTGCAAATTTTTCCTATGTAAGGCGCGTATAAATGTTGCCACATCACCAGTCCTTTGCCTAAGGAATTTTCTCAACATAAGCTAATTTCTGAAATTGAACACCAGATTTAATAACTCAGCAATATAATGTTCTGTATTATTATTTCATTGCAAAGAGTCTGCCTGATTTTATGTTAAATTCTACAAAACTTGACCCATATTCTGAATAAACTTTTTGTGGTAGCCCACATAAGCCAAACTTCATCTGCTGGCTGTCAGTGGTCCACAATCTACAGCAGATATGTGCAACAACATTACAGTAAAATTTACTATTTAGTTACCTCTTTGCAGGTGTACTGGGTGTTTGCAGAAGATTTTGAGGAATGCAGTGAGGAATAAGTCGAAACAGCCTGGAAATTTCTGGATTAAATTCTTCAGTATAGCTGTTTCAGTGTCACAGATGAAAGGTAGATATATTCCTTGCTTTGCATTTCATAATCAGTGGAACACACAATTTGAGGAGTCAGTTTTCATACTTCTTTGTCTGCACTTGTACAGCATTGTGAATAGTTAAGGTAACAGTGTGTGGTTTGAACTACTGTGCCAAGTTGTCGTGTATCTTGTTTCATTGATACCTAGGGATAGCAAAGCTTTCTGAAAAGCAGACTATCAGTGGTGTGCAGTGATGTTAGGAAGGACAACTGATCTTCCTTAATTAAATTAGTGTAACACTCACATTAGGGGATGCTTACATTTCCATGTAATATAGTCATTGCCTTATGTGTACCTGATTTCTCCAAGGAGTGTCAGAAATGCACTTACCATTCCTTAATGTTATATTGTTATATTTTTGGATCTGTGATTTAGATGACAAATGTGAAAAAGCACATGTTGCCAGAGAACTTTCAAGAGACAAGCTGTGAAGTCTAAAGAACACAGGTTATTCCAGCTAAGGTTGGCAGCGGCTTCCACTTTAAAGTTTTTCCCCTAGCATGTGGTCTTCAAACTTATACCTGCAGAATATAGGTTAGAATTTGACTGATACAGATCTTTATTTTCTGGCTTATTACACAGAGGTGGAAGTTTTATTTTTACTCTTCCTCTTCTGGCCAGGCACTAGGGAAGTTGAGAGTATTTCAAACAGTTGCAGAACAAGATCACATTCAAATTCCACCATTTTGGTGATCTTTTCAAACTCTGTTTATGGGGACATGTAAATTAGTACCTTAGAAGGATCTGTTGAAAATTACACTAAACCATTTGTGTTGGCAGTATGATGCTCTCAACACTGAATTTGGACTAGTTTATATGAGCAGACAGTATAATCATAGTGACTCTTACAGGTCTTACTGAAATCAGTGGAAAGACCCTTCTGTGTTCCCAAGCAATACTGGGGAACATTCTGGTCTCTGAAATCTTCTTCACCAATGCTCATTACATGTCATCTGATTTGATTGATCTCTGATAGGCATGCAACTTTGTGCTGTATCTTACAGAAATTAGTTTCTTAGCTTTGTGTAGCTAAATAGGAGTTAGCAACCCAAGTTTATTGCAAACATCTTTGTGCCATTGATATTGACACGTCTTTGCAATAGCATTTGAAATTCAGACTGATGTCATTTGTGGTCCTTAACTGTTTGAACCATGAACACTGCTTTGACTGCTTTGACTGCTTTGACTGCTGTTTACTTTAAAGGCAGAATAGGTGTCTAAATTTCAGTGGAGCAGTGGTGTCTGTTTTAGAAAAAAACACACCATCTTCCTAAAACATTTTAAAAAAATCAACAGAGGAGCAATAAAAAACCCCAAAACTTCCCAGCCAAAATCAAAAAAAACATTTCAGACACCAACAGTCATCAGCTGCCTCTAAAGTCTGATAAGTTTACCCACAGTGATACCAACTCACTGTTCTTTTGGCTTAATATATAATTTCTGAAGTCAGCATAAAAAAGTGGAACTAAATACTGCAGATGAAAGGAATAATGCCTCATTGGGCCAGTTTCTATTAGCTTTGTTTAAGCAGCTTCAGTGAGATTGAGAGTAACAAGTGCAAAATGCTGAATAAAATTTGCTTCTAGCCTCCTCATAAGGCACAAGGCAAAATGTAGGTACTATTACATTTTCATTCAAGCTACACCTCCAAGGACATTTCTTCAAATCCTCATTAAACTCATTCAGAATGATTTCCTTTTAACCAAGGTCAGGATGGTTGTCTTGCAAATCTTTGGACACTATGAATGGGAATTCATAAATCCTGACGTTGGGAAGCAAGGTTGCTCTTGCCCTACATTTAATGAGGGAAAGAAGTAAGATGAAAAAAAAAAAAAAAAAAAAAGCAGACTGCAGGCTTCCTTGCCTGATGGTGGTAAAAGTAAGATCTAACTTTGCTGGAGTTGAAAAAATAAGACTTTTTTTTTTTTTTTTTTTAAGCAGGTCACAATGCACTGATGATTTCTCCTATGATATCCATAATTTCCATTTCCAGTAAGCTGCTATGTTGCCTGGAATCACTTGTCAGCTTTCCTTTTCTATGATCTGTTTAGTCTGTTAGCCCACCAGTTAAAATATATCATGAATAACTTCTACATTAAAAATAAGAACAGTTGATAGAATGGTTACTTTAGGAGACATATGTCTCATGAGAAGAGAATGGATTTTTTTTCAGAGCTGTTGCTAATAAATCAGATTGTGCATCCTATTGGACAATTGTGGTTTATTTTTTCTGCTTTTGTTTGTTTTTTATTTATTTGTTTACTTTTGTTTCCTTTTAGTAGTACATTAAACTTCTTGGCAGGAAACCTGTTGTTTTTAATTAAGAATAAAATATTTGAATTAAGCAGCCAGTATGAACATTTTGAAGTGGACTCTGGAACTTGTGGTGGTTTTGTAGCAGTGATATTCTGTTTTTAAATAAATAATAAAAAATCACAATGTGAGGTGGTATAGCCAAATCATTCAATATTGCTGACCAGCAGCTACTAGTGAATGATTATTTTCAGCAAACATAGTACAGTCACAACAGTAAAGTGTTGAATAAATATACTGCTATCAGTCTTTGGCTGAAAATTCAATGTATTTGCACTACAGTGTAGATGTAGTCATCCTAACTCCCTTTTCCCTAGTGACATACAAGTAGTAAGAGTAGTTTGTCTCACTGTGTGTTGTGTTCCTCTGTTGTTGCTGCTTAAAAGATTTTCATGTCTCACATCATGGGACTTTTTTTTTTTTTATATTCAAGAGTGGTTTTTTTTTCCTGATTGAATTGAATAACTAATGAAACTTGATCTTTAAAAGTGCACAGTATGGTAAGAGTTCTTAGGAGGAAGGTGCTACTTAAGTACAGCACAGAATTTGCCTTGTCTTCTGGAGACAGATTTTAATGAAATCAAACAGACAGATTATGAAATAACCTTTTTCCTTTAAAATACTTATTTAGCTATTCCAAGTATATTTCTGCATCTCCCTGGGAACCTGCAAGCTTCATCTATCTCCTGCACTCAATGATCTGTTTGCTGTCTCCAGATTTCAATGCAGTGTATGAATTGCTCTTTACTTAGCTGAGAAAGTTGGTGTTGCAGGTTATCCGAAAAGGATGAAGGTGTTTTGGTTTTTTTCTCCCCCTTTCTTCATTTTTGTTATGTGGACTGCTCAGTAGCTCTTTAGCAGCAGAAAAACTTAGTGTAAGAGAAAAGGCATCTTCATATCAGTAACATGCTCTGTAGAACCAGTCCTCTGCAGAGCTCTAGCTCACTTACCTCTGGGCATTAAGGAATGGCCACATACCTTCAGTCAGCAAAACTGCAAATACATTCCCATATTGGAGTGGAGAGTATTAAATAGGTTCTTTACAGTGTTTTGTTTGTCATGGGAGTATCTTTTTGATTAAATTACAAGTGTTTTAGTGATCATGCAGCATCAATTTCAGTACAAAGTGAGTGAAAGCTGTGATAGTTTTGTGTAGATTTGTGAATTCAAGGAGTCTGGCATACTGAGAAGAAGTTGTCAGCACAACTTCTGTAAGTAGACTAGCCAAATTTTCCCAAAACTCAGGTATTTTAATATGAGAAGGAGTAATATAAAATAGAAGCTGCTGTTTGACACCGGTGTCACTCCACTGTAATAGTTGCTACCCAGTTGCAGAGGTTGCTTGTGCTTACTGGGTTTATGTATACTCCATTAACTTTACCATCGGTTGGTTAAGGTATCAATAAAGCCTTAAGGTATCCAGGACTCTTAGAACCCAGGGCTTCAAAGCCAAGGCAGATTCAAGGAACTGCTGATACGGAACTGTGTATGAGCTCTTCTTGTCAAGATAAGTGATGTACAGCAAAAAATAAAAAACAAAAATCCAAATAAGCAGAAAAGAAACCAAACAAAACCCCCATTACTGAGTAACAAACTGTATTCTCTTTAACATCAGAATAATTTTTAGCACCAGTAATGTTAAAATTCTATATAATGCCATTATAAGCCAGCTGTGCTTTTTTTATAAACACATACATTCACTGTATAGATGTCATTTTGCACAGAAGGTAGTAGGAAGAATTAGTATTACTTGTGAATTTAGCTTTTTTTAAAATTTAAAATGACCACAGAGAAAAAGTGAACATGATTTAGTTTTCCTTCAACAAAATAAAGGTGTTTTGATAGTAACAATTGTAAGCCTGGAGATTACCCATACCCAGACATTTATTGCTTCTTTTATTTTTTGGGGGCGGGGGGTGTGGGGGAGGGTGGGGAAGAAGGGGGTGGAACCAAAACCACAAAGAAAGAAAAGACAAACCTGACGATCTTAAATAGGTAACAAACATACACATAGCAATCATGGGATTCCAAGGGAGGGTGGGCAAGGAAGAAATGTCAGAATGTTTATCATACAGCTGTGCCAAAAGTAAAGGCTGAATGAATGAGATGGAGATTAAAGCCAGTAGTTCTGAGCCTGTATTCAATCACTGCAGTCACTCTGTTTGCCTCCTGCATGCTGATGAAGTGTCATGAATGGTCCCATGTACTTTCATTCCAATATATTTCAGGCAGTAGTGATTATTGCTTGTACTCAGCTAAAGCTTGAAATAACTGGCAAACTCTTGCTTAGCAACAGAAGGCCTCATCTTCTCTCCCTTGGGACTGCTAACTCAAAAACGTGCTGCTTCTTTTAAAAGTTAAAGTTAGAAGGGGTGGATGCTTTATACTCATTTTTCCACATGATAATTTAAAGGAGAACTCCCGAACTAAAGCCAGCAAATGACTTTGCTCCATAAATAATTATTGACTAGTTTATGAATTCTTAATCAAATTTCCTTTATAATACCTTGAACTGTCCTATAGTTGGACAATTTTTATACAGGTATACCTTTTATATGTGCTGAGAGAATTGAATCACTTTGCTTCCTTTAAACATAAGATCTCATGGTGTATTTTGATAAAATTCTTTGGAACTCATTCATCCAGCATTAAATCGTTTAATGTTTGTGCTTATTTTTAATGTTTAGACAAGAGTTTGCATTTTTCAGTGATCTCAATCTTAAAAGGATAATGACTGCACATTTGTTAAATAAATGACAAAATGCAGAAGATGGTTTGAGCTGTAGATTTCCAGCAAGTGCACTGAAGAATTCATTAAAAAATACAGCAGCATTATTCTAGTGTGAATTATATGCTGCTCTGTAGGTTTCTATTTTTGGTTACCACAAGATGGCAAAGCAATGAGCACACAAATGCAAGGACGAGTGAGTTTCATAATAATGCGTTCTGCATTCACACTTTATGCACATCAAGAGAGAATCCAAGCACAGCAGGGGTGACAATCACTCCAGCAGTCTTTTGAAATCAAAGTACTTCCTCAAGAATGTCTTTCCAGAGCTAATTACACTCTTCTATTGTGGTTCTTGTATTGTGCAAAGTAAAATGTTTACACTGTCACTGGATACAGCCCCATCACTGGAAAAACAGAAGGTAAAAATTAATCAGATTATTAAATAGATTTGTTTTCTTTTATGTTTTGCTGGTTCTACTTTGTGTTTAGGACTTAAATAACAAAATCCGTTTCCTTTGTCACCAAGGGACTTTGGCAAAGATTCTAATTTTTCACCAACTCCAAGAAAGTCTCTTTACTTGAGAGTTGTTGCAATGTGGAAGGGATTGGTTGCCTAGACAGCTTGAGGGTTTTCTCTTTTTTACTCTTTTTCTTTTTTTTTTTTTTTTCCCAGTTGCATACTGATCATGCAGTAACTATTACCACTGAATTTTCTAATATGAGGTAGGCAAAAAAAATTGAGACATAGATGTGGTCCCAGGACAGGATAGGGTGGGATATGCATCTGTGTTTGTGTGTGTAGCCATGAATTTTATTTGTGTAAGAATATGTATGCAATCTCAGAAACCACTATGAAACTCTCTCTGTGTAGGAAAGGATGCAAGATATCAGTTATGTAATGTTTAAAACAGAGGAGAAAGATTGTCTAAGTTTTATTACATTTGCCTGACAATGCATAAGTTTATGTGAAGGGTTAAGCAACCAATCCTGTCTTGACTTTTATTCTTGTCTTTACTGCTAGGCTTGGTGCAAAAGCTAATTAGTAGGAAGTGGAAAAAGGAACCATTAAATGCCATTTTCCATGACATTCTGGAAAAGCTGGCAGCCCACAGGTGGCCCCTTTGCTGGGTTAAAAACTGTCTGGATGGCTGGTCCCAGAGAGTGGTGGTGAAAGGCGTTGCACCCAGTTGACATCTTACCACTAGTGGTGTCCCCCAGGGATCAGGACTGAGCCAAGCTCTGTTCAGTATCTTTATTGATGATCTGGACAATGGGATCAAGTGTAAATTCACAGGTGACACCAAGCTGGGTGGAAGTATCTATTTGCTGTGTGATAGGAAATTTCTGCAGAGGGACCTGGACAGACTAAATCTGGATCTGTACATCTCTAAATTTTTTGAGTATGGAAGATACCTCTACAATTTCTATGTATTCACAATTTATAGTCTACATTATACATACAGATACTACATATATACAGTATTTATATCATTGATACTAGTAGTTATGTACTCTCTTTAAGGAGTTTAGCATTGTCATAAATAGTTTATTTGTATACCTTACTCTTATTAAGTCTTTGGATCTATTACTGTGTTTGCTTCTCCAACAGTGAAGAGCTTCATTTGATTGAAGATACCAGAAAGCAGTTATTAAATGTAATAACTTTTGAATAAACTGATATCAACAGAGAAGTTGCATTATGGAAAATTGATACTAATATCTGAAATTGAGAAGCAGTAGAAAATAGAGTCTGTCTACTTGAAATTGTTAGAATAGATGTGGTGCGTCTAACATGTTTTAAAGACTAAAATGTTAACAGATATGCATACAAAAGTATAGATATTGTGTGTACTTATTTATAACCATGGTATACACTAGTGTATTCTGGAGCATTATTTTAATCTTTTAATCATTTAATCATAGAGTGATTTAGGTTGGAATGGGTGCCTGGGGGTTATCTAGTACAGAAAAAAAAAATATAGAGAGAGAGAGAGAGAGAGAGACCACAGAGTTGTCATACAGTGCACAGCCAAGTGCAACACTGAACAAGTGTGCCTCTGGTTTTACATGTGCCTCTACCTCCTGATCTTGAGGCACCTTTGTTCCAAGCTGTTGTTCCATGGATTGTGGTACATACAAAGTCACACAAAGTGAATGGTTCTTAAAATAGAGCTTTCAGTTGGCTTAACAATTCATTTGACATATTTCCTTGGTTAGAATGACAGTTATTTAAGATGCAACACAAATTTGCCAAAGGACTGGTGCGGGAATGTGGAGATTTTTTTTTTTTTTTTTTTTTTTTTTTGTCCATGTAGTTAGTGGTAAAACTTCCATTGATTACATTGGGAATAAAACTTAATAAAACTTAATTTCACTTAAGACTAGAGAAGGATTGCAGTTCTTTAATTCATAGGGTTTTAGCAGATTAGAAGAACTGAATTTTGATTCGTAGAACATTCTTATGGTATTCAGCTCTGGGCTACTGTGAGTTTGATGGTGGTGTAGTTTCACTGCAAACAGTGTTCCATCCTTCTGTTAACAAGAGCAAAATGGTTAGCTAGCACAGAAGATATACGACAACATCAGAACCTGAATCCTAATCTTTTGACTGCCATACCTGTTTAGAACCAAGACTATGTAATCATTATTTAATATATTCCTTAAATTCAATGATAAAAACACAGTCACTGCTTTCTGTATATAAATAGGCTCATGTTTCTCTTGCAACGTGGTCGTGATGTTCTTTGTTACAAAATTGCTCTGTCCCTCTGCTGTTGTCCACCCCATTTCAGAGCAAAATATCCGTGTTTATGCATCAACATACACCCAAATAATGTGATGCATAGTTACAGCTGTGATTAATCATTCAGTTCACTACGCTTACTTGCCCCTTAGGTAATACATACTTGTGTTGGCCTATTTTCTGTAGAGATAGCCTGCCCAATCTTTGAATGATTGGATTTGTCTTAGTGTCATAATCGCTTTCCGTTTAGCTGTTGCTGTATGAATTCTGATTACCTATACCTAATTAAAATAACTTTATTTTGTTTGAACCTAATACATTTTGGATTTGCGGCATTTAGACAAAAGGTTATATGGCCTTTCAGAAACCCTTTTTAAATGAAATATTTATTGCCAGCTTTTCTGTTCTTATTCCTATCAGCTTATCCTCAGTTTTCATTCAGGTTTCTATATTGCCATTGGGAAAATTAAAAGAAGGGCAGGCCATAAGTGATCAATATGACCATGTATATCTCATATATGTACATTAGTTGTTTGATATCATTCAAGTTTTATTACATCTGCTGAGTGCAAACATTCATTCAATAAATTTTGCTTTACTGCTGTCTTACGCATCCCTGTGGGACCATTCTCCTCTCTGTGAGTTTTATATTTTCTCCTGCTTACATACCATTACCAAAGGAGCACAATATCAGTATCACTGATCTAAACAACTGAAATAGATTCACCAATAGGAAGGCAGAAAATGTTAATGCTTGTCCATGATGTTAACAGTTTTCCTTCACCTTTTCCTCTGTTTGAGGAGCAGCATTTAGTTTCACTCAGTGCTCTTTACCTTGACAGCTTTCTTTTTATCCTCTGCTCCAGAAAATTCTGGTTAGTGCTATTTCAGTGTGACCCATGGAGCTGATCAAATCTCACATCTTAGCTTTTCTTACTAGAGTCTTAGCTGATGAAAGATGGAATATAGTTTATAAAGGTTTCTGATGCACTTAATCCCAAATTTAAGGGGAAAATTTAGTTTCATCCACCAGACAAAGAGCACTGAAACATTGTCTGCAGTCAGTACTGTGGTGTTAAAGTTCTAGCAGGTAGATGAAAACAAACAATGCAAAGTATAGCCAACACCAGACTCAGACCTGACGTTTTCTTCTTGCATCTGGAATCCCCTTAGAAAAAAGTGGGAATTCTTACACAGATAGATTCTGCTTTGAATTTTTTTGCTGAGTTGGACTAAAAGTTGTATATTGTAAAGTAGATATTACATGCATTGACTATGGTATGATAAAGAGCAGATTTAGTGATTCATTCTGTGTTATTAGTACAACAGTATTGTGTGAGGACCTGTGGCAAACTGCTTTTATCTTATGGTTAATATGAGAAGCAATGCCTTCTGCCTAATGTTCAACACACCCTTCTGTGAATAATACCTGTATGTGTGTATCTGTGCGTGAGTTTATCCAAGTACATATTTTTTGTGTTTAGAAAACTTAACTGCAGTTTATTCTACGTGTTAGAAAACATATTTTATGATGGTACATGATGAGTAATAGCAAATTTAGTTCATCAAAATGCTGAGCAAAATGGTGTCAGGCCTCATTTTTGTTCCCTTTTATTAAGGACCTTGAACTAAGGAAGTATTATTTATTGGCCATTCATTGGGAAATTGATGGCATAATTTAACTTTTTTATTAGCTAGTAAAACTGATAAGCAGTTCATAAAAAGATGGACCTTGTTATAGAGGGAATAATAATAATAATAAAGGTTCATTTAAAGTTTTTTAAAAGGTCATCAGTATATAAAGTCTTTTTGACATTGCCTTCTATGATATGCACACATATCATACCACATAATTTTTGCTTCTGTTGATAGATTTGTTTGTGCTTATTTTGCAGTCACTAAGTCCAGCAGAAAATTAATTTGTACAGTTAAAATGTTTTCAAGTGTTCAGTAACTTGAGATTAACTCTACATCTAGTGTGAATATACATAACATGCTTTCTTTAAGCAGAAGCCCCTCTATATCTTGTAGAGTTGAAATAATGGAGCTGTGAGTGTGCAATGGTTGAACACTTAGTTGTCTAAATGGAAGGCATTGTTCCAGGTTAATGGGACACAGGAGGAGATATAGTGTATGTCTCTAATCTTGAGCCCTTTACTGATTGGTAAAGGTGGGTGGGATGACAGTCGTCCTCGTTCACTACTCTCTCTTTGGGTAGCCTTGGATACATGAGCAACTTAAAAACTCTTTTTCTGACACCCTCCTCTGAGTTGTGCAGGAGAGAATCTTATCCCATAAATGGTTATCTTCTTGGAGGACTAGAAATAAGGATATAAAAATCATGGATTTTATCCATGAAAACTTTTCATTTCAGCATGCACCTGTTTCATAAGTCATTTTGAGCAAAACAGATAAAAATGGAAAATGCAGCAATGAAGCTGGCCCAGATAGAAAATCACTCCTCCAAGTCTGCAGAACATCTGAGAATAATAGCCAGCATACTCATGCTTCTCTGTCACACTTGCATAAAACCCTGTTCCCAGACAAACCTTTAAAATGAAAGCCATCACTCAAATTAATCAGTTAAGGAGCTTGTCAAGTTCATTTCTTCTGTTGGTGCTGAAGTTTGGTATTAGTCTAAAAGGAAGGATATATTTCTTTTGCATACTGTATCTGTCTTTTTAACTCTTACCTTGGTGCTGTACCTGCAGTAGTGGGGCTTGTGTGCTGAGTGTGGCCATGTGTTCAGCACAGCACCTGGATGAGGGCCTTCCTTGCACTCTGCTGTAAACATGGGGGAACTGCTCTTGTGGGATCAGTGATGGAAGTGAGAGCAAAGCAGGAAGGAACAGCAGACACAACAGGTACTAGCTGTTCTGCTCTGGTCCTGATGATGTGCTTGATTTAAGCACGGAGGCTAGCACCCAGATTAGTTGAACACATGCACTGTAAACTTCCTTTATGGTGTGCAGACACACTACAAGAGATGCAAATTCTGCCTCTTGGAGCTTTGCGTTTCAGGGTCCTTTGTTTGCTCAAGATGCTCAGCATGAGACTGATTTGAATTCATCCATAATACTTCTAATTAATGTCATATATTTTTCAGTGGGACAATTTATTCTCAGATATAGTAAGACATTCAAAATTGTTGAAGTTTGTTTCCTTCTTGGATACGGATAGAGTTTTTTTTCTTTTTATTTTTTCTTTTTTTTTTTTCTCCCCAATGTTTACTTTTGTTGTGTTACTAAGGTAAGTTTATATTTCCCTGTGCTTATGTGTGAGCTGTTGTACCTGTATGTTCACAGCAAGTGCAGCATAAACAAGTCTTGAGAGACTTTATTTTAAACAGAGAATGTTTATGGACTTTTTCTGTAAACAAAAAAGATGGCAAAATAATTGCCCTAGCTACTAGAATGTGTTGTCTGCTATCTAGTGACTTCAGGGTAAGCCTGCAATCTAGATTACAAAAAAACCCCAAAAAACAAAAACCAAAAAAACCTGCATTACAGTGCCATTACTAGAAAGAAAATGTTTTAGGGTTTTTTTCGTCATGATCTTTTGCGAAAGAGTAGTGTTACAGGCAGTAGTGAAAATAAATAGCCTTATTTGAAGGAAATCATCTAGACCTACTAACAGGACAGTAGGTTATTTACTGTGATCATATTTGTCCTACAAAAATTCCAGAAGCAATTTCATAGTTTGAATTTTATTCAGACATAGGTATGAGTTAGCATATGGCATGTTAACAAGGCTGGATAGTGTTAGGTGGTTGTTGTCTTCAGCTGCCTACTTTGGCCTTCAGGTTTTGAAAGCTGCTACAGGCACGGAATAATGACACAGTTCTTTTTGTATAGGATATATCTTAGTTCCTGGTGGTTGGTAATTAGACTTTGGGGTTATTTTCCCTACAGTTTAAGGACTGAAACATATCAACAGGATTCAATAAAACAAAATTTCAGTATGTTGGTGCTTTCCTGCATGACCCTCAGTGGACCAAATTTTACCCAAAACACGCTTTTGAACCCAGAATCTTGCCGTGCATATCTGGATACAAGCTGGATGGCTACTTGTATGAAGAATTTTTAAAGGCTGTTCATTTGTAAGTAGTTTTCAAGTCCTTCCAGAATAACAATCAGGTAATCCTAGGATAAAGGTTTGATAGTGCAAAGGCAAGCCTGAGAAGTTAAAAACACTGCTTACCTGAGCGGCTGCATTATATCTACCTCTGATATATGACTTTATCTGCATGTTCTTTCAAACGGATTTCATGCTCCCTGCAGTGACATATTTTGCTAACACAACAGACTTGTTCCTTCCCGACATACAGCTTCTGGCTCCAACAAATGTCAGTAGCTTTTTAGACAAACCTGTGCTTTTTATTCCTGTCTTTCTCAAGAGGAATATCAGCATCTCTCCAATAACATTTTTTTCCCCTATGGCTATTCTGTTTGTTTTATAAACAGACTCGGTTTATTTTACATGGAGAGGCTGGTAAAGACATAGATCTTTTTCTTTTTCTTTTTCTTTTTCTTTTTCTTTTTCTTTTTCTTTTTCTTTTTTTATTTTAATTTTCTTTTTTCTTCTTCTTTTTCTTTTTCTTCCTTCTTTTTTTTTGTAAGATCTTTTAATATTTTTGGGAAAATAATAGAATAACAGCCACTTCCTGACTTATGCAAATAAGCAAAGCTTTGTTCAGTCCTGAATTCCTGCAGTTATTTCCTTTCTGTAACCAATTGAGTCCTCCAGAAGCAATTAACTAACCCTTTGGAGCTTCAGGTGCTCCTTGGAGCAGCTCTGTGGAGCTGAGATTTGCAGTTCACACTGACACAGAGACAGAAATTACTTAAAGAAAAAGGGTCCAAACACCATGTCATTTCTACATACACAGTATGAATTACGTTTTAAAGTAAAAAAGGAGGAAAAATCAGTTGGAACTAGGTTCCTATGTACAAATGACTTGTTTCCACATTTATTCATGCATCCTTGACTTTTAAAGCTTTTTCTGGTCTGGAATTCCCCTTTGTGTACCAATTCTGATTGTGAATTCCATTTGGAATCTGAAATCTTGCAGTTTGTTCTTACTGCAGTTTGGTTTTATATTTATTTTTCTTTCCCTTGTGTTTTTAATAGTCTGATATAGGGGAAATTATTCTTAATTATACAACAAAACATTAAGCAATTACATGCAATAGCAGTATCAGGTGCAATAAGTTAGGGCATTACTCTTATCAGGGAAAAAATGAAATCTCAAAATGGGCCTTGAATGTATCTTGAATCTCCACAGACTTGATTTTCTTTCCTGTGCAACTACTTAGATGACTAGGATCTATCTTAATTAAAATTTACTGCTTATTTCAGAATGGAAGAGCTGAAAACTATTTTCCTATCCTCCTAATGTCTGTGCTGTTTATGTGCTTGAGATGGCTAAGTGGTAGTTTGAAAATTGCAGTAAGATTAGTAATTACTAGGGGGACATAATATACTGTTTCATTGCAGTAGAACTCCGAAAAATATTTTAACTAAGTATTTGAAGGAGAAGACATTAATCATATTTTTCTCATTATTCATAATTTTTACATAATCAAGTTCTACAGTGATTTTTTCTTCATAAAATGGGCACTCAAGCCACACCTTTTAAGACATGTATTCTTCTTTAATACCACTAAAATTCAAAATCACTCTTTTTAAGACTGAGAAGCTGCAAAGGTCACATTGTAGTGTTGAATCTCATCAAATACAGCTCTGAACCTGTAATGAAGTAAATGTAAGGAAACTTCTGAAAAAATTGTACTGCCTTTTACTCTACTGACCACCTGTGGGTAGCACCAATAGATTGGGATTATCCAAATTAATTCATTTTTGTTTCAGTAACTTTGGTCCTGTCTTTTACTGACAACATAACCATACCCTCAAGAAAAACTGGTAAAGATTATTTTAAACAGTTGTCTAACTCTTCCAGCATAAAGAATTGTTTTGTGTAGTCTTGTTACTTATACAGATACAACATTTGTTTCAATAAAATGATGTAAGGTCCAAAATGATATATGAAACATCTTGGAAACAAATGCTTTAAATGTCATTGACTTTGAAAAGAGGAAAGTGAAACTGTGTATTTGCTTGAACATATTCTATTGAAAAATTCAAATGCCTTTGAATCACATAAGTTAAGAATTGAAATGATATTCGTATTTGATAGTTATTCTCAAATTGTGCTGATTAATTTGAAAAACTTTTCCCCATAGTGGCTAAGCCAATTCTGCTCTGTTACTTTATTTTAAATACTTTTTTTTTTTATTTTCAGAAGCTTTGTGGAAACTGTTCTTTCTTATTTAATGTTAGTTGGATTTCCACAAATTTTACTATTGCAGCTTAAACATGAGTGAGGTTCTTTGAGGCAAACCAATTCTTTACCATAACCTCCCTCATTATGAACTAAATTTTAAAAGGAAAGGTAATTGGACTGTCTGGAATTGGATCATGTTCAGTGCAAGAGATCTTATTCCAGGACATTTTCTTTGAGGAAGGATATATGACAAAAAATTGAGTTCCAGTTAAGCATATGCTTTTTATATTTTAAATTGAATTATTTTAAAATATTTGTTACTCAGGTTAATGTCAAACTGCAGATATGAGTGGCCCTAAGTACTTCAGTTCCCTGTTATTTCAGTAGGAATTGTTGATTCTCAGCTCTGCTCAGGATTTAACATGGCTCCGTAGTCAGAAAGACTTCAATAGTGGAATAGAAAACTACTGAATGTATTCCTATGATCTGATTTTGAAACAACTCCTGCATTGTGTTCACTGACAAAAGCATATCTGAATCTAGCCAAGAATTTTAATACCATCTAACTTAATGCATTTTGAACTAAAAGAGCTTGTGTTGCTAGGCATCAAATTGGTGATGCATGGAAAAATTGTTCACTGAAACTATAATATAAGCCTGCATGTACAAATCACAAGTAGGTTTTCTGGACGAGCATGAAATCTAAACCCCTGGAAAAATCTATATATTTAGATGAAGACTTACTTTCATTGTACCCACAGATTCCTTTAGTTCATAGTTTGATTTTATTTCTTTAAATGAATTTTATATAAAGCCTTCAGCTTTACAATAAGCATAAATTTTCAAAAAAATCTGTAACTTGATTGCTGTAGTTTATGTGGATTATTTACATTTTTATTTTCTGTTGGAGAATAGAAATATTTTTAGCCACATAAAATTAAAATGTCATTCCAAGTACCCTCCATGTAATACAAATATATCTACTATTTAAGGTATGTATTTACCTAGTGCAGAAAAGATGGATCTTTCAAAATCTTTGTTATTTCAACAATGATGTATAGTTGACAGAATAGTCTTAGTAATAAACATGAAAAATGGCATTTGTTTTTAAGCTTTTCAATAACAAATTATTTCATTTCAAGAATGCAAGAACTAAAGATCTTTTAAAAACATGGTGTTTTTACCTTGAGATATTCCCTGCACATTTGCTAAATATATGTACCTATATTCATGATTCCTACACACTTCCATGAAAGTTTGAGGACTGATCACAAATGGACTTCATTTAGAAAAAAACCCACTAAAATAAGTACTGTATACAGCAATTACTGTAAACAATTTCAAGATACAAGCCAAAAGTGCAGTCCTGTTTTATTTAAAATTTTAGCACTTGTGCATTTTTTAAAATTTTTGTTTACTTTGACTTGCATTTTTAATTCAGAATCCTGTGGGTTTTTTTCTCCTTTCTCTGAAACAATTCCATATAGAAGCATTTGTGTTTGTGGTGGGAGAGAGTGGGGAGAGATCAACTGGCATTTTAAGAATGCAGTGCTACACTATAAAAAAGCATTAAAGAACTGAAACTTTTGCTCTGTTTAGTAATCCGATGGTGACAACAAAAATCAAAGAATTTTCCAGCGAGGTCTTAATTATTGGATTAGTATTATAAAACACATATTAAAAATATATATATATATATAATAACAGTAGCAACAACAAAGAAATATCTACTAATTCACTTGGAGAACTCCAATGTTATGGTACTTCTGAAATAATCTTCATGCTGGGTTCATAAAATAGCAAAACTCAGATTTTTCTTGAAAAAAATCTTTCAGAAAAGGCTGGAATGACTCTATTCTTTAATGATGCTTGTCTATTTTTCCAACAAGATTATTTTGTTTAGGTAGTAGGGTGGTGAATTGCTTTTTGTGCTGCAAGTACATAAAGAAAATATAATGCAAGTGTGGAGCCTTTATGACTGTTCATGGACTGTGGCTCCTAATCTCTCAACTGGAAAAGCTCCAGTGAAACTCCACCCATTGCTGCCTTGAGATTTCTTCTCTGGCTTTAGGAGTGAAGTGGAGCATGTTCAGAGGCTCACTGATGAACAGCCTTTTTTCATTACCATCTCTAAAAGAGGTCACTGTGTTAAATTCCCTGAAAATGAAAGGTATCCTAATGTTTGCAATTCAGTACTTGCAAGAAGCATATTCTTTTAGTTCCATTACTTTGTACCTTATGTTTCTAGACTAAATTGTTAAAAAGCCAAAGTAACACACGTCATCTAAGTGAAGTACTCCTGTAGACTTGCCCTCTATCTAATGAAAGACAGAGAGGACATGTTTTACACCAGGATGACTCTCTCTGGAGATGGCCTTCCATAACCTTAACTAATACCTCTCATGCTTTACAGCCATCTAAAACCAAGTAACAGTGGATGTACTCTCTGCTGCAGTCCTCAATATGCTTGCAATCTTTGCAGCCTGTGACACAATCAGGAGAAAAAAAAATTATGTCATATATGTAAGAGCTCCTGTAGCTGTACAATAACTTACAATTTTCTTCTGCTACAGAAGAAAGAAAAGCAACAGACAAAATATCTGTGTATAGCAATTACTCTTGGGTAGATATCCTAGTTTTCAAAATTCATAAAGAAAATAAGGTCACTATACCTGGAAGAAATTATAATTTCTGAAAACCAAAGCAGAACTAAAATTGTACAGGTCCAAAAGCAGAAAGCACCATTAGGTGTTCTTATTGACACTCATTGCTTGCAGTTCCTGCAAAGCTCATAGGCTTCACAAATTATCTTCACATAGAGCTTCATTGTTTTTATTCTCTGAGTATAGTCATTATTTGCCTTCACTGTGCTGTAAGTCTGGTTCCTTTCCTCTGAAATGGGAGCTTGTACAATTATTCGCCTAGACTGTGTGATTTTTCCTAGCTTTTAATGAAAGAAAGAATAGTATAAAGACTCGTGGATAGTGGAGAGTATGGAAACTCATACACCTTACATGTGTCATACTTATGCTTCCACTTTTATGTGCCCTAAGGCATCAGGATCTAAATATACCTCTGATTATCTCTTTTTCACATGATCCACCAAGCCAGCTATATTCCTTAGGAGCAATACATCTCCTACAACCCAGAAGGAAATATATTAGTGCCAGGGTAAAAAAAAAGAATATTTTTCTTTTTTTTTCAGTTCAATGTGTTTGAGTGTAGCTGGATCTCCCTTGCCTTTATCTAGAAAAATATGGTCCACTATCTTTCTTGCTAAACCTTTGCATTCTAATCCAGTATTTTTGAATGGACAAAGGAAAAAGCAGCATATAATAGAGTAAAAGTCCTCTAATTAATATGTTTATGCTAAGATGCTTTTACTAACAGACTGGATGGAAAAGAGTAGAAACACAGGACTGACTATAGCTCATAAGTCTAGTTTCCAGCACCCATTAAACACTACGGTGATAATGTTCACTATTGTGAATATAATATATGTGTTTATGAGTGCATAAATGTATATTACTTACATATGTCATATATTTGCATGAATTTGTGGTACCTTGTTTCATATCCATCCTTGAGTTCTTAATCTTTGCCATTTTGTAATTCACTGCAGTGTAAGAGTCACAGAAACATAAAATTTAGGTGCTTTAGCAGTGAACGAGACACAATGCTGGTGACAGTCTACAATATTTTGCTGTTCCATACAACGAGCATCTTAACTGCTTCTGGCTAAACCTGTATTCTGAATGAAAAAAAAAATAAAAATTGCATAGAAAAAAAAAGTACCTTTTGACTTAAATGCCATTCATATATATTTCAGGTTGGTTTAATTTTATTTTTTAGTTTTGACGTTATTATAGAATTTTTGCTTTTTTGTCTTTTTATTTCAACAGCACAAAAATGATTTACAGTACATATTATTTAAACTACATTGTTTCTAAAACAGTATTGAATTTTTCCTTTTTTTTCTTTTTTTTTATAAAAACTGAAACATAGAAAGCTTGTGATTTGCAGATAGTGTTGCACATGTTTACTACTGCACTATAAATCCCAGAAATTATACGTAATGCAAAGTAGTAGTTGGGATTTTTTTTCATTCTTTCTACACATTGAAATTCAATAATGTATCTTTCTTGACTTTTGGTATACTACTAGCCTCCTAATTTTGGTATACTAGTAGCCTCCTAATGGTTGTACCAGAGGAAGTGCATTGCTTTAAAATTATTACATTAACTTCAAACTAATGTTCTTCATAAAATAATTTTTTTAACTTTTTGGTTTGCTTCTCATAGCATAGTCAAAATTCAGAATTAGGTGGCACGGATTTTCTCAGTATTTCGGAAAAGCTATCTATATTGGAGAAGTCAATAAAAAATAAGTAATTACTGAGCTAAGGGTGTGGTGTCATTTAAGCCATTTGACAGTTACGTTGTAAATTCAGTAAAAGAAAAAAATAAGAACAGCTACATCAAATATGAGTCAGGAAGAGAATTAATTACCTTTCAGTTTAGATGAAATGAGAGGCAAAGAATTGAGAGTTTGGCAAACATGGGCATGCTTTGAAAGGCTTTTTCCTTCAAAAGCAACACACAAAGCAGTTAAGACTTCATTGTATTAATGGAAATTTGGGGGATTTTTTTCTTTGCCATATACTTTATAATTTCTGAAAGTATGTAAAGAGCACGCCATTTAAATTTCATTGTCAGAAAGGATTGTCCCCTTACTTAGCCAACATAAGTAACCTGTGTAACCTCAACTCTCTGACTTTTACGGAACAATAATCATTTTCTGACAGAACCAGTTTGCAGGGTTTTCATATGTCCACCACAAAGAAAAATTGTATGTCATCTCAGCTTTATTATATCCATCAGCTGGCTGCCCATTTGTTGTGGAGTGTCTGCTGTGACTTAGGGCCGTGGCTCTATTCGGCTGTAATAGATTGCCTGAAGTGCATTCAGTGACTCTGGTACCTGTTGCTGGTTTTTTTCCAGGTCAGCTGGCTGCAGGTACATGTGAGATTGTTACTTTGGACAGAGATAGCAGTCAGCCCCGAAGGACTATAGCCCGACAAACAGCTCGCTGTGCATGTAAAAAAGGACAGATTGCCGGTACAACAAGAGCAAGGCCAGCGTGTGTTGATGGTAAGAAGCAAAAATATATTCAATCAGTTTCTGCCAATGCAAGAGTGGTGTCTCATTAAAAAAAACAAAACAAACCTCTGTAGAAGAAATTTTCATGTTGTACCAACTAACAATGGCAGTAGCATTGAAATTCACCTAAATGGTAATACTGACTAATAGCATAGGTATTTCAATTACATTTTTTTCATTGGAAATTTCACTTTTGTTTTAATTTGATATGCAGTTGAATGTTAAAGGCATGGTACTGTTGTATTCTGCATGTGATTACAGGATCAGCAGGGAATGGCATTCTTTTTTCCCCTACTTTTTATTCCTTAAAACATTAAAAAAATGCAGCAAGCAAGCCTCAAAGGTCTTATGCCACTGGGAGGCTAATGTGACTGCTCCCGTGTGATATTTAATGCTGTTGAAGAAAGCACTGCTGCTATAATTGGAATACAGTATCTGAATGTACATCACATGTCCAGTATTTTTTCTCTCTTCAAAATGATATTCACTGTATGATTCACTGCAGATGCACTGATAGCATGTAGCTGGAAAACTGCTCACATACAGGGAGGTATGAAAATGTTTCACTTTGAAATAATTTTTTGAGACAATTGAAATTCTCTATTACATTAACAGTAGGAGAGTCTTTAAGAGAGGTCTGCCTTGCAAGGCTTTTATCAAGCATTAATATTAAAAACAAAATTGGAGACAGATTGAAAATAGTGATGTAAAATTATATGTTTTGATCTGATCTCCATCAACAAAAGTAAAAAAAAAAAAAAAAAAAGGTTGCTGATGTATTAAACTATAATAAATTCATGTATTGACTTTGAGTACTGGCTGGTTTGAGTCCTGAGATAAAAAAAAATTGTGGAGAACACCCTACTGTTGCCTCGGAATTTGGTCAGACCAGTGATTATCAAAAAAGACAGCTCAAAAGGAGATTTCAGAGCCAACCCACAAAGCTAAATATAGAACATCATGCACATTCTATTTTTGCATTTTTCTTTCACTGTTTTTAGTACTCTGTAAGATAGCTCCTTAGCTGTCTCTTTCATAATATACTATATCCAGTAGTTCTCCTTTCATGTTTTATTGTAAGATCATAAGATGCAATTGCTTAAGAAAGAATGATTTTATTGTGTCATTTATAGTTGCAACTTTAGGAAAAATGCTTACTACCAGTTAAAATATTCAACATATGTTTCCTGTTTTAAAACAACAAAGTTCTAAGCAAGAAAAAGCTGGTTTGCACCAGCTGATGGGAACAAAACATAATTTTTCCTCAGTCAGTTTTGGCCTATGGTTAGATTGATTTGCTGTAACTTGGGTATCCAAAATTAGCTGCTAGTAACTACAGTTTTTCTTTATATCCAATAGAGAGCAAAAGGCACCTTCTCAGAGTAATTTATCACATCATAACTGCCTAAGATAAGTCTGAGGTATCACTCTCTGTTACACACTGTTTGTCTGCCTTGCCTTGATACACCTGTGAGTGTCTTAAGATGAAACTTAGCTGGAATGTACATGTCACTAAGAAGACATGACTGCACCTCATCCTTCAATTATTACATTGGGCTGTTTTCAAAATAAGGAAGCTTTGAGTTAATTTGATACTTGAAAATATTTTTTCTTTCTTTTCTTATTTTTTGGGAAAAAAACTCATGAAGAAAATCTGTTTCAAATTCTGCTTGTGCTTTCAATGTGCTTGATCATCTTTTATGAAAACAGAGAACTGAATGACGGGATTCATGGTTAGATATCATGTAGTCAGAGAAGATTCTTTCTGTAAAACTTCATGTTTGAAAAATAACTGGGAAGTTCATCAGTTGAAAAAAACAAAACAAAACAAATTTCCCTTTAACATTTTTGTCTAAATACCATAATTATTTTCTTTAAGACTGACAGAGATTCATATGGAAAAGATGAGGGATAATGGGTAAAAGTTTCTTCTGGGGATATTCCAATTAGACACAAAATGATAATTTTTCAAAATGAGAAAAATCGGCCTTTGAAACACCCCAGGGAACTGGTGGCTTCCTCAGTATTGCACACCTAAGATTCAGTTGGACAGGGTACTGGGCCATTTTGTCTAAACTAGCATCTTTGTCTAAAAAGGTTGGACCAGGTGATCCTTGAGGTTCCCTTCCAACCTGGTGTTCTTTGATTCTGCGACATATTAAGATATAATAACATGGTTCTTCATTATTTTGTGAAACGTTTCTAATTAGGATGTTGAATCCTTTGCTAAGAATAACACCAAGATATTTAGGACATGCTGCTTTATTTTCCTGAGCAATGTTAGGGATGTTTCGTAATCAGAGCTCAAAAAGGTTAGTGATACCTAGAACTATATATCAAGTTTCCAGACTAAAATGAAGGCAAAAGTCAAACCTCTGATTTGTAGGTTTTTGTCATGAATGAAGTTAAAAAAAAATAGTTTTGCATACCATCAACACAATTATATAGGAAAGAATAAACAAGCACTTTATCTTGTCTTTTACTTGCTTGCAAGTAAAGCTGGCAGATAAATTTGCCACCGACTGACAAGTAGTCACCTGTGAATTTACCAGGTTCATAATTTAAAGAATGAACACTGAATTATTCCATATTTTTATACACATTTCTAATAAATGTGTATAATTTTTTCAAGCACAACTACGTAATGCTTTATTCTGAACATGCCATGAACACTACATAAAATTATGTAAGAGAAAGCTGGTTTTGTCTCCAATATTAAGTCAAACACTGCTGGTTTAGGAATGTAGCAACCAAACATAGTTGGTGAGTTGTTTTTTTTTGTTGTTGTTTGGTTGGGTTTTTTTACAATAAAGAATCCCATTTTTCAAACAAACAAATCCTTCTCTGAGCTTTCTTAAATAGGATATAGAATGTACTTTTGCCAATTTTTCTTCATTTATATTATAGCTGATGTTAGGTGTATAACTGCTATTTGAAATTTCATTTTGCTATCAAAAAGAAAAAAAAAACCCTCAAAAATTTGGTTCTGTTAATTTTGTTCTTTATATAGTCTTGATTTTAAAGAGATTATTTCTCAAGTGAAGGTAGACCTTAGACCTTTAATGCAAAGTCTTATGTGAAGGAAGCAGGCATAGTAAATTTGACCTGCTAACCTAATAGTGAAAAAATATTAGCTAACAATTTTGTTGCATCATCCAGCAAGAGAGTGGTTTAAGAATTCAGTATCAAAGCTGGTAATTTTTACAACCTTAAAATGCATTGTGTTGTATCTGGTTACCATTTGTACAATGGAGAGAGGTACCTTAGAATATGTTTGGTTGTGTAGTATATTTCCTGAAGCTTTGAAATGCAAGTGTCAATTCTTGCAGCAAAAGGAGCAGGTAATTTAAGGGCTCTTAAACCTTACAAACATTGGGTGAGATTGAACTTGTCAACATAGCTCTTAGAGTAACTCCTGAGTTGATTATCATAATCCACTCTGCTTTCCATTGCTGCATCACCGAAGGTCTTTTTCTAAGAAAGGAAATACAGTGAATGTCAGAGAGATAAAACTGGAATCCTTAGAAATAGAAATACAATATTTAGAACTTGGTCTGAGCAGTACATGAAGAACAGAGATTTTCTTGAAATATTTCCATGTGATGGAGAGGGTTGATTTAATTTGTATTTTTTTCTAGCAGTCTTTAACTATGGCAGATTGCTAATGTATTCTGAAAAAAAGGCATGGAAATTCACCCTGATTTAAAGCTTGATTTAGTGTTGATTGCTTCATTTCCACACCCATAGAGTCATAATGTATATTTGGTTATGATGTAATTTTTATTCATGAATGTAGGGTTTGTGATATTATGACAGTGGTTTGCCTGCACTTTTCATTATATTATTTTTATTTGCAACTGGTGTCCCCTAGTCCCATTTTTGAGATCAAATTCCATAGCAATGACCTCAGTTGCATTAGTTTGATAAGATATTTTATTTCAACATAGCATCTGGTTTATCACCAGCGTAATTTCCCTGTGTGTAGGTTAAGCTTCATCAGTTTTTAAGCTGGAACCAGTGAGAGATTGAAAGATAGCAATTATTCTTTGGTTTTGTACAGTATCTTTACTAATTTAAATTTGTTTTAAAGCAAGTGATGAAAATTCTTTGATAAAAGTTTGTGTACAGATGTACCCATGATTTGTGTTCTTTCACAAGAACTGTATAAATCTGAAAATAAGATTTGTTATCCCAAAGCCTTTCTTAGAATACAAGGATAGTATCCTGAGAAGTGTGCAAAGAACTTTCAAATTTTCAATAATTCCAGTACTTATGTCCAAAATATATTTATAGGTAAAAAAAATAAACTGCAATTTTGTTCAGAAAATAGAAACAGTTGATGAGAGGAAAAGTGGCATGAGAGAATTAGTTTATTTGCCTGAGAAAATTAGGATAGCACTCATTAATTTGCTTCCCTAAATTCTGTGATTAGAATATACTTATGCTCTGGATTTGAGTACTGGTTACTTTTATTCCCACTAAGTGCTATGAGAAATGCCACAAGATCAATCCCAATATCCAAAAATCTTAAATTTAGGCAGTTGTAGCTCAGGTAACTGAATTCAAAATGTTCAGACAACCTCTGTTACAAATCAATGTGTGGTTTGATTTGTTTGTTTGGTTTTTACTTCTTAAAGTTTTAGTAATATTTAATTTCTTTTGCTAGCATTGTAGCAATATTGGTTTCCATAGGATGTTAGTGTATATAAGTTGTTCACACATTATGATTAACATGCTTTTCAGCTGGCACTGATTGATTTTGTTTAACACAGACACTCAGGATCTACAAGGAAGGCACATTAGTTTCAATCAATAATTCCCTGCTCTTATTATCTCTGGGACTCCATAGGGAGGTGTAGGGGTCAGAAGTGATCATTAATAGAATCCTAGGTCATGCACTTCAAACAAAACTGCTTAATAACTGGAGAGCTTCATCATTCTAAAGAATCTTAGACATATTGCAGGGAACAAAAAAAGGAAGAAAAGAGAACTATAATTAAGAAATAAGAATTTTGCTTTTACACTTAGAATATTTAATATGCTTGTTATTGTAATATTTATGTTATTTTTGCATGATTTTATTGCAGATATTTCAAATCTTCCTTCACTCTAATAATACATTTTACTTGTTGCATTTAAGATGTCTCTTTAAAAAACAAGTAAAACCAAAACTAGTATGCATATCAAACTTATTTTTCAACATGGCTTGAAGAAATGAGAATTCTTTTCTTCCTTTCCTCATCCTTACTCCCACATATACAGTCACAAATGCATCTGTACTTATAGATGCACCAGAGCATGTACAAGGCTTTCTTTTCTTTAAACTACCTCTAGACAATTCCATCAGAACTGCAGATTTTCCTAGTTACTGGTATGGAAGTAAAATTGTTTCTGTTACTCATGAGCTTCCCTTTCATGGTATAGACACAGTCTGACAATTTTCACCTTGCAGGTCACTTTTCATTTGGAAACACACAGGAAGTTTCATTCCAGTTACTTTGCTTTCAGCTCCAAACTAAGGACAATATGTGACATTCCAAAAGAAGTTGAGTGAAATTTCTTGTCTCAATAATATCACAAAATTAGTAAAATCATGTAAACATGCTCACACTGAATACCTTTGTTCTCTTTGATCATGAATGTCAAGTGTCAGTTAGAGATTGAAGTGTTGCTGGGGAAGAAATGCTGTTCAACCCAAAGACAGAAGTTGAGCAGTATTAAATGGAACATATCCATAGCAGCACCATCAATGGCAACAAAGACATGTCTATAAGAAATACAGGGAGGTAAGTTAGGTTTCCTCTCTTGACTGAGTATCCATAAAAGCAATAACCAAACACATGACATAAAAACAAAGCAGCCAATGAAGAATAAACCCAAAACCCTGCTTAGGAAGGTAACACACAGATTGATAACTACCCTAAAGGAATACTTTAATGAGGAAGGGTAGGTGAGGGCTTCACTATGTTCTGAAATATTTGGTACCTAAACTCAAACAACTGAGGCCCCATCTTTAGTACTGTGGAAGTTTTGGGTCCAATATAAGATGGACATCAGGCTGTTATAGTGTGTCCAGAGGGGAGTGACCTAGGTAATGAAATGTCTTGAGGGCAAGACTTAACAAGAGGCAACTGAGGTCACTTAGTTTGTTCAGCTTGGAGAGGTCTGAGGAACGACTTCATCTCAGTTTACAGCTTCATCAAGATGGGAAGCAGACGGGGAGATCCCCTCTCTTTGGTGACTAGTGTTAGGACCCAAGGAAATGGAATGAAACAGCATCAAGGGAGGGTCAGTTTGGACATCTTGAAAAGATTCTTCACTGGGAGTGTGGTCAAGCAATGAAACAAGTTTCCCTGGGAAATGGTCACAGCACCAAACTAGTCAGAATTCAAGGAGCATTTGGACAACACTCTTGGTCACAGAATCACTAGGTTGGAAGAGACCTTCAAGATCATCGAGTCCAACCCCAGCCCTAACACCTCAACTAAACCATGGCACCAAGTGCCACATCCAGTCTTTTTATAAACACATCCAGGGATGGCGACTCCACCACCTCTCTGAGCAGGCCTTTCCAGTACTTTATCACTCTTTCCATAAAAAACTTTTTCCTAATGTCCAGCCTATATTTCCCTTGGTGCAGCTTAAGGCTGTGTCCTCTCGTTCTGTCAGTTGCTGCCTGGAGAAAGAGACCAACCCCACCTGGCTACAACCACCTTTCAGGAAGTTGTAGAGAGTGATAAGGTCATCTCTGAGTCTCCTTTTCTCCAGGCTAAACAACCCCAGCTCCCTCAGTCGTTCCTCCCAGGGTTTGTGTTCCAAGCCCCTCACCAGCCTTGTTGCCTCCTCTGGACACGCTCAAGCATCTCAATGTCCTTCCTAAACTGAGGGGCCCAGCACTCAAGGTGTGGCCTCACCAGTGCCCAGTACAGAAGAATGACCTCCCTGCTCCTGCTGGCCACACTATTACTGATACTGGCCAGGATGCCATTGGCCTTCTTGGCTACCTGGGCACACTGCTGGCTCATGGTCAGTCAGTTATCAACCAGCACCCCCAGATCCCTTTTTGCCTGGGCCACACCGTCCCCAGCCTATAACGTTGCAGGGGTTTTTTTGTGGCCAGAGTGCAGGACTCGGCACTTGGATTTATTAAACTTCATCCTATTGGACTCTGCCCATCCAACAGTTCCAGATCTCTCTGAAGAGCCCTTCCAACAGATCAACACATGCTCCCAGCTTAGTGTCATCTGTAAATTTACTAATGAAAGATTCAATACCCTCATCCATGTCATCAATAAAAATACTGAACAGAACTGGCCCCAGCACAGACCCTTGAGGGACACCACTGGTGCCTGACTGCCACCTGGATGCAGCACCATTCACCACCACTCTCTGGGCCCAGCCATGCAGCCAGTTCCTGACCCAGCAAAGAGTGCTCCTGTCCAAGCCACAGGCTGCCAGCTTTTCCAGGAGTGTGCTGTGGTAGACAGTGTCAAAGGCCTTGCTGAAATCCAGACAGAGAACATCCACAGCCTTCCCTGCATCCACCCGGCAGGTCACCTGGTCATAAAAGGAGACCAGGTTGATCAAACACAGCCTGCCCCTCCTAAACCTGTGCTGGCTGGGTCTGATGCCCTGGCCATCCTGTAAGTGCTGCGTGATGACACTCAATATAAACTGCTCCATCACGTTACAGGGTACTGAGGTCAGCCTAACTGACCTGTAATTATCAGGATTCTCCTTCCCACCCTTTTTGTGAATGGGAGTCACATTGGTCAGCTTCTAGTCATCTGGAACCTCAGCAGTGAGCCAGGACTGTTGGTAAATGATGGAGAGTGGCTTCTCAAGCTCATCTGCCAGCACCTTCATCACCCTGGGATGGATCCCATCTGATCCCATAGATTTATGAACATCCAAGCAGCTCAGCAACTCTCTGACTGCCTCCTCCTGGATAACAGGGGGACCATTCTGCTCCCTGACACCATACCAACCCAGGAGGACAGTTGTCCTGAGGACAAGCCATCTTCCCACTAAAGACTGAGGCAAAGAAAGCGTTAAGCACTTTCTCATCTGCAGTTACTAAGTTCCCTCCCACATCCAGTAGAGAAAAAAGGTTGGTCTTACCCTTCCTTTGCCATTAATATATTTGTAAAAATATTTCTTATTATCCTTTACAAAAGTTGCCAAATTAAGTTTGAACTGAGCTTTAGCCTCCCTAATATTTTTTTCTACATGCCTTAACAACCCCCTTAAATACTTCCTATGAAACCTGACCCAGCTTCCAAAGAGTGATACATCCTCTTTTTATTCCCAAGTTCCTTCAAAATATTGTTGCCCATCCAGGATGGACGTTCACCTCCTCAACTCATCTTTCAGCGCACAGGGATAGTCTATTCCTGTGCCCTCAATATTCCTGTTTTGAATCACATCCATCTTTCCTGGAATCCTTTGTTTTTGAGGACTGCTTCCCAAGGAACTCTCCGAATAAGTCTCCTAAATAGGCCAGAGTCTGCCCTCCAGAAGTCTAATGTAAAAGTCTTATTATTTTTAAATAACTTTTACACTTTATTAAAAGTGTAAAAGTTCCTCCTGATTTCATCAAATATCAAGAACTCTATAATTTCAGGATCACTATGCCTCAAGTGGCCTCCAACCACCACATCTCCCACCAGCCCATCTCTATTTGTAAACAACAGGGCTAACATAGTCCCTCCCCTGGTGGGCTCACTCACCAGCTGTAATAAAAAGTTGTCCTCCACACACTCTTAAAACTTCCTGGACTACCTCTTTTCTGCTGTATTAAGATGTCTGGTAGATTAAAGTCACCTACAAGACAAGGGCTGGTGATCCTGAAACATTCTTCAGCTGCTTATAGAATAAGCTGTCCACCTCTTCCTCCTGGTTGGGTGGAGGATAACAGACTCCCAGTAGGATGTCAGCCTTGTTGGCTTTCCCTTTGATTCTTGCCCATAGGCATTCAATTTCATCATCATCAGTTTCCATACTCATGGCATCAGAGGCTCCCTAATATAAAGGGCCACCCCTCCACCTCTTCCCCCTTTCCTGTCTCTCCTGAAGAGCTTGTAGTCATCCAGTGCAGCATTCCAGCTTGTGAGTTGTCCCACCAGGTTTCCATCATAGCTTTGCTGTTGCACAATGGCTTCCAGCTCTTCTTGTTTGTTACCCATGCTGCCTGCATTAGTATAGATGCACATCAGCTGAGCTACTGATTTCAGCCCCTAACTCAGGCTTACCACCCTTGGGCCTACTTCCAGACACACCAGCTGCAGCCCCTTCCCCCTTCAAACCTAGTTTAAAGCCCTCTTAATGCGTTCGCCCAGTTCATGAGCTAAAATCATTCTGCCCTTAACAGAGAGATGTATCCCATCTGGTTCCAGCAGAGCAGGTGCCATAAAAGTTGCCCCATAATCAAAGAACAGAAAATTCTGCTGATGACACCAACCCTTGAGCCACCTGTTGATAATGTGGGCTCTCCTATTCCTTTCATCATTTTTCTCTGCCACCAAAGGGACTGAACAGAACACTACCTGTGCTCCCCAGTCAACCACTTGACACAGTGCCCTAAAGTCCCTTTTAATTGCCCTGACACTCTTCTTTTCAATCTCATCTCTGCAAGCCTGGAGTATCAGCAGTGGGTAGTAATCAGAGGGCTGAATCAGCCCAGGAAGTTTCTGGAAGTTTCAGCCCAGGAAGTGATGTCCTGTATCTGAGCCCCAGGGAGGCAGCAGACCTCTCTGTGGGATGGGTCTAGTTGACATATAGGGCCCTCTGTTCCCCTCAGAAGGGAGTCACCCACTAAGACTACCCTTCTTTTCTTTTTAATGTTAGAGGTGGTGATCCATCCAACAGATGAAGCATAATTGGTCATATGGTTTCTCTCAGTCCTAAGAGAAGCAGGGATTGGACTTGACAATCCTTATAGGTCCCTTCCAGCTTGAGATATTCAATGATTCTATGATTTGATGACTGGACCTGGCATAAAGATGCAGACCAGGATTTTTCAGTGTTAGTTTTTTCCACAGAACAGTTCATTGATAGCAGTCAAGTAGCAGTGAGTGAGTACTGATCACAGCTTACAAGTCAGGCACGGTACAGGTTTGTGGTAAGGGAAATAACACCAGGATAAGAGTGAATAAAATGTTATTGAAAATAAAATACTTCTTGTACCTATAACAAAGACCTGGAAATACTTTTCACTTGTAAGCATCCTACTTTGAGGTTAAACCTGGCATCAATATAGTATTTCAAGTCAAGAGATGGCTGCCTTTTTAAATTATAGGGCAGGGAAATATTTAGGAAAGCAGAATTATTTATGTGATTTGGAAGGTGGCCAGGAACCAGGGGTTAGCACTGATACTGTGCAAAGAGTGCTGAGAGAACTTTAATTGCCTCTAATGCTTACTGCCTTGCTTTCACATTTCATCTGAAAGACAACACCTTCAGCCTCCTGGTGTTTGATTGGATGCATTAGTTCATCAATGCTAACAGCTTTGTTTCCTTTACTTCCTTGATGTTCTTATGCAGTCACCCATGTAGTCTAATCCTCTTTCATCCATGTGCTCTGATGGAAGTTTCAGCACAGAAAAATGGTTAGAGGTTATGTGACATTAGATTGTGGAACAATTTTTTGAGGAAGTGACTAGAAGCCTAATTACTACAGGCATTTTAAATTGAACTGGACGAAATAACTAGAGAACATATTATGCATTAGCATAAGCATGCACTGAATCACTGGGTAGAGTTTTCTGTGCTTGATATCTTGCGGCAGGGCACTATCAACAACCACAGCAGTCTGATAGCAGTCTGATTCATTACCTAACTTCAGGCAATAGGTCAACATGACATTCCTAAATTCAGGAGTTCAGGTCAGTGTAAGCTCCCTCTGCATCTCCCTCTGCAGACAGGGGACTGTGATGGGCATTTCAGAGATCACTTAGTGTCAATATTGGAATCACTTCTGAAAGCTTGTCTCTTTTTCTTTAATGGCATTAAAGAGAACATAGGATGACTAGCAGATAGCTTTTCTGCTTGAATGTAATGTGTGTAAACATTTCAGGCCATCAGCTGCTCAGATTGCCTTCTGGAAAAGCCACTGTCTTCACTGATTAGAGGCAGTTTAAAGAAAAAATGTAATATGTTTATATTACCCCTTCTGGTTGTCATCCTACCTTTCAGTTATCTCCAGAAGAGTGGGAAAAGAGAAACTTTCAAAATTATTCATGTGTGAAGGTGGGCTTCTGTCAGGGCAACGTTTGTCTCTAGTGAGTGTAAGAGAATAAATATAGAGAGATGAATCTTTGTAAATACTCCTGCCATCAATGAGTGAGATCTAATTATAGCTAAATGACTAAAATTTCAGACACTATGTGAAGGTAGCATGGCCAAGGACTATTCCCCCCACCAGTAATCCCATTAAGCGCAAAGAGCTATAAACAAAAAAAAGATGGGTTTCATAAAAGTGAATCGAGAAAGGCTATAACATGGTTAGAAATGGCATTTTAAAGCTATGTTCCACTTTATTTTTAACTTACCTTAGGTTTAATACCTGTGATGATAGATGATGTGTCAGAAGAGTCCTAGAAAATCTTAAAATTGATTGCTAAATTAGTGACAACATTAATAGCACTACTATACCCAGCACCTGAGACAGAGTAGTTGATGCTAGGCATTTCTGTATATCTCTTTCAGAATATTCTGTACAGTGCTGATTCAGGGAAAATATCTTTTCTGAAGATGGAACCTTAGAAAGCTACATATTTATGGCAATACAAAGGAGTTGTGCTTCCCCTGCAGTTATGGGATGAGGTCATATTGGAGGAAGAAAAAAATATTTGTGTCATGAAAACTGGCATTTTCATACCAGAAGAAAACTTTAATATGTCTTTATTTTTTTATATCTTCTTTTGCTTATGTTATGCTGCTGTGTTTTTTTTGGTTTTCTTTACAGTATCACAGACATGCAAGGTACTTCCTAAGCTGGTTTTACAGAGTCCTAGACTAAAAGCTCTTGAAGTCTAATGACAGACATCATGGGTGAAACAAGGCAATGAGGATATGTAGCTGCTTCTTTTTATTAATTATCCAAATTCCAGGGAGTAAGATAAGGAGGAAAGCCCTCACAGCTTCTTTGTACCCTCAGATGAGGTGGAAGTGGAAAAGTGGTATTTCCATCCACTTGTTTGAGAGTATGTCTTTTGAGAATTTCAGGGGTTCATCTAGCATCCCTGGAGAAGGGCATACACAGAGAATTTCCACCCATGCATATCCTTTTTGAGAGGGCAAGGTTCAGCCCCAATTGAGTATGAAGGAAGATGTATCTGTCTAGACTGTGCATCACAAAGGAGAAATCAATTCTTATTTGGGATAGAAAAAAAAATGTTTCAGATAAAGAATAGGACTGATTTGGAGTTTGATTTTTTTTTTTTTAAGAAGAAAAGGTCTATGAATTGTTTTGGGTTTTTTTCAGTTGTATGGGAATGTTTTGGTGCACCACCTAGCAGCAGCATTACAATAACAACAGCCAATGGAAATAATCACCTGTTTTCTCTCCAATTATATCATGTAAACAGTCTACAAAATTGGAAGACTCAGTCCTCCTGACCTTGAGAATAATCTTCTTTTTGTTGATGTTGTTGTTGTTGTATTTTTAAAGTTTACTGTCTGGGGTATACGTAATACAGATTAAAATAATTCAAGAAAAAGCTTTCTTTGGTAGGATAGATGTCTTCTGCACAAAGCAGCAAGCATATTTTAAATTTCAGGCTTCATCTTTGCATGAATTTTTAATTTTGTCAAGCATAAAACATTGAGGGCTTGCTAAGAATATTGACGAATTCTGAGCAGCTTTTTAAAAGTAAGTAGTTACCCTAGACGCAGTATTGACACTCTTGCTTTAACAGCCTTAAGTCAGAATTTTGATGTAAGTTTTGGAAGTCTAATCATTATATATAAGTATAAAGCCAAGGGAAATGCCAGCCTTGGAAGAAGGAAAAGAATGCTGCAGTGCTGAGTGTAGGTCCCAGCATAGCCCTGCCCAAAATATAAATGAACCAGATTCAGCATCATCTGGTCATGTACAGTGACACGTCCCCCTTCTGGCTTACTGTGTGTTTATGTGGGGTGATACCTGATGGGATCCCTCTGGAAGGGCCTGTTGCCTGCCTGAGGAGCATCAGCAATTTGTTCCCAGCTGAAGTTTTATCTTCCTTCAGAAGACAAACCATGCTATCCACAAAGTGCCTGAAACCCAATTTTATCGTGATCTGGCTTTGTGAAACTGGATCTGGAACCTATCATGTTTTGGCTAATAATATCAAGGTTTTCTGTGTGCGTTTCATCTCAGAGAAGTTCAGAAACTCCCACAGATGTCTGTCTCTTTGAATCTTTATTTTTGTATAGATTCTATCTGAATTTTTATTTGCAACTGCAGGCAGCCTGCTTAATAACTTCAATGTGAATGTTAGAAGCTCATTCTTGAAGTGGTGGGCAGCAGGTAGATAAACTGCCTCACAACCTTGGAGCAGGAGGACATTTGGGTTTAAAAAACCTCGGTAGAGGTTTAGAAAACATTGCTGGGTTTTTATTATCATCAATTCTTAGACTCTTTATGCTAATGAACTAGATTTTGCAATTCTGCATTTGTCACATGTCAGAAGTGGAAGTCTTGGTCTGTATGAATATTTTAAGTACTTGACCTCTGTTCATTTGAATTCACATCACATTTTGTTTTTTGTGATTTCACCATCCTACACTAAAAAGTGCTGAGTTAGTGTTGTCCTCCTTTACCAGTGTTATGATCAGCATTATCTGCATTTGTTGGTGTAAAGCCCCAGACTTGCTCCATGAGTTTCTTAAAGAGGATTAGTTTTTTATACCCTGAGGCAGGGGCACAGGCAAACCATGACATTCTCAAGAGGTTGCGCAACAAACTTTTACTGTCAAACTTCAGAAAATAAGTGTACTTGGCAATTTTTAAAGCAAATATTCAATCAAAATAAAGCATTTCTCATGACATTGACTTAGAAACCTCTAACCCATCCAGCTTTAGGTTACCTGGATTTTGAGAGCAGGATACTAGGAGAACAGAGAGCAGAGTGGGAGTGACAGAGAAAGATTAAAAATCACCTCTTGAATTCCAATGCACTCATAGCTACTGTAAAATCTAAATGCTGGGCCTTGCCCATGCATGCCTTTGTGCAACTGCTTTCACCTGCTTTGGTCTCCTGGGGCCCTCTCCTCCAGGTGGGGCCTCTGGTGTGCCAGTGGCTGACAGTCATTCTGGGCTCCTCAAGAGGCTCCAGGGGATGCCATGTGGAACAGGACATGCCCTGCTTTTCACAGACTTTGCTCTGCCTCTTGTTCTTTAAGGTAACCTGAGTAAAGCTAATTTTGAACCTCTTTGCACAGTTTAGAACCCACTGGTTAATGTAGCTGGAAACAAAATATATATGCTGAATATCATGTTGCCTTCAGTTCTGTAGGTACAGTGCATAGCAGATTTTATTTTCTGGTAAATGTATGATGTTTTATATTTATCTCAATCTTATATATATATATAATTATATATCACAGTTAAATAGATATAGTTTATGTATAAATATATAGAAAATAGAAAATCCCTTTATATTTATATTATTATGTGGCATTGTGGCAATAAATTAGAAGCTGAAAGGCCAAAGCACAAAATTCTTCTCCAACATTTAGTGCTTCTGCTCCAATATTACTTCCCTGGTCAAGGATGAATTTGTAGGTAAAAAACCTCATTGTTGTACAAAGTTACCCAACAACTGTAATTGTCCTAAGCTGGTAATTATACCCATGAGAGTAGTTTCCAGGACAAGCCAGAGGACTCGAGTCAGGTTTAAACCAGTGTAAGAGCCCATCCATCTATTACAATGGCTAAACTAATTTATTATGAATTAAGTGGTGCCAGTTCTTTGTGTAGGAAATTCTAAAATGACATTGTGTTCAGCGTGCAAACAAAGATTATGGAAAGGTTTCTGTACTTGAAGTAGTTTTTGCTTCTCTTTCAGATGATGATGACTATATCTGGAACATGAGTATGAGTCTAGATCCTATTATAGAATTAATAAAATAGCCTACCCAGACAGAGAGACATGATTCCTATCTTGATATTTTCATAATTTGAGGTTCACATACTTTAACCTCTTAGTCAAATTAAGTATGCTATTGAAGCTAATGAACCTGTTTCCTTGAATTTGAATTTACCGGATCAGTACTCTTTCAGATAGCTAGATATTAAAAAAAGAAGGAAAAAAAAATCAGTGCAGTGACAAGTTCCCGTAAGAAAGAAATCTGAAGATGTTCAGATTCGTGTAAGAGTAATTTGAAATTCTTTGTATAAGTGGTTTCCCTTTTTTCTAAGTGTTTATGTAACAATTGCTTTAAATAGCGTATTTTTCTCACTGTAATCTACTAATAATCTACTGCAGGCATTTATTTGGAAGAGAAAATTTTATATGAGAAAGACTGCTTTTTAGTTTGCATTGGATTTTTTCTGTACTCTAAATTCTTTTTTAAATTTTATTGTGGACTGTTAACATAAAGTGTGGATTCTATTTATTTTTTAATTTATTTTGCAATGAGTTTGCCTACTAAAATAATGAAAAATAGCATTCCTTTGATCTTTAAATTCATATCATATAATGATGAGATTTAGAGGTGTGACATCCTGTTAGAGTGCCTCTGCTAACTTCAGTATTTAATCTGATTTTTGGAGTGTTCTTCAAAATTATGAAACTTCACTTAAATGTTAATTTGCACAATATTCAAGATTCAAATTTTCAATTCCCAAGAATACTGTGCCAATGCGTAGTATTTCCCCTGTATAACATGTTGCTTTTTATTTTTATTTTCCCATAACATCAAATGCCAAGATTTTCTCTACTGAAAAACAGTGGAATAAGGTATTTGAATGTAAATGAAAAATTACAGAAAAGTTGTGTATGATAATATGATGTACATAGGCTATCAATTATGATAGTTCATCAGAGTATATATATACATAGTAAGAATAAAGAAAAAAAGAGGTAAAGATTGAAATTAAAGCAGTATAAATTTCTTCTGATGTCTGTGAAAGTGAAGTTTAAGAAGATTATGAGAATATTAGTAAGAATGCTCAAATATATATAAAAAATGGATTATTAGCAGAATTATTTTTTAAATTTGGATTAAGAATTTTTTTCCTTTCCTAGATTGTACCTTTATGATGTAAAGCTGAATCCACTTGAATGTTTTTTTAAAAGATTTTGCCAATTGAAAAAAGTAATTATTCATGAGAATGGAAATGGGGTAGAGACTCTTTTCCCTCTCCTTACCCTCTCCCTCTCTTTTCCATATCCTTTCCATGCCCTTATTTGAACAGAAAAAGCTTCCACTGAGTAGTTGAGTATGCTTTATAAAAAGTTATTTGTGTCCCAGTTTTGTTGACTCTAAATACTGTACGATATCAGCTAGAAAATCAGCTACGGTCGTGGTGTTCAGCAATCTGCAGCCTTGATAGCCATCTGTGTCCATAATACTTTCATTAATGGGATGTGCTATCATCACACCAGAATTTCATTATGCTGCAGAGGCACAGCAGCTGAGTAAGGAGAGATAACCAGTACCTTATAAGAGTTGCATTAAGAGGAGTCATAGACATTTTGGGAAAAATAAGGCATAACTACCTCTGAAGGCCTTTTCTGTTTTCTGTAAGATTATCAGTAGCTACTAAAACCAAATTTTTGTGGGTTTTTTTTTAATATATTTTATAGGGATTCTTTATCTACCAAAGTATTCAATCACTGATCTCAGTAGAGCGGCACTGATAATCTGTTTCAGGTATAGATTGCACAGTTACCATTTTCTGGTAGACATTCAGTGGTAGAGTTGCAGACGTAATCATGAATAAAGATCTTTTTCTGCAAATGGACTGTTGCTGCTAGATTCATTAACATTAAAAGAAAATTACACTTTCCATACCCTTAGTGAAAAATTTTAAAAAAATAAATAAAAAGTCTCTGAGATTGTTCAGGAGCCTATTTAGGTTGGTTTTTGTAAAGGCATTTTAGGAAGATTAATGATGTGTTCATAATTTAGTTTACCAATGTTATATTCTTTCATCACCAAAAGTATATCACATCCTCTATAGCAAAATGGGACTGGGCTCATGTCAAAGACTTGGACTTCTTAGTTCAGTCAAAATTAATAAGGTCAGAAAAAAAAATGATATATCTATAAAAGATGATTTACAAGATTCTTGTTATTGTTTCTCATGGCTGCCATGGTAGCATGCAAGGACAATTACAGTCCTTTATCATGCTGCATGCTGTAGAAACTCAAAATAATAGTTAATCCCTGAAAAATTCCTGAAAAATTAAATAGAAATATGATGAGGAAATGGCTAAAACTTACTAGAGAAAATAAGAGACCAAATAATTTTGTTCCATGCTGGTTCCATTTTGTTAATTTCTGTAGGGTGTAGAGGAATTAAGTTGTGCTGACAGCTGATAGAGCCAGATGAAAACAATTTGTGATGGAAAGAGATTCTGAAGGGAAAAGGTGTGAAGGGGATACAACCATATAAAAGACCCTGAGAAGTCTGGGTATGCAGACAAACATGCATAACAGAAGGGAGAGTAAAGGGCCAGAGCAAGTCAACACAGAGTAGGGGGAAGTCCTATCATCATTTCAATAACATTTTTGAGCTTCCAAAAATCTTTTCCTTTGCTGTTTATATACATACTTTTGTTATTTTTAGGTAATATCCTAGATAATATCCTAGACTGTGGTTTTACATAACGTTTGCTTTTTGGGTTTTGCTTTGTTTTTGTTGGTGGTTGGTTGGTTGGTTGGTTGGTTGGTGGTTCCTTTTCTTTTTGTTTTGCTATTTTAGTAGTCTTGTTGAATGCTGGACTACTGGACTTATAAAAAGGATCAGGAGTGCAGAAAAAAGAAGACAAAGAGGGACATAGAGGATGAGGAAGGGTGGAGTCAAGGACAAGAAGCTGAACACTGTGGCCTGGTTAAGTAAAATTAGAGGTTGGCTAATGAGGTGAATCAAAAGGCAATACAGAGGAACTGAATAATTACAGTGGTAATAGCATGCCTTTCCAAGTGAGTAAAAGCTGTAATTAGCTCTGAATTTAGCTGAAATAAAAAGAACAGGTATAGATTCACCTGTAGATAGAAAGAGAAGCCCATTTTGTTTTCATATTTGTGAGGGGTGGTAGAACCTGAACCAGAAAGGTGAAACAGGAGAATTTAATATTGCTGTATATCTCTGAATATATCCTTATTTTGCTTTCCCTGAGCTGTTTTTTTTTAATTTTTTGGTATAAGAAAAATAGTGTTTGCTTTTACCAATAATGCATGCTTTAATCCGATAGATTAATTAAATGCCTAAAGGAAGACATTAGTGAATGTGTTGAGTTAGTTGAGTTTCTCACTTCCTCAAACTTCAGCACTTTTCTCACAAACCTATTAACAGATATTCATCGGTTATTTGTTCTCTTACAAAAAGAATTTAGAAATACCAGCTATCACCTAAAACACAAGATAAATATGCCTGCCATCCAGAGTAACTTGACATCCAAATTGGTGTAGAACTTTTAATTGCATTTCTTTTCTTCTTGTGTTCAATGATAAAGTATCTTCAACATTTTGATGGGGAAACCTTTCTTCTGCAAGTAACTGTTGTGCAGAGGTTTCTTCAGCTACTTTTCTCTCCCATTTATCTTGAATAGACTGTTCAGACCAGGATGCCCTTCTTTGTTAATCATATTTTTAAATATAATGTGAATTAAAATATGAATAAATCTGTTCCTCATTGCTTGTGTAGTAGGACAAGGACAGTGTAAATAGTGTTTTCATAGACATTCTTCACCCTTTTTTATCCTTAGTGTATGTATGCTTTATGCATATGTATGTAATTTTTTGGTTTAAAGTATATGGATAGCTCCTGAGCTTTATGAGACAAGGTGAGTGGATGGAGTGTTTAGAGGGGAGAAGACTGAAGTATGCTCAATGTCAGGATGGGTAAAACAGAAGATGTGATACCTCATATCTCATATGGAGAGATAGGTAATTTAATAGAAAACTATTTGCAGTTTTGCCATAATGAGAGAGGAGTGACACCTCACATCTGCTTCAGAGTAAGTGTTTGCTTGCTCATAACTCCAGAATAGTCAATCAAATGCTAAAATCCATTATTTTTCATCCTTCTGCCCCAACATAATACTGACTAATGATCTTGTCAGGAGTTTACAACTAAGTTCTCAGAAATCTTATTGGTGAGGATTGAAGGGTGTCCAGTAATGATCATATTACCATATCACATTGGCTTAGAAGGCGTAGTTAGAAGATGGCAGTTCTCCATAGTCCATTATCCTGTTGTACTGGAGAGAAGGAAGCTAATGAGGGCAGCAAGAATTTAGCAGTACTCTCTTAACACTGGTCCTTTCAATTAACTTAGTGGTAAACACACTGCATCCTCTGCTAGGCCTTCAGCCACTTTGTTGTCTCTTCAAAGTCTTGGGAGTTTCTTGTGCCAGTAAAATTTTTATTAAGTCCTTTTTTATTTTTTGTTCTTTGTTTTTGTTGTAAACAATGGTTCACTTTTCCTGTGGTGCTCATAATTGTGTATGTGTGCATATATACCCATGTTTTCATAAGGTACTCCAGTAATAAAGACCTTCCTTTCTCTCTTCACTTTCTCTGAACACTCTTCTTTTAGCTGCATCTTTTCAGTTTTAAAACTGCCAAGGTAGATACTGGGGCTATGTAGCTTTGCAATGGTGTGCTTTTATTTTTCCTGTTTTGTTCTCTGTTCTTTTCTTAGTACCTGTATCATTCTGCTTCCAATTCTGACAGTTACTGAGCCCTGGCTTGATGTTTACTTTGAAACATTTCTGGTTTGATTTCCAGATCTCTCTCTGAGATGATAATAGCTAAATTAGAGTACATTCCTGTGTATCTATAGCTAGAGCTATTTTTTTCCATGTGCTTTATTTTGTTTTTATTGACATTGGATTTCAGCTGCCAGTTTATCAGCAGATTTCACAGCAGTATAAGATCCCTTTGCAGTTTTCATAATTTTCTTTCTACCCCTCAGAATAATGTATTGACATCAGCATATACACCTCATAGTTCCAGCTCCACAGTAAAAAGCTGCAGCATCACAGCTTCCTCTCTTTGGACATTCTGATTCCTGTTCATGTGTATTTTGTGTTGTTTATAATCAAAATTTACACTAAACAAATTTTACAGTTTTGCAGTTTTCTCTGAGTCAGACTGTTAAACTTCAGGTTGTCCTTGGCTTTTTGTAATTTCCATGCCCCTTTGTAGGGATGCAAAAAACAAAGAGAACATGCCTATGATAAGTTAATTCATGTAACATGAAGAAATATTATCACTCACTGCTGTTTGGAAAAGGACGTTTCTGTTGGGTTGGGAATTGTTAGGATATTGAGTCTTTTTTCTAGTATGATGCCAGTAGTCAATTGCTTTTGGAAAGTTTCTTTTTATTGTAGAATAATCAGTTGACTTTGCTGACCAGCACTTAACATGATTGCTTTCCACATTATGATTTTTTAAAAAAATTTTCCTTGTCATTTTCTTCCTATAATGTAAGCTTTAATTTATTGCAAGCTGAAAACTTGATTATATTATGATTATCAAATGTTTGGAAATGTAATTGAGGCTGCCTTTTACATTTAGTATTAGTTCATGCAAATTCACACAAAAAAAAAATTGTACTGCCTGTTTATAAGAACCCTTTACCCTTAATAAAGGTACTATACCCAGAAATTTGTTAGTTACAACATGAGCCTTAGTTCAAACTCTTAGGAGTCAAGATTTTTTTTTTTCTCTCAAGTCAAAATACACTAAAACAGTAGGATGTTTTACCATCAGCAAAGTTATAAGTAAACTCATGATCTATTAAATGCCCTTTTAAAGAAAAAAATGACTGTAAATATGAGCTTCTAACCAAAATGACTTATGACCTCATATCTCTAATGTGGCATGTTGTCTTTTTTGATACAAGCTGAAGAATATAGTTATTTTATCAGCTGCTTTACTTTGGGCTTTGTGTGTGACATGTTAAAACAACTCTCTGGCGATCATCTGTACAGAAAATAAGCAAAGTTTTTGAATTAGTCAAACATTAAAATTAATTCTGGGATAAGAGACAGAAAAAAGGTTCACTTTGGGAATTCATATTCTTAAAAAATTGTCCTTCCTTGGCACTGTAAAACTTTTTTGGTTTATTGTTTATTATGTTTTGCATTTTCTTTATCTAGGTTATACATTCTGGCATCTGTAGGAGAATATTCTTTTAATTATATTAGAGTAAAATGTAAGTTTTATAGATGTATAGGTGTTTCATTCTTCATTCTTATTGGATTTTTGTACTCCTTTTCCAGATGTTGAGGTGCTAAGTGCTTTTGTTCATTACTGAATTAGTGCTAGAACAAGTTGGTTTAGTTTTGTTTGAAGCTTTTTAAGAGAGTATAAAACCTATTACCTTTGATGTATCTTCATTCACTGCTGCTGATTAGCAAAGATTAATAGTATTTTAAATTGCAATTTAATTAGATCTATCAAATAATTCAAACAGGAAATTAGTTCATTATGTATGCAGTTAATGGAATTGAATGTCAAACTCATTATACAGTATTAAAATTTTGCCACATTTAGGGTAACTTTAAGAAGAACTACTTGAAATAGTTGGGATTTGCAGCACATATAGTGTCTCTGCCTTTAGGCATAGCCTAAGGGTCTGAATATTTTTAGCAAGTGGAACTCTATTAGAATCCATTTTCATAAATAAAAACAGAATTTAAGTTATTCTTCTCAGGGATTAGCTATCTGTGACTATTCAGGAATGTATTTATATTAGTGTTAATTTCCTTAGCATTCTAATTTGATTTTATTTCACATTTGTATGCTCAAGTACAAACTCCTTCAGGACCATCCCTATGTCAATCAGCACATGCAGATACTTTCTTTTGGTTCCATTTAAGCTATGCTTGAAAGAAATTCACAGAAGTAGATCTATGAAGTATTTCCAAGGGATTTCATTTCTCAACTGTTCACTTTATGTTTGCTATTCATATTAACAAAGTAACAATCACATATCCCTATAAGCTTATCTTAATTTTATATATGAAGTAAGAAAATATGAGTCTCTTAGGGCATTATTAGAATAGCTTATATTTCATGGCAGATAAGAAATATTAGTCCTATGAATTCTCTTCCAACTATTGTGTCCTGGTAGAAATCCCTTCACAATCCCATTTTTCCAGCAGCGAGGATGATTTGTACAGGATACAGTTAAGTTTCTGTATTTCAAGCATTTTTTTCTGTAGTGGATATGTTTCTTTTGGGTTTTTTTTTTTTGTTTGTTTTTGTTCTTGTTGTTTCGTTTGTTTGTTTGTTTGTTTTTGTGGGTTTTTTTGGGTTTTTTTGGTTTTTTTTTCAAGTGAGTAGTGGTATTTTTAGGTCTTCTTTAGAGGAGTATGAATAGATGATGATGGTTTGCTGAGGAAGTTACAAGAAAACCAGTAAAGGTGGAGGAAGTAACTTTTAGAAAGAATAATAGTTAAATGATGGTGTTTGAAAAGCATGTAGTATGTCACGTATATGCACCAAGCTTGTTCTTTTTAGAGTTTTTGCATTAGTATTCCTCAGATGCATATGATCTCAGTGAGTAAGCAAATAAGAAATGGACTGATGATGTATAAGAACTAAAAACATGTTACAGTGAACACTAGTATTTCATTTCTGTGAACTGCCAGGTGTATGGATTTAGAGGCATGATTGAAAGGACTGGTAGTGAAGTTATTTTTCAAGATTTCCTTCAGTATTTCATACTGTAATAGCTTTTAATACTTCTTGTTTTGCAAGTAGAATTTACTTGCAAATTTTCCAAAGGCCATATTTTCTACATACAAGTCACCTGTGCAGATAGTCTTCTTCAGGAGTTGGTGGCATGCCTATTTCTCTGGCTCCTGTTCCAACCTTGTGTCCAAGTCATGACCCATGTTCTGCACAGTCTCCTCTGAGTGTTCAGGTAATCCACAGTGAACTCCTATATATGTGCTGTTGAAGGTCAGTCAAAACTATCTTGTAGTTTTCTACATTATGACAAAAAACACTGAAGTTTCCTCTGTGCTGCAATGAATTATGTTTTCATGACACATTCCTGTCTGCTCTTTGGTAAAATCTCACCTGAAAATTGACAGTCAGCACTTCAGGCTGTGGTACAGCACAGTTTTGTCCCAATTAGTTCTTTATTTCTCACATAATTTGTGTCCTGGAAAATGTCCTCAAACAAAATTATTACTTTTAATTTCTGTAGTGAAGCAGGGAGAAGCTTTATTTAAAATATATTTTTAGTTCAGGGAGGAAAAACAAAGTCCTGTTGTCAAATTATCTTTAAAAAATCATAAATAGATTTTAAAGATTTCATTAGTTTAATTTCCTTCAAAGATCCTGTAACTTTTTCAGAATCAGAAGACTGGATAACAAATGTCTTCATCAGTAGCCCAGTCCAGTTCTGCCAGAAGTTTTGTTACAGGAAACCTTTGTTCGAGGAAGCTCGTGACAATTTTTCATAAAATGAAAACATTGTTTTCTGTAATGCTTCTATCAGTTCTGTCACTTGAAGAAGACTTACAGCTGGAATGCTGGCTTGGAAATATTAATCTGTTTTTATAAGATAATAATCTTTGATCTTTGAAAATAATAAATGATGAAATTACTGTGTAGTGTCTCCCTAAGTATATGATAAGCTTTCCTTATAGACTGTAACCTTATTACCAAAAATTTCAAAGCCAGGAGAGGTCCTACACTCCATTTTCTTAAAGATTTCTTAAATCTGTGGAATCTAAAATTCATAGATAGGAATAATGGGGACTTGTTTTCTGGTCATTTAAAATTTACTTTTTAAAGTAATTCCTGAAATTTTTTGGGCTGTGTTTCAAATATCAGACTGGTGACTGTTACCATGAGGTAACTTATTTCTGTGTTATGAAAAACTGGGCTAAAAAATGCTATTATAATTTCTAAGTGATGTAAAAAATAAATCTTTTAAAGATTTGAGGCTTCTGTAAATTTTGCTAAGTTTGTAGAACTTTCCTGATTGAACAGGCATTTATAATTTCTTTTTCTATATGAGAAGGAATGGTGTATTCTTTGAAGAATGGTAAGATCTGTACATGGCTGTCAGCTGCAGGCATGTTAGCATTTGCCCTTGAATCCCAACACAGGGTAACTGCCTCATATTGTGGTTTGCCAATAACATGGATCACTACAATACCACTACCATGTTTGATTGTTTGTGACATCGTAACAATCTCTCAATGAATTATGAGGATGAATCAGTCAAAATGAACCAGAGGTCTTAGTGCATAAAATAAAACTAAATTTTAAAAGCTACAGTCACTTTAATGTTTTTCATATTTTATCTTTCTTTTACAGATTTAACATTAGGGATTGTTTCTGTAACAAATTAATTATGGTTCGCTCCACAGTGCATACTGAAGTGTAACAAAGAACTCAGCTTAATACCTTAGTAGAGCACAATCACATATAATATTTGTTTCTGTGGGTACAGTACCTGTATTTGCCAACTTTGTGCTCGAGTCCTTCACATAAAATATTATATCTGTACACGTGCAGCCCTTACAGCCTTTATTCATGCTGCTACATTATGCTTTGGAATTCAGGTATTTAGGATTTGTCAGTTTACAGGACATGAGAGTAAAGAATATAATTCCTTTTGATTAGTTACTTCCAGCAGTTGAGATGACAGTAGCTGAGATAAATGTGGGTGTCTTGTAGCTGACATCATTCAGCTGGGGTTACCAGTACTGCTATTACGATGCTGGAACAAAATATTTGACAACAGCAGATACCTCACTTCCGGAGCAGGAGGTGGAATGAACAGCAACTCAAAACATTTGGCAGGAGTCATATATTCCATTTTCATTTCTCCAAGGAGTTATTTAAATAGGAGTGAAGGAATATAAACTATGTCTAGAAAATCTCAGTGCCAGTGTAAAAGAACAACACCTACTTGCAGTTAGTAATGTAATGAGCACTGGTGCTCTACACTGCCATAGCACGTGCTCTGCCTGCACAATTTGGGTTTGTTACCCAGAAAATAGTAGGTGTGTTTCATGTCCTGCTGTACTGTTTCAGCTCCTTAATGTCTAAATGGAGTATCAACACTTAGTGTATGTTAGAAAACAGGTGGCAGCAGGGGCAAGGATTTTTTGTTGTCACAGCTAGTCATGAGTGATTAAAAATATCTCAGACTTTAATACTACATTTTGTTAGGTGGCATAGGGGGAATTGTGTTAGTCAACTGAGTCATTGGGCAGATTGAAACGTTGCTTAAACTTCACTGATTTTCAGAAATATTACTTGAGTTAAGAAGAAATCAAAGGAGTTTGGGGGAGGAGGCAAGCGAAGTTGCAGTAAACGCAGCGAAGTCCCCTTGTACAACATGCTGCTGTCCCTCCTGGCATCATCCAGACTAGCACACAACTCACCTCTTACCCTGCTTGAACATGGTAGAGTTCACCCTGCTGCTTCTCCTGCTGCAGACCATAAAACCAACAAAGGCAGCAAGGCAGCTGAAGCCATTCAACCAAACACATCTCTTCTAACCTTTGCCAGAGGTGCCCCATAAACAGAATAGAATTGGGAAGAATAAGAAGAATGACAAAATCCTATTTAAACAATTTATTTCTGAAGTCTACAGCAACGCTCTTATTTTTACACACCACTGATGGCATTAGCTACAAGGGATGAATGTAAAAATTGCTGTGCTTCTAAATGAGAGTAAGATTACTATAGATTGCATGAGAAAACAGCAATTTCATTGGACTTATACAGTGCTATCTCTACTCATTTTAATATTGATTTGATTTACTGTAATGCTTATGCCTAACATCTGCATTTTGTGATTTAAAACTAAAATATCTGAAAAAAATTCTAATATAATATGTTACTGATAACCTAATAGCTATTCAGAGGCATCGTCAGATACAAAACTTAGTTAAAGTAGGAATTCTTGTTATAAGAATAAAAAAATATTTCCTTCCATGGCCATTATGCTGTAAGTGTAAAGTAATTTGTTATTCATATTTTTTTCACATATTGTCCAGTGAAGCAACTACATATACCATAACACCACTGGTTTCTTAACCAGATTGTTACAGACAAGTTGCAGAGACAGGTTTTATTACTTTAATTTCTCTTGAATTTTGTACTTCTGAAAAGGAATGAAATAACCCTTTTGCATAATTTTATTAATATGTTCTCCATGGAATCACATTCCATGATGCGAACAGAAATTCAGTGTTGGATTAAATAATTGTAATATCCTCATAGCTTGGTGTTAGACTGAGGTGAAAGTATGCATTTAAGTACTGTTAGCTTCAGCAAATCCGGGTAAACCAGGCTAAACCTTAATCAGCTTTTTTTTTTATGACTTTCTGTATGTGGAAACAGTATTTCCTGAACAGCCTAATAATTTATGATCAGCTTAAGTCATTTCAAAGAAGCTAGGAAAAAAATGGACAAGACAAGGCAAAAAATTCACATAGTAAATCGCCCTGCTAATGAAAGTCTCAGAAATCACTTCCTATTAAAAGCTTTTCTGTGGTATCTGCAATGTGAAAATAGCTTGTATGGAAACTTCCTACATTTGATTGTCTAAATTTCTCTGCCAGGGAAAGGGCTGTAGCACACTGAGAATCAATACAGAGCTCTAGGATTGAAGGACCTGAGGCCCCAGAGGTTCTCTCTTCAGTCCTGCTGGTACAAAAAAAAACTTAGGTGGGAGCAGATGAATCCTGCCGGATAACATGTAGTTCAACAGCTTGTGCTAACAACCAGGATTTGGCTTTTATGGCCATGAGATTCACTCTGAGCACTGAGGACTCCAGGGTAGAGAGGCAGGATCCACCTGAGAAAGTGGGGCAAGAACATCCTTGTCAACAGTAAATATCCTTGTCAACATCCTTGTCAACAGTCTGGCCAACATGGTAACAAGATTCTTTTAAACCAGGAGTTTGGGGGACAAGTGAGGAAGGAGCGATCAAAAGTAGAAAGCAAATGCTTCTGAGTTATGTGAAGAAGAGGGACCTCAGAAATGACAAAAAATAGCAAATGGATATCTGCCTCAGGTACAGAAAGACATGAAATCTGGTAAATTGGCAGGAGGAATCAGAGCATGGTGTGTGGTCATGAAATTCAGATATCTGTGGCCAGTCTTCTTAACACCTTTATTAATTATTTGGAGGAGCCAATGGTCAAGTCTGCAGATGCCACCAAATTGAGAGGATTGGTGGTAGAATCGTAGAATCATTTAGGTTGGAAGAAACATCTAAGATCATCGAGTCCAACCATTAACTTAACACGGCAAAATTCACCATTAGACCATTTCCTTAACTGCCACGCCTACATGTCTTTAAAATACCTCCAGGGATGGTGACTCCACCACTTCCATGGGCATCCTCTTTCAATTCTTGGTAACCCTTTTGCCTTTTGGTGAAGAAATTTTACCTAATGTTCAATCTAAACATGCCCTGGTGCAATTTCCTTTTATCCTGTTGCTTTCTACCTGAATGAAATGACTCATCCACACCAGTTTGAACACCATTAAAAACTAAATTTGCATTAAAAATTTCAAGTGACATTGTGAATAAGAATTTTTCTATTCTATGTAATTATTAAGAATGGGAAAGTAAATCTGGGATTTAGATTTTAATTTATTTAGAACATTTTAATATATTTTCTTTTATTTCTGGTAAAACACATTAAAGTATTTATAATGCAGAAGTATGAAAACAGACTTTAAAACCCTGATTATTGCATTGCTAAGTGACAAATCTTTTGCTTCTAAATCTGAACCCTGGAGTTTAGAAAATGAAAGTAATAATACGAATATTTTTATTTGAAAGCATATAAGCAACATATTTTTCAGGTTTTGTGATTATTATATTTTATTTCCCCATTAAGTAGCCTATAGATCTGAGGAAAAAAATCCTATATGCATATATAAATAAGGCATTAAAGTTCACAGACATTGAATTGCATAAGAATATATCTTATGTAGTAGTAAGTTATTTGAAAGTTATTAAAAAAAACAAGTAAAATAAATAAGATATCTAGAAATAGAAATGTTACTTTTCATCTTGCTTTTCATTTACATGTAATTCCTTATTTGAAATTCACCACAACTTCAGATTAGAGCTATAGACATCTTTGAAATTGTTTGTTAGTAATGAGATTATACCAGTCACCCCTCAGCTCTGATGGGAGCACTTCGGAGATGAAAACATTGGTAGTGCTGACATTATGCTAACATTCTCCTCTACAAAAAATGCCATACTGAATGTAGCCATGTGTAAAAGGTTACAGAGGCCTGACGCACAAAAAACCCCCCCAAAAAACAAAAAAAACCCACCAAAACCATTTGTTAAAACAAATTGCCAAAGAATTTAAAAAATGATAATACTGAGAATCAGGTTGTTACCCAAGAAATGCCCTTGCTTTATCCTGCAGAAAGGTTTTAGGAAGAAAAGTAATGCTTAATACAAAACCATTATAACCATTCCATTATAGGAATGAGGTAGGATAACAGGTACAAAAATAGTGGATTACAAAAGTTGGTCTGTTTTCTGTCATTTTTTTGATACAGTTTACCTCCTGAGTTTTAACAAAACATTCCTTAGAAAACTCTCATTCTTTCAAGTTCCTCAGCATCTTCATCAGAACAATTATACCATAGGACATGACTGGTCACTAGTAGCCATATAGTGCATTTCTTACAAGGTGAGAAGCTTATTTAAATGCAGGAGTAAAAACATATCCTCCTCTCTTCTTAACCTCACATTTTGAGTCCCATTTTGGGACATAAGAAAAATGAGTCTGTTGTCTCTTTTGTGGACAGTATTCCACATCATAAACCATCATGAATTATTCAGTTAAACTGGCAGGATTTTGGCAAGACAGTCTAAATCCCAGCCAGCAGACAAGCTGATTTACTTCATGGTGCATTCTGGACACCTGTAGAATTATGATATTTAGTGTACTGAAAAAGCTTATCCTTCCTTATATGCAGAGTATAATATGGATAAATAAAATGTCCTGTGTCAAATATTCATAGGGATTTTTTAACCTCCATTAAAAGTAAATTCATAAGTCCCTGGCTGATTTCTTCTTGTTTAGTATTTAAGATCGTAAAGCAACAATTTTTATTTGAAACCTGTGTGACATTTCCTGTCTTAATTGTTGTCTGTAATGAATTAATTCTACAGATTATGAACTAAAAAAATATAAAAATCTTAAGCGTATCTCAGAAGAGAGGGTTTTCTTAGTAAAGATGTTCACTGTTATTTTTGTTTCCCATCTTCAATTTTTCTTCACTCTGTCTTGCTAAAAGACACTGCCTTCATCTGTCTTTATGAGATATATCTAGTTGTAAGAGGTTTTGATCAAATCACCGCTCTACATACTACAGTTAAGAAGGAATGAAAGAAAACACTGAAGTCCATAAAAGCATTAGAACAATCATTTGGATGCAAGAACATGTTTCTGTGTAAACCCCAAATATCTTTTCTCTTTTAAGATGTCATATTTCAATATTAGAATAGTATGTAGAATTGATGAAATATTTATAATATTTCTATTTCTGTGGTCTATTCCAAAGTTTAGAGGGAAGATAGAATAAAGAAATTAAAAGTAAGTCAAAACAAAGTCAGACTGGTGAGGCAGATTTTACACGAGACAGAGCTATCCTTATCAGATAGAATTGTCAGAGCAGGTGTAAATGAACAACCTAGAGTTCTAGGGATGACTTCTTTTTAATTGCCCAAAAGCATTTCTGTCACTATTATTGTTAAGTACTGCATTTAATAATATACTAATTATTTTTGATAGCTAAATTGCAGAAAACTTCCTACCAAGACGATTTGAGACATGTGTGTGACTTATGAATATTTTTGCCTTTATTTTCTTTTCCTCATCAGATGTTATCCATCATTGGAAAACTGCTAAATACTTATGGAATCCAAATTTATTACATCTCTTTAGAGAACTTCCAGGTTTCATGGGTTTAACTCAACAAACACGATGCAATTAACAAGGTGGCTTATAATTAAAATAAACCATGAATGTTATGCAGGGAATATTAAAAAAAGTAGAGGAGCTGGTGTGATATTTGTTCACTGGATGACAATTCACTGCTGCCACCATTCTCCATGGGGCTGGCCTTAAAAGACTGAGGAGATCAGAGAGTCCAGAAAACAGATGGCTGGCTGTTGCACACACAGGCTCTAGAGAGATGAGTATAATATGGGTTACATGCAACATCTGCCTGCCAGCTTTAGACCTATCAGATAGGTACAACACACTGTGTGCCAGAAAGAGGATATTTTATGAAATGCAGTTAGTAATAACATCTTGAAGAGTATATATATATATATATGCTGTATAAATTCAGAGTTAAGGAGCATATATTATAGGTAGACTGTCTCCAATCGAGTGTAGAGTTGTGGGAGAAGACTTTCATGACTCCCCACATTATTTATATTTCTTCATAAGGTCTGCATTGGCTTTAATTTTGCTATTTTTGTTACACCCATGAAAACAAGGAGTCAGTCTAAGTGTCCTTTCATACGTAACTAACAAGTATGATGGTCATCTGGAACAGTCACAGCCAGTGTCTAATTGTGCAACCTCTACTCTTTCTGAGACACACAGAGTAGCTATCAGCACTGGCTTCAGGTACTGAAAGCCAGTTAGCTGTGTCAATGTGAACTTAATTTATCAAAATTATCAACATCAGGAGCTTTGTTCTTAGGGTTTCCAGTAAATACCCTGCACAGCTGAACATCACATCCCACTGCATGGCCTTTGAAATAATTCCCTTACTTTAACAGTTGCTTGTGATTTCATATGTCCAGTCTGAGGAACACTGAAGGAAGCTTAACTTCCAAAATGTCTTGAATATTAGCTGTCTGAAGTTTATGACCAGTGCCAGAATTTAAGGATCTGACAGTTGACCAGAGCAGGGTTCACATTCTGAAAGTGTCATTTTATTTTTGCGTCTACACAATTAAGCCTTTCACTACCCTGGTAACACTGATATTTATTTCAGGCACTACACAATACACAGGAATTGTAAGTTTATCTCTTAGAAAAGTCATTATCTAAAAGCACATGAGTTCTAAACCAAGAATTTCTTTAGTTTTAATCCTTTCCTCCCACATGATAAGGAATACAACCTGTCAGAAGTCCTTAGGTGAGTTCAGTGTATGTCTTTCTGTTAAAGTGCACCAGTGCTCATCTATGCTGCTTAACCTAAGGATTAGTACAAAGCAAAAATGTTCTTCATGGAGTCTAGGACTTCACTTTAAAAGCATTTTAGTTTCAAAAGATGTTGTCGGGGTTTTCTTAATTTTTTTAATAAAATATCAAGTTAGGAGTTAACTATTTGTATGTCACATTAGAGTACACAAGTTCCACAGTAGGTAATAGCAAAGGGCATATTTTCAGTTAATCAGATCCTGATATTTTGATGTGTTCTCCCTACTAAGAAAGCTCATCTGTGCAAATTTGCTGGTTTTCTTTTATATTATTATTTTTAGCAAAAGTACCTTGAAACAGATGAGTACTGCATGCAACATGGATGTGACCCCCTAAGCAATTTTTTGATCATCCGTGCATAATGTTTTCAAGCATTATTTTGGATCTCACACACATGACTGTCTTGCCCTTGACAGATCTGGTGCACACCTCAGATTTCATTTGCTTTGTTGTTGTTTTGGGTCTTCATTAATTAGGAGGATCTTCATTAATTAGGCAGCACTGTTTCTTAATGCTCAGGTTATTTACCAAGGTTGATCATAGTCTGCTCTCAGAAGTGAAACAATTTCACATTACCAGAGAACCATTTTCCTAGTTCTACTAACAGGAAGTGTTTTGGTTTTTTCCTTTCTTTTCTATTTTTAAAATCTTTGAAAAAAATTAACCTTCTCATGTTAACAGAACTGGGTTCTGAAGTGTGAACAGAAAAAAAAAAAAATCCAAAAATGCCAGCATGGGGGAGAGTTGACAATTATCATCATATAATTCTAACAAGCTGATGTAATCACTAAATAACTGTGTAATGTTGGCTGATGATAACTATATGTGCTGGCAAATGTTGGCATGTAAATCTGTGCAACTGATAAAAATGTTTTAACAGGAAATGTTTGTAAAATGGCTGGAGAGTCTAGGGCACAAATTGAATATTTGCTAACAAAACATGCTAATGTCTTTCCCAGTTAGTTTTCCTGTTCAAATATTTTTTTTTTCTCCCAATCTTTGCAATAAATAATCTTTCAAAGCAAGAGAGAGAGAGAGGAACAAACTTCAGTGTGAGAGTTCTGTTTAAGGAATGTTAAGATGCAAAAAACTTGTTCTGTTTTACATAGCTCTCTGTATTTTGACTGCATTTTTATATCAAAAGTCATAGAGAAAGAAAAATTGTCAATTTTTTATATTTTATGATGGATTTAGTAAGAAATAGTCTCAGAGCTTTTTGGGGGTATTATTTAGATTTGGATTTATCACATGTATAGAAAATTTACTCAAAATAATTCAAAGTATTCTTCTGTTTTGGAATTTATCTTTTCAAACTACTAGCTCCTTCATCCACTGAATTTATAAAGTTGTGTGAAAGATGAAGCTGGTTCAAATACAGAGAAGTCAGATCTGAGTTCACAAATACTGTTTCATATCCAACCATTTCTGCCACATGAGCAGATGCATCTGAAGGTTTTCAGTCAGTCAGCATATAAAGCAGTAGCTTTTATAAATTATCTTAAGGTTTTGATGGGAAAAAATAGCACAGATTCCTTGAAATGCTCTGTAGCAACATTTGGATGTTGTACGACTGAAAGTCCCCTGCTCTGCAATAGACTTAACAAAATATTTTCCAATTAGGTTCTATTTCAATAAAACAGTTTCTCTCAACATTTATTTCTGCTACAATAAGAGCTTGTTTCTCCACATTTTGAAAAAAAAAAAAAGAATGAAGACATGAACTCATTTATCTTTTTGAAATTTCAAATATATTTCTGAGATTCTCCTGGAGCCCCATTCACTATTTTTCAGGTTTCTTATTTGAACTTTTTAGTGCTTGCCTTGAGCATACTCTAAATATATTACAGCAATAATTAAGAAACAGCAATAATAGTAAGGAAAAAATAAAGCAAAATTCCCAGCAATTTACTGTATGAAATGCAACTTCCTGGGTTTGTCTTCATACTCAAAATGAGGTTGTCAAGAACCTCTGAAGCAATTATAGATCAGGATAAGGCATCATGGGAGTATATTTAAAACAACAAATTTTCTAAACATTAATTATCATTCAAATATTTTAACAGTAAGCAATCATTAATTAATAGCAGCTCCACTTATAACAATTTTATGTACAATACTCACCTGAAGAAATGTACAGATAAAAAAAAATAATTCTCAAACGTTTCTCCTTTATGGAAGGGACTTTTTTCCCTTGACTTTTTTTTTTTTCTTCTTTATTTTTTCCTGTCTCTTACTGGTTTGTGTGTAAGTTCAAGAAATCCTCATATAGCCTTACAGCTTCCATTCACAATACTTAATGGATGTTTGTGGTGTATGTTTGCTTTTTTCTCATGCATTCCATACAGCAGGGAATGGAGTAGTTACAACCTCTCATAACAAATGGCATCGCTTTATTTTCAAACTTAGGTTACAGGAAACATATTTGGTTTATATTTTGAAAGCTTGATTATCCATTATATTGTTGTATATTATATAGTATTTAAAGGAGAATGCTCGTTTTTAGTTTTGAAATAAGTTCTGGTACTGAGAAGTACAGGAATACAACTTAGATGCAGTATTATTTTAAAAGGCCTCTCCTCATCCTTGAACTTCTTGATGCACTTCCATATCCTTCCACAATTACAGTAGGCAATATTTCGAGAAAAAGCATTTGCAATTGTCCAACTATTCCCATTCATGCACTATTACAGAATTCATCTAGTATTACAGAATTTATTGAATATTACAGATAGCCCTTCTTATCATTTAGTCAACTTTCAACAGTTTCTTTGTGTAATCTGGTTTATGAAGTAGTCTTGGATGATGAATGGAAATACAGATTGCTTAAGAGAAAATGAAAATGGAGCATGTAGACAATTTCCATCCTATGTCTCATTGGCATGGCTCTGAAAAGTAAGAGATACTTTTCTTAAGATATATTACAGTTAAAGAATTGTTTTCACAATATAATTATAACCACTGTCTCATAACATTCAATGAAACCACATATCCTGTAAATCTCATTTCTGTTATCTGTATGTTCTCGCTAAGGCAGCAGCAAAGTTCTTTTGGTTGAATCTTAGATATCTAAAATAGCATTCACACTAACTCACACAAATTTGTCACATTCACTGGAGGGATTTAGCTCTCAGATACTCTGTTAACTTGATAGCGTTATGTATGAACTATTTAATTTTGACACTTTTGGGTTTTTAAAAGTTTTTTAATATACAGCAACTAGAGTATTGTACGTAATCAGGCTACTGCTTGCTGCTTTAGTTTTTACCTTGACTACTGACACAAAACTCATCATTTAAAGGATTGAAACCATAAGTTTGTTCACTAAAACTTAGATCATTACACTGTACAAATCAGTGATGACTATAAATTCCTTACTTCTGTGATAATATTTTTGCATTCTCTAAAATAAGCTTTAACTGTTGTCTTATGTCACATAGCTATAAAACCTCATTTTTTTTTCAAATATTTTCCAGTCTTTTTAAAGGCCTTTTGTTTTCCAGATCTTTGTTTTGCTGCCATATGAGACTGAACTTAGCATGTGATTGTGCCAGTTCATTTAACGTTATTTTAGGAACAGTGGTCTCACATGCTTGGAAAAGTTATAGTTCTGTTTTCCATAGTTTGTATAACCTGTGTCAAAAAGGAAAAGAAACATTGTGGTTTGCTTCTGCCAAGGTGTTTTTTCCTCCTTTTTTTGTTTAAAGTAACTTATCTCAATTTTTTATGTCAAGGCTGCCACATCTCTCCTATTTAGAGGCACATCCAACAACATGCTGAAGAGAAAATGAGGTTATTTATTCTCCAGTGTCCAAAGGTCCCTTGGCTTGAGAAGAATTACAGGGCAGGGTTCAGAGTATTAGGTGACCTGTGAGGAAGGAAATGTTTGGGGTTTTTCATTTTGATTAGGTCATCTCATTCTATTTTTTTTCTTTCCTTTTTTTTTTTTCTTTCTGTTTTCCTAAGTGTTCAAAATATACCCAGCATTGCTGTGTTTGCAACTGTTTTTCTAAGCTAATTTTAGTCTCAAAAATATAAATCTTTCCAATGAGACTACATTGCCAAATAGATGTACGGCATGGTTGGATTTTGGGGAGGTTGTTTCTTTATTTTGAATATACAAAATGCCATGTGTATTATACACATCTTTTAGTTGTCTACCACAAAGATGGATCTTTGGTTTTGATTGTTTCTAGCTTTATTAAACTTTCTGGTTTTGGACTGAAATTTTTCATTAGAGCTACTTGCTTGAGGCTAAATGTAGTTCATCTGTTGCCAAGAAAGAGACTGGGGAAATAATGCTTTCTTCTCTGTTAACCATGAGCCCAGGAATGGGTGGGGAAGGGAAGAAACTGGTAGAAGCCAATTGAGAGAAGACGGGAACTAAGCAGAAAGGGGCTACAATGAAGAGCTAAAAATTAATAAAAGTTTGGAATGACGTTGGTGGAAGACAGACATCAATGGATAGACTTCATGATGCTTGTGAGTCCCTTCCAACTCAGCAGATTCTGTGATTCTGTGATTCTCTGATATGGGCTTAATTTGTTAGAAAACAGGTAGAAGGATGATCCCATATCAACATATGTTTTCCAAACATTATTACTAAAAATCAATGAAACCCTTTGGACAATTTCTTCTCTACATCCAACTCTTCTGTTCATCTCCCATCTCTTTGTCCTGCTGGCTCTGTAGCCGGGATCTTTATAATAAGCAAAAACAAGGCCAGAGCACCAGCCTGAGCCCCGACCTGCACTCATCCAGCCCTCTTATCAGTGTGGTCTGTGACACATCTGTGGTCTGGGCCAGCCAGTGCTCCTTGAGACAGTGTCTCAGGGAGACTATTCCTGAAGAAGCAGTGTGGACATGATAAAATAAAGTTTGGCTCCCTCCACAGTTTTCCATTACTATCTTGACATGTTTTCACCAACAAATACTACGTTGTGCCGCCATGTCTTAACCTACAGTATGGCACAAAAGTAGTTACATACTATAAAAGATACCACCGTTAGCAGCTGCAGTCCACTCTACTGTTATTTCAGACACTTTAAACCAGAAAATGAAAACAACAAACAAAATTTGCCTGCATCAGGAATTGTCTGGCATGAATTCTCCTAATCAGTGGAAAAGGTGGTGAATGCCAAAAGAAGCATTACAAAATGGTAAATACCAACGATCTGCACTTAGAAGTCATTGAAGGTTTCTGAGAGTTCTTCCCTCCTGCTGATTTCTGTTCAGAAGGCTTTTCTCAACAATTTGTCTTTTCTCTTTACCAGGCTTTATAGTGCATCTCCTAATTGTTTATTATAGTTGTGACTCTGGTGCTTATCATAGTGTGCCTCTTTCCACTGAAATACCTCAGAAACTTTCATACTTCTCTGCTTTTAAATGCTGTAAACAAAATTCCTTAGAGGCTGACCTCTGTTTAGATGACTTTAAAACCCAATCCTATTCCAGTGAAGCAAATGAGAATTTCTGTAACTTTTTTCTTTTTTTCCCTTTTTTTTTTTCTTTTTTCCTTTTTATTTTCTTTTAAGGAAAGAGCATGGCTCTGAAAATTTCTAAATTTGAGGATTATATCTTTGTCTAACTGCAATGACTTAAAGTTTTGGATTTTTTTTAATGGCTATAGTTTAATGCTTCAAATTTTTGTGGCGTATGATGGGTTTTATTTTTTTGTCCATCAAAACTTCTCAAAATAGTGGAATTCATCTTTACCTGATGCATATTACTGAAGTGGCAGTTCACTGTTTTTATGTGCATATGATGAGTGTTCTATGATTAATAGAAAGACTAAGCAATATTAAGAATACTGGGTATGTTTACAACTAAAACTTCTGAAATTCCTGAATGTGATATGTCTTTCATCTGCTTCAGCTTCTGGTAAGGAATAAAGTTCTCTAAAATAATTGTTCAATTAGAATGTGAAAGATATTTCCTGCATTCTTTTATGTTCTAATTGCAACCTCTCAACAAGTTTCACATTGTCCTGGTTTAGGGCAAATCTGGGAGAAAACCCCCAAACAGGGTCCCTCTAGGAAGCATACCCAAACGTCCCCTCCCCCAAAACTGATCTGGGAAAAAACTTCATTGGAGAAAAGTGGAAAAAACTATTTATTTAACAAACAAAGTGCCCACAAGCACAAAGAATAATATGAAACAATAAAACTTTTTGTTACTCCGAAGTGAGACAGCAAATTCAGAAAGTCCTTGCTGTAGGTTGTAGCTCAGCTCCCTCAGTCTCTTATCAGCTCTTCTGGCACTGACAAAATGCTGAGGTCCAGGCCCCAGTGGACTGCAGGGGCAAGCTCTTGGTGCTCTTCTGGATTTTTCAGTCTGGAGCAGGTTTAAACAGTCCCAAGAAAAAGAAAAACAAACAAACAGACAAACAGACAAACAAACAAATTAAATTTAAAAACCACCCAAACAAACAAACAAACCCACCAACAAACAAACAAACACCCCCTCCCCCCCAACAGTCCAGGAAGCTTCTCTCCCTTAGCTAGCTAAACTAACTAAAAGCAAAAAAAGATTTCTGTCGCACTGCTGTCCATGCCTGAGATGAACACCCGCCAGAGAAGAAATGCAGAGGATTGAATGCTGTTTTCTCAAAACAAACTGTGCACTGCTTCTTTCCGTGCTTTACTCTCAGAACCAGTTTTAAAGGCATAGAACTCAATATATAGCACAAACAGAACAGATGATTGGGGATACGAGCATCATAAAGTCACCCTATGACATTCCACCCCTTATCCCCATATCATCAACTTACTACCAGAACTAAATAGATTCTAACTCTACACACACACACCTTATACATACATATATATATATATAGTATACAGCTATACACAGACAATAGCAGTGACATTCAACAAACAGTGATATTTATGCATGGTTCTCACCCAACAATCAGATCTCCCTGAGGTACACATCATGTGATTCCATCTTTCTGCATTAGCCACCATGTGCAAGCTGATCCCTGAGCAAAGACAATCCCATGGATGGGTTTGTCTGTACTCGAGGCAGAATTGATGCAAACCGTGTTCCCTAACAAACCTCTCACATATGCCACTGGGACTTCATCTACTGTATGCAGGAGCTCAGACTGCTCTGTTGGTAGAACCTCGGGTGTTAACTAACCAGATGGCCTTTGCTGGATGCTGCTCCCAATTTTTGAAAGATCCCCCACCCAATGCTTTCAAGGTGGTTTTTAACAGTCCACTGTAACTCTCCACTTTCCCAGCAGCTGGTGCATGGTAGGGGATATGGTAGACCCAGTCAATGCCGTGTTCTCTAGCCCAGGTGTTTATTAGGCTGTTCTTGAAATGGGTCCTGTTGTCTGACTCAGTCCTCTCCGGGGTACCATGCCTTCAAAGAACTTGCTTTTTAAGCCCTAGGATGGTGTTACAGGCTGTAGCGTGAGGCACAGGGTAGGTCTCCAAACATCCAGTGGTGGCTTCCACCATGGTCAGCACGTAGCACTTGCCTTGGCGGGTTTGGGGCAGGGTGATGTAGTCAATCTGCCAGGCCTCCCCATACTTATATTTGGACCACTGCCCTCCATACCAGAGGAGCTTCATCCACTTGGCTTGCTTAATGGCAGCACACGTCTCACAGTCATGGATGACCTGTGAAATACTGCTCATGGTTAGATCCACCCCTCGGACTCATGCCCATTTATAGGTGGCATCTCTGCCCTGATGATCTGAGGTATCATAAGCCCATCGAGCTAGGAACAACTCTCCCTTATGTTGCCAATCTCAGTCTGTCTTAGACACCTCTATCTTTGCAGCCTGATCTACCTGCTCGTTGTTTCGGTGCTCCTCATTAGCCCAACTCTTGGGGACATGAGCACCTACACGATGGACTTTCACAGGTAGCTTCTCTACTCTGGTAGCAATGTCTTTCCACTCTTCAGCAGCCCAAATAGGTTTTCCTCTACGCTGCCAGTTGGCCTTTTCCCACTTCTCCAGCCATCCCCACACAGCATTGGCTATCATCCATGAATCAGTGTAGAGGTAGAGCTTTGGCCACTTCTCTCTTTCAGCAATGTCCAGGGCTAATTGAATGGCTTTGATTTCGGTTGACCTGACCCACCTCCTCCTTCAGCAACTTTTGTGACCTGTGGTGTGGGGCTCCATACAGCTGGTTTCCACTTCCGGTTCATCCCTATGATGTGACAGGAACCATCAGTGAAAAGAGCATAGCGTGTTTCTTCTGCTGGCAGTTGGTTATACGGTGGAGCTTCTTCAGCCCGGGTTACTTGCTGTTGTTCCTCTTTATCAGTGAGACTAAAGCTTTCACCTTCAGGCCAGTTTGTAATTATCTCCAAAATCCCAGGGCAATTCAATTTTCCAATACGGGCACGCTGTGTGATGAGAGCAATCCTGTGTGGCATTGGTGGCATCGCATCGTGGGTAGCGGGAACCTCTGCTTTGAACAACCACCCCAGCACTGGTAGTCGGGGTGTAGTTGTGGCCAGGAGAAGTTGTGTTTCAGTGCCTATTACCTCTGAGGTGGCTCAGATTCCTTCATAGGCAGCCAAGATTTCCTTCTCTGTTGGAGTGTAATTGGCTTCGGACCTTCTGTAGCTTCGACCCCAGAATCCCAGTGGCCGGCCTCGAGTCTCACCCGACACCTTCTGCCAAATACTCCAGGACAGACCATGGCTCCCGGCTGCAGAGTAGAGCACGTTTTTCACCTCTGGTCCCATCCTTACTGGGCCAAGGGCCACCGCATGAGCGATTTCCTGCTTGATTTGGGCAAAGGCATGTTGCTGTTCAGGGCCCCAGTGGAAATCATTCTTCTTACAGGTAACCAGGTAGAGAGGGCTCACAATCTGGCTGTACTCAGGGATGTGCATCCTCCAAAAGCCTATGGTGCCTAGGAAGGCTTGCATTTCCTTCTTGTTGCTTGGTAGAGACATTGCTGTGATCTTATTGATGACCTCAGTGGGAATCTGACACTGTCCATCTTGCCACTTTACCCCCAGGAACTGGATCTCTCGAGCAGGTCCTTTAACTTTGTTCTTCTTGATAGCGAAACCAGCTTTCAGGAGAATCTGGATGATTTTCTCTCCTTTCTCAAACACTTCAGGTTATATATGCTTATATATGTTTATATATGCTTTATCCAAAACACTGATTTCAACTATAGGGAGTACCCGAAAAAATAAAAGTTCCACATAAGGCAATATTCACCTGAGTGCATTATTGGTTTAATGGGCAACATCTTCCCTAAGCATGAATATCTCATTAGAAAAATGTAGTTTTGGTAAGGATTTTTTTTAGCAGAGTATTTGCTAGAGACATAAAATGTATTTTGAAGTGTCCTACATTCTACATAAAACTCTACTGGATGCAGAAAGTGATTGTTCTGGACTTCTTTGATATCTGGGGTTAATTTTTTGCAAGACACTCCTGTGCTATAAGCAGATTATTTTAATTATCAATCACATTTTACTATTTCTTTAGCAGTCATTTTATCATATGTTCAATAACTGCTACTATTGTGCAGTACTGGAAACTTTTTAGTTGACCATGTTCAAAAGAAGCAAAATAGGTTTCTTATGTGTGAAGGCAAAGACAAAAACTGGGATAGTCTTGTAACTGCGCTCTTTATGTTATTGAGTGTCAGTGTCTTCAACATTGATACTACTCTCAATTTTTTTACTTGCTGTATGTCACTGATGTATATTTATTTTATAAACATTACTTGACTAGAAATGTTTTTCACTGCTTATACACTGATGTCTGCTAGTCATTTAGTTGTATTCTTTTATATTCTTGCATAGCCTACAAAACTAACCTAATTCTTGCAGTTAGTAATGCAAAGTTTAAACTGGAAACTCAGATCCTTGTCTCTTAGAAGTAATTCCCTAATATTTAAGATCTTCTAATCTGGTTATCAGAAGGGGCATATTAAGGACTGTGATGTGGCATCACCTTGTTTTCATGATTAACTTGCCTCACCAGGTTTTCAAGGAGATTCTGCTGCAGACGAGGTCTAAAGCATTAACTTTAATGGATTAATCAAGATGAGAGAGAGAGTGATGTGTCCAAATGTGCATTGATTCATCTCAAAAACTGTTAAAAATGAGAATGCTACCAAAAGCCCAACAGTTGTAGATTTATCAGTATATAAAACCTGAGAGACCAATTCATTCAAAATTGTCAGATTAGCGTATCAGATGCCATTTTCCAACCCAATTAGATGTGTTCCTCAAACAAGGAGAAAGTCATTTCTCTAAGGGCAGATTTTATCAAGTGCTTCTCAATAGTTTCTGGATTAATGCTAAGTAATAAGTAGATTTATCACATTATTAACTTACTAATACCATATCAAACAAGCATCACTCTCCTTTGCTCTACTGTAATAGCTACATTTCTGATGTCATGCTTATTTTTGTTTAAAATTTTAATTAAAATTCCAGACATAAAGAAGAGAAAGTGCTTTGGGCTTGTTAGATTGTATTTTTATTTTAGTTTTAACATCAATGTTCTTGTCTTTTTTTTTTTTTTTAATATATATCTTTTCTCTAATGAGGAGCAGCTGAGGTAACTGGGGTTATTTAGCCTGTAGAAAAGGAGGCTCAAGTGAGATCTTATTGTTCTCTCCAACTACCTGAAAGGAGATTGTAATCCAGTGGGGATCAGCCTCTAATCTCAATTAAAAAGTGGTAGGATGGGAGAAATTGTCCTCAAATTGCAACAGGAAGGTTTATTTTAGATATGAGGAAAAATTTCTTCACAGAAAGAGTTGTCAAGCACTGAAACAAGGAAGTGGTGTAGTAAGCATCCCTGGAGGTGTTTAAAAGATGTGTAGTTGTGACATTTAGGGACATGGTCTAGTGGTGAACTTGGTTAATGTTGGACTCAATGATCTTAGAGGTCTTTTCCAATCTAAAAGCTTTGATGATTCTACATTTCTATGATTTTCTCTTGTGTTTGCACTTTTGAATGTCTGTTTTTGTTTTTCTGCAGGCAGGTGGCTACCTTTCACTGCTTGTCAGATCCTCTCTTGAAACACAAGCTCAGAGTCAGCCAGTACTAGGAAGATACATATTTTTGGTATAAAATCTTGCATAGTTTCCTAAGGGATAGAATGGGTGCAGAGACCATTTCTTTCATAGCTTTCATATGAGGCAGAGTAGTACAGTTGCACTGCCTAGTCTTTGATCTTAATATGGTTTTGGCATCTAAAAAGGGACGCTTCTGGGAATCAGGAGCTCTAGTGTTATTCTGGTGTTGATGCTGTTATTCCATAACTGCATAGGGCTGCACAACTTCACAAGAAGCCTTTCCTAAGGCTTACAGTATCACTTGTTTGGATCTATCTCAGCGAGGCTTTTGGTTACTCTTAAGGCACTTTGTCTCATTCTCTCTTTTTTTTCTTTTTTTTTCCTGAAGTGTAAACATTCCTGTGAGACTTTCAGTTGTAAAGATTATACATCATTATCCTTATTAAGAAGCCAACAGGGAACCTGCTAGAAAACAAGCTCAAATGAATGAGTTATCATAATTATTATTTTATGCTTGAAGAGTGTGTTGCCCCCATATCTCTTTAGAAAACAGCAGTTGGCTTGTGTTTGCTTTGTCTGTTTATTTTTCTTAAGGAGCTATACAGAATTGTAAATAATTTTGTTCTCTATAGTACAACACTGTAAATCTCTATGTCTTTATACTTAAGTTTGAGTCTTGTTTCCTTGCATCAGTCTTGTTTTTAATGTACAACGTCTTAATGCCTGGTGCTGGAAATGCATGATTTATTTGTGATAGTTTGCTGCAGTGTAGGATTTTATTAGCTATACTAATAGAAGCTCATCACCTTTACCTTTGTGGGAGGTGAAAGAGCTTAATTCTCTCTGACTCAAACAGTACTAATCTGTAAACACAACTAAGCCAGGAGATGTTATTTGTCATTCCTCTGTATAAACTAAGACTGAAAAAGATATTTATATATAAAATATAATTTTATATAAAAATACTTAACAAAAATATTATATATTTTCTTTTTTTCTTTTCTATTTCTCTGAGAGATCTAAAAGTATGTTATATTAAACAGCATTTATGGCTTTGTTTTTTTATTTATTACCCTGACATTAAGTGTAATAATAACCTAAAGGTCAGTAAATAAAAATCTTTTACCTATTCTTGATTATTAGCCAATGACAATTCTGTCCTCTCAAAGGCTTTTCCAGTATGGTGAGAGTGGAAACATCAATTTGTATACAATTTTTTTTTTTGATTGATATTCTATAAAGCTGACTCTGGACAACTTACAAATAGAACCATACATGCTTGTAAGTGTAATTAATTTTCAAAGGGAAAGCAGGGTAGGATGTAGAAAAGGAAAGAAGGGAAGGGAGCCAAACTAATACTGTATGAAAACCATATTAGTTTTGGACACATAATTTCTCACCAGGTATACAGTCGAGATTTCTTTTATGTCTTCTTTAAGTCAAATTTTCTTCTTCACTATAAATGTGACAGATTCTTTGCTGACTCTGTGCTCTCTTGTGATGGGCTGCTGGCTCACTTATGAGCTGCCTCACTTCACTTGATTCACCCTGCAGAGCTCCTGTTCACTTTTGCTTTCATAGAATATTATCCCATAGAATTGATTTGAGTAAACAGAAGAGTGCCTTCACAGAACTGGGAAGAAAAAAAAAAAAAAAAGCATTTCTCACAGCATATTAGAATAGTGAGGAATTGTCAAAAGGAGGTGGCCATAAATGCACAGTTCAGATAACCTCAGTTACTCATGTGAATGACAATTGAGTAGCAGTATTGAATTGGCTTCTTGTGGAACTTACACTCCTACCTTATTACTAGAGTGCTATGTTTATTTTATCGACATATACATTTTGCAAGTCTGCATTTATTTGTGCATTGATATTTTGACTAATCCATATTAATGAAATTATATAGAGAAAACTGTAACTTAATTACATTGTAAGCAGGAGTGACGCGTTGCAAAGTCATCTTAATGTACTTGCACTTCCCTGGAGACTATTGGCAACATTTATTAATCTACTCACCATTGTATTAGAAGTGATTAGCAAAAGTAGCAAAGAGCCAAGACCTCCGTCCTATCAGTCACAGACTTGTAAGAATGTATTGCATTTTACTTTACATTGGGAAGAAGTTTGAATTAGGAGTTTGTGGTACATAGGTAAGGGAAGACTCAAACCCTTGTTGTGTGTGTTCAAAAATATAACCATCCTTTTTTTGTTTTGTTTTATTTTGTTGGTTTAGTTTTTGTTGGTTTTTTTTTTTTTTGTTGTTGTTGTTGGTTTGGTTTGGTTTGGTTTGGTTTGGTTTGGTTTTTTTGTGTGTTTGTTTTGCTTTGGTTTGGTTTTTTGGGGTTTTTTTTTGTTTGTTTTGTTTTGTTGGGTTGTTTTTTTTTTTCCTTTGAGATTTTCATTGTGTGGAAGTCAAAAATTCAGAATAAAACTAGCTAGAACTACTGAACACATCCTTCAGTCCTCCAAAACACACCTTCAAAGAATTGCAGAGGTAATAAAATGCTTGTTCTTCCCTTATCACTGAAAAAAAAACTCGTTCAAATAACAGTTGTGGTTAAGAAATTAAAATTATTCTACTACTTCTCTTCAACATAATACATCATCATATGAAGTTAAGAATAGTTTTAAAGTCTTTTATTACCTTTACATTTGAGCATGTATTTCATCAGAATACAGACTTTCCAGTTTGATCACACATTCCCAATCTCATCATTGCATTGCAAAAACATACATGAGAAAAAACAGAGAGGCAAGAATGTGTGTACAAAGATATAGAAAAATCAGTGTGCTTTTCAGCATATGCTATGATTCTAGGAGTAACTTCAATTGCAATTGAAACTGATAAACACAGGGAAATGTGCTATTCTCCTACCTGAATTACAGGAATTGGATGATGTTTATTCTCTCTCTTTCTTTCTCTCTTGCTTTTTTTTTTTTTTTTTTTTTTTTTTTTTTTTTTTTTTTTTTTTTTTTGAGGGGGTAGGGGTTGGGGATAAGACTTGGGAATTGTAACTTAAAAGAGAGAAAGCAAACAAATCCCATTTACAAAAAGGAAATTATAGCCTATGATTTATAAACCTTATTGATTAACAATCATCCTCTAATACTAAAAGTTACACTTGACAACAATTTTAATATTTTGATGTGTTAGAGTTTTGGGGAGATTTTAATTGGTGGTGGGAGTGTATTTTTGTGTCAAAAGAACAAGGGGAAAAAAGTTTAAAATTATAGGTCATCTAGCAAATTATAGTCAATTCATCACATAATGTGGCATACTATATTGTCATATGTTGATCCTAGAAGAAAAGTATTTTTTTAAGAAGTCCTTTTGGTAATATTTTCTGTTTATACATTTATTCCTTCATCTGACCCCTTCTATGCTTTTAATCCCTTTTAATCACGTCTGTATATTGCTGTCTTCAAAGTGATTCTGAGGGTAAATCAAGGTAAGTGAAATGAAGAGGATGTTTATGATGGCATTCAGCTTGTATAGAAGTGAGTGTGCATATGTGTCTAAATTAAATACTTGTTATACAAGCAGAACACACTGTTTTGAGTTGCTAGAAATAATCATAAGGACTGGGAATGTTATTCATTCCAGAACAGTTACAGTGTTTAAGTGTACAGAAATATTGCATTTTTTTTCTCTTTTTGAGGAAATTGGAGATTTTCTGAGACTGAATACACCTACAGCTTTTAGTTCTATTACCTATTGTGGGCAGGCATTCTTGTGATAAGTATAGTTTAGAGAAGACAGGTATTTAATTGGTTCAGAAATCTATTCTCAGCTTGTAGTACAGGTGGGCTTCCTGAGAAATAAGGAAGATGGTAGAAGTAACCTATTTATGCTGCTTTTCTATAAACTAAATTGTTCCTGTGTAAGATTTTTGAAAAACTTTCATCTTTTTTTTTTTTTTTTATCTCTGTTAGATGGCACAGGTGTAGCCTTCTGGTCTTTTTGGTAATATTTACATAGAAACTATTTGAGAAGTGTCAGGAAAAAGTGAGGTCATATATTTGCCTCACCAGTATATACCAAGTCTCTTGAGAAACTCTCTTGGTTTTACAGTGGTCATTAAGAAATTCTGGAGAACCTGATGCTAGAACAACTGCAACAACTCTACCAGTGTAAATCCATATCAGTCAGTCCCTATTGGGATTGCCCTAACAAGCTGTTTATTGTTAAAGGAAAAACACAGTTTAAAAAACCTAAAAGATTGACACAAGACATTTGTTATTTGTAGGGATCCTGGCCAGTTTATGCTTTATGCAAGTCAAGATTGGATTTATCACAATTGTCCTTGCTCAGCTTTTGCTTCTCATTTGCAAAATGTGGCAATGCAACTGTGAAAGTTGCACCCCTCAATGAGAGCTGCACAGAAAGCATCTGTGCAGGAAAAAGATGCTTAGAATTTGTTTATGTTTGCAAGTAAAATGCAGCACTTTTTCTTCCTCAGGAAACACAGGTAAAAGGATATGAAAGCCATCAGGGATAAGAAATAAAGCAAGCAATACACTGTTCAAAAATATGCATAAATAATTTCTGACCTTAAGAGTGGATGTGGACAATACAAAAGTTTTTAATTTTCAGTCAGTTACTCTGTTACAGTGTTCTGTAAGGCTAAGAAAGTATCTAATTTAAAAAGGAAACAAACAAACAAATAAACAAACAAAAATCCAAACAATTTTGTTTTTAAAGTAATTTTTTTATGTTGTTATTGCCTAGTAAGAACTGGAACTTAAAGTCTTCCTGTGTTGATCATTAGTACAACCTTATTCTAATAGGGGTCACATTTTCACCTGGGAAGGACAGTATGTACTATAAATAATAGTTTGAGAGCTGGAGATCAAAATGAATAGATATTTTGTTCACTTCTAACCTTATCTTTATTTCATCTGTTGTTTGGTACTTTCATATGCACTGTTCAAATAATTTTCAAAGCTCTAGATCATAGAATGTACCAAAGGCAAAAAATACAAATAAACCTAGTATCAGGTTTTGATATGGATCCACTAATGCTCTTTTTTTTGCATAAAATACCATTATCTGAGTCAACAGGAAGCATTGTTTAGTGTTATAGAGACATTCTTTGTTGCTAGACAAGTCAACCTTCAATGGCTCAATTAACAATACTTAGATCCCTTCTTTTTGTACAACTCAAGTATTAATAAGTATTCACATACTAGTCATTTGACCCTTCATTTTGTTTATGTTAAAAGTAATACGTGGTCCTAGATGCAGAGAGATTTCAAATCTGTGTATATAATTTAAAAACATGCAAACTTATTTTTTAACTGCACTTCTTTCTTTAGCAGCTGGATATTTTAAGAATTTTGAAATAATAACATAAACCATAACTATGGGATATAAAATTTTCAAGGGGATTACAATATTTTATATCAAATGAGAATCTGAAGACATCCATTAACTAAAGGTTTTCTTTCTGTTCATAAGAACACAAATACAACATTAACCCTTTTTCATTAGTCTGACAAATCTATACCATCACTTTATTCCTCAGATATTCTCAGAATATTAAATGTAAACCTGATATGTAAGTTGAAATGTCTTTTCAGACTACTTTGATGACCTTGGACAGGTGGACTTGGATTTATCTTCCTAAATTCAGATGACTGCATCTCAGCTAACCATCCTAAACTCCCCCTACTCATTGCAGAGAAATAGGCACTACTGGACTTGGTTCATCTAAATTGCTTTAGACAGCCACTTTTAGATGAGATAAATATCTGAAGTTGCACAGGATATATTCCATTCCCTTTGTTACATTGCCCTTCTGGGAAATGAAGAAGACAGTGCTGATCTGTAGCTGCCATACAGACGTAAAAGGAAGGATAAATAATAGTAAAAGGTGATGAAACTGGATAGTCCATCAACCCCAAAGATTCTGATTTATCTGCCCCCATAAATGTGCAGCAATGTGGACAATGAGTCAAACGAGGGAACATACAGAAATGGGATGAGTAATACATGACTGTAGACTATGAGATTGATCTGAAGTGCTGATGCACTCCATGAAGCATAGCAGGATGGGAAAACTAATGAAAGCTAACACAAGACAGGATCATCTCACCAAATGAGGATTATTTTTAATTAAGGAGATTTTTTTTCTTATGCATATATTCTGTGCAGTATGTATCATCTTATTGCTGTATCTACATGTGCTTAAACAAGCCAGGTCACAAAGCTCTTACCATAATAAAACTATAGGGTAGCAAAACTTTTTCTCACTCAGGTAAGGCCTAACAAAGTGAGAGGAATGGAAAGAACAAGAAAAGATGAAATTTTTTTCTCCTTCTTTCTTTTTTCTCTACAATTGAAAAATAAAGGGAGTGCTTAGTAAAGGTTGCTAAAACTGCCTTCTTGACATTGATTGACTGACTCTTTTGTAGCTGGTTTGTTATATTATATTTTAAGATAAAACTGAATCTTCTCTGGAGAGTATGTGAATTAGGTCTGTATAGGTAGTGAGCCAAGGATTAAAATTTAATAGATATTATATTCTGTCCTATGGAAAAGAAAATGTTTCTCCAGATACACTTGATGATAAATGAATAGTAAGAGGGTCTTTTTTATTGTTGTTAGTAAATTCAGAAAGCAGTTTATCAGCTCTTTTCTTTTCTAAGAGTGGGAGCAGGAAGAATTCAGTAACATGCAATCAAAGTCTCAGATTAACAGAAATGGCTACTGGAATACCCTTGTAAAAAAAAAAAAAAAATGCCAAAAGCCTAAAATCAAATCATTCCTCAGCCTTTGCCAATAGGAAGTTTCCCACTGAATCACATGAAACCAAACTTTTGTATCTTGTTTTCTCAGAGAATAAGCAATGCCAGTTTATTTCATTTGTTGTCATATTCTACTAGAATTTGTTTTGAACTAGGTATCATTTGAACTGGTTTTTTTCCATATCCAACAACATTGTGATAATTACTGTGTTTGGATCTTTTAAGGTCTGCCTTGATGACATTGGTCATACTACATGAATTTAAATAATCAGGTTTTGTGTTGTTATTAAAGTTTAAATATTTTAATTTTTTCCAAGTTATAAAATTTGTAGCAGGATTTAGGAAAGAGCATACCCATAAAATTACTTTCTGCTATCCCATGTCAAGATGTGATTACTTTATTCCATCAAAATGCTATTTTTACTCTAAGAGGGTATTCAATACAATGTTCTGATGGCATTTCCCTTTAGTATTATATCTAGCAGCCTTTTAGGATAATTTCGTAAGTTATACAGTTCCTGCAGTAAGTGTGATTATTCACTCATCATACTGTTCACTGTTCACTTAAGCAAATAGCCTCTAGTCATCATTTTGAGAGTAGATGTGAAGAAGATTGCATTTTCATAATTAAAAATAAAAATCAAATCCCTCTTCTGTCTTCGTTTTTAAATTGCTGCTGTCAAACTGTACAAATTTACCAGAGAAAAATGATTGAAATACTTTAAAAAAATCATTCATAATACTTAGTCTTGGATGAATAATAAAAAAGGTAGAACATTACAAATTGCTGTTTCCTCATTGTAATTAGATTATACAAATCCTCAATGCTTTACATGAGTATGTTGTGGCAATCATAAATCCCCTGCATTTTACCCTACTAAGCATGGGGGATTGCTAATAGGTAGCTCAACAATCAATTTAATCATGCAATTTTATCTTTAAAATTAATATACTTTCATGGTAGTGACTTTTAAAAATAATAATCATCAGAAATATGCTTATTTAAACTAGCTTCCACTATTTATCTTGTCTTCTGTTAAGATGGAGCCTGACTGTTTGGTAATGCTTTATTTTTCTTGGATCTACTTGTTACTGTGTTGTAGATTGAAAATGCTTTTTCTTTGCATATTTTATTTTACTCATGATATTTTCTTTGACTTCCAATTAACATTTATTCAACATTTCAGGACTCACTGATATGTCCTTTTAAAACAATTGCAAGTTTAATAGGGCACAGAGCTGACATTTGTCTACAGATCAAACCAATTTCACAGGCAGAATTTTTATTTGAAATTATATAGTCTGAATGCAATCATCTTGTCTATCTCTACACTTTAGCTTTAGGAATTCTATACCAGAGATAGAAAAATTCTGATGCATGTCTGTGTATGTATTTATAGATGATGCAGCTTTAGGAACTACATGTATACTTGGTCATGTTTACTTGAATAGAAAGACACCATGAAGGATATCTCTAAAGAAATGGGTAATACATCTTAGCATAGCTATGCTAAGGTTAGTAAAGATGTAGCCATTTAAGCCAGCTGCAATTCTGGCCAATAAGGATAACAAGTAATTGTTTCTTTTGTGTTTTGTTGCTTAGTGCACAGTGAAGCATCCAGCACTATGATTTAATGTCGACTGTAGCAGCAGTGGCCTCATGACTGACAGATGTGGTTACCCTCATCTATAAATGCTGTTCCATGTTTAGACTTTCATCTGTTGGCATCTTCAAAACTGAAAACCTAGGTTTGAAGTATATAAATTTAATATTAGAGTCCACAACCTCTACTTTATTCCATCATAATTATTGTAAAGACACTTTAAGTTTTTAATGTAAGGTAGAATGTTTATAAAATCATATTTTGCTTTTTTAAATAAAAAACACATCTGAAATTAATACTATAAAAATGAAAAAGAAATGCTGCAGCACATCTACAAATGTGCCATTTAATTTTCTTATCTCCTTTAATTGTTGGTACGGTGTAATATAAATTTCCATGAAAAGGCTGTATTATATAGGTAATGACATACTCAAAGTACAAATCTCACAGGCATTTGAAGCAGAGTTAACAATTATTTTTAGGAGTCCAGCCTCGGAATCTCCAACTGGGGACTCAACTGCAAATGCTTTGCCCACTGAGTAGACGCTGGGTAGACACATGCTCTGAAGAAAGTTGTTTCAGTGGATTGAATCCTGTGATTTCTTTCATAGTAGACAGGGTAACTGTCTATGGGCATTTATTTACTCAAGTCTCATATAAAGCTACATTCAATGAATATAAAAGTAGTTCTTAACTGAATGGTGTTATTGGACATTCCAGTGCTATTTCCATGTAATCACATAGGCAAAACCAGAAATAAGAGCGCAGATGCAGGAAGTAAGTAATAATGGCCTAATTATTTTAGTATGCTGATATCAGTAATTTCCCTGGATATTCTCATACAAGGTTGTACTATTGATAAACCACTCTTGAAATGAAAACTTATGTTCATCTCAAAGCATTTGGATTCATTAGTAATATATGATCACCATAAAATTACTCTTGTTTTGAGTGACATATTTGAAAACAGTGTCAAAATCTAGGAAGAGGCGTGGCTGTAAATCTACTCAAATTGTTCATGCACTTTCTGTCTACATTAGTAAGTGATGATTAGTAAATGAAAACCAACATAAAGCAAAAAAAAATCAACAAAAAACCCTTCTCAAACAAACCCCCAAATGAACACCAATAAATAAATAAAACCTCATAGAAATACAAATTAATATTTTACCTGTCTGAAAAAAGGAAGCTTTATGTGTAAATATGGTCAGTGCCACCTGTACTATGAAGATTTTGCCCTTTCCCAAAAAAGTATATCCTGCCCCTCTGTAAAGTTCAAGCTGAACAAAAAGTGTTTCAACAAATATGTATTGATTCCTTTGCATCTATCTGCCTCTATTTGCCTATTTATGCACACAAACAAGAACATAAATAAGCATGGGGCAGGAGAAAGAGATAAAGAAAGGATTTTATTTTCTTAGATAGAGCACATATCTATCACATATCACTTCTGCAACTCCTTTAGACTTTCAGTTTGATTTTTAGTTTTATTGTATCAACACAGGTTCTCCATCTCCAGCTGTAAAGCCCCCTGTAATTAAGTGGGAGCAGAGGACTTCCAAAAATAACCTCTTTTATGGCAACTCTAATCCAGTGGACTTTCCAGCTCAGGTGATTTCTCCTCTGAGTGTCTTTGCTGCCATTCCTATTTGCAGGTCCAGCTTTGTGTCAAGGCTGGCATGTATTGCAGAGGTGTTTGTGGAGGCACACAGAGGTGAACATGTACACACACCCACACACCGTAAGGCACGACCAGCCACATGGACAACAGAGCAAACCATGTCCAAGTGACACCATCATGAACACCCATGGTGCTCCCTTGTCCAGCTGATGGGCATAAGAGCTTGCTGATGGTCACACAGTGACCCTGACAACACACATGCACACAATGGGATCTGGAATTGGCTCCACATGTGTGGTCTGTTCAAGAGCCAGACCTAGATCCCTTTTGTTCCAGTTGCTGGCCTTGGTGTTCCTGTTGTACATACATACCCAAACTTAGTACCTCTAAACCCATTACTTAGGTAATCTTGATCTTTTATGGCATTACTTGATATTGCTTTGTGAGGCTCTTCTCTCCAGAAAAAGTCTCCAGTTCTGCCCTTCACGTACACATGCAGTTTGGTTGTTCTCACAGGACTCCTCTCACCACCATGACTCTGTCCTTTTTGTCACCTTCTCATGCTGTTCTTTACTGGCCCCAGCAAGTCCTTCTGCTGTGTTCAGTAATTTCTTGTGGCCAACTGAGTCAGCTACATTTCAGGCCAGGAAATGTGTGTCATAACACCCTGACTCTGTGTGTTTGTGTATAGATCATGTATGTGGTCTGTATGTTTTTTGCTTGACTTGCATGCTGCCTTGGGGACTGCCCCTTCTACACCAGGGCATTGCAGGGTGGTGTATTACAGGTTATTCCACCGTTATTTCCATCATCAGTATTAGGATCCTGCTTTTTTTACTGATTCATTTCATTTTTTGATGCCAGAGCACTCCTTTCTTTTCCTTTTCCCTTTTTTAAGCAGTTTCTCTGCTTTGCTTACTCTCAACTCCAATCATCTTGTAGCTTGGTCCCAGCCAACTGACAACTGTCAGCAATTATGAAATCAGTGAGAATATGCTTGCCAAAGCTGAAATTTATTGAGGACGCTCTGCACTCTTCCTGCAATATATGCTAACCTACCACTATCCCAAATTCCTCCTACACAGAAAATATTCAAAGGATTAGGACCACTTGTACAATTTCTACATGACTGCTTTCCTGTTCATGACTTTCTTTCCTGTAAAGGGGCATAGTTAGGAAAAAGGAGTCGGCTGCTAGTGGTGGTTTTAGTCAGTCTGGCACTTTGGCAAGGAGACATAAATTTTAACACCTTGAGTCCTTTCTAACCTATTTTGAAGTTCAACTCTGTAAAAAAGTACTCTTAGAAATGAGATGGAAATACTAAAAGGACTAAAATTCACCTTTCTGTGAGTACACATAGTTCAACTTCTGGGCCCAATGCTTAATTCCAGGCAGGTTTTGCTAAATTATGTAACTTTGTGTTGATGAAAAGCTTTATGAAATTAAACATACATTTTAGCACTTTCAGGTACACTGAGATAGTGCCACTAGAATTTGGAGCTAGGGGATATTTCAGACAAACCCTGTGCATTGGTTATTCCATCATTAAAAATATTTTGTAAAGCTCCTTGCTTATCTTTACTTTCCTAGGACTGAAATAAGGTGAATTTAAGCAACTATTAAGTTGTTTAATAACTATAAAGTTATTTACATTGGTTAGGAACAGTATTACAACTGTATACAGAATTCAGAACAAACATTTGTTACATTAGTGTCTACACAAAGACACTGTGGTACTTACAGTCAGAAGAGCTTTGATTCTTTCAAAGCTCACTTTGTAAGGTATGACCTGAGGGAGAACAGTAAAGCTGTAAACAAATTCTATGCAACAAAATATATATACATTTCTGATTGCATTTTACATGTTTTCAGTTAATCCAAATCACAGTTTAAATTGTTTTAAATATTTTCTTACAGGAATTAAGTCCAATATGAGATTTCAGGGATTTAGAGAAAAGTTTAGAGTGCTTTTTGATCTTTTGAGGTATTCCATGAAGAGGAGACAGGGCATGCATGATCACAAAATTCTTTCATGGAAAATGAGAAACTCACAGATCATCTGACACTGTCAAAACACGTTGCATTTCTTTATTTATTTATTCAAGGGCTCTGAAAAGTTAAAATATTGCCTAAGATGGAGTTTGCCTGAAGATACTACTTCTAAGACCTATCATATTAACCCTAACACTGTGTCATACCTTTTGTAAATCTTACTGTGAAGAAACAAATAACCATCCCCTCCAAGGAAGCTGAAAATCAGCAAGAGGAAGTTTGTGTTTACCTCCAGTGTTACCTCCAAGTTTCCTAGCTGGAAAAGTAAAACAGCATAATAATTTCTGCCATCCATAAGCTCAGATAATTTCAAAATAATTACAAGATTAAAATAGCTACTGAAAGCTACATAAACATCCACCTTGCTATGGACACGTGTCAAGGTAAAGTAGAATGGCTGAAATAAAAATGATTTATTAGGGTTTTTGTTTTGTTTTGTTTTGTTTTTTATAAATATGGATATGCTCTCTTTGCATATGGCATGCATATGCCTTACTGATCCAGATTGGGTCATGGGAGATGGTCATAGTTTGACATCCCACAAGTGGGATCATACATATTTTATGTATGTGCCTATGTATAGTAAAAGTAGATGGCAAGTTGGAAGGCAAGAGTCCAATGAAAATTATTTTAATCAGCTTTATTTCTACCTATTACTCACATTTGTTTTTCAAGCCACTATTGCATTCTTAGTCAGATCTCCATCTTTATTATACCTTCATTAACCTTTTAAATCTCCCATCTGTGTACAGGAGCCTTTCTTTTGTTTAATTATCTGTTTAAAATTCACAAATGGTAGCTGCTGCCATTTTGGCTTTTTGACATTTTTCACCTGCAGACTGGAAGAAACAGATTTAAGAGTCTTGTTCTGCTGGTTTATGTTGAATCCTGATTTTAGCTGAAGTACCGGAGCTGGAATTCAGTCATTCATTGTCATTCAGAAGCAGTTTGAGTTGGGCTTTTGTGCTTTGTGGGGTCAGCAGACCTCAGCTGAATTACAGTCTTGAATTTTGTTTTGCAGCCGTGTATTATTTTCCTTGTGCTGTCCCTGTTTCTTCTTTTTCAGTACAATCATAAAATATCCTAGTTTGGACATTTTTTGCAGGGGTTCCATTTCTTTTGCTTGTAGATAGGATCTTGGTTTGCAAGTGAGTCAGTTCTCTTATCTTCAGTAAATTTATACTTTTTAAGGCACACTTGTCACTCTGCTTTCTAGCACACTGCTACCTCCCAAAATATGAAATGGAAGTATTTATTACACCAAGTGTTTATTGCACTATCTGATGTACTTTATTCCTTTTTTCTTTGTAGTCATTGGCAGCATCTTCAGTTGCGTTTCCTGGAACACCAGGCGTAAAGACATGCAGGGTTGGAATAAATTGTTTCTGTTACATTTTAGTCGTTCAAGCAGTTCTTTCTTTTCTCCTAATCATATTATTAGCACTTAATAGCAGTTGCTATGGGAGCTGCAGAACCAAACAGAGGCTGAGGCTCTGTGGCATTACATCTGTGTTAAAGGTAACATCTGGTCCTTGCCCCCTTGAAGGTAAGAGAAGTGGTGAAGGGAATTTTAAATACTCATTCTCGCACTAGCTTGAACCTCGGTGTGATTCACTGCTAGGGAAGAAGTGGTGTTACCAGGCTTCTGTTATCACATATAAGGATTAGAAAGATAGGAGGCAGACTGAGATTCTGTCATGGCTCCTGTCTAAAGTAAGATGATAAAAAGAACACGTGGTACTTTTCCTACCTGTCTGGTTTATTCATTAATGCTACCACTCTTTGGCTCATAACCTGCCTTCTTCAAACATGCTTTCTGTTATAAGAAACTCAGCCTGTCTGAAAAAGTCCTTGTCAAAATCTGCCCTTCATCATCTTTGTCGACTTTCTGCATATTCCCAGCATGCTGCTTTTCTCATAGTCAGTCCTTATTATAACACATAGGCACACTGCTTGCCAGAATTCCCAAGAGATAAAACCTTAGCCTTCTTTTACAGGTATCAAATATCTCTTTACTATTCTTCTTTAATTCTGATAGCGCGTCTCTCTGGATGCAGTTCCTTGAAACTCATGCTTTAATAGTTTTGAATGTCTGCTAAAGAACTCCAAAGTTCGATTCCTCTAATATCCATCAAAAACTCTAGCAGAGGAGCTGTATCTTTTTAACTGTCAGGCTGACGAAGATTTCTCAGAGGTGCATTTGTTTCTTTGTCCCTTGTACTTTCTTTTTTGTGTGTGTATGTGTAATAATAATACTGGAATACGTATAAATGTGAACTATGCTAGCTAAAATAATTCTTTGTTGTCATGCTACGGACTTTGAATCACAATTTCTGCAGGATGTGGTGTCAGTTGACAACCTCATCATTATAAGCAAGCTTTTATGTTATACTTAAAAGCTTTCAGTCTTGTTGTCATACCAATTATTTTTTACTTAGACAAAAGGGTCTCATTTTATAGGAAAATATCTGACAGATTAATAATATTTCACATGTCCACAGTCCCATTCTAAGAATTGCTCAGTACTTTACACACATTAATGAATTAAACTTTCCAGTAACCTTATGAGGAACTGTTATTATTATATAGACATGGAAGCAGTGGCACACAGAAAATAAAAATAAGTTCAGACAGCTTATTTGGAGCAAGAAAGGGAACAAATCTCACAATCTTAGTCTTCCCTTCTGACCACTATGTCATAACTTTTTTTAAAAGAGAGGAAGCTTAGCCCTTTTGTTGTCATCTTGACTTAGGAAAACAATGGTTTCTCATATGCTTCAAATCTCATTATTAAGGGAAGGTTTATCTTTCTCTAGTAATCTGTATTCTTGTCCCTACTCAACTAGCTAAGAAAGAAGTTAATGGAAAGAGTGTGACAGGAAGACTTCAAGTCTTGTAGATAGATGCATGTCTGTCTGTCTTGCTCAGTTCCTTTCTCTTTCCCTTTCTTCCCTCCTTCCTGTCTTCTAAATCCTTTTTAAATGCATAGGTTGAACAGGCAGCCTTTCAGAACTGGAAGACTTATAGCACTTGCAGTATGAACTCATTCAGATTGTTTGGACAACCTTGTAGGAAGTTTCATGAGATGACCATTCATGCCATAGCCTCATGCAGCCTCCTAAATAAGTCAGCAGTGCTTGGAGCTAAGGTTGATCCCACCTAATTTCAGATGTTTTTCAAAGTCCCCAGTGTCAAGATCTAAGTCCCTTTAAACAGCCTTCATCATCAGTGGAGAGACAAAAGAATCTCCAAAGAGAAGTTCTCTGTTGTGCTGAGTTTCTTTCTAAGGAGAAAAGGGTCATTCTGACACATGACAAAGGAAACTTGGTTGACCATGATGCTCATTTAAGGTAATTAATGAAATGTGTAAAATCAGAGAGGTTGCAACAGGGATTTAGTTCAGAGAACTGACTGAATGTGTATGAAAAACTTTGTAGTGCATGCAATGAAGGCTAAGTCTGAGCTGATCTTTTGACAATGGAAACAGACACGCCAGTATGTCAGTGCAGGTATGTAGCACTTTCCTGCTCTGAGCTGCTGCTTTTTTCCCTGCATATGCAGGTTACCTTTGTGGGGGAAAAAGACAAGCTGAGTTGCATCAGACTCTTATGTTTTCCTTTTTAACTCTGATGCATAGGATGAAGCAAAAACAGCATTGCAGATGAGCGGGAAGATTTGCAGAAATCAACAGATGAGTAAATCACGAAGTGAGAAAAATCATAGGGTAGCACTCCTGTAGAACTGCTAAGACACTGGTAAACTAGATTTCTGGGTTACATCAGTGACTCAAAGAAAATGCAGAAACACTGTTGTTTACCTGTTGTTTACCATGTTCTGAGAATTAACTCAGAGCAATCTCACATTAGTATTTTTTGAATATTTTGAAGATATTTCCTGTGTAATATTTTTCTCTAAACTTAAACATTTCTTCAAAGGCTCTGTAATCAGAAGTGCTGAGATTTCCATTAGAACCATTTTCTCTTAGCTATCTTCCCTTGAAATTTAGTATGGAATTTCAAGAGACAAATTCTGTATTTTCCACCTTACTAAAAAAAAATTAAGAAAGGTTTAAAAATACAGAATATACCTTCCCTTTGTTGCTGTACCCAGGCCTTTATATTCATAACTTTTTGCTCTTCCTGCTGCCTGCAGTAGATATGCATGTATGTCATTGATTGATTGGATCAGCACGGGTATGTCAGAACAGGACAAGCTGCAATGGAATGTGCATGTTCATTTAGTCAAAACTATTTGGTTCACTCTGATACAGACAACTGTCAACTGATGAAACTCAGCTTAGTCAGAAAAAGAAATGAGAGACTAAATAGATATGGGGCAGGAAAGCTGTACTAATTTTATTACTTTAAAACAGACAAAACAGGATTTTCTAGACGTCCTGGTTTGAGGCAAATAGAAATTAGGTTAAACTGAAGTTTCAGTCTTGAATACCATCAATTTTCAGTGATAAGAAATTTGGGGTTTGTTTGTGTTTGGTTTGTTTGGTTTGGTTTGGTTTTTTTGTGTTGAAAAAGTTGCTTAGTTCATGTCATAATTGCAGTTCTTACTCTTGTCAATCTTATTCTCTAACATAATATTAGTATTTGCACTTGGGCTGATTTTTAATGATGTGATTTGTGATCCTGAGATGCAAGTGGAATTTGAAGAATATTTGAAGCATTCTGGTATTTTACATAAAAAATTGTTTTTCTGAAAGTCAGCATTAATGTAAATTACACGATATACCATCATCAAAATCAGAAAACACTAATGTCTTGGAAATGTTGCTGAAAACTGTCCAAGAATGTATTTTAAAAAAGAACAACATTACATGCAAATCAAGAAAAAATTTCTCGACTCTAAAATCCAAGTAAATCTTGATGATTTAGTAATTGTATGTATGTATTTACCCCACAAGGAAACTTAAGCAGTGTGTGGCAAAACATGATATTGATTTGCATGTGTCCTAACAAGGATTTCAGAGAATTAGGTCATTATATTTGATGTAGAGAAGAAACTGCAGATAGAAACAGTATAAGAATATAAGATATTATTTGTGGGAGCTGGAATGGATTCTGTACTGTAGTTTCAGTAAATGAACATGTGGAGTTAAAAGAAGTTTTCAGAATTGAATTTATTTTCCCTTTTTTATTTTCCTTCTCTTGACATTTTGGGGTTTGGTAAGACCTCCTAAAGCATTTTTTGTTTGTTTGTTTTTATGAAACAGTAATCTGCACAAACTGTATCTGTATTGAGAAGAGAAATTAGGCTCTTTCTGTTCAATGTTTAGGTTCTTTTTTTCTTACAGAAAAGGAGGAGTATTTAGTTACCCCTTGGTTGTGAAAGAATACAGCAAAAGTTTTTGGTTTTTTTTCATTTATAGAAAATAAAAAAAATACATTAACAATAGATTCATGTATTCAATTAAAAGGAATTTGAACTGCTGTACTTAATACTCTTAGAGGTTTCTAAGATACACTTGCAGGAGAGGAATAGCATCAGTCACTTTTCCTGATGTCCAGTAAGCTGCAGGACAGCTGTAGAGACCATTCCTGTGCATCCTTCTATTTTAGTTTCTGCCTAATTTCGGTATTTTAGCTGATTTTATTATTTTTTTCCAGTAAAGTTAGATTGAAGTGGGCAGCACAAATGAACCTTGTCTTCCATATCAGTCATAAATTTGCTACTACTTCACTATACAGAAGAACCAGTAATGAACACTTAGTGTGTTTACTCTCTCAGGACAAGACTTGTATGTTTGTGGAAATTTACCTAAGATATGTTGATAGATAGTTACCATTCTATATTGAAAACATCCATGTAATTTAACTTCCAGTTTTACTGCTTTGAAAGGGGTTTTTACTCCATTCTAGACCCTACTTGCCATTACATGTTTCAGACTGGGCTCCAAGCCTCTTCATAGTCAATTCTTTGTTTTTGTTATGCGGCCACTGATTTCATTGCCAGTCTCTGGCAATGTGGGCCAGAGCCTTGGCCAGCCAAAGATGACAGAAACTTATTTATACTTATAGCCAAAAGGTTGGAGCAGCAGTTTCTGAAACTCTTCCTGTCGTCACACCACCTTCAGGCCGATAATTTTCCATGATTGTAAAACCTATGAATAGCATATGACATCAACTTTGTTTGCAGCTCTTTTGTGCCTTTACAAAATGGCCTTTACCAGACCTGAACAGAGGAAATTATTTGAGGGACCAGGTAGGAAGGAGATGAGAAGGAAACAGCCACATGATAAATAGGTAGCAGGTAAGAGGGTCTTGAAGAGATTGTGTCTTGATTAAGGGCTGTCAGAAGATGAAGTCCAAGGAACAGTATAAGGTGTTAAAAGTAATAGGAAAGAGATCTTCAACAGAGATTTTGAGGTTAATGAGGAAAGGAAAGGGGATGAGGACAAAGAAGAAAAAAAATAAAGATAAATGGCCTCAATTAGCTCTTTTAAAAATTCTCTGAAATACTTGACAGAGATGGAAAGAAAAGCTAAAAGTGCAGAACAGCTCTTACTGGTTGGTGTCTCCAAGAGAAAAGCTTTAATAGCTGTAAGTAACATTTATTATCTCAATTTTAGTGGTGTGCTTGACACACAAGCAGTGAAACCACGGTTATATCAGGTTGGTCTAACAGTCAATAGCGTACATGAAAGGTGAGTGCTCATTACTTTGCTTTTTAAAAAATCTTTCCAAGTGAGCTGCTTTTGATCAAAGACACATAATTAAAGAATTAAGCAAGTTTATGTTTAATAGACTGCCTGCAGTTCTCTATTACATATTTACCAAGTGATAGTCTACTTTACATGATTGTCTATTATACTCATTAGGAAACCAAGCAAACTGATTGTGTATCTCTGAGAGGAAAGTAAATGTAAGCTAGAAAAGGTGTGTGATACTTTAATGAGATGAGTGTGGTACATACAGCCTGCTTTACTTCGTTTGGCACGTGCATCAACCTCTAAATTATCTTCAGCTTTCACATGGCATAATATTTTTTTGATATTTTGATAGTGCTGCGCTCAGTGTTGGCCAGTATGGAGATGGCTGGTGTTCTGGAAGAGGCTTCTTTCTCCCTGACAACAAAAGTAACAGTGATTAGTTCAGCTTCTTATTTGGGGCTCTATGCTATAACCCAGCTTGACAACATAAAGGCAACATTTTTACGGTTTTTTATTTTTCTTCTTCTTTATTCTCTCTCCATTCTGCCTCTTCTGGAATGCTTTCTGAGCAAATTCTTTGCTTGAGGAGGAATGTGACATTCTCTTGCACTGGTTGATAAATATTTATGCCTGAGAACAGCATAAAGTTCTCTTTTGGATGCTTTCCCATTTTACACTGTACTGGCTTTTGGCCTGATCTCTGTATTTAGAAAACACTGTGTATTACCTGCATGCTTTCTTGACTCGATTTCCTAATTCTAATGGGTCTGCAGCCAGTACTGCATGAGAAGTGTATTGCAATATTTTCAATGAATTGTCAGGCTACTTGAATAAAGCCAAAAGAAAAATAGGTTGCTTCTTTTCTAGGTGTATAAAGCACATTTTAAGGAGAACTTTATAGATATGCCTGGAAAGGATATAGTACACAAAGCATGAAAACATTTTTAAGCACTTCAGTACTCTGGTAAAACTGAACAACTACGAATGGAATTAGAAAGAGCAAAACATTAGAAGTCCTGTGGCAGTATTAATCCAATCCCATTTCACAATTGTGGGGGTTTTGCCTGCCCTTTTTCTACAATGTATTTCTGAGTTTTGCTTGTTGGTAAACAAACTCTGTGTACATCCAAAGAAAAATATTTTCATTATTAAAGAAATTGTTCTGCCAATTTGTAGATCAATTGAGATCTACAGATGTAGAGTATTTGTAGATCTCCAGAGCTCAGGCCATTGCTGTGGGTCAGCATGTATCAACAGGGCTGATGAGGGATCTCCCTGAGCTTCAGACCAAAGTTTGATGTTAACCAGCTTGGCTGCAGGGTGGATTAGGCTGGCTAGCCTTTGTGGCTGCATGAGCCACATTTCCAGCATCTCCATGTGGGCAAGATTCAGAGTGCTGTGTGCTTAGTGGGGCTTCTTTGAAGGCTTGGTCTGAAAGCAGCCCTCAAGTGGACTATTAAAATGCTCCTGATTTTTGCTGTGCTGTGGCATAGGACTGAGTTGGGTATCCAGCTCAGTACTGGAGTGGACTGCAGTGTTGCTCGCACAACCTAGCTGCTTCACTTTCTTTGACAGAGAATTTGGATTACCCCAAAATCTTCATGTCAGCAGACTGGCCTCATACTGCAGCCCCAGCACAGGAACCAGATGTGAATTGCTCATTAACTGTATGTGGCTACCAGTTTGTCATCTTGGGCTAACACTGATCACTGACAGTGCTGTGAAAACTTTGTGATTATGAACCTAATGTGATCTGTGTGAGTGTGTATCCACACATACACAGAAATAGCTTACAGGATTCAGACTTTAATTAAAGATCAAAAACATTCACTTTCATGTTGGATGTACAGTGTGACTGCAGGGGCAGGAATCTTCATGTCAGAATTTAGATTTAAAGAAAATATTAGCTGAACATTTTTAATGTAATTGTTTTTATATATTTTTTTTATTTTCTTTGTGGTTTTTTTTCCCCTGATATGAGAGGACAGAAAGTTTTGCTTATTTTACATTTAATTATCACAGAATCACAAAATGACAGAGTGGTTGGGATTAGAAGGGATTCCTGGAGGTCATCTTGTCTGATTTCCCTGGTAAAGCAGGTTCACCTAGAGCTGGTAGCACAGTATTGTATCCAGGCAGGTTGTGAGTATCTCCAGAGAAAGAGACTCAGAATCCTCTCTAGGCAACCTGTTCCAGTGCTCTGTCACCCTCAAATAAAAGCAGTTTTTTTCTCATATTCAGATGGAACTTCATGTGCTTCAGTTTGTGCCCTCTGCCACTTGTCCTTTCACTGGACACCAATGAAAAGAGCTTGGCTCCATTCTCTTGACACCTGCAATTGACATGTTTGTGTGCATTGGTGGGATTTCCTCTGTCATCTCTTCCCTAGGATAAACAAGCCCAACTCTCTCAGCTTTTTCTCATAAGAGAGATACTCCAGTTCCTTAATCATTTTTTTGTTGCCCTCCACTGGACCTTCTCCAATAGTTTCTTGTCCTTGAAATGAGCAGCCCAGAACTGGACACAGAGCTCCAGGTGTGGTCACATCAGGGCTGAGTAGAGGGGCAGGATCACCTCCCATGACCCTCTGGCAATGCTCTTCCTAAAGCACCCTGGGATATCACTGACCTTCCTTCATGGACAGCTTGTTCACAAGGACTCCCAGGTATTTCTCCAGAGAACTGCTTTCCAGCAGGTCAACACTGTTCTGGTGCATGGGGTTATCCTTCCCTGCACTACTCCTTCAGGATCCTACACTTGCTTTTATTGAACTTCCATAGGTTCCTCTCCACTCAGCTTTCCACCCTGTCCAGGTTTCACTTAATAATAGAGGAAACCATCCTTAACTGGGGATGAAATCATCATTTTACTGAACCAACTGGTTGGAGTGAAATTTCACCTTTTTACTAATGCTATTCTTTTGTTGGGTTAATTGATTGCTAAGTTTCTTTACTTTGGAAGAACCATTGAATAAGATGAGTTGGAAGGGACCCATCAGGATCACCAGGTCCAACCTGTGGCCCTGCACAGGACACAAGGACACAGGACACAAGACTCAGAGCATTGTCCAAATGTTCCTTGAACTCTGTCAGGCTGGTGCTGTGCCCACTGCCCTGGGGAACCTGTTCCACTGCTCTGGAACTATCCTCTGGATGAAAAACTTTTTCCTGTTATCTAACCTAAATCACCCCTAAGGTTTAGTTTCATGTTGTTTCCTTGGGTCCTTTCACTGGTCAGAAGAGTGAAAAAGTTGGTACTTGCCCTTCCCCTCATGAGGATGTTGAATACTGAAATGAAGTTCCACTTCAGAGCAGGTTAATAGGGCAAGATGAATATCTATGTATGGTGTAATGAAAATATTGTTGCAAGAGGAAAAAAAAGACATTAATTTAGAAATAGAAAGGGAAAGAGAATAAGTATGTAAAATAACAAAGCATGGAAATACTTTAACATGCTTTTCTGAGTTGCATTTTTCCCTGTGCCTGATGCAAAAGAAATGTTGGTCTATTTTGTTTTTGCAGACCGTGGCTCTGTGTTTCAGTGACTCAATTAAAATTTGCCTCATGCAAATTGTTTCAGGAGCAGATGTGCCTGCCAAACTGGGCAGAGAAAATGTTCAGTGAGGTCACAAGAAGATGGTTCTTCATTATGCTCTGCCAAAAATCTTAGCAGATCATCACTGAGCATGTCCAGATGTGAAATTTCAGTCACTGTCTGTTTTATTTTTTTGCATTGTATCTTTTTATTTCCTGCATTCTAGTCTCTACTGATGGGTGAAATAAGTTCTTCCCCTGTCAGCCAAGCAGAGTATCAAGTTGATGTCTCTTGTTTATAACAGGTTGGGGTTATTTTTTCTTTTCCTGGAAAGAAAATAGGATAGATGCATTGCATTTGTGTTTTTAAATCAGGATAGAGTCTCCTATTAGCCAGGCTGATACTGAAGGGTTGAGGAAGATGCTGTATGGTATAGAGTGATTTGCACATAATGTGCTGTGGTTTCCTCATTATAAAGCTCTGCTAATTATGTGTTTTCACCCCTCCCATCACTGTCTCTTGTCATGTGAAGTTAGTGAGTGTGAGGAAGATATTTCTGGGGGTTTTTTTAATTACTTTTGGGCTGAGAATGAGCTCTGACAGTTTAAACTGAAGCTGAATTTTTAAAAAACATTAAAATCTGGAAACAAGGGGAAATATTTTAGCAATTTTAAAGGGTCAGTGATAGCTTAAAAAAAATCAATTCTGCCTGAAAGGTAAGGACCTAAAGATCAGCTATGATTATAGTGACTACAGAATATCTGAGGAAAAAAAAAACCCTTCTCAGTTTCTTGTCTTTCAGAAACCTCGTGATGTATCATATAAAAGGCTTTCCCTTCTTTCTTAGGGGTCCAATCTTTAGGAAAACAAAACAAAACAAAACACAAAAAACACAAACAAACAAACAAAAACAAACAAACACAAAAAAAAACCCAACCAAAACAAAGCCAACCAAAAACCACACACACAAAAAAAGCCAGATATCATGTGCCAGCAGAGTTGGTAAAAACAATGAATATCTAGTCTTTTTTTTTTTTTTTTTTTTTTACCATTCTTTAGTTTGTTACTTCCAGTAAGAATTCTTGTGGGTAAATAATTGCACAAAGGAGATTTTATTATTACTTCATGACTTTAAATCTTACTTGTACAAACACTTGGTTTTAGTACACATGGTCTTTCAGGCAGCCCTCGGATTTTTATGTGCTGTAACATCTGAGAGAAAAATAAATAGTATCTGAGACATTGAAAACCATGCCTGCTTGTATTAGGAAATACATTTTTCATCTTCAAATTTTATGCACATATGAGTTAATTAAGAGTGTAACATGAAATACATCCATGGCAGTGCAGACATTTTAGTTACAAGACGAATAACTTGAGATTTCCTGTAGGTTTTTAGAAAAATAAATTTGAATCTCAGGCACTGGTCATGAACTCATTTGTACTGGAGAATATATTACCAGAGGAAAAATATGCAAACAAGCAGGGGAAGGAAACAAGCTTATATACTTCTTGATTTTTTTCTATTGTTTGCTCAGTTTTTTTTCAAATCACTTAAGACTGATAAATAATTTTAGCTCCCTTCTCCTCTGAGATGCATTTCATATCAATTGAATGACTATCCATTGAATAAAAATAATATCGTTGGCAGAATTTCTAGCTAGATGTCTTGCTGTTGATTAGAAGACAGGCTGATTGTATCTATCAGAAAAAGAAAAAGACTCTGTGTTTCCAATACAGCTTCATCCTTGACTATTATTCCTCCATTAACTTGTTCAGAGAGAAAAATAACCTATGAGTTTGGGTTTTTTCACCTCATGCATCCATGCACAAGATAAGTATGAGCTAAAAAGGAAAAGAGGCTGAGTGAAGGGAAGAAAAAGAACTAGTGAAAAGGGAAATGAGTAAATTATAGCGAAAGAATATCAGTGTTTTTTCTATTTCATCAATGATTTCAAAATCAGAAATGACCTTCTGAAAGCTGAAATGAGTAGGCATCTTTAACAAGGTTCATTTGAGGAAAAAATGGGCAGTTAACAAAACAGAGTAGCAGTGACTATGCAATAGCTCCTCAGGGACTTCTGATGAAGTCATGCAAGATAATTTTATATTATATAAAGAATATTAGATCAAATCTTTTGGGTCAAATATCTCATGACTCTTATTAAGTATTTTTTCCCCTGTACGATTGTGGGATGCGTGACTGATCACCTTTCTTGTAGCAGACTAGAACTCAGATGGTTTTTAGAAAGGCCCTTAGGGCTGCGAAGCTGTTTCTGTTTGACAGTCATGGGCTGGAATCCCTCATTTATATTTAACTGTAATCATCAGCTTTGAGAAGAGTTTCTAATTTTAAACACTTGGTACTCCCTCCACCCCCTCTTTTTGTCCTCAGGAAAGCTATATAATTTGCTTGGGTGCATCTCTATTTTAACTACAAATATATTTGAGCCCCTGAGTGGACTTTACACGTGAAAACTGTGCTCAAAACCAGTTACTTTCTTGTCTTTTTTTATGATTGCTCAATTTTTCTTTTTCACTTTATAAATTACTTCCTCCTGGATCCTGAGTATCCAAACCAATTTATACTCCTCATTAATTGCCTTGATAAAATATCATCACTTTAGTATGTGTATTATGATACCTGCTATCTTTCTTACAAGTTTTTCTCAAAGCTGAATTAATAATTACTTGAACAACAAATTAGAAATGCAATGAACTGGCATTTCTTGAACTGATATAGACTCGGTGAGATGTCTCCTCCTGAACTATATATGAAATAGAGGGATTAAAAGAAAAAGAACAAAAACAACCCACCAAAAACTACATCCACATCAAAATCCATATTTGCACTAGCAATGTTTTTTCCAAACTTAGGTTAGATACCCACTGCTTAATTAATTGACCACAAATCAATAAAACGTTGCGTATAAATAAAACTTTACTGGAAAATTATAGCATTTACTTAGACAACTATGTATTTAAACAGCAAAAAGCTTTGTAAACTGTCTACCTTTACTCTTGGTACAATGCTAATCCCAGAGGGAGGGAAGAATGAAGGGCAACAGGGTTTGTTTGTGTTTGTACAGAATGTTATCCTTTTAACAAAGACCAGCACAAAACATACAAATCCATATGTTTGGATTTGTTGCTGCCACATTAATTATTCATGTGCTCACAGTGTGACACAGTGGGAAATAATCTAAAATTATATAAAAAAAGAATTTCAGGACTGGCATCTCTTTCTTTAGTTAGAAGTCCTAAATTCTAAGCTGACTTTTATGAGAGTATCTTTTGCTTAACTGCTCTTGAGAAAGACCATTCAGAACCCCCTTCCCTGCTATTACTTTCACTAATGTCTCTAAGAGTTTATGTCAGCCACAGAATTGCAAACCAGAAAACCAGAAGTGAGATTTTCTAGCTTTGTAAAACAATTTCCCTTTTTTTTTTTTTTTTTTTTTTGGAAACCATTTTGTGGTGAGGCAGATAATCATGGATAAATCTGCCACAGAACCTAGATCTTGCAATGTTCAATATTCTCATAAACCTATCTAAATGTTGATATATTAATGCCTACTCTGTAGTCAAGAAAACCTAGAGGCACATTAAGCATAAAATAAATGTTTTTATTTGGTCAGTTCCCAAAACTCTTTATTTATTTATGTATTACATGAACAAAAGGTTCTACTGGGTTATCTCTGAATAGCCACCTGACATACCTGTGTTGCTCTACAATGTCAAAAGCATTGATCATACCTGAGGCCTGCAGTTTTGACAGAAAACTTGTCTTTTTGAATCACCAGCTGGAGGTTAGGGAACCTAATGGCACTTCAGAAAGCACTAGATACCTGTGAGTGACCTACTGAGCAGGTGTCTGGACTCAGATATCAAAATTTAGTCTGGAGTTAAGGTCAGGTCTAACTCTGCCCAAATATGGGTTGTCATGAGGTGTCTAGTTCTGTTCATACTTGTTGAGATCCACGATGTTTGAGGGGTTTTTAAGACAGTTCAGTCATTAGTTCTGGTCATTTGAAAATAAACAACCATTGCCTCACTTGCATAATATGTGGAAACCTTGTGGTTGCTTTAGCATCCCACTGATGGCCAAACATACGTTTTGTAATACTGTTCTGCCAGAGGTGAAGCAACATTTCAAACCTCAATCTCTGAGGCTCCAGGGAATTTCTCAGTTTTCAGAAAGCATTTGTTTTGGTGAAAGTCTGTCTCACTCCTTTCTGCTGCAGATATTCCACTTGGTAATCAGGTTTTTGATAGTCATCTGAATAAAGAAGGCTACAGAGATGATGTATGTCTTACAGCTTGAATGCTAAGGCATTCACAGTCTAGACTCAGGCTCTGCTTCATGTTAGCAGATGAACTTGAAAACAGTCATCCTACTTTTTTTTTGACTCTTCCTCTTGTGGAGTCATTGGCTGTTGTATATGTGCTAACAAACAAGTTCACAGGTAGTCTGTTCCTGCTGCCAAAACTATTCCAGCATCTATTTTTACATATACTTCCTCGAGTGTGATAACTTTTGAGGTGCAAAAGAAACGAACTGGCTGATCTCCTGGCATCTGAGCACCAGACATTTTTGGCATAACAAGAATTTGTTGCATGCTTGTTGTGCAGCAAAAATGTGACTTTTCTGTGGCTTCAGATCATTAAGGGATTAGGGAATAATTTAACAGGACTTCTGAGCATCCCATTGTCATGTTCTTGTCATGGATTTAGACTTAACTCTGAAAAAGTAAGTGCACACACCAATAATACGTTTTATTTCTGCTTCATCTTCTAAATCCCATTTAAGGAAATGCATAAGAGATACATATTTGTCTTTACAGATCTGGTCTCTGAAGACCCTGACAAACTGCATTCAGATATAAGACTTCTGAAGTATTATAACCTCCATTAGCTTGAGAAGTGTGGGTTCTCAAAAAATTGGGGCACCTAAAATAAGTATAATGCCTAATTATGAATTTAAGTGTTTATCTTTAGTTTGTTCCACTTGTAAAACATTATACTGAAACATTCCTTTTGTTTATTTCCCCATTGGTAAAATAACATGCTGTTTTGATGACCTTTAGAAAGATTTAACTTATTTTACAGAGGTGTAGAATAGTATAACCGAACACAGTAACGAAATGCCTTTCTACAGACACATAGAGGGAAGTTTAAATGACTGCACCAAATGTCCTTGAGGTCTTTCTGCTGATCAAAGTGCTACTTGTATTTGTTAGTGGAGAGAATTCACAACATACGTCATTCAACCTCATCATCTGTCTAAGGAAAAATATCATTTGAGCAGACAGAAAGTGTTCAGGTTTTTCATTGTTACTAGGGGTAATTTTTATTGTAACCGTCATAGGGTATCCACATGCCTGAGAAATTCATTTTTCTGTCAAACAGCATGTGTAAGTGAAGTAGAATTTTCTTGTAAAGATTACAGCAAATTGATATAAATTAAGGTCTGCCTTCTGAGAAGAACAAAGTTAATCGAAGTGGGATTAAAGCTATAGGTCCCTTTCATTTAGTAGAGGTGCTTCACTGATTTGTTAAGTAATGGGTTATTTGATGTACTGTATGGAGAGTGATGTAGGTCACTTTCAGCATGCAGTGCTGAAGATTTAAAGGAAAAAAAAAAAAAAAGAAAAAAAGAGGGGAAATACGAATGTTCTCGAGTTTCCCAAATACCATGTAGGAATACTTGTAATGAACACATCCCTTCTACCCCTTGCTCTCCAACATTTTGCATTATTTCAAGGCATGAGTTTCTTTTTATATTTTCGTTGTGTCACAGCCCTAACATTCAGTTAGAAAAGCCTCTCAGGAAGATGGCTTTCTCTTTGTTTCTTATCAGAAATTATGTTATCACCATCTCATTTGACCAGCAAATTTGTTTTTGGTAACTATGAACCTTGATTTTATTTCATGTGACAGTGAACTGTATTTCTGTTGCTGGGTTCAGAATACTTGAAGTGATATTGTCCTTCCATGTGTTTTGTCTATCTGGTTTTGTTTTGTTTTGTGTTTTTAGGCTTGCTGATTCCATGTATTTGTATATAACTTTATTACTCTTGAAAAAGATCCTTCAATGGTTTTAAAAAGCAATGTAGTGCCTAAAGTTTCTGACCTAAAAAGATTTTTACCACTCATGGAGCTTTTTCTAAGTTGCTGGCTTCTGTTCAAATCCAAGTGATCATGTATAAGTCTCAAAATGCATCCACATAAATGATATGAAAAATGAAAGGTCAGTTCAACGGCTAGAGTAAACAAGGGTAGGTCCCAGCTCTCACTTGAGAAATATCTGTACTAAAGTATTCAAATTCAAGAATCTGCATGTCAGCAGGTGTCTAACTTCCAATTATCTTCGACGGAGATATAACATTTGGCTTAGTTATCCACTCATGGGAATTTCTTGACACTATACCCAAGTGTTCAAAATAGTGGAGTTCCTGTGGCTGATATAAAATCTGCAAGACTTTTGCCCTTTGAGAGGGTCAGAGGAAAGGTAGACAGAAATCCCTGTGCTATTTCAGAAAGCGCAGGATGATTTTGTGTGAAAGGTGAAGCAAACCCTACTTTAGTAAATGGAATACAGGGAGAAAGTTTTAGCTAGTGTTAAATGTCTGCTTTAGGGTGAGCTGAACTGCCTTGAACTATCTGGCTGTATTGATTACATTTCCACTGATTATACTGGGGACACTGGACCTTACACTAGAAGACACCGTAAGGCACCATTTCTGATAATGCAAATTTGAACTTCTTTTGACTGTTTCAGCAGAGAGGCAAAGGCTAGCTATAGAGTTTTAGCACAGAGGGATGCAAGGGATTTTTTACCAAGGGATTAAACTGAAAAAAATTATCTTGTATCCAGATAAATGTTCAGATACAGTAGTAAATGTTGCAAAGCACTTTGTCAGTGGTCACATCTCTTTTGTTGGGTAAAGAATCTAATTCACACAGGAATAGATAATAGAATCAGAATCACAGGATCAAGTTTGTTGGAAAACCTTTAAGATCATCAAGCCAACCATAAACGGAGCACTGCCAAGTCCACCACTAAACCATGCCCCTAAGTGCTACACGTATTTATCTTTTAAATACCTCAACCATCAGTGATATGTTCTTTCTTTTGTTCAGGAACATTCTTTGGCTCAGTATTAAACTTAGTTTTAAAATGTGTAATATAAAAACTGTGTATGTTTACTGGACTGATTTTCCTAACTAAGTGATATATTTGTCATGAGAAAGTAAGAATTTTCTTTGCAATCAAAGTTCATGTTCTAAATGAATCACTTGTATATAGAATTCTTACTGTAAAGGCTACCAATGAAAAAATCCTCCAAGATTTTTTCCCCTAAATGTTTTATAAAATAGCAATAAAAAAAGAAAAGAATCAATATTTGCATACACGTGATTTAAGAAGAAATAATAAGTAACCAGTTCAGTATAAACAAAAAATTGAATTTCACATGTCTGTTTAAATGAGCTCTTTAAATTAATTAGAGACTTATTTATTTTAAAATATTTCTAATCTGGACAAGTTTTTTGTCAAAATTTATTTCATATCAGGATAATGAGAACCTGATAAACTCTAGCTTTGACATATTTATTTATATATATTAATATATAAAATATGAATATTATAAATATTCATATATATATTATATTTTATAATATGAAATGTAAAGTAACTTTGCTACTCATAAAATATTACTGAAAAACTATTTCCAGAGAAACTTCTCTACCTTAAGTATGTATTCATGCATACTCATATCAGATGGTACACACATTACAGAGCATTCTTATCTCTTACAAAGAGATTATAGAGATTAATTTCTTATACTAACAATTTATATCAGGTTATATAAAATTTGCCTTAAAAAGAAGTTATAGATGGCTATATCTACAGCAGTACACAGTACTTTTCCTTTGTTTATTTTTAAAAAACTTTCTTGTTTTAAATCACGCATTATTATTTCAGTTTTGAATGCAGCCTGACTAGTACATGGTATTTCACGGCAAAAGACTCAAAATAGGCCTATCTATATAAATCTACTTTTACATTAAATTGTTACTGGAAACACAGCCTAATTAGTACACCATCTTTGTAGCTGGTTTCAGGCAAGGTGATGCTGACTGTAAATGGCCATTTTAATCTAGGGATTGGAAAACTAACATGGTTTGAAAACAAAATTAGCATCATCAGTTAAGAAGTCGTTTGCAGAATGGCATGGAGAAATGTGTCATTAAAAAAACAAAACAAAACAAAAACCACAACAACAACAACAAAACAACATCCCAAACTTTGTGGCAGTGTTGCTCCATGGGAGCTGAATGCTTATCCCAAGCCTGGTGAAAGGACGGGCATTTCTTATTTCCTTGCATCTGACAGGAGTGAATTTTGTCTTTTTCACTGATGAGGATTATACTTCTGTAAGGATGGCTGTTACTAAAATCAATTGCTGTCTGGTTTTTAGTCAAGGTCTGAGGTGATAAAAAGATATAATGAGAAGTGAGTTTTGTATTCATTATGATACAAAGTGCAGCTTGGAAAAAGACTCCATAACTCACCTCAGTGTAAGTTTATTCACAGCAACAGGGTCTTACTGTGTTGTTTCATTGCCACATTGTGGCACTGTTAGCATTCACAGTATTTGCTCTGGTTTTCTACCCCTCCAAAATTGTATACTGATACTCATGGTTTACAATAGCTACATCATCTAATTGCATCCACTGAAAAGTCTCATGTCCCTGAGAGGATGGACAAAACCTTCCAATCCAATATTTATTCAGATAAATATACGGAAGAATTAATCACCTGATTGGAGTGTACAAAAAGTTAAGCACATCTTTTGATTAGTTGCAATGATTATGGATCAAATTTCATATGTATTAAAATTCAGAAGCTAGGGCAGATTTAGTAACCCTCCATCTTTACATGTAAATATGAAGATACTCTCTTACTCAGTGTGAATGGATGTGAACTCTGACTTACAGTGTGTGAAATCCACCATGTTTAATGCCTATATTATGATATTCATAATCTAGTCAAAGACTGAGTTGTCAATTCACCCAAAACCCAATAGTTTTGAAAGCAAACCACTTCTTTTTCTGAAGAGAATTTTGTAGGGTTGTAAAAGATAGTCTTCCTCTTATTGAAATTATTTACTTGACAAGAGTCAAATCTTTCACTTGCTCTTTACTTTTGTATGTAAAGGAAGCAGTTTAGTTTTACCAGAACTCACACAGAACAGGTCTAGAACGATTTAAATAGGGTAGATCTTTACTCCCTCTTTGATTGCTCCCAGAGTCCATCCCCATCTGTAGTGTTAAGGTGCTCTGTGTTACAAAGAGGGTGCACAGTGCCCTTGGATCTCTTCCCTGCATTCTCTTATCATGAACCTCTAGTGTAGTGAGAAGTGTTCTCCCTCCCTTGAGTCACCCATACATGAGTTTGAATGATTGCCACTAGGTCACTCCCCAGCAGCCACAGCTCTTATTCTTCTCTTATTTCCTTGGCACTTTGTGATGGTTTTATCACGTTCTATATTTCATTTGACTGGAAGAATATAAAAGCAAAACAGGCCCATCTTTAAATTACAAAGATAGTTTATTAATACACACAAAAAAAAAAGAAGAGGAAAAAAAACAACAACAACAACAAATGAAACTTCTAAAACATCCTTCTTTCCCTTTCTAAGTTTTTTACCTTTCTTCACTCAACATAAAAAGACATGACCTGCAACTCAGCCAGTTTTACCATTTTAAAAATAACCTTTTATCAGTTCCTTTAGGAAAGGAGTCTCTCTGGGTTCTATAGAGACATCTCATGCTCTACATCTGCGAGGATTTGAAAGGAACTCCTGCAAACTGCGAAATCCTACCCATTAGCAGCTTTCTCAACACTGCACATAGGCCATATTTGCTTATTAGGGGTACTGTTTAAGGATGCCTCCTCTAGTATGACACAAAGATTCTCTTTTTCTATTTCTAAAATCATCTCAAGACCCAAAAACAAATCTCCTCTTTCTTTAAGAGAAAAAAGCTTCATATCACTTTTAACTAGAACCTTACATCCCCCCCAAAAGCATTTATATGTTACAGGGAAAAAAACTAGTTCAGTCTCTATAGTTTACCAGAAATGTCCAGCCAAAATTAGGCCACTCCTCGTCCTCTGCCTTAAAGTGCTTTTCACTCCTTCTTCACTGAGTGTAGCTCCATGCTGTGTCTTTCTATGGTTCATTCGCTATATTTGTTTTTCTTTCGGAGAAAAGATGGTGTTTAGAAAAGTCCATCTGCTAGTAACAAAGGGTTAAACTTTTCAGGCTGCCGGGCTGCCCACCTGGCTCTGCGGCAGGAAACTGAGACATTTAGAAGCCATACGCTGGTTTCTTCGGCTTGAAAAGAAGAGCAAGGACGAAGAGGCACTCCATCCGAGCCCTCTCTTTTCTCCATGCTGCTTGCTTCTCGGCGAGACAGCGGCTCTTAAAGCTCCGGCCCAGCCCGCCCCGGCTCCGGTGGCATTGGGGCCTGGACCGGCCTGCCCCGCTCTGGTGGCATCGGGGGCTCGGCCCGGTCCGCCCCGGCTCCGGCGGCATCGGGGCCCGGCCCGGCCTGCCGCAGCCCCCGGGGCGGGGGAGGGGGGGACAGCGAGGCCGGCCCGGCCCGGCGGCTCCCTGTCCTCAGTCTGCCACCCCAAGGACAAAGAGACCGCTCCTCCCACCCTCAGCCTTTTTAAGCATTCCGCCAGAAGTCGCAGCTTGTCTTCTAATGGATAAATTGCTTGTCAATCAGAAAGGCTGATTTTGATTGGAACAAAATCAGGCTTTTGCTAGCCTATGACACACTTCTTGCTTCTCTCCCCCTCTTCTTTGGTGACTCTCCCCAAGTCCTCTGCACCTGATCCAAAGATTGCCCCTATTCTTAATTTTTCACTTCTCTTATTTCTGAAGGTCATGGTAAGAAAAATTGCCTGTCCCATCAAATTTGCACTTATTTTGTAATGATCTAAGGCTGTAGTTATTTTCCTTGATGTCCTACTAATTTTGGTCTGTAATAACCACTGATTTCCTGGCTTCGACTGCCCATGGCCACTTGGTCATCAGCTGTGGAGGAAGCCTTGCTGTGGTGTGTACCTGGAGGTGAGCTGCTGCCTTGTTGTGGCTGCTAATTCATTGTAAAGGGATGTTCACATCACAGGCGTGGGGTCGATGTGTCTTCCCAAGGTATTAGGAATGGCCTGCCTGAGCCCACTGGCATTCATACTCACTCAGGCAGATCTTTCCATCATTTCTAAGCATTATTGTCCACAACTGAGGTTTTGCTATCGACGTGAAGAACATGTCTTATTTTGAGATGAATTAATGTATTTTCAAGCTAGACCAAAAGCAGGTTATAGTTTATACTTTGAGTGAGAGCCACAGGTCGATCAGTTTAATTAAGATGACAATCACATTTAGGTTTGCTTGCAAAAGCTGGAGAAAAAAAAATAGGTGATTTATTATTTCTAATTACTAATATCTATAATAATAATATTTTTGGGGAAAATCAGTATTTTTAGTAGTTAGTAATTATGTTTACTTGATTAAGATTCTTTCAGAGATGAAAAACAAAGCTTTAAAATAATTTCCATAGCTGTTATACTTTGACACTAACTATGTGGTGTTCCCAAACCCATTGTGCACTTCAGAATGCTTGAGTACAGAAGTCAGCTGATGCCCTTCCATTTTGAATGAAGGTAAGCTACTAAAAATGCCCAACTCTTGTTTTCATTAATGATTTTCAGAGACCCTAAAAAAATATGAACAGCCAGGGTTATGAATCAAATATTCTAATGTCAAGAAAGGTAATGAGCACATCCTTTAAGTGAAGATGGCTGCCACAACGCATTACCTTTCCCACAAACCTCTTCCCTGCTCTCTATAAAGGGCAGGGTCTATAAAAAGAACGTGGTCTTCACATGAGCTAAAAATTATGGAAGAACCCACGGGGTCTGTGCCACACTTTTTCTGTGTTAGGGATTTGATGAAAAGCAAGGGGTTTCAGGTGAGTTGGGTGGGGGAAGAGTGCCCTCAAGGCAAAGGCAGTAAAAAAGGACACCAGATGATTTTCCTGCTAGTTCTACAAGCTTCCTAGATATTGCAAATCATTTAATCAGTCTTTGATACAAAGTGACTGGTGACAGTCTTAGGTTATTTGTATCAGCCCCTAGAAATACATGACACATTTTTCAGTTGTTTCAGGTTATCTGCCAGTAGACGGGTTCTTGAGTTTTATGAGGCAATATCCTGCTGTGGTTACATATCCACCTGGTATCTCTTGCCCATCTCAATCTTTCCTATTCTGACTTATTCCACTACCTTTTGCCAGTTTGCTCTCTTTTAGATATCAATAATAACAGCAAACTGTGAGGAAAAATTCTCCTTTGCAATGAAGCTTCTATCCAGTGTCATAAAAAAGCTCTGCTCAGACATCATTAATATGTAGGGAGATCATGAAGGAAAGGAACCATGTTGGGTAAATTTAGAGAACTTAGCTGCCAAGCCCTTTAATTTGCTAAATTTTTTGTAGGTTATTTTTTGTTTCTTTGTTTGCTTAGTTGGATTTTTTTTTCCCCTGCAGAACATCTCAGAGAGTTACAGCATCTGAACCCATTATCAGCTGCCTGTTGAGGAGCACAGAGCTATTAGATATTGACCCCCCCCCAAAAAAACCCCAAAAAACCAACAACAACAACAAAAAACCCCAACATTTTTCTTTCTTAATACAGATAAAATCGTTGTTGTTTTTTTTTTTTTTTTAATTTTCCTAATATCACTCTTAGATAAATTTGAAATAATCTTTTAAAACTTTCCTGACCCTGTCAGCCCTAGGCACTTAAGCAATAATATTGAATATTTTATAATAAAGAATTTTTATAATAAAATATTTTATCAAGATAGTAAATTATGGAATACTTCATAAATATCTGGAGCTCTTACACTAGGTCATTGTAATTTGAGACATTCAAATTTGCTTTGAATTGCAAGGTATCTTTTTCTGGACTAATTTTACCATCCATTTATTAGTACCACCAGAACAATAGAACAGAAGTAAGGCTCTTTTGAAGGGAGAGGAAATTAGTTGTTCATACATAATTATTTCTCATTCTCACATAGCTCAGATATTCTCAGATAACGTCAGACAGAATTCCACATTGAGGGAGGAAAACTTGGGGAGGAGGCTAGAACAGGCTGCTATTTGTTTACCTTTTAAAAGTCATGATGCAGAGGAAAACTTTAAATATATCCTATATATATATCTGTTCACTGCTGGTTGGAATTACTGAGAAATTTTACTTTGCTGTTTGAAGAACTCCACATTTTTCTTATCTTTCTGGATTATATAATCAGATAAAGGGCTTAGGATGTATTGTGAAGCTGGAAAGTCTAGATTATCACTGAAATTAATGCTGCTTCTACTACAGACACCTCCTGCTGCTACCTCTTTACCTCTTCAGTTGTCTGTTCTTGAACTATTAGCAGTTTCTTCAGTGTTGTAGTTAGACACAGTGAGATGCCAGAATTATTCAGTTGATTTGCTAGTTTTCAATTTGCATTCAAAAATATTTTATTTTCTCTCTTTGGTGGTTTTTTTTTTGTTGTTTTTGGTTTGTTTATTTGTTTGTTTTTCCCTCTGGGGATATATATTGTCATTTGTAAATGTTTGTGTAATGTTAAACAAGTAGAAATAAGTCCAAATGCACTAGTGATTTTCCAGCATAATTGAGCTACTTAGGGATATGCTTTCTATTTTTCAGCTGACACTGCAGACAAAGTTGTATGTACATGTCTGGTTTTCACTGATAGAATTTATGCCAGTCAAAGCAGCCTCTAACTTGTACTGGGTGCTAGATAGATAAAAGCATGCTATAACAGGAACACTGATTAAAAAATTGATTGTTTTCAATATACAAGTATATTTATGAACAAAAATGTCTTCTGGTATAGAAAAGGTTCCAGTCTGTAGTTTTGAAAACATTTGTGATCTCACTGGCATTAGTGAAACTGCCAGGATGGACAAACAAGTTTTGCAGAACTGAGGCTCAAGTTAAAACATTTGTTACTTGTACATAAATACAGTTTAAAATCTCCTTGTTAGTGCTGTCTGTCTAATATTAGGGACATAAGGTTTTTACTTCTTTTTCATTCTTATCATGTTTCAACAGAAGTCGTGAATCACAAAGAAATGGGCTGAATTCATTTTTGTAGAAAACTACCCTAGAGTGGTGTTTCCAGGGAATGTGGCCCATTAAGTTTTCACATTATTGCTGTTTCTTTGAACTTTTTTTCCTTTAGTGTTTGTGGTTTCAGAAGATGAATTACTTTTTGTCTTTATTTTTAAGCATACATTGTCTAAATGATGTAACAGACAATAGCTTGAAATAGGAGTTTGTTGTATCTAACAATAATAGCATACTCTCATACTGAAGACTGGGATGAGACAGCAGTTCATCTCATTTTAAGTGTGAAATTTTAAGACATTGAGGATTTCTTTACTTTCTGGGTAAAATCTTTTACTCACCTAGGTAATCAGATATTTTGGTGGGGTTTTTTTAAAAGATTAGGCTCTTTATTAAAAACAGACCAAAAAAGGAGGAATACTTCTGCTTGCCACTTTGGAAAAATGTTAATAAATTCCAGGAAAAAAGGAGTTAAAATGTATTTGTGGTGGATCCTTATAGCATTAATAGTGAGCTTGGCATCTCATTATGCTTTTACTAATATTTAACTAAAAAAAAATGTTAATTATGAACTTTTATCATTAATAGCTATCACAAAAGACTAAAGATGATTAGTAAATTTGTATATTTGTCTATTATCCACACTAGAATATCTTCCTTTTCAGATGAAAGTGTGCCTAGTTTTCACAAAAGATCATAAATTATCCAGCTCAACCTCAACTGTGTGAAGAAGAATTCTTCCAACTTTCAAATGGATTGTCTTTGAAAACTATTGAGGCTGTATCATCTATTTACTTCTGATATGATATAATCTTAGTTTCTCGTTAAGCTCTTACAATTAAGATGCAAAAGACCACATTTAAAAATTGCAAAGAAGCAATTTTTGGTAATATTCTAAGTGGTGTAGTCAAGCATTCTATTCCCAATAGAAATGATAACATAAACATTGAAAAGTTGTGACTTTGGTGAATGAATACTTTGTTTATCAAAATATTTTGTTTATCAAAAAAACTTTGCTACCTATTTGTTTTATCTCAGTGTTGATATATAAACAAATGCATGTGTTTGGGGATTTCTTCGAACTACTGTGGAGCATCACTAAATGTCACTTCTTTAGAGGAATCCTATCTATTCTATCTTTCTTTATTTCAAAATAAAAGAGCATGATAGGGGTGTTTTTTTGTTTGGTTGGGTTTTTTTACACTAAGTTGTTGCATTGATTAGAAGGCTTGTAAGACCAATGGGCAGTATTCTATTTTTTCTTAAACAAGAACCTACTGAACAAGGAAGGAGTAAGTTGGTATTTAGTCTAGTGCCACATAGGATTCTGTCACATGATGAATAAAGATTAAAGGAACAAAATCTTTACTTTGTCTAATGAAAGAAAAAACAAACCAAGCAACTCACTAGCTTGTAGTCTGTTAAATCACCACTTTGATTAGAATGATTTGTCTCTTTAGGTAGAGCAAACTACAATTGATTTATTTTTGGCCATTTGCTAAGACAAGCTGATGTAGCACTCAATTGGAGGTGTGAAAATCTTTCCTCTTTCCCTCACAGTTAGTGGTGAAATTGTGCCATCAAATTAGGAACCATTTAAAGGGACTTTTAGTGGGAAAAGATATGGCTGCAACTAATGAACCAAGAGCAGAAAAGAAATTAATCATGATTTGTTTTTTAGAGCTGTAACGTTTCCTAGCTATACAATAATCTCATCTCAATGCCTAATGAGACCAAACTATCAGGACTGCAAAATAAAGCAGTGGCAGTCTTTCACCTAATAGTAATTGCACCAGAGATCTAAGTAAGACAGATTCAGAGTCTTCTTCACAAGTTTTGAATTGATATCAAAACAAAAAGCACTATTCCCTAGTTTTTAGGACACTGGTATAATAAAAACATCTACCAATTGTACTGTATGAGACTTAACTGCCTTGCTGTCAAAAATGCCAGAGGGGATCATGTAGGGACAGGTGAGGCCTCTAATTCTCACTGGCTGGAATTAAAAGGCATTTTGAAGTCTTCCAGTGTGTCTAGAAGGCTTACACTACCCATGGATTGTTCCTCCTATCACTGAATACAGACAAGGGTCATAGGATCAAGATATTCTTCGGGTATTTGCATCCAAAAATCACAGATGAGATGCCTAGTGGATTAAAGCATTTTCAGAGCAAATCTCCCAGGGATCCCTATTTTTACCATATTTTACATTACACTGCAGACCTGAGAGCTTGCAAGCTAAAGTGCTTTTGGATGAAACTCAGCAGGAAGATATTTTGTCTGATGGTGTCTAGTGTAATTGTTATGAATGTTGTGGCAGGATAGATCTAGTCCAGGGTAAACCCCACAAACCCATGTTTGGTTAATATTGGGTTCTCAGCACTGTCTTACTCTGCAACCTTGATCCTTTGAATCTTCATGCTTTTTTTTTTTTTTTTTTTTTTTTTTGACACAGCCTCTGTGAGCTCCCAAGGATTCTGGTTTAGCTGGATTCAAATACTTCCTTCTTTTAGCAGGGGAGTTTGAAAATCTAGTCTTGTCAAAATTCACCTAAGTACAAATCTTGCCACAAAACACAGAATAAAGAATTTTTCATGCTCTGTGTTCATTGTTTTGTAACAAGTATATATTTCCTCATTTCAAAATATTTTATGTAGCAAGCATAACTCTGAAAATGGTAAAATTTCTCTGGCCTCTTTTGTCAACACTGTTGTACTTTATGTTTTCTATCCCAGAGGTTGATAACCCTTCTAAGAATGCTCCCAACTGAATTATAATTTAATTAAATAAATTCTTATGAACACTGCTATTGGGACTTGACTAGTGGTAGATTTTAATCCAGAGAAATGGTATCTGGAATTTACTGATAGCCAGTATGTGATAAGAGACATAAAATAACTGCGGTTGTAATATCTTGGTTTTCTTAAGTCAAGAAAGAAGTATCAGCAGTGCACCAATGAAATTCTGAACACACATCATGAGGTCTGCCTTCTATTTGTTAAAATAAAAAGCATTTCCAAGGAGTCAAACAAAACCACTTGCAATCTTTTTAAAATATTAATTTGAAAGATTAGAGTCTAGCTTTGAAGTGTCATAATATATTGATGGATTACAGGGGATAAAAAAGTTAGTGAAATTACATCTAAAATGCAGGTTTGAAGCATTGTGCTTTAGCAAGTTGCTTGTAAACCAAGATTTTTTTTTTCCTTTATTCCTTATGTTTTTTGCCTAAATTGAGAGCTACCAGATGAAAGTTGTGGGCTGCCCCACATTATATCTACCCCTCACTGGAGGAAATGTCTGTTATTTCTGAGCAATGAGTGTGTTGTATTTTGTTTTGTCACCCCTTTTGTATCACTGTGAAATACATTTTCACAAAATTCTTTAAAGCTTTATGCTATGTTATTCTATAAAACCTATAAAAGCACACAAAAAGAAAAGCACTGATTTCTGAAGGCCTTAGAATTCACTTTACATTGCTGCTTTGCTTTCAAGTTCTTGATTTTACAGGTAGTCTTGATTTGAAATCGATCCTTGCAATTGTGAGAAAAAGAAAACCGGGTTTTTTTTGCACTGCAGCTCTTTTGCAGCTGCCACAGTATGAAGCTAATGCAAGTCTGCATGAACTGTACTCCAAGGCTGCTACCTCCTTGAAAAAATAGTACAGTAAAGTTCTACTGTAAATCCAAGTTGAATTCAAATGAGTATTTTTTTGTGGTCTTGTATTGTCCCAAAGAAAAGGTTTCAAGTCTGCTAGCTTGTCTAGATAAGTTTAATCAACAGGGCTAATAGAATACATTGCTTCTCACTACCAAGCTTGCTTTGTTTAAATGTTATGTGGCATTCCAGGCAGCCTGCTTTTTCCTTAAGCAGTGAAGTGGTTCCTGAGTGATGGAAGCATAGCTCGAAGAAACTGAAGAGCTCAGGAATGCAGAGAAAAGTCAGAAGAAAAAGAAAGAATCTATGTATTTCCTACAATGAATATTTAAACAGGAATGCATCTTAGAAACTGTCCAATTTGGCCAAAATGTCTCTTATAAATTATACTGGTAAATTGTCAGTATGGAAATCTGAGCTTTGTGAGGCTACAGCATTTCAGGAGCTGACCTTTTAACCTGGAACTTCTATGCAAACTGCTCCAGGGCTTTCACATCCAGTAAATGTGTCCCTTTTAAATGAGCATTTCAGTATTTGAATTTTCTTGTTCTTAATCAGATTGAAATTAGATTTTGGACTATTAGATTCCCCCATGAAATGGAGCAACCTTCTGCATAGATAAAATAGGGAATAATATTGTAATACAAGAGAACACTGTAATTTGCAGCAGCTGTTAAACTTTTCAAAGGTGCCTCCTTTTGTTGCTGTCTTATATATACAGGGTCTGATGGGGCTCCCCTGTTAAGTAGTTGAGCTGCTGACTACCAAGTACCTGTTTCACAAAATATTATACCTCTGGTGTGTAAGCAGGCTAATCATGACCTTCAGATTGCTTTATCAATCTTAGGTGACTGTATTGTCCACAATGCTGGCAATATCTTCAATTAAATGTGATAAAATTCAAGTCAGATTTTATTCCTCTGCAGCTTGGTGAAGGTAGGATAATGGCAGAGGCACTAGAGCTGGCTCTTGTGAGCTTTACAGAGTCACAGCGATATCCATTTACACTCTGTTCACGTTTTTGTGGCTGATGCTACAAAAGAGGCCCAGAATGGTTGCTTCTTTTTCAAATGAAAAGGAGATCCTGCAGAATTTGCACTTCACTAAGAAAGAGGTTGCACTAAAGGTGCATGCAGGTGAGTGGATAATTCATACCAAATCTTGATGTCATTTTTTATCATGGTTTTATTTACGTGTTCAGCTACATTATCATAGTGCAAACAGTGTGAATAGTAAGAATGCCAGCAGTTTTCTAGACTTACAGGCCTGTGTGGATATGAGCATGTGTAAGTGGCACACCTGCTAGTGAACCAGGGAAGAAGATGCAGGAGAGACTATAAGTAATCTATTAATTACCTATGAGTATAACTGTAGATGTTACAAAGCCAGTGAGAATGCTTGGCAAATGTCTTTTATACCCAAACCTAGACACCATTGAAGCTGCTATCTTTTCTTGTGCTGTCTCAGTTTTCTCTCTTCAGTGCCTTAGAGAGCTTGGGGCTGGTGCTGTAAGTTTGTGCACTACCCGTGTACTGGAAAATGGAAAGTGAGCTTTCTGTATTGCCTTCTTACCCTTTTCTGATGAAAAAGAGAAAAAAAACTAGCAAGGTGACTTTATAGGTTCTACTATTTGACAATTTTAGAAGAAATATTTGTGCTCTTGAACTTCTAACAATGCATGCAAATTTTCCATACCTTTAAGAAAAATACTGGCAGTTTTGCTATTTATGGCATGTATGAATTAAGCGGTGTGCAATTGTACATGCAGGACTTCAGTGCAGTCTCACAAGTCTTGTTCTAGGTGATTCATTTTTTCCAGCTGTTGGTTAAAGTAAGCAGATTCATGTGTTAACAGAAACCAAGAAACAGGGAACTCCAAGGGAACAGGTTCAATTTGCATAGCACAATGAAATATAGTGTTGCTTTGCAAACCATTCATTTTCCAGTTCAGAAGTATTTATGTCTTTACTGTATTTCCAACATGTTTGTTTAATGCAGTTTTACTGCATTGCATTCTGATAATTTTAAAGAACAGAGAAGGGCATAACTCTTCTGTAAACAGAGAACTGAGGAGAAGCCCAGTTGCAGCCTTGGCCTGTGGTGTGGGAATGTGCACCTTCAGATAGTAAAACTGCCTGGGTGGGGAAATGCAAACCTTAGAATTCCTTCTCTCTTTGACATTTCTGTGTCCAAGGAATATATCTGTGAGAAGCATCTTTTGTTAGATGTTCGAAAACATATACGTGACTTTATGGACACGTACCAATTCAACTTTCTGTCAATGTAATATACTTCATATTGCCAATAACTCAGTGGCAGGGTTGTATTGATAGAAGTATCAATAGAAGATAGAAGTATTGATAGAAGGAATAATGTGGATTATATGGGAAAAGCTCCCATTATAGTGGGAAATGGTTCTGGGACAGAAAGATGAACCAATGTCAGGAAAGGATAAACAAATATTCTAGTGAAGAGGAGCAAAAGATTAGTGGGGTAAGATTGTACAAATAGTACAGCAACCTGAATACCTTATTCAGTTGTGCTGGGTTTTTTCCCACAAATTACAAAAAATGGGCAAAGAACACATGATCGTAAACTACCTGATCTTGGTTCTCATCCACAGTCATATACTTGCATATTTTGTTCCTGAATACTGTGGAAACATCCCCATTGTCTTGCAAAAAGGGATCAGGAAGGATATTCTGTTGCCATTTTCTGTATTCAGTTAAGCATTTTGGATTAGTTCAAGGTTGTTTTATTTGTTGATATACTTTTACAATGCAAAACATGAGATTTAAGGTAAGACTCCTAAGCAACTTTTTTTGATTTCAGTAAAGCTTTCCATTCTGTCTGTCACAAGGTCCTTCTGAACAAAATGTCCAGCACACAATAGCTGGATAAACACATCATGTAGTGGGTGAGCAACTGGTTCATGGGTTGGACATAAAGAGTTCTAATGAATGTGGTGATGTCAGACTGGGGAACTGTCACCAGTGGGGTTCTGTAGGGCTCCATCCTCATTCCTGTGCTCTTCAAAAGCTCCATCAACTTGAACAGAGAACTCAAGGGTTTATCAAGTAAGTTTGCTGATGACAGTAAATTGAGAGGAGCTGTTGACTTCTACAAAGGCAGAGAGGCTCTGCAAAGAGACCTTGACATATTGGAGGTTTGTGCAGTCACCAAACAGATGAGGTTTAACAAAGGAGAGTGCTGGATTCTGCGACTGCAAAAGGGCAGTTCTGGTTCCCATACAGAATGGGGAATGAGATGCTGGAGAAAGGCACCACAGAAAGTGATCTGGGGAGTTTTTGAGAGGAAGAAAAATGTCTTTAAAAAGCCTGAAACCTGATATAGTTGAATTCCTGATAAGTATTCTGTCCAAGCTAATCTAAAATATAACCGTTCCACTTAGAAATTTGGGATTTGCCCCCTTAAAACCTGGGCGAAATATATAATTTTGAAAATTTTCTTACCCCTCCCAATTAGACTGTTTGCTTTCTGAAAATATGTTGAAGCAACAGAAGAATCTAGAGACTAATGAGCCATTCCGATAAAAAAAAAGAGAAGCTTTAAATCTAGCACAGATACATACCAGACTAAATTCTGGACACCTAATTTTTCAGTATTCTGGGCTCAATTAACATTTTTGCCTCGATTTCCCCATTAAAAAATGAGAAGCAATAAAATGCTTACCTTTATAGTCATAGGGATGCTTTGTTGGTAATTAGATGCTGTCAGACAGAATTACTGTAAATTACAGTAATTACTGTTCATTAATTAATTCTGTCAGTTTTATGTTTTATTGTAATGCACTGTCAAAGTGCTATAGTGTTTAAATTGGATGCATTTAAAATGAATATTCACATTAAAAAGGAGTGAAAGAGAACCTTTTATTGAAATTAAAAAAAGTTCCAAAGAAATATTTTATTATGATCTAATTTTGGCTATGGAATTCTGAAGCTGAAAAGTACTGCATACTAGTAATTGCTTGTATTATTATAATTAAAAATGATACAAAAAATATGAAGAGACATTAGGTATTTAAACTGAGCTGCTTATTTTAGAGCACAATTCAGTATTTAATTGTAACATTCTCTGTTGAACCAGGTGTATTTCCAGTGAATGTTTCGTGCCAAAGAGAATTAAGGCAGGAAAGTTGACATTTCCCTCAGGAGAAAAAAGACTAAATATTAAATCTGCATCTCCCACTGCTGGAAGTGAGGTTTCCTTTGGCTCATACTGCACTGAAATACTGTAAATATTGGTTTATTGTAATCATGTAATTTACACTATTCCAATGAAGTGATGATAATCATGCTAGTTCTGTATTCTCTGAAATTTTGTAATGATTTTATCTGTTACTGACATGTAAATATACAGAGAAAAGGATCTACTGTTTCCTATCCCAGGTTAAGACGTGGCTGGCAGAATATATACTCCTCCTAAGGCAGCCCAGGATACCATTAGCCCTCTTGGCTACAAGGACACATTGCTGGCTCATGATCAGATTGCTATCTTCCAGCACCTTCAGATTCTTTTCTACCAAGCTGTTCTCCATCTGGGTATGCCCCAGCATTTATTTGGGATGGGTTCATTTCTCCCCAGGTGCAGAGCTTTGCACTTCCCTTTTGTTAAGCTTCATGAGGCTCCTGTCAGCCCATCTCTCCATCCTGTCAAGGTAGAAACTCACTAAAATTATTACACTGAAATGGAGAGCTAGAAGGAAGGTCACTTTAGTCTAAGTGAACAGGGATAGATTTATTTACAAGCACCTCAAGTTTCACCCAGCCATTCAGACTTTTGTGTTTTAAGAGGTTTTTGTGGGTTTGGGACTTGTTTTGTTTTTTTCCTGGGGTTTTTATTATTCTTGCAATGCATACCTGTAGGGAATAAAATCAAGTATCATTTGATGGATTCACTTCAAAAAGGCAAGGAAGGCAAAGGCAATTCTACTTCAAGGATCTGGTTGATATGGGTCCCAGAGAGCAGAAAGTTCCCATTAAAAGCACTGTATTGACATTTAGATTTCTTTAAACTGGGAAGAATTTAGGTTAAGCTTTTCTGTTAATACTAACTGTGGTATCGCTTCAAGTAGGTGGAACAGAGCACATCTGGAGCTTTTTTGTATCAAAGCTCTAAGTTAAAACCAAAGTGGAAGCTGTGCAGGTCATGAAATCCTGGAGTCACACTGTGACTGTGCAACACTATTACTCAAGTCAAATGGCACTTTTTTTCTCTGATTTGCTTTATAAATTGACCAAATTCAAAGCATTAGTTTGGGTGTAAGAAGCTGAGTCTATGTGGATACGAAGTCCTAGAACAGTGAAGACAAATACTGATGTGCATTCTAGAATATTACTTTACTGTTCAGTCCTCTTAAAGGAGCTGTGAGTGAAGTAAAACTGCTGGCATGCCAGTATAATATTCATAACTGGTAAACAGTATTCAGCAGTCGCTGGGAAGATTATCTTGATAGTGGCCTCAAATGTAGAAGTACATTCTTTTTTATCTAAATTGTTATCAATATTTTATCAATATTCCAGTCCCTTGCAGTAGGTCAATGGTTTTAATTTTTTAAGGTATTCCAAATTATGAGAATAATTTTAAACTTTTCATTCATTTTTAATCCAAATAAATAAATAATTAAAAAAAAATAACCAAAAGTAGATTTTTCTACACTGGAACCTGAGTTTTAGCCTTTTTCCTTTGTTTTTTTATTAGTGTTTTGTTTTCCAAAATGGTATGAGCCTGCTATGCTAAAGATTATGTATCTTTTCTTAAAAGGTTCCCCAGAGCTTTGTTTTGATGTCAGGTGATGAAATAAATTACTACTTTACTATTTTTAAAAGGGGCCTGTATTGCCTAATTTGAAAGTAAAATTATATTGAATAATAATAAAAGCAAATCCTTTTGGTAATCTGAGATTTTCTCAAAGGTATCTTTTCAGGGGCTGCTTGAGAAAATTGCAGAGACGGGTCTGTTTGAGCCTATGTAAGACAAAGTTTTTTATTGTTTATAAAATCTGCTGTTTAAGGCACCTCCTAAGTGAGATGGAAGGCATTTTTATGTGTTTGTGTTTGTTGGTTTGAATTATGTTGCTTGCATATATCAAGCAATGAATGACAGATAAAATAGTTTCCTTTGTGGGTATGTAAACAATGGTATTTGGCTACTTAATCTGATCAAACAATATTTACTTTGTGTTTTGTTATTTTTTTCCTTAACAAATTATGCTTTCACCATAAATGCTGTCTCAGCTACTGAATAAACTGTCTCTCTTGGTGTATCTGTTATAATTATGACAGTCCTTTACATTCAAAAACTTCTCTTTTATGTGTAGAATTATGTAAAAAGAAAATATCATATTAGATGAAAATGATAGCAATGAAATACTTTGTTACAGCGGCCATAGAGTAGTTTAATTTGGAAACAGTAGTAGTAAATACCCTCTTTCTTAGATTAAAGTATCCCCAGGTAAAGACTTTTATCTAAATATCAGTATGGTATTTTGGAAGTCTAGGAAGTATGGAAAATGACCAGGGACAGGTCGAGAGAATTCATGGGAGTGGAGGTTGAGCTAGGTTATTTTTGCTTGATAATCTAGTTGCAGCTTGGGACAAACATCTGAATGCTTAGTAGAAATGTAGATACTTAATTCCAATAGGTGAAAAGGTAATCCCAGGTGAAACAATTCTGAGGGACTCTTATACAGTGTTTCTGAAATTCTTTAGTCTTTAACATGAAAATTATTTTGTAAAGATGTGGGGAAGCATCTTTACTTCAACCTCCATATAAAAAATGAGATAATGAGGTGACTTCAATTTGCAGATCTCTTGGGCTAGTTTAAATTGCATATTTTCAGCTAGTATACTGCTACCCACCTATTTTTTTTCCAAAATCAATTACATTTTTATGTAATAATGGTACTAGTGCTTATAAAATACACTTCCTTTATGTACCAAAAATTGGAGGTAAGTAAGAACAATGTACAAATAATCATGCCATATAATAAGTGAAAAAAGTCATTAATTAGCAGATCGGTAAGTAAATGTAAATAGAATGTCTTATCAAACAGCTGTATTTTTAGTGGATCTTTTAATCTGTAGTGCCTGATCTTTGTTCTTAGCTTGGGAGAAAATGTAAGGTCACTTTTGGTGTTTGTGAATGATTCACAAACTAAAAGGAGGTAAAAAAAGCATCAATGGCTACAGTAGTTCTAATGGCTTTACCCATCCTGCTGTGTTAGAAAACTTTATGTAACCCCTGTGGTGGCACTACATGCTAAAGTAGCTATTTACATTCCTACTGCAAGCCCTTAAGGTGACCCCAGCCACTGAATTCTGCAAAAGAAAGCTTTTAAGAGTGACAGATATCCCAAATGCCATTGCTGCCATTTCAACTCAGTCTTTCCAGAACTTTCACCTCTGCTGGATCCCCTGGATGCATCAAACTCTCTCTGACCTGCCTCTGTGGATGCCTGATTTGTGCAATAATTTACCTGTGTAAATTATTGTACCTGTGCACAATTTACCTGTGTCTGCTGGCAGACCCAGACAGGTCAGACCAGGGAGAACCGGGCGGTGGGTCCATAGGGCATCTAAGGTATGAACCAAATAGGGACCTTTTCTGTTTGCTTTTTTCTACTGGGTCTTGTATCAGCATTGGATAGTGCTGCTGGCTGTCAAAAGTTGGATTGCAGGTCCAGCTGGCTTCTGGTTGCTGGCACCAGGAGGCAAGGTTGAGCAGGCACCATGTGCATCTGTCTTCTGTAGCTGCCAAGGAACAAGATGATGCCATGGGAAATAGCAAACACACTGTGATGACCTTGTAATGAATGCTTACATGGGTGGTTGCTAGACAGATTTGAGTTGCCTGGGAAACCCCCACTTAAGTTCTCAACCTACAATGTCAAGGCAAGATCCCAAGACTAGCATTTATAGAAGCTAAGTGAAGCATTTGTGGAGCCTAAGTGCTGGAAGGTGTGAGGTTGCTCTATTTTTAGTGATCATCACGGGCACTTCTTATAGCTGTGGCTCTAATTGTGGCCACACATGGAGTGCTTTTCCTATGCAGTATCATGCAGTGTTGGGCTCTTATAAGTAAGATTTTTTACTACATCCTGCCCCTGAAAAGATAAACCATATGTGAAGTCATAATGAGATGGAAGAACGATATGGAAAAAAAGTTGTGTGGGATCCGCTGCATTGCCTTGGAGGATTATGCCTTTATGAACTCAAGCAGCTCTAGGAAGACGCTTCTGTCCATGGGGTGATCCAGAAAGCAGGCAGCATAGATTGCTGCCTACTACCAGGTCTACTAGACTACCCAGATCAGTTTTTTCCAAAATGTTCCGAAGGCCAAGACTGGGAATTAACCACTAAAACTTCAGGGACATTGTCAGATGGTAGAGTGAATGTAACTATGTGAACTGTACCTCTTAATAGGCTGTATTGGGTTAGTCACAGCCAGTAACTTAAGCACCCACCATCTGCTTGCTTACTGACCCCCACTCCCAGTCCCTGCAACAGAACAGGGGAGAAAAGAGCAAAAGTTAGAAAAAAAAAAAAGTAAGAAAATACTAAGTCAAGATAAGGACAAATAAAGTGATAGCAAGAAGGGGAGGGAGCAATGCAAAGGCAATTTCACACCACCTCCCCCAAGCAGACCAATGGCCAGCCAGGATGTCTACCTTGGGAAAACTACCACATGGTTTTTATTGACAGGAGTGACATTATTTGACATGCAATATCCATTTGATTAGTTTGGATCTGCTGTCACAGAATCAGAATCACAGAATCACAGAATCACAGAATCACAGAATCACAGAATCACAGAATCACAGAATCACAGAATATGCTGTGTTGGAAAGGTGTCCCCTCACATCTCTTGACCACCCCCAGCGTGCTCTCTGTGGGAGGGCAGAATGAAAAGAAGAGGAAGCCTTGGTGCTGTGCAGCACTGCTCAGGAATAACTAAACCATTAGTGTGTTACCAAGACATTTGTCATAACAAGTCTAAAGTACCATGCCAGCTGCTATGATGAAAATTACCTCCATCCCAACCAGATCCAGAATATACACTGCAATAAAAGATTTGGAAGACGGAAAATGCTCATAAAGGTGAATATCTTACAGACAAAAGTCTGGAAAAGCTTGGAAATATGTATATTCCTTGAATATAGGAAAACCCATTGTTGCACTTTTGAGAGATAGGGCAGATTTTAATATATTAGTGTGCTCAGTTCTTATCTTCACAATTCAATAAAGATATTGAAAAAATTAAAAGAGTTCAGAGAGCAGTCTTGGTGATGATGAAAGTAACATGCTTTACTGTATGAAGTTTGTGTTAATCAAGACATTGATTAAGGGTTAAGAGAATTAGGGATCTCCTGAGGCCTCTTCCATCCCTAACTCTGGAATACAGAGTTTAAGGCACCAATGCTGTAACTTTGACTTTAAAAAATGCAAAACAAGCACAATATTTTTCTACAAGCAGTTGCCATTGTCTTTTGGGATGCATCACAGAAGTTGAGGTTTGCAAATTTTAAACTCAGGATTTTCTGTTTGTTTTCCAAAACAGTTGTCTAGTTCTATGAGAGCTACTGCTAGCTGTGGTGAGTAGAGTGATGAATGCAGAGAATTCCTCTGGGTAACTTTGTACAGGAGGTCAGAATATAGAATTACAGTGATTCTTGCTGGTCTTACAGTCTTTCATCCATAAAATAAATTAACAGCTCTTGTGTTTTCCATTTTCAGATTTTTTTTACTCGACTTGTATTGCTTTTATATTTCCAAATATGTAATTTTTTTAATATTTTCTTTCTTAGCCTTAGTTAAGAAAGAACCTTAGTTAAGTTCGCAGAATTTAATGATTGAGATAATTTACAGTTTTGCACAAAGTTGATTTCTGCTTTTATTTGCTGTATTAGGAACAACTGTTGCAGCTAAAATGTAAAGCACAGGCTTTGATTTTCTCTCAAGTAACACAGATTTTGAATTTTCTCATTTCCAAGACCAACTATAATTTTGTCAGTTGTAAGATATGCTCACATGTATTTATAAATATAAATTTTCAGTGAAAAACCCCAATGCTAAACAAACACAAGCAGTTCTAGATTTAGCATTAATGTAAATGGATTTCTTTTTTTTTCAGTGGTATTATTCTGGTTTATACCACTTGAAAAAAAACCACAAATACTGTTTTGGAAATAATAGCTATTCAATCTGCATCATGCTCTAGTAACTTGCTAATAAAAAGGAATATAAAAGTAGAGATCTTAAAAACATTTCTTGGAAAGTTTGGAATTATACTTCAGTGATTCTTACTGTGGAATAGTCACTGAGAATTGCATTTCTGCTAAGCCTTTGATGTTAAATCACAGTTGATAAAAACATGCAATTTTTCCTAACCAGGGTTTACTTTTATCCAATGCTATATCGAGGCATTTCTCTATACATTATTTTAACAATAATCTTATAAAATCCTTTTCAAGGTTACTCCTGGCTCTTTGTTTTAATGAGTCAATTTTATAATGACAGGTTACTTATGCAGTTGACTGTGTGAGTTAAGGCCACAACTAGTTTTACCATATTTGACTGAAGCATAATCCTGAAGCCTTTGAAAAAATCTTACAGTGAAATATATCTTTGGCAACATACATCACTGCAAGACAAACAAGCCTATTTGTTTGCTAGTGCCTACATCACGAGATGTTAAATCTTTTTTGCATTTTACACCGTAACTTAAAGGAACTGAGCCACGTAGCCAGTAAGTATAGTCAGAGTACCTAGAGGAGGTTCTCAGTTCCAGAGAACTTCAGCTTCACAAAAAGCTGTGAAAGCAGGTTCTCTTCATGGTCACAAAAGGCAAATGAAGGAGAGCAGGCTTGGGAGGTGTTCTGAATGCCAGAACTGCCACCTTGTCATTGATTCAACACACACTGTCCCTGTCAAGCTGTTGGGACAATGTAGAGGATACACATTTTTTTAGGATAAATATATTGCTCATGTACTTGCATGTATGAATATTTGTCATGATCTGTGCTTGAACTGCACAAAAAAAAAATGTATACATATATGAAACTATAACATAGTGAAAGAACATACTAAAGGATATGATTACCAGTGATTCTGCTAAGGAGAAAAAATTCCTCATTTTTATAGACTTTAGTCTATAGAAGCAGGAAAAAAAAATAAATAGAGAGTTCCTTAACTCCAGTAAGTTTCTCTCTATTAAATAATGAAGTAGACCACTAGCACCCCAAGTGGGTAAGATACTGGAGTAACATCCACTACAAAGCTGGATGTTAGCATTCAGAATTTTTTTTTAATATTCTCTTTTCATGTTTCAAATGTTAACACTTGGCTTTTTAATAAATGTGGGTTTGAGTTTAAAATTGTCCAGTATTAAGGGGGGGTGCCAGAGAACTTGATGAAAGTAATTGTCATTTTTCTCCCGAAACAATGAATTTAAATAGAATAGTCTTTCTGATATCTGAAACATTGGGTATATTTAGGATTTCCAGGGATTTCTTATTTTGAGAGTTATTTTGAGAGCTGCTATGGAAGAGAAGATAGATGTTTAAAGAGGTGTCTTGAAGTTAATATAATTAAACACCTATTTATTGACAAGAGAGGGCAGGAATGAGAATGCATTCAGCAGCCTCCTTTGGCACGTGGCAAGCAGTCCATGGCCTAACTTCAAATGAAATAAATTTTTCAAAGAACTAAGGGCAAGACCCAGCACTTTCCACTCTAAGTCTGGGATTTGTTTAATTGACTTGTTTTCCTTAACTTTTATATATATATTCACGTTAAGAAAAATAGAAGCAATGAAATGTTGGACAAAATATTTACCACATGTACTTCGTGTCCTGGGAGTGAGAGTCCACCTGATAAATGAGAGCCACATTGCTCATATCCTACCATGAGGCTCTTGGGTCCAGCAGAGCTGAGTGCTGTGTAAGAAGCTGAATGGAACAGAATAGTGTAATAGCATGTCAAGCTCATTTAGGAAAGATTTCTTACTGGGATCAGGGGGAAATACTGTGCTGTAGGTATTACAGTGAATGGAATACCTTGCAGATTACATTGTAAAGGAAATTTTTATGTTTTAAGCCAGGAAATGTATGCAGTATGGATGATTTTCATCTAATTTTTAGAGGAAGACAAAGCAGAAAAAAATTAGACCATTTCCTTTTTTAACAGCTTCATGATGCAGCTACATGTTCACACATTTTTGTGATATGTTAATAGCAAACACAGTAGTTAATGAGGCATAGAAGCCTGATGCTGTATTATATCTCAGGCAAAAGGATGTGTGATTTATCATATTTGTTTTTCTGTGTCCTTAATTTTTCTGTGATTAATGTGTGATGCATATGCAATAGTGGCTTTTTTTCCTCAAACTGCCAATGAAAAATCCTTAAAAACCAACACCCACCCCCTCCCCCCCCAAAAAAAAGAAAACAACAGAAAACCAACAAAACAACCCCCGAAAAAGGGGACTTTTAAACACAAATGTAGGAACATTTTTAATGCTATCAATTTAGATCTATCATGGCAAATTCTCCTTGGACTAATTTATGGTATTATGCCTTAGCGTACACCTCAGGGAATCAAGAACAAAGTTAATTGTTCCTCTGAGATGTATGATTTCCACCCTTTGCCCTTCAATCAACAGCTTGCAAACAGTAATTGAGAAACAAATCGGAGTGTATTAAGTTATTTTTTCTTAGAAGAGTTCTTGCTAGAACAGACAGAAATAGGGGCAGCTGGCTGGTGCTGGGTTCTTACACATCCCTCTGGCTACTTGTGGAGGCAGGATGTTAGACTAGACTGATTCAGGTCTGATCCAGTATAGTAATTTCTGTGTTGCTTACCCTTAGCCTTTGTTATTCTGGGTCAGTTGATCAACACATTAGGAGCTGTAACCAAGAGTCTATCCATGTTTTGACCAACTGGTAAGGAAAAGCTTAGCAGCAGGCTGTACTGTGCCTGCTTATTCAGTGTGAAATAAAGGCACACAAGAGCCTTTGAGGGGTGGTTTCTTTTTTGTTTCTTGTTTTAGGAGTGTGTGTTGTGCTAGTGGGAACTCAGGGTAACACATTCTAAACAATGTTACAGCTGTTCCTGAATGATTTGCTTTATTAACATCTCACAGGGTTGTGTAGTTCAGGTATTGAAAATATCGTGACTGATACTGAAGATGTTTTGGGGCAGTCAGATTCTCATATGTATCCTTACATTACTTTAAAATTCTTTGATGTTGCCTATATGCCGTTATTGCAAATATGTTTGTGATCTGTTTTTCTGACCAACTGGTGCTACTCAACCTTTTGTCTTGTGAAATGCCTATAAATTATAATTATTATTAGGAGGAATTATAAAACTTTTCCACTTTCTCTTGCTCCTTTCTAATTAATATGATCATTGCATCTAAAAGCATACTGTAAAGAAAGTTTTATTTCATGGGAAACCTCAGTGTTTGTCTCAGTGCCAATGTGGCAACTTGATGTAGTGTTGAAAACAAACCCCACCAATTGCTAGCGTCATTTAGCTGCAGATTCTTCCTGCTTCCCATTTACTGCTCAGTGTTAGCAACATTTTGGGAATGACTTCTGTGAATGACTCAAGGCTAATTGCCGTCCTTTCTTTTTCTCGTTGATCGTACTTGTGACAAACCTAAAAGTGCTTTTCCTATCCTTTACAGCGCATAAAAATTAAGAAATAAAAACATCCTGTGGAAGCTCTGTGCCATTTCCACACAAAATTCTGCACCTGGTTGTTAATATGCAATTCCCTATACCGTGAATTTTCATAGAGGTTAGAAATGGGAAAGATCTTTTAGGTCACCCCGTCTTCCCCTCAGTTGTATGTAGAGTAGATTTGCAGTAGGCACGGTCATGTCCCCTCTGCACTGAAAGGGAGCATTCTTTTCACATGCCGGGAGTGCTTCACTGATACTGGGAAGAAGAGAAAAGACCGTTTTCCTGCAAAGGGTGTGTGAGATGAAGTTGTAGCACGTTGGCATAAAAGGCTCTTTGTAAATTGCTATTGTGCTAATGGTGCTTTGAATATGAATGTTTTGTAAGCCAGAAACAGGCAATGATTCAGATGAGCACTGCCTCAAAGAAAACTTGAGCAGGGCTGGAAGTGAAAGAAAGTCTTCGGCATTTTGCAGGCTGTTTTTGAATGGGTTGCACAGATTCAAGTAGTCAAGACCATACATTTAATAAACAGGCCACTGAAGTTGTAGCATCCACTACAAATTTGTTTAGAAAAGAACCCCCTAAAAGCCCAACAAACTAACAAACAAACAAACAAACAAACAACACCACCAAAAAACCCCCAAACCAGAACCAAAATGAAGCCAAAAAACACACCCCCCCCAATTTATGTTACAGCAAAGGTGCTGAAGAATTTGCTAACAAATTTGTATCTGTGTATTTGTTATGCATACCTCTGTCACATATCCTCTGAGGTGTTGATTTTCAGAAAACTGAAGTGCCTGCTTGTGCACATGGTAGAAGTTGTGAGTCTCCATACTATTAGTCTGTATCTGTTTTCATGAAATTATTCACCCATATTTTGAATATCTGGTGAATATTTCTACATTGGTAAGCTGAGAAATCTTTGTAACAGGCGGCTAAAAATATCTACCTTTTCACTAGCCAAAATTTAGGAATTTGAAGATTAGTTTAGCATGCACAATATGCTGATAATTGCATAAGATATCTGAATAATTTTATGTTTATTAATATTATTAGGAAGAAGTATAATATATACTAATATATGCATATTTTCTTTCTTGAGCATAAAGGAATTAAAGAAAAGTGTAAATAGGCTCTACACTTATGGAATTATGAAAGTGTTTTGTCAGTTCCAGAGTAGAACGTGTGCACATTATTCTACACTTTAATAAAAATTATTCTGTTATTTCAATACAGTTAAAGTGGTTAAACAGGGTATCCTGCTGACCAAAGTAAAACACTGCAGTGATGTAGTAGCAGCAACTTTTATTCCTAATTTCATAGATGCATAAATACATACATACATGCTTAATAGCATAATTAGGCATACTGGTATAATTTGAAGGGCCATTTTTCTTTGTGAAAATATAAAAAAAAAACTTGTAGAGTTTCCCTGGGGGGAGTTCTTTAAGATTTTTTTTTTGGTATGTTTAAAATGTTGAGTCTAAATGAACACTTAAATAGTTCAGTATTGTACTTAAGAGAAGCATAGAGAAGTAGCAGTTGTTATTTCTTAATCTGCAAGGGGCTATTTCCAAGCTGCAGACTCAGTCAAGCAGTGCTTTGTTCAGAAGAACCCTCAAGAAACCCATTGCAGGTTTTGCCTGAGTCAGGACTGTGAACTTGTACTGTTTGCATTGTTACAAATTGTAGATATTTCCAATGAGGTTTCTCCATTGCTCTTGCAAAGTAAGAGTCACTTGAGAAAGCTCTTTTTAAGACAGTTTCTGTTAAAAGAAAACAATTAGATTTCTTCAAATGGAGTATACTAACTTGCTTCTATTCCATTTAATTTGGAGGGTTATTATCTCCTGTTTGTGTCCAGTGTTGGTGTTTAGTTTGTTTTATTTTCCTTAAGATACTTGTGAATTTAAAAAAAAAAAAAAAAAAAAAAAAAAGGAAGAGCGGGAGATTTAAAATTTAGGTAATTAAGCTTCAGGAACACAGTGTTTTGTTAGAGGTGTGGCTTTATTATAGCTGACAGTAGACCACTCAATCACTTGGAGTTTAGTAAAGGAAGAAGTGTACACACCTATGAGAGTTAAATGAGTCATATAGGAATAATACTAAAATCTAGAGAACTGAGAAGTTTTGCCCTTGCCATTGAATTGTATAAGCTGCCTTAACAGTTTCTGGAAATGTGAACATTCTCTGAAAATTAGTATTGGATATCTTTCTAAAAGTTATGTTTATGTCAACAAGAAATTGTTGAAATTGTTATAGAAATTGCTGGATTAAATTTTATGGCCTTCAAAAAATTTGTTGTTTCTTTCCCTAAAATATATGACTGTCATATTTCCTGTAAATGAGTACAATGCAGAAAAGTAGTTTTAACTCTCAATGTACTGACCTGAAAAACTGCTTTGTGCCTGGTGGTCTGATTTTTAACAATTGGTGCAGTTGCTGCACAACCACAAATGCTTACAGCACCTAATTTTAAGAATTCATGGTTTAGAAAAGTAAGTCAGAGTATATTGTCTGTGATGTTACTGTGTCCTTTGGCCCAACCAGCCTCCACTGTGCAGCTTTTGATGGGGGACAGGCCTCCTGCTTGCAGACAGAGTGGCTGTAGCATGGGAGCACATGCTTTGCCTGCCCTGGGAGAGAGGCAGAATTTCCCTTTTCACCTTGTGGCCAATCCTTCTAGTCTGATTTCACAGAAATAATTTTGAAAATTGAAAGTTAGGTTTTCTGATGGTGGAAAAGATAGTGATATCAAGAAGACATGTGGCTGTTCATAGATTTGCTGGACACGTTCCTATACGTCAAATATTGCCTCTTAGGTCAATATAGACTATTCCTTCTAATCAGTGACTATTTCTGTCATGGAGATCCCTCTGAACTGTAGTGTTAATATTTTTTATGTAGTAGAATCTAGAGGATCTTTGAAAATCTATTTTTTGTTGCATTAGATGCACAAAGTAAAAATGTCCGTGCATTAGCTGACTTTTAGAGATGCACTGTTTTTTAGGGTATCTGTCTCCCAATTTTATGTTTATTATAAAAATAATTAAAAATAGGAACCTAATATCAATAGAAGGCATTAATTTGTATTTTTTATTTATTCTTACAAAATAGTGATGTACCCACGGAGAAAGCTTGACTAAGCAATGAGACAAACAGTTGCCCAAATTAAGTAGAAAATTGGGAAAGTTGTGTAAGATCATAACATTTTGGGGTAAGGAACAGTAATATTTCTGTATAGATGAAAAGCTACCTTAAAAAATTCACATGATCTAACCTGTCAGTCAAAAATCATACTCTGCACAGCCATAAAATCAAACTACTGTCTGACAAGATGTGTGACTGACTCTGCAGTTGAAATATAACAATCCACCTGTAACAGGGTTTCCCCATGGACAGTGTATCAATACGATGCATGTCATATAAATGCATGTACTGCTGTATTTTAAGTTTTGTTCCTCTGTTGATCAAACACTGGCTGGTGAAAGCAGAAGTCATAAGGAAAGGCCAGTTTCCAAGCTCTAATGCTCAACATCATGGTTCCCTATGGCAAGTTTCCTGGGCCACTGACACAAGTTTCAAAAGAATCATAAGTGCCTATTGTAGCCCTGGTTCGTGCCTGAGATGTTTTGGTTTTCTGAAACTCTTTTCCCAGAGAGTTTTCTGTCAACAAGAGACATGTTTTTCTAACTGTAATCTTTGTTTACATTCCTTTCCCTAGGAGGGACTTCTTGATATCCCTCTGATTTGACCAATATGATTGGAGAAGTTTGTCTTTGTTTCATCGAGTTGTTCTCTGTAGAATAGTATAAAAGGGAAGAAATTGCCAGAAATAAACAGAGTGATTGTCAGCCTTCTGAAGTTGGGGTCTGTGTTGTTGTGGTCTTTAACAGCATCACCTATATTAATTGTATTTTCACTGTGAAAACTGATACCATAAAAATGGCTCAATTTTTCTTTGTTTTCACCTGTTTCACTAGATTTGTTGTTTGTTTTGTTTTCTTTTTTCCTTAATCTTCATTCTTGAAGCATTGATTTATGTTAATATCCCCAGTATAACTGTAGCTTATTTTTAATATTTGATGAAAGCATAAAGGCACAGGCTTACCCCAAAAAGCATAGAGTTTACTGTAATACAGCATCTAGTCATGTGGCATAGGGGGAAAGCACTTTGGGTAGGAGATAAGTACAGCTTCATTGCTGAGTTCCCTTTTCTAATACTTTTAATTGTTCTCACAGCAGCAACTTAATCTATTTCCATGCTAGTCATTGAGCTCATTTCAACCCAATTTGCTTCTGTGTTCTGTTCATGCACACATGACAAAAGGAAAGCAGTTTCCCATTGCTCTGGTTGTTGACAAAGGAAGTCCATTGTACTTGAGAACAGCTGAATTATTATCTCTTTCAGTGCACAATAAAATGTCACCACCATGTCACAGCAGCAATGCACATGCTGACACCAGACTTGGAAAGTACTAAAAGCAATGAGGGCCCCAGCAGAACCACTCAGCTAAATGCCTGTCCTTTGAATACACATGAAGAACATTAACTAAAATTCCCAGAAATAGCTGTCAAAAGATTAAAGACTAACAGACTTCCATCCTCAGGCACATGGAACCTTACATTCTGATTCTCATCACTTTGCCCATGCAAAAACAATTGTCAAATAGAGAGTACTTCTTTCCGTTTGTTTTTTTTTTGTTTTGGTTTGTTTTTGGTTTTTTTTGGGGGGGGTTGTTGGTTTTTTTTCTTTCTTTCTTTCTTTCTTTCTTCTTTCTTTCTTTCTTTCTTTCTTTCTTTCTTTCTTTCTTTCTTTCTTTCTTTCTTTCTTTCTTTCTTTCTTTCTTTCTTTCTTTCTTTCTTTCTTTCTTTCTTTCTTTCTTTCTTTCTTTCTTTCTTTCTTTTTTATATTTTCCTTACTAGGCATGTGCAGAGTCCATTAAAGGTACCCAGTAAGACTGAGTACATGAACTCTCTACAGCTAGAGTCCCAAGAAGGACCTTGATCCTTGGCTATAATTTTAGTGTGTTTTGTGAGCACAGAATCAGATACTGTGCAGTCAAATGTGAAGCTGTCCAGTTATTCTTTGTTACGCACATCCATGAGTATTTATGCTCTGAGGTTCAATCTGTGTTTAAACGTTTTTTGGTTTTTTTTGTGAGGTTGATTTATAACCTTCCTGTCACCCTTTCTTCAATCCAGCTTCATAATCTTTTATTCCCAGCTTCTTTCCATGGCACTGAAAAGTCTGACAATGTCACCTAGAACAAGTTTGATTATTACTGTGGTGTCTTCCTTAAAATTCTTGCTTCACTGTGTATTTAGTGGTTACTTTTGTATGTTCACATGTTTCATAGCTAGGAGAGTTCTCAGGGTTCTTCTCCCTCTTCCACAGCTGCCCAGCCTTTTCTGCGTAACACAGGGGTAGCAGTGAGTATCTGCTCAGTTCTCATTTGACTTTTAATTATAGTGAACCTGGTCTTCCACTCCAGTTCTCTGCTCATGTCATCAGGAGGACTGAAACTGGTGTACTTAAGAAAAGAAAACCCAATATGTTCTGGTCTTTTGCCTTCACTTACATACTGACGACCTGTTGTCGTACTGACTCCACTGAACAAGTTGCTCAAGGTTTTGACCTTGCCCATTAGCTTCAGTAGCTACTACGTATAGCTGGGATTTGTTCTCTTTTTCCTTCCTTTCTTGATTTTTTTCCTAGTATCTGTTTTTCCACTGCTTCCCATTTTAACCCTTCTTGTCTATTCTTTGCCATGATCTTCAAATTCTCTTCTTTGCATCTGAAATTGCTGTCCCTCTCCAGTGAAATTTGCTGTTCTCAATGTGCTGGCAGCAAAGTGAAATGTGATAAAAACCTGATCTCTGAAGGGTTCTTTGCTGGCATATCACTGATCAGATTTTTAGTAATTTTTACTTTGCTTACAGCACACTAATTGAATACAGCAGAGCAGAACAGCAGGGGACAGAAACAGAAAACACCGAGTCCTGACAAAGGCTTTCTCTAGGGGTATGTGCTCCATTAGCATCTCTTATTAGAGAGCAAATGCTAACTACCCACAGACAATGAAGCAATAAGATAGATTGAAATCCATTGAATATGTGCATCTATGGATATTCAGGCAGGTACTGAAATCCTGGGAAAAGTTGCCTATTCAGAGCACTATCCAGGTTGCCTATTCAAAGCACTGATATTTTAATATTTAGTTAGAAAATGCTAGTTCTGAAGAGACTAGAAGCACATGTACTGTCCCTAAATAAAATTCATCACGCAAATTTTATCAGTATTCATCATTTTTTATATCTGTCAGGATACTTATGACTCTGTGAAATTAAGTAAATGATAAAAAATTGTTTCTTTCTGTTTCTGTTCGACAGCTTTGTAGGCAGTTGGAAAATATGTGTTATATTTGCTGCATTACTTTTCCAAGTAAGCAATTTTGTCAGTGAGGGTACTATTTGCCAGTGAGGGGCTGAGGAGTTGAGAACAAATGCAGAGATATATTACAATCTCAAATGAGAGCAATAAGAAACAGAAGAATATTGGCCTTGAAAAGTAAAATGGAAACGGACATGAGTTGATGGTGAAGCTGATTAGTAGGACACTTTCCATGTTAGGATAATGATTCATACAAATATTTGAACATCTGGATGTAGACTAATGTAAGGTACCTATCTCTATATCAGTGAGTCACATAGTATTAAAGTTTTCAAAGAACTGAAAAAAGAGAGGCCAGAAAAATACATTCTAGTTTCTACACTACAAAAAGTCAGGTATCATGTCCCTTTACATTTAGTCTCATATGCTTTTCATTGTTTATTTATTATTGTTTGGTGTATCAAAATGAGGAAATTCTTCTATTTGGTGACACAAACAGGAAAAAAGATAAGAGCTGTTGAATTTCATGAGAGTGCTCCTAGAATCTGGATTATACTTCAGTTTTCTTTGTGTAATTATTTTTTGGCTGTCAGTATATATTTATTTCAGAGTCTTATGAAGATACTGCAAAATATTATGTCATTAAATTGAATGAATACATGGATGCCTTTCTAAATGCAGTTGTTTAAATTTGGGTTTACTTTTTCCAAGTATTTTCAAGTAGTTTTTGCATCAGTGGTTTACTAAGCTTTCTGCATTCACTCAGTTTAATCCAACAACTTTTTATGCCAGCCAATTCAGCTAAATTCCTAGGGACCACTCATGTAACTGGCAGTGGTGTCCCTTAGGGAGTCTTTGTTTGGGATAATACGGATGACTGCATAATTTGGAGATTGTCTCCTAGGTATTATCCTGCTCCTCCTAAATACGTGTTGTACAAGGTGCAATCTGCATCATTTCTGATAAAGCCAGATTTTCATTCTTTTTTGGGGTATAGGTGATCATTGACGGTATTTTCTCAACCCAGGAGTTGCAATAAGATTTATCTATCCCTCAGTGCAACTATGATTGGATGAGCTGCAGGAAAAGCCTCTGCCCTGTCATTCAATCTTTTACTCATGATCTAGTTACCTGGTCTCAATTTGTAGCTTCTTTCTAGCCCACAGGAGATCACTTTTTCCCATATATTTCTCAACCTCAGCTCAAGCATCCCTTCCAATCTTGACAGCAAGAGCTAAATGATGAAATAGGTGTCTAGACATTGCTATATTGCTGTTCTTAGAACTAAAGTAGTCTTTGGTCTAGATGCCCTATAAATAATTGAGACAATCCAACCCTTTGTGAATTAGCAGTGCTTAAATTCTTTTTAGGGAAGCAAAATGACTGCTGTAAAAGGTATCCAAGCTTTGTGATATTTCCTTGTTGTAAAATAGATTGACGTTTGGGGCTTTTACACTATTACAGTCAAATTGCTGCTCTAAAGGCAGTTCATGATTGCAGTTTCTTAGAGTGGTGTGATTCAGTTTGTCTTTCTGATGGCCTCTTTCCTGTCACTGCAATTTAACTGATATATGTTCTTGAAAGCATATTACTTTGCGTATTTTTATTGTTGTTTAATTTTTTTTATGTATACATATGGAAGTACACTCTCTCTCTGAAGGAAGAATGGACACACAAAGGTCTCCAGTCTAGTGATTGCTAAGAATTCAGAGGTTTTGTTTCCAGCCGTGCAACAAATCCTTGTGTGACTTTGGTCAAGATGGTTAACCTCAGTGCGCAATGGGGACAGTGAACAGGATTTACCAGTCATAGGTAAAACTAGATAAACATAGGGAGTTCTGCAAGATGTTTGGGGATTTTTGATAAGTAGATAGTGTATATATACTGAATCAGACAGAGGAGGGAAGTGATCAGAGCAAAACACTAGAGCTGAAAAAAATGGAAAAAGGAAAAAAGAAAAAGGAAAAATATCAGATAAAAGAAAAAAAGTCTAGGAGATGAGTGGGATGGTGAAACCAGTTGGGATCATTTGGAGGTGAATAATTATAGATGTGGTCCTATTCAGTGTTAATAGGGCAAGAGAAATTAAGATAAATGTGTTCGTCTATGTACTTCTAAAGTGGTGAAGCCAAAGGCATTTCTGAACCTTTCTGATCAGCTTTCTTCAAGGAAAACCGCAGTGAAACAATATATGAAAGTTAAAGAGGAAATATTTTCTCCAATGAGTATGTTACAGCTTGCATTAAATGCTAAAAATTACCCCTGGAAAAAAAAAAAAAAAAGTGAAGAACATCATTCTGTAAAAAGTAGGTGGGCTAAGTTCTCATTTAAGAAGTATGTTTCAAAACGTTATTTTCTGCTTGGGAGAAATTTTCCCTAGTCCTTACTTCAATGTATCTTCTCAGTTACTTGGGGCTTTTTTTAAATTTTATTTAGGCTCATACATCATGGCTTTAATTATACTTTATAAATATATAAAAATTTAAAAATATTCACTCTGCACACCATCTTTTATGCATAGAAGCATAATGTATTCTGAAATCATGTGTCAGTTTCCAAATACTGTTTCAATCAATATTCTTATTCAGCAAAAATAAAGTACATTTTTACTTTTATTTCCTAATTCATTCTCCAAAGTAAAAAAAAAAAAAAAAAAAAAAAGAAAAAAAAAGAAAAAAAGGCAGCAAACTGTAACAATCTGAGTGTTTTATGATATTTTAGATGGCTGTAAGTTTTTGCATTTACTGCTGCTGAACAAGACTTATCTCTGGTTTTTGCTATCACAAACTGTTGATGATTTTCAGTTAAAACATTGACTAGAGATGCAGAAATTGATAATTCCCTGAGTGTGGGGTGAATTTGGGAAAAGAATATCTAGAAAACAAACCTGATTTTTCTGTAGGAAATATATATATAATATTAAACCAGGTGAGAGGCTTATTGACAAAGCTTATCTAGTAACAGTATTTAGCAGAAAACAATCTGTGGTGTTCTGAAACTCTACTCAGTTGAGCAGTCTTAAATTAGACTAAGCTGATCATGAACAGAGATTTTTCTACTAATGACTGGAAACTGATTGCAAGTTTCTCTGTCTTACAAAACAGTTAAGAACATATTGGTGGATAGTTTTTTATGTTGATACAACATCTGCTTTGAGGCACCCAATGCCTCAAAACCGTTTGGATGAAAACCCTTTGGATAGTGTCCATTTGTTCTCCAGGTCAAATGGCACTGCCCAGGAAAGCAATTCTACCATGTGCTGAGCAATGTCAGTTCCTATTAACTCCAGTTTAAGTGAAGAGGCACAGCCCTTCTTGGGAGATGCAAGGTAGTGTCAGCACAGATTCTAAAGCTAAAATTCAGTTCTTTGCAGAAGCTCTGCACAAAGCCTGTGTATCGTTTAAGTGCCACTTAATTCTTTATAATGGAGCTTGGAGTGGATTTGAAGAAGCTGATAGGCTTTTTGCTCTCTTGTCTGCAGAGGGCTGAATTACACCCCTGGTGAATATACACAGTAAAAAGGCAACTACACTGCCTCAGGAAATACACTATATTCCTTTGCTTTGACTAGTGTAAATCAGTTTCAATTACTGATGAAAATTCTTTGATATTATGCTGATAAAAAGTGTTGTACATTTTGCTCCCTTCCTATATTACACACTGAGCTTCCCTCTCATACTGTGATGTAATGTGCAAACCAAAAGGTGAAAAGGCAATAATAGAGGTAGCCCTGCAGACACGAGCAAGGGGCTGTGTGCTGGTGAGGCTCCTGAGGCAAAGCCATGACTGGGTGGAGAAGCAGAATTAAAGGGACACAAAAAACAGTAATGGGGAAGAGATCCCAGCAGGAAGCATGGCTGGAAGAGGGTGTGGGGGCTCAGGAGGCAGAGTTTTGATTCTGATTAGATTTAAACCATGCGAGCTAGCTAGATTTTCCCTACAAAAGAAGTTCTGATTCTCAAGGCCTAAATGCGTGAGCTGGTCTATACACAGCACAGAAATATTTTAGATTGTATGTTTAAAATACCCTTGGCGTGTTTCAAACTTGTGAGGATATAGCCAATACCCAGAGCAATGACCCCATGGATTTGTGATAATACCAATAGCAACCAAGCAAACACTGAGAGTAATTCAGAGATACTTTTTAAAATAAGATTGCTTCAAGTCATATTTCCAGGAAAACGTCCTAGCTGAGATAGTAAAGGCAATCTAGTGAGTTTATTATATTTCTGAATTTAGCTTTCTATTCAGTCTTTCAATGATCCTTCATGTTGTTGAAACATTTGTTGTTGATTTTGTGAATTAAGAAAGATGTACATGCAAGTATGTCAGATTTGGTGTTAACATTTTGCTAAGCCTTTTCTGTTAAGCCTGTAACTGTATGCATGCCAGCACTGAAAAAAAATGAGGCTATTATCTGTTACAGAGGAGGGGTTAGTCTTAAAAACTGATACAATCCAGGTATCTGTAGAGCAGTACCTCTGGTGTCCAAGTAGAATCCACATTTCTGTGTATTATGTGCTATAAAAACCTAGCAGAGTTGCTTCAAAAAATTGTAGTTATTAATCATTTCACCATTGATTTGTATATTGCCTAATGAATAGTGCAAATTCCTATGTAGACTTTTAGGCACTAAAGAGGTTTTATAATTAAAATATTAATACAAATTTCAGATTGAATTCCACTGAAACAAATCAGGTTTTGTTATATTGCTAGAGCTTACCAACAATTATACCAGAGCTGAGGCCACAAGTTATTTTATGTCAAAATATTGGAAAGGGTTCTATGAAAAGACTTTAAATTGCACTTCTATTTCTTGCCATTATCCACTGGCAATGGGAATTGTATCCTTAAGTAGTTCCAGACAGAAGAAGTCAGGCTGAATCACACGTTCAGGTGAGCATAAAGCTACAGCTGTCACTGGGATGAATGCTTGTTTTCAGTCTCCTTGGACCCCAAATTTATTTGGTACAGCATAAGCTTCTTGTACTCTTATTTCACTGAGTGTTTCTCCTGTTTGGTGGGCTTATGATTATTGAAGGTTTGTTATTGGTGTGTATTGGTGTCACGCATCAACATAGAGGAAGGCATGGTCTGTGTCCCTCTATGTGGAACAAGTTCTGGCCTTGAATCCTAGGACACTTATGCATAAATTGAAGTGGGGAAGCTTTCTTAGAGACCAAGAATTGGTGAAAGGATCCGTGGAGAAACTGAGGACCATTTCTGCAGGCTGCAAGCCTTACAGTTTGAGCAAAAGTTAGTTTGGGAGACCTTACCTTGTTTAGCATGAGTATATGGCACCATGCAAGTGACCGTCTCTCTGTATTTTATGAAAAGTATCCTAACCACTCCACTCTACAATATTGTTTTTGGTGATGAGTGGAAGAATAATGGAATACTAGATATTAGTAATGTTTGCTATTCTATGAGAAGGAACCCAGATACTACAAAGATGAACTCAAAAGAAGTAGTATTATAGTCCAGAAAGAAGTCTACAGGTATTAAAGCCCCTTCTCTCCCTACCTTGAGGAAAAATTTCTCCTTACAATTCCTCTGCTTTTACTTTATTGCAGTCAGGGCTGTGTTGTTCCAAGACTACATGCTGTGTACGACCTTGCGGAAATTTTGCAGAGCTGGCTTGCCAGAGACACAAGCATTAAGAGTAGACAGAAAACACATATAACACCAGCTTTCTGTTAGAAGCCTTCCTAACTAGACTTCTTTTTCCTTGTAGTAATAGGCTGTTTGTTCCTGTCTTTTCCTTCAACTTGTTGTCTCCTTCTCCATGATTTCTCAACCTTTGCTTCCTTCAACACCTGTCCTTCTTATATTCCTAGTTTCTGCCCTTGACTAAATCCCTACCATTGCAAGTATCACCAAGTTTCACAATAGCTGTCATTATACTGACCCCTCTAAATGTTTATTATAGCTTTTCTCTTTCCCCTGCATCTCTCGTGTATTTACATTGTAAGCACTTCAGGATAAGGACTGCTCAGGTTTGTAGAGAGTCTAACACAGTGGATTCCAGCTGTGGGACCAAAATGATTAGTTAGGATAGTAAGTCTTTAATTGTTAGCCCCCCCGAACAATGTTTCCTTGACTGGAAGGAGCATGAAATTAGAAAAATAGCTAGTTTTTCTGTTCTTTTGATTTATAATAAAGCTGTCTTTTGTACTTTTTTGTTGGTTTTTAAGTTTGAAATTAAATTTGTTGGCGCAGCAGGTGTTGTAAATAATTTTGTAAATTGCCTAGGGCTGTCTACATCATAAACCATTTCTGAATTATCAAATAATGAAAATAGACAACTCAAATGAAAATGTGTTTAGAGATAAGTGAAATGTGAATTCTCCTGCCAATTGTTTTTGGTTTTTTCTTCTTCCTTTTCTGTTTCATAGCACGAATTATCAAAACAAAACAGTGGTGTGAAATGCTTCCGTGTTTAGAAGGAGAAGGCTGTGATTTGCTAATCAATAAATCAGGCTGGACCTGTACACAACCAGGAGGACGGATAAAGACAACCACGGTAGGTCACTCCTCTGTTCTATACTTCTTCAATTTCTTATTTACTTCAGTTTGTTGAAAAACAAGTGAGATTTTAAATTGTTTTTCAGCACTTTTAAGTAGAGTTTATTGCCTCATAATTAATCTGTGTACCCAAGTGTGCATGCTGAAATACACAGCAATATTGTCACAAAATACAACATTGGAGAAGATAACAAAGGAAAATGTGTAATTCCCATGGTTACTAAGAGTAGATATTATATTACAGTTTTCTTTTAAGACTCCAGTGGCTTAACTAACATTTGTAACCAGCCTGAGGACAGTATCTTACTGTTTTAACATACACAAACTTTCTTATGCTGTGGTAGTATAGGGTGTAAAACTCAATGTGTGGTCTGGCTGGGTGAAAAGAAAGCTTTCACTGGGAGTTCCGAAGAAAATGTTTTTGCATTTCCAACTATACTGGAAAAACAAGTTGCACAGACAGACCTTTAGTTTTCAGTGAGATTTACAGAAAATACAGCAACAGATCCCTTTTCCCAGCTTTCTTTGTCCCTGGTTTGTTGATAAACCCCTCAATTCTCTGATTAGGTGTCTTGGGGCCTATGCTTGTAGTGAAGCTGAAAGTATATATGACAGTAATAGTTTTCTAGGGCCTATAATGTATCAAACAGATTTCTAGAAAATGTTCTCAAATGCCAGCAATTCTTTGACTTAAAAAATGGAAAAAAATCTGAAGAGATATAATAGAGCAATTTTCTGATAGCTTGCTAGGCCTCTTGAAATTATTTCCCCTCCTTATAATCTTTTTTTAGATTTACAGGGAGCTTGAGTGTAATTTAAATAAGTGCAATTTCAAGAATATTTAGTCTTAAAAGTACTTATCAGTGAGGACTAAATTAATGCCCATCATCCCCTGCACAATTTTTCTGTCTGAGCAGGAGACAGCCAGCAGTATAAAACCTTTTATTGTTTTAGAATGCCTGTAGTTAGAAAATTAACATGATTTTCACTTTTTTTAAAACGGAAGATTCAGTAATGCTTTAAGTATGATACCTACAAAACAAATTTTATGAATTGTGATCACTGTTTTTATCCTTCTGTATTTACCAGATATAATATTCCTTATGGACAGGGCTATAAAACTTAACTAATCTCTGAAGTCTTATTTTAGTATAGTTTGCCTTTAGATCTTTTGCATTCAAGTTACGTAAATCTTTTGCATTCGGGTTATGTAAGAGTGACATAAAAAAAAAAATACAAGGGAAGGAAAAAAGTTTTTTAAACATTAATGCCAATGTTCAAGGGCAAGGAGATCTCATACCATAACTTTGTCATACTTGAAATACTTGAATCTTGTTAATTCAGGGGTATTTTCTGTATCTGCGGTAAACGGAAAACCCATGTACTGTGACACATTGCCAGCTGTCATTTTAGCTCTTTATTTGATGTTTGATGCTAATGGCATGACTGAGTAATGCAAAGTAAGCAGAGGATCTATCTATCCTTCAGTTTCTGTCTTTAATGAAGTGATTCAGATATGCTTTCAGATTAAACACCAGAAGCCTGATTGTGAACTCTTACTTGTCTCTATAGCTCTTTAATGCTATTGACATGAATGGAATGACTCATGAATTTGATTAATGTAAATGAAATCATAATCATGCCCCATCAGTAAAATTAAGACCACGGCAAGTGTAATATTGTAAAACAGACTCTCCCCACACAGATTCATTATTGTCGTTAGTAAGGAAAGATTTTGCCAGAGAGACAACTGTAGAACAACTCTGAGCATAAGCCCTCATCTAACATCAAGCAGCCTTCAACAGTTGGTATCACACATGCAGACACACAACAAACACACAGTACTTTCCAGTCAAGCCAGACTAGCAACTCAGAATGCTTACAGCAACTCTGAATGCAGAAGGGGGAGAGGGAAAAAAGTCAAGATGTAAAACAGATAAAAACCCCTGCAATAAACTCTAGCCTATAATTCAGTATTAGTAACAAATTAAGAATAAAAAAAAAAAAGTGTTCTTTAGGTACTTGGTTGAAGAATAAGCTTTGGACCATGGTAGTAGATTTGGAAACCGTGTCATAAGATGACTCCATGGAATGCATGACTGTGATTAAAAGAAAAAAATTCCAACAGAACACTAAGGGGCATTATTTACTGTAGCAATGCTGACAGATCAACAGCTGCTAATGCATAAATGCTATTTCTGCTCCTAATCAACTCACATGAGTTCCATGCGCTATCATGCCATCATGGTAATTGGGTGTACTAGGAAGGACTTCTGGCTGGGAAGGGACAGAAAAATGACCACCAGGTAGTGTGGGGAAAAAATGTCTAGACATACTGAATTAGTTACTGCATCCTGTTCTTAAATAGAAATAATTTTTGACCACATTTCCAGCAACCGCCAGATTAGGTCTTTCATTTTTTAACTCTCAATTTAATTAAAACACATTCATTAACCTAATATCAGCAGCCCTTTCTTGCTGGTATAGCTTGCATCTTAAAGATATTTTTGGCAGTAGGTCTTGAGTTATCATATCATCATGAGTAGATCGTATGGCAGAGATATCACTGTTTGGTAAATGCTGACAATAATTTGTCACCCATACTGAAGTCAGAACAGTGTTGAACTCTGATGGACTGGGACCAGCTGTTGTGATAATACCAGCTTTTCACATTGACTCCAGGAGGTTTTGTGGAAATGCAACTTTTTAAGTACTGGGTTTAGAAGCAGCATGTGGAAAGTTAGGTCTTGTAGAGATTTTATAGATGACATGAGCTCCCTTTTAAGTGAGAATATACTATAGGACTCATAGTTAAATATGGTTCTTAAAGAGAAAGGAAGAAATAGATTTTCTTTTCTGTAGATGAGTTAAGCATTTAGTATTTTTTCTGAGAAAATTCCAAGCAAACAGCAACTGAACATGTCCATTGCTGTAAAACAAAAGTGCAATTTCTGTAAAATGTTTGGAAAGGGCTGCTGATTTTTACTTTATATTTTGTGTCAAAATTGTTTACACGTTCTATGCAGAGCCAGATTTTTCAACTGGCTGGCACTTTTTGTGATCACCTCTGGAAATAATGCAACCAAATCAGAATTCTCTCCTCAGATGAGTAGCAGTGTTTTATATCCATTTTGTGCTCACTTTGCAAAGCTATAAATGACTACACAAGGTGCAAGGCGAAGGAAAATCAGACTCAAAGTATACTCTAAATGGATCTGGATGTCACTTCTGCCCTGTTGTTCTTTCTACAAGGTGTGAATGAACCAAAGATTTTTCATCTGCTAAGAGGCTTTTAGAATTGAGGACTGACTGGGCTAACTGCCAATCTGTGTATTAAGAGGCTGACTGTCAATACAAGGAAACAATATGGCAACTTGTAAAAGAAGATAGCAAGAGAATACTACACAGTTGTTAGCAATTTTAACATACTAAGTACTTTCATATAACAAATGTCCTTACAGTCGGTTTAAAATCTCCTGCCTTCAAAATTTCCTTCTCCTTTTGCTATTCTCGTTGCTTTTTTTCAATTATTTATCAAAAATTAGGCTGTATAATTTTTTAAAAGATTTTGTAGTTTTAATAGTGCCAGAAGATATGCCTCTTTTTTTTAAAGAAATTGCTGAAGGGCCCTTCCATTTTATATTTCAAGTGTAAAACTTGCTTGTGTATAGATGAGAAGATGCACAATGTGTTGTTTTTACAGGGGAGATTAATTTTTAGCGCCCAAGTGTATATATGTTGTCAATGATCCATCACTACCTAATTTTTACTTAATTAATTCCTTCTTCCACATAATGCGATTTCAACGCGCGGAGCTTAACAGAACATTCATGCGCCAGTTCCTTGGCACCTAACCTTTTAAACCTTTGTGATTTTACTGCTAAATTAGCTGAAGTGGGAAATTAAGGAATATGGAGAAGCTAAGAGAGAGCTCACAGTGGATAAAAGGTGTAATTACTCTGACATGGAGCTCAGTGCTTAGCTAGTAAAATTTACTAAGGATCTAGCTTCACCAAGGGACCTGACTTTCTTAATAGAGTTTACTTACACACGGAGCAACTTATCATTCCTCACCATTAATATAAATGGCATGCTGACTGGGTTGGAAAGGCAGTTTGTTCCTTACACTGAAAAATACAATACGTATTTACATTGGCTGTAATTTAAAACATAATTTTTTCATCAGAGCTTTATCATACCTATATGTATGATTAAGGTAACTCAGATAAAATATACTGATTTGATTTTCAGCACTGACCTATGAGCAATGTGTTTTCACTCATACCATTACATTCAGGTAAAAAGAAATATATATATATGTATACACATATAAATATACACACATATATATATATATGTTACATATTTGTAACATACTTGAGAATTTACTTTTTTTTAGACTGAAGATCAGCTGGAAATATCCTGAGGCCATGATCTAGTGGTCTGAGCTTGGGAACTGGGAGCCAGAAACTCCTGAGCTCTCGTCCTGGCTCTGACAGTGACTCCCTCTGTGGCCTTGGGTAAGTCACTGAACCTCTCTGCCTCAGTTTCCCCAGCAGTAAAAGTAAGATTAACAATTCTTAGCTCCATACGTCAGTGAATTTGGGAGTCCTGACTTAACATTTTAAGAGGTTTTAAGAGGTTTAGCAATTCAAAAATACTATTATATCTAATTGGCTTTATTGGTAATATTCCTGTTGTTAGGTATTCATATAACACTGGTATTCCTGTGTTTAGCCTCACGTACATTCCAGCTCTGAGTGTTTCTAAATGTGCATTTCACGTCTCCACAGGTCAATTGATTTCATTTGGTTAAGCTGGTTTTGGAAGTATTTTGACATCCTGCCAGTTCTAGTTCTGTGTCATTCCAGGATACAATACCTACCAAAACAAGCTTTCAGGCAGCACCAGATTAAAGCAGTGAAATGTTGCATGCATGCCATGCCAAATTAATTTTCACCCTTCCCCTTTGTCAGAAGTGGTCAACCTATGAAACAGATACAATAATACCAGTTCTTTACATGTCATAGTCATGTGTTTCAGTGTCTCTATAGATCTGTCACTCTACAGATCTGTCAGCAATTCATCTACTAAGTTCCTTCACTGTCCGAATTGTAACAGGAACACTACATATGGACCAAGATTGCAGAGTACACTTTTCAGCAGGCTGGTGTATCCCCTCACTCCAATCCAAGTATTAGCTTTTAGAAACAAGAAGGAAATTAGGATCCTGAATTTTTCTTTGTTTATAGTCAACTGCTGGAGAATCAGGACCTTTGGCTATATTTAACCTATGGGGACTATCTTTGCTTCAAAGTCCACGAGCTTACATCACTTGAGTGCCTATGTCTTCCCTGTCTTTTCTTTTTCTGTCCCTTTTCATGATGGCACACTTGCCACTGTCTTGTGAAAGATCCCAACAGCGGCAGAAGGGGGCTCTACACTTTTGTAGTGAAATAGGTCATTAACTCTTTTCGGGTCGTGCTCAGATATACTCACTCTTAATAGATGGTAGTCTAGAAAATCTGGTTTAAGAAAACCTCTACCTTTATTGCCACTAGGAATAATTTACATTCTTAAGTCCTTCTGACAGCCAGGTTTTGTGGGCTCTGAGACCATTGCTTCACCAAGCATTATGCACTGTAAATAAAACTCTTTTAAAACTAACTCAGGTCTCAGTAGTGTGCTTCTGAAATTGATATTTGATTAAGATTTTCCAAGACCACACCACATAACTGGAAGTTAGCCTGAAATAACTTTCATATGTTAAAACACTGATGTGTTCTACCTTTCATATATACACGCCAAACTGAGAAAGGGTAGAATAGGAACACTTTCTGAAAAATATCTTTGACAGATATTGTTGAAATAAAAAAAAATCATGATATCTGCATCTGTGACTGTACATATGAGCTGCCAGAACTAGATTACTTTTAATTAACATCTCATTCTAATGTAACAGCATATCTGTAGTGTCCTAGTCATTGTACAGTGCTGTAACAGAACCTTTTAATGGTCTTGTATTAATTTGATGTTCTTCTCAGTAGTACAAACATAAATTATGAGAGAAAATACCAGTTCTTTATGTGTTATAGCCATGTGGCGACTCTATGAATGTGTACTACAAGGCCTAGATTCATCCTATTTATTTCCATGCCTTGCAAGATATTTTAATGCTTTAAGCAGATTCCATTACTCCCATTGTTTACAAAAGGTATCCTAATCTACAAATGTGTCATCATTGATAGCGTTGGAACTAGATTCTTTTCTGTTAATTTCCAAGCAAGGTAGTATGGGAGTTGGATGTTGTAATTTTCAGAAAAGTTAAATACCATGTTTCTAACTCTTGTATTAGAGAAGAGTAGTCCCTTTAGAAAAGTTACAAGCAAAGTGGTAGGATGACCTTTGTGGCTCCATGTCTTAAGGACTACATGCACAGAGAAATCTAAATAGAAATAAAATCCTCATGAAGCTGAAGCATCTCATGAAGGGGTCGTACTATTCCTTCAAAATACACAGGTTCTTTTGTATATTAGTAATGCTTCAACTAGTACAGTCCTTTCAAAGCTGTGCACTTCTTTGTCATACCAATGTGTTGAAACCTGTACATTCTATTTTCCATTATCCTTATCGAAATACACTTCTTCACATCAAATAACTCATCTTCAAGTCCTAAGCCAAAACGTTAGCAAAGATTTTGTGATTTTTGTTGACTTTAGGTTGAAAGGAGCTGTCAGATGTTTAAAGAACCACCTTAAAGAGATTAGCCGCCTTCCTCTGTCATGAATGCTGAATACTGGTTCTATTGATATTCAGTGATCCACACTGCCTGAAAAGAGAATAAAATTTACGCCAAAAAAACCTTGTAGTAAAATGGCATGTAAGTGAAATCATAATTTGCTCACATCTAAATAAATCCTTGAAAGAAATTAGGTAAACTTAGATTTTGTTCTTCACTTTTAGAACATGTATTTTCAGATTATAATGAATTATAATGTACTAATTTCTTTTGTCTTTTTAAAGTTACAGAAAATATTAATGCCCACTTCTGCATGGGCAAAGATTTTGCAATCACTGTGCAAATAAATTAACTGATTTTTTTAGATAGATAAGACTTCTAGAGATATTTTTTCTTTCAGGATTCCTATTCCTTAACTCATATTCATATTGGGTGTTCTAGCATTCAATCCAATTTTACTATGCTAACTTAGAGACAGGTCAGCTTTAGATTAAGAGAGGTAAAATTAGTTTCTGATTAGCACTTATGAATGATGGCTTTTGTTATATAGATTAATCTATATTTAAAAGCAGTTACTGCACTGTAAAATGAGCTACATTTTAATCAGTTTGAGGTCTGAACTGTCACTTTCAGTAAGTAAACAAAAGCTGTTTCTACTCAAGACAATAATAATAATAATTTTCAATCATCTATTTCATGGGTTTGCAGAATAAATTATGTTTTCAGTAAAAACACCAGGCAAAACCTTCATTTTTTTCCCTATATTTTGAAACCAGAATTCTGAAATGTAAATAAAACCATATCTGTAACTTGGCAAGTTCATTGACTACTATATCATAGTGTGAACCCATAAAATAATTTGTGGATATATAAGAATGTCCAAGTGTTTAAAATTTTAAAATCTGTATTTTAAGGAATGCCTAAATAGTTAAATTGGTCCTGATAAACAGAAAATACTTTAATTTCAAATTCTTTCTAAATTGCATAATTTTCCAGGACACCAGTAAAAATTATGTTTTTATATGGGGCTAGGATTCTCTTTCATTTTCCCAAAAACACAACAAAACAAAAAAATAGTCTAAATTTAAAAATGCAAGGCTCAGGACATAGAAAATTCACACCTGTATTGGATGGTTCAGGTATCTGTTTGGAATATTTGCAGGTCCACCAAAGAGTGTATGTGAAGAGCCTGATACTAGATTTTTTTATTATTGTTTAACACCCTGGTCACCATCTGCATTTAAATAAGCCTTTCCAAATACTGAAATAGCATGGTGGCTGGTCTAAAAAATAAGCATGTTAAGAATTAATACTGAGATGGACTAAAAGCAGCAGATAAACCAAATTCCTATCTGTAATGGTAATATTGGGGCTTTTTGAGTTTTGATAATTTTTAGAACTTTAGATAGACATTCTAAATGTGATTTTGTTTCCTCAACTTATCGTTTTAGTGCATTTAGGCACTTAAGAGTATTGATGGCATCTTGCACATAGTGAGCATCTGTAACAGAACTTGTAGACCAGTGCCCTTGTGGGCTGACAGCTGGAAGTCAGGCAGAAGGTGCTGGTTCACTTAGTGTCTGTGTTAAGCAACTAAATCTCATTCCTCCTCTGTTAAATTAGACAATTTGAGACAGTGCTGTCCACTCTGACCATATATGGTGCATGATAGATTGATATTGTCTGAAGGTTCTAATTTCTTCCAGAATATGGGAAAATCAATTTTCATTTAATAAGTGACTACAAAGAAAGACTATCTGAGGAAAGAAACCTGGAGATTACTTGTGCAATTTCTTAAGCTAAGTAGCACAATACACTCTAAGAAGGGGTTCAATAGATGCTGAGTGTCTTATGGTTGAACTGAAGAGGACTACAGGATACATTGTATGTGTCAAAGAAAAATAGATTTGATAATGCAAACAAGGAAGAAAGCTGGAAAGACTAGTGCAGAACTTGGTATATAGTTTAAAGCTATTTTGTGGGCATGTAATGTGAACTTATGAAAACTGGAAACTGGCATGTCATATCAACACCAAGAATTTAAAATGCTAGAATTCTTACACACCCATTTTGCACAATGAAAGTGTTCATGACACAACTGTTAGAAGCTGAAGTTGTTGCACTCGTATACCCATTTTGAACCATTTCCATTTTTAAGAATATCCCCAAAGATTTCTGTTAAATCATGCAAAGCAAGATAGAATTCTTGGACTGAAAAAAACCCAAGCAGTGAATAAAGAAAATGAAAAAGGTGTTTTAGTTCAGGGATTTTACATTTATAACATTTGACACATTATTTCTTAAAACCATACTTGAAAATTAATTCAGAAAGGCCTGTCATATTGAAAACTGTCATTTCAACAAGATACTGATGGAGGACGTGTGAACAGTGCATAATAACACTTAACAGGAGTGTATTGATCTAGGTCGAGGTGGCCCAGGAAGTGACAGACTTGTGAAAAGTCTAACAGTATTTTATTAAGAATGGTTTCAAAAGCATAAAAGATATTAAGCTGTTAAGTGTTATTGAAAATCTGTGAAAGGTAGACACATACCAGACATTTCTGTTTTCCAGTATTCCCCTGCTGTATTTTCATTAACCATTTGGAATAGAAATACTCAGTAATGTTATGTCTGTACATAAGTTTCTTTACCTTGAGGGCAGACCTTAAGGATGAAGTTGCCAGTTTTTTGACCAGGACTCCTCCTGGTCACTTGCATATGAGCATGCAGCGGTATGCAGAAAGACAATTCAGTTTACATTGTCGTAGGAAAGTGATAGCCCAAAGCTCGGGTTATTCCTGATTTTCGTTAGATTTTAGCAATCTCATTACAGGGATGAGACAAGAGGTTGGAAGTGAATAAAACTGGCTGATCCATTATCCAAATAAAGGCAGGCAAGGATGGGAAAGTAAAATCAATCAGCAACATATACAATAAGACATTTTCTTTTAACTGACAGTGCAGATTTATGGTACTCTAAACCAATCTAAAGCCAGACTGTCCCATCCCTATTTCCCCACTCTGTCTGAAGGTCTGACCTTTGTTTTGGTCAGGCAGTAAGTGCTTGTGGAAATGTCAAACAGGCATGACTTTTTGCCTGTTAGTTTTCAGCCATGTCAGCTTCTGATTGCAATACTGCAGATTAAATTATTCTAAGCCAAAAGCTATTGAGTCTGTCTGTCTTTATTACGTAGTTCCAGTGCCTTTGGGTCATCAACAATTGCTGATGGATACCTAGTTAGCTTTTTTCAGCCAACACTGCTATTCTTCCCCATTTGCATTTACCAAAGAGTTACAAAGTTGCCCCTGAAGACAAAATGCATTAAATTCATCACTGGTGTGAAATAGTAGAGGGGCCTCTGTTTAGAACACAAATAAACATTTTTTTATTTAATAATTACTTTAGAGAGATCTAATAAACATAAAATATAAAAGACATGCAAATTAAAAGATTGAATTTGGAAGGTTTAGGTGTTTATCACCTAACCTTTTAGGTGGCTTGCCTTTTCCTTTCATTTTACTTGCTAAGTGATCATAGTGATCATTGCAGGATTTTCTACTGACTTTTGAAAGTTTTTCATATTAAGTTGCTATTTGTGGAAAAACAAGAACTTGGCGCCATTAGGGGATCTGAACAGAGGTTGTGGATATCTTGGCTATTGCAGGCAGTCCGGAGGATCAGATTTACCCATATAGTGATGCAGTAAACATGTTCAGTGAAGGCTGGGGGAATGATGCAAAATACATTTGAGGGAGGAAGCTTCCAAACATTTAAGTTTGATGCTTAGCTTTATTTTTATAGTCACATTTTATGTCTTTGTTTTTAAATCAAACCATCTCCTGTTGCTCTCATTCCAGAAGAAAGTTTGACATGGATAGCAGCACTGCTTTCACCTCCATTTCATTAAATGCATACTTGTACTTAATCATCAGTAGGCTTTGTTATGTTAAATATCATACCTTTCATCTTTGTTTTTCCTCTCTGAACTGCTGTTTTCTCTTTCGCCTTACTCTTGATATTACTAACTCTGCTGAAATCAATGATATGACTTGAAGAATAAATAAATGTGTGTTATATAATAAGAATGCTAGATAGAAGGTCCTTTAATTACAGTATGAGTGCTTTCTCAAATGTCTGTGTTTCATCAGTAATCTCTTAGACCTTCTTAGTAAATGATAAAAAAATATAAGACCACTGGCAGATGTTTAAAATCAAATCAAGAATTCTTTGGTAGGATACTATGCAGCTGTTCTGCTCAAGGAAGTGTGAAAATGTCTCTACCTGCATTGCTGAAATAGTCACACTGTTCTCATTGGGCTGTCATCTGGCTTTTATGAGAGCAATGTATATACTTAGTAATGTAGAAATACACTCTCATTCTATCTCCTAGAAGTAATTTTATTTTTCATTTATGAACATAAAAATTGAACTGGGTCAAAACATCCTCTTATGGTATGTTTTGTGCCAAGCTTTTATTTGCTTTTCATTCAACATATGAAATAAAACTCTAATGCTAACAACAAAATAGTTGTCTTTTTAATGGTGAACTTGAAAGAAATAAAGAATACTGACAAAATCACATTGTCTGCAATATAATAATTTTAATGAAAGCCAGAAATGAATGATTTTATAATACATTTTTATTTTAAATTAATGAACTTTAAAATGAAACAAATTTTGAAGCACGTCCCAAAGTGTCGCAGATGTTGCTGACAAAGCAGTCTGGTATTTGACTATTATTCCTATTGGAAGGTACAGTCCTGAGTGTATTTGTCAGCTCTTCATAAAATTAAAAAAGTATGGGGAATATGCATAGAAATAACACAATTTTTAAAAAGAAAACAAAATAATCATGCACAAAACATCTGCCATATAAATGTCTCTATGCATGCAAAGACTTCTGCCACAAAACTGAGCATTGCATAAAAATTTGGCACCATAGCTTAGAAGAGTATTGTAGCTAGGTTGTAAAGAGTGAAATATCTGAACAGCAGGGTTTATATGGCTTTTCAAGGAAATCTTCATTACAGTATTATTCAGCTTAACCAATATCTGAACAAAAGAGAAAAAAAACAAAACCAACCAACCAACCAACCAAACATAACCAGAGCCACACTTATTTGCATGCCAGGGATATTAAGGATAACAGAAGGGCTTCTATTGATATGTTGCAAGCAAGAGAAAGACCAGGGATAACTGTGGGCCCTCTCCAGAAGAAAAAGAGAGACCTTACTGCCCTGGAAAAAGAGTGCTGAGGTTCTCAATGACTTCTATATCTCTTCAACAACAAGTCTTCAACAGCAAGTGCTCCAGCTACACACCCAATTTGAGAAAGGCAAATGCAGGGACTGGGAAAATGAAGACCCTCAGCCCTCTGTAGGAGACGGTTGGGTTCAATAACATCTAAGGAACCTGAATGTGCACAAGTCCATGAGACCTGATGAGATTTGTCCGTGTGTCCTGAGGGAGCTGTCAGATGAAGCTGTTAAGCCACTATCCATCACTGTTGAAAAAATTGTGGCAGTCAGGCGAAGTCCATGATGACCAAAAAACAGAAATATAACCCCCATTTTTAAAATGAGAAGAGCAGAAGATCTGGGGAATACAGACCAGTCAGTCCCACCTCTGTGCCAGTCAAGATCATGAAGCAAATTCTCCTGGCAACTGTGCTAAGGCACGTGGAAAATAAAGAGGTGATTGGTAAGAGCTAGCAGAGCTTTACAAAGGGGAAACCACACCTGCCAAACCTGGTGATCTTCTATGACAGGGCTACAGCACTGGGGGATAGGGGCAGAGCAAGTGGCATCATCCACCTGGACATGCAAAGGGTTTGACACAGTCCCATGTGACATCCTTGTCTCCAAACTGGAGAGACGTGGATTTGATGGATGGACCATGCAGTGGATAAAGAACTGGCTGGAGGGCTGCACACAGAGGGTTGTGGTCAGGGGCTCATTGTCCACGTGTGGAGTAGTCACTCTACAGGGGTCACTACTGCAGCCAATGCTGTTCAGCATCTTTGCCAGAGATGTGGTGGTAGGATCAAGTGCACCCTCAGCAAATTTGCTGTTGACACCAAGCTCTGTGAGGCCTCCCCACACTGGAGGGAGGGGACAATGCCATCTAGAGGGACCTGGGCAGGGCTGAGAAGTGGGGGACCTCCCTTACAAAGACAGGCTGAGAAAACTGAGGCTGTTCAGGCTGGAGAAGGTTGTGTGGAGACCTCATAGGCTCTGTCCAGTATTAGAAAGGGGCCCATCAGGAAACCGGAAAGGGACTCTACATCAGGAACTGCAGTGACAGGACAAGGAGTAATGGGTACAAAGTGAAAGAGGGAGATTTAGGTTAGATACTAGGAAGAAATTTTTTGCTGGGAGGGTTGTTAGACACTGGAACAGGTTGCTCAGGGATGTTGCCCCAACCCTGGCATTGTTCAAGGCCAGAATGATAAGGCCTTGATCAACATGGTCTAGTGGGGGGGGGTTCCTCCACATGGCAAGGGTGGTTGGGATTAGATGATCCTTCAGATCCATTTCAACCCTTTAGCATTCTGTAATTCTATCACCCACAGACTGAAAAGCTAATAGTTTGAGAAGAGACTAGTAAACCTCATGATCAAAAACCAAGTTAGGAGTGCTAAGTAATAAAGTTAGTGTGTTATTGCTGATGTTTTCAGACAGATTTTTATTGATTGATTTTGTACATATCACATGTTTTTAAAGTCTAAAGTTGTTACAGCTTTGCTGGCAAAATGATACCCTGGAAAGATATGACAGAGCTTTCAAGAGTTCTATAAATAATTCAGAAATTCCTTCTATTTTTGGGGTTTCCTTTTCCTTTTTTTGCTTATTTTGTTTTGTTTTTAATGAGGCCTTGATTCAGGCACCGCTCTACTCACAAATCATATATATGTTGTGAAAATTTTGCTAGTATCAACAAGACTGAAGACATACTGTACTGTATTGACTACAGCATAAAGTATGAATTCTTGATACATGTTTTAAGTTGTCAGCATGCTGTATTAATAAAATTGCATTGAATTCTCTGTCCATTAGTTCAAGAATAGTCAACTAATTCATATTCAGAGAGAAGAATGTTCCCAAATAAACTTTCTCATTTCTTTTTCAGTGATAGTTTTGTTCCTACTGACAAATGCAGGGGTAGACAATCATTATGACAGGAATGATAAAATCATAGAATCATAGATTCATTTTCACAGAATATACCTTTGAGATCCTAGAGCCCATTATCATAATACTGCCAAGTTCACCACTAAACCATGTCCCTAAGTGCCACATCTACACATATTTTAGATGCCTCTGGGGCTGGTGGCTCTACCACTTCCCTGGCTAGCCTCTTCCAATGCTTGACAACCCTTTTGATGAAGCAGTTTTACCTAACATTCAATCTAACACGCACGCACACACCCACACCCCTACCACCCTGCCCCTTCAGTGGAACTTGAGGGCATTTCCTCTTATCCTATGACTTGCAAAAGAGACCAACCACCACCCAGATACAATCTCCTTTCAGATAGTTGCAGGGAGTGATAAGGTCTTTCCTCAGCCCCCTTTTTTCCAGGATAACATGGACCTTTGTCTCTAATCATATATTTCTGTACATGGTGTCACCTGCAAGGCTCAAGATTAGCCATCTTCTACTCTTCACAGCTGGCTCTGGCCTACAGTGTGAACCAGCCCTAGAAGACTTGACCCTTAGGTGTGTCCTGTTCTTTCAGGGAATCCAGCAATTCAAACAGAAGTGATTTGCATGACTTTTCCTCAGCAGGTGGAAATTCCCCTGTCTTCTTTTTCTTTTTCCATGATAGGAGGACTGAAACCCCATTCATTTACCTCATTTGCTGATGGTGGTGTGTTTTTCTGAATGTGGTAAACATAGAAAATCAGAATTTATTGAGCTGGATTTGGTAATATTCTGTTGACAGCACTACATACGTATATTTCATCATACTCCACCCTATTATAACTTACTCTACAATGTAAGAAAAATCTAGAGTTTTCGCTGCTAGTATGCAATGGCAGAAACAATTAAATTGCAGGTGGTACAGGGGGAATTTTTGTTCACAGAATGCGTTTAAAATTCTGTTGCTGTAAATAACTAAACACTTTATAAGATCTTTAACCTTTTCAGTAAACAAATGACATCCATAAAAATAAAGCTGAGTTCTGTAAAAGCCCATAAAATAGAGATACTATTTCTCACAAGTTATTTCCAAGTGAGTTATTCTTAAGGGGCCTAGTATAAGTGCAGGAAGAAACTAATAGGCTGTATTTCTTAAATCTCTGATACTATCTGGAACAATATCCTTTAAAAATGGTATTCCATTATCAGACAATAAAAAGATGAAAGAATAAGATAACTGCACTAAAGATTATTAGCCCCGTGAAAATAGGATGCATGTCTGGTTTTGTAGTGTTGATAGTACATGTTCCAGTAGAATATTTTGGTCCAACTGTGCCTCTTAAAACCAGAAATCTTCCCATAGCTTTTACAATTGCCACCATAAAATGATATTTTCCTGCCCCTCTAGAGGGGACTCCATAGTGTAGATGACAAGAGTCAGAAGTGAACTGAGGGTTTGGAAAAGGGGCAAAAAGTATTAATGTATCAACACAAAAGTTATTAATACAACTACACATGCCAATGCCCTCCTAAAACTTTTCTGGAAAAACCTCTGTGAAAGTTTCCTGCAAAATCTTAGATTTCTTTATCTGTACTGTTATCCCTGCAGCATCATCTGCCAACTCAGGCAGGTTTCAGGTGAGATGTTATTGCCCCAGACAGACTGGTGTTTCAGTTAAGGTCTTGCTGTAGATCCCCATTGCTGCTTAATCATGAACTGCATGCTAAATGTTAGAAATCCCATGAACAGAGTCTTCTGAAGATAACACAGGCCTGATAAGCGTTAATCAGAGTTTTCATCTCCAGTGAATGCCTAGTCACTTGGGTCGTTTGAATTAGATCTTCATACAGAGAGGACAGGAACCCAGTGATCTAAGGGGCTGCTGCTCTTTGAGTTCTCTGCCTCCCATAGAGCCAGAGCAAGCTGAATTACTTGACTTGCTCCTGTGATCAACACAGGAGCAATTTGATCTTTCTAGGAGGAAGGATTTGTCTTTTATAATTCTATGGAACCATTTCCTCTAAAAATTAGAGTGAACATGAAAAATGTAGAAAGCACAAGAAATATATAACCAGTATGAGAAGTCCAGCAGCTATAGTTCCTTTCATTAAAAAAAAAAAAAAAAGGAAAAGTTAATTTTGCTGCTTTATTTGCTTTTTTGAAGCCACCTTTCCCTTGCCTAGTGGTGCAGAGTGGTCTGTTGTTAGTGATGGAGATTTTGCAGCTGATAACATTTTTGGAAGTAAAAATTTCAAAATAATTTGTAATAAAGGCCCCATCATTAATTACAATCATTTTAGTAAAAGTGCTTGTTAAAATAGCAGACAGGGATGTATCTTATATGTCATTGGTAATGCATGGTAATAAAGGCAAATAACCAAGAATTTTATGAGCCAAGGACTAGGTCTTCCATTAATTTATGTGAGGAATGACATATACACATTAAAATTATTATTTAATTTTTTGTCCTTGGAAAAGTATTTGATGTATCTGAAACATAATTTTAAAAAATAAAAAGCCCTGAGTAACAAAGGATAAGTAGTTGAAAAATCTGTAATGGTAATAAACTGTTTTTTAGAATGATCTCATGATTAGATATTAACTTTTTACATTATCTCAATGTATGGTAATAGTTCTTCACCTGGGAAGTGTGTGGGAGAGGGTGTGCGATCCCACACCTAATGGGAGCATACACATGGAGATGACTAGGAAGAGATCATTCTGAGATGGTTTCAGTTGAGTGGAAGAGAAAGGTGAGCACAACAAGGAGAAAAATCAGTATCTGTCCAAAAACTTGCTCAATACTCAGTCCACTAGCTGCCGCTGCAATACTGACAACTGACTGGCCCATGGGAAAGCAGTTTGGTAAAAGGTGTCTCTGCCTTTTTTTGTTTCAAAACTGGTTTGCCAATGTTAAGAGCTGAAAGCCTTGGTGATTTGGCTTCAGACTCTTGAATTTAAGAGCTCACTTTTGGCACAGTGGCTTTGGTGGATTTGGAAGCTTGCAAATGCATCACATTTCGCATTCAGGTTTTCTGAAATACAAGCAGTTCGTTTTTGTGAAGCAGAAGGATGCCTGGGGCAAAGGACGTGGACAGAGAAAAAGAGTAAATAGACAAGAAACCTTGTGGATGATAGATTGCTGCCACATGGCTCTGTGGAAATAACTGCAAATTAAAGAGGTTGTCAACAGTTATTTGTCTGTAGGTCTTCTCAGAGGACGGTTGTTTCTAAGGACTTAATATTTTGTTGAATGAACTTCTGCAGATCTGAAATGGATCTGAACTGTCTTTTAAAATTGTTCAGATGGAGAGACTATAGTATCAAATCACAGATCTGTTAATATTAGGTAAGCTGTACACTCCACTCTCAGTAGGGGAAGATTATAGTTGCTTTTTCAAGCTGAATAAATACTTCAGTATTTAATTTATTAATACAAATGCATATTGAGTTAAACGGTTCAACTGAAGCAAAAATCTGGCAGTTGAGTATTAAGCTGAGCTTTCTTTTGTAAGGCCTGAATGGATGATTCTCATTGCATCTTTGTGCAAGCACGCTATGGATATAATTGTAATGTAATTTCATTTTACATTGAGAGTTGGCACCCTTCGGAATATATTTTCATTTTTGGCAGATTTTTATTTTCCTGTTAAGAGTCAAGAAAACATTTTCCCAGTTAAAAGTCAAACAACAATGTCCATCTAAATAAACAGGAACTTAATATTTTTCACAAATAGTCAACAGCAATGATTTCAGAACTTTCTGTATGTTAGTGTACATAAGGGTATGTTTTTCATCAGCTTTAATAGATTGTTCTTTGTTTAAAATTCCACTGTTCTGTATGGATGAATGAAATGAAGAAACGTGAAAAATGCCAAGGGAGGTGATGCTGTAGTCTAGGTTATTCATCTTGGAGCCTCCCAGAACAATGAATTCCTGTCTGATGGAGGTAATTTCTTGTTCTAGGTCCTGGGCTAACAGATTACTTGAATGGCTCAGCATCATATTTCCATCTTTTCCCTTTTCATGTTCTGTGCTAATATGCTGTAATGACATGCATTGGCTTCTCATTAAGTGCAAAATAAGTGAAACACACTGTTTTATTTATTATACCAACTGAAGCAAAAAAAAAGAAAAAGGCTGTTTTATTCTTCATGATGTGAAAGATGTTGAGGAATTCTATATCATTGCAGATGTTAAGTTAAGTACAGAGATATGTGTTTTAATTAAAGTGGTTCTTAAATATATATTATGGCTACTCAGAGGAGGCCTTCTAATTTGTTTAACACAGTAGTATTTTAAAATATTTCTTCTTCAATAACTTGATCGTGATAATGAACTTGATAATGATAACAAGAAGTCCCTTTCAGCATAAACTGGCCAGTGTACTTGCTAATGATCCAGGAAAAATACTCTGAAATTCTTTAAAAATACCTGAGAGATAATATTTACAATTTTTTATTCAAACTTAAAAGCTGGGCTCTTGGAAACTTTTCAATATGGTTCAGGCTGTGAATATAAACTTTTATAGCTTACATTGCAGGGAATATGGATGATACCCATTAGATTGCTTCCTAGGAGTTAAACACTGTGTTTTCCATTGCTTTTTAGATTGCGACTGACCATAAAAATGTTTGCAGTTTTCTGGGGAGTTAAGTGGAATTTAGGTTAGGCACAGTAGATCATAGAGAAGCTTAGGCAGAAGAAAGACAGGGTTCTCCCCAGAGCACATGCTTCCCAGTGTATCAGTGTCAGTGCACACACATTGATATTTAATATAAAAACACAGGGAAAGTTGAGATCAAACTGAGAACTGGGTAGAGAGTAAAATGCTTTCATGACAAGGTAAAGCTGGATATTAGATGATGTCTTGATGTAAGATATCTAAATATCTAAATATCATTTAGTTTAGTCTACTATTCCTAGAAAGAAGTATTTCCTTTTGTATTCTGAGTATTATTGCACAGCTATACCTTTGAATCTCTTACACAAGCATTGCATCATAGTAAGCCTAGTGATACATGATTCATACACAGAACTTACTAGTAAGTTATGTCACCCTAGAAGCATTTGTTTGTTTGTTTTTTAAAGGAGCAACCACTAAAGACTTTAGCATTGTTCAGCATTTTTATACTTGGCTCTCAAACAGAAATACAGGATATATATTTGTGGCCAAAAAGAAAGAATATATTTCTTCTCATTTACTGGGAAAGGATGCTATAAATTGCAGTTTGAAATCTATTCTATTTTGTGTGAAAGAAATTATTTTTAGTTTACCTCCTTATATATGCAACTCTGTTGGAGGGTAGGAAGATTTTTTGTTGGTTTGGGGTTTTGTTTGTTTGTTTTCTATCTTTGTAATCTTTATCAAGAGCTTATTTTAAGTGTTTTCTTGAAGATTATCTACATAACTGTCATTGATTAAGTTTTTGGGGGTTTTTTTAACTGTACAAGTTAATTTACTGAGAATTAATGTATGGAACTTGGTCAAGGTGCCAAGTGATAACAGGATTTATGGTGTAAACCATAGAGATGTGTTCCTTTATAGAATCTGTGAGTTATACCATGATACCACAGAAATCAGAGGAAGCCTACCTGTTCCGTCCATTAAAATCAGAACTTTACCTCAGATTGAAGAGCAGTACAGTCCACCCACTGTCATGTACTTTTCTCCAACAGCAAAATCTCCTGTCTCTTGGGAAGTACTCGTTTGCTTTTAAGCTCCAGTGAAGGTGTGTTATTAAAATTAAATATATTGACAATGGTGTTTGAGGAGCAAAACTAATGGGGAGGTGGATTTGCTGAAACCTAATTGCAGTCACAGAGAATAGACTAAAGCAGGAACTGGAAGAACTGAACTAGCAATTTAAAAGCTAGTTTGTCTGTCTATGAGAAAGTCATGTTTTTTCTTCTACAAGTTTGATGTAACAGTTATAGCCATCTCTGGATCTCCCTTCAGCTAACTCTACAGTTACTTGCTCAGCAGATAACCTCTGCAGACTGTGACCTTAATAATATTTTAAAGATAATATTTGTGTAAGGATAAATACTTCTGAAAAAAACACCTCCAGTGAATGATAAGCACTCTGTTTTCTTAGACCATTTGCATTGTTTTGTTTCAAACAGAAGTATTTTTCTAATCAACTAATGAAGAATAATGCATTATTTTAAATTTTTTGTTGTCTTCTTTATTTTTCATTTTTGCTAGTTTGGACATGTTTTGTTACATTGAAAGACAGCTTTGTATGCTTCTAATTGAGGATTTTTAGTATAACCATCATTGCTCTTAACAGTAGCGAAGGGAAAATGAAAATAAATACCTCTAATAAGCCTCTTTGTTTTTTTTCTGTACACCAAAAAGATTCTCATCCTGTATTATCTACTACTATACTACTGCACTACTGCTCCACAGCTGTCTTGTGTACAACAGGAGATGAAAAATCACACTTCATATTGTGGGAGAGTGGCTTTAAGAACACTTGAGACAGAACATGAAAATATTTAAAAATCCAAGCTAATTGTATAAGAAGTTCATGATCTAAATGCTTCCCTTAGAATTCCAGATAATTTTGTTTGATCATGTCAGCTGTTAAGATGAGTTTGGGTACTTGATTTCCTAGGAAAGAATAGTAATATCTAGAGATTTCATTCATGGTTTCTCATCTTTGCAAATTGAGGTTGGCTTTCCTTACCTTAATATGCAAATGTATTCGCATGCCCTGGCACCAACCCAAACTGGTAACAGTCTGGAGTTTTGGTAGGACCTCGAATTATCTGCAAGATTCTGTGATTTTTGGTGATTCTGCTTGATAAGTGAAGTTTTAGTGACGTTGGAACAACACTTTCAAGCAAATAGACAAATATCAGGTTTGAATTCTCTTGTTTTAATTTCCAGTTGTCACTCTTGTGTTTTTGATATATATATTTAGAAAGTTTTAGTATTCCATTGGCCAACTCAGTCCTCCATGGCAACCAGAAATCAAATAAGCAATGAATTGAAGTCCGGAAATTTGTAAAGCAGTCTTGTACATGAGGAAAAAACCCTGGTTGTTTGTACTCCACAACTGTCAGTTTGAAAACCTTAAAAGTTATTTTTCTCATAATGTGAAGAATTTACACATTAATAGAGAGAATTTATTTTATACTACATTTTGGATATTTTTTTTCTGTCTATCAGCATAGGGTTTCACTGCAAATTTTGATCTTGACCAGGATATCACAATTCCAAAGAGAGTGTAAGTGTTTAAAGAACAGAATTTTATTACTGCAGAGCACACATTTTGGGGAATTGATCATTTTTCTCCTCTCCCCCTTGTGGTTCAGCTTTTGGCAGGTCATCTTGCTGCATACAGAGACTGATTGATCTCTCACCACGTGAAAATGGCAGGTGCTTGTTAGGCCCCCAGTGGGATCTCACTCTGCAGTGATTCCTTTCTTCATATGGTAGCGTTAATAGATGCCATCTTTTGGTGTCCTAATCTTTAACCAGCAAACAGAATTGAAACTGTTAAATATATTCAGCATTCTGTGTTTTAGATATGGTGTTTTAGTGCATGATTGCAGTGAGTGTACTGGAGTTTAAAAGCAAACCAGTACTTCCCAAGAGACAGGAGATTTTGCTGTTCAAATTATCTGTAGTCCACATTCTACAGAAAAAAAGGCCTGAATAGACAAGATTTTAACTCAGCATATTACCTTCCCAAATGACAAAATTAGAATGGATGCTATGTTTTTAAGGAACTAGGAATTCATGAATAAAGAAACATACTTCTTGACCAAAGAGAAATTAATCTTCATTTAGGAGTTTTTGCAAAGATGTGTTTAAATCACAGATCTGTTCATGAAATAGGGGTTTATGATGCTCATTTTTTTTTTTCACTTAGGTTGTTGGTGAACTAGCCTTGTATTTTCTTTGAATCATTCACTGAATTAATTAACACTCTAATATTAGAAGACTAATTATCAGTTAAGTTGTTCTGTAGGTTATTAGTTTGAAAAAGCCCATCATGTTATTAAACAATGCTCTAAAAAGCATTATTTTGAATCATCAGGTTGGGAGACTCAAAAGTAATACTACATAAATGCTTCTAAAAGACTTTGGATAGAAAATTTCACTACACTCCTGAGGCAAACTTGTCTATCGTCAGTGCCATCACTGCCAGACATGGGATCTTATTATACCTTTGTTTCCTGGATAGGAAAATGCAAGATAAAAACCTGTATAGATCTTTACAGGCTATGACTAAGTCCCTTCTTTCCCGTTAATCTTTTGCTTTGATGAGGCAAGTTGGACTCTCTGAATTGCACAGAAGGTCTGTTTTCATTCCTTTAATTATTTTCTCTAATACCTTCTGAAACACCTCCATTGTATTGGTGATCTTCTAGATGACAATTTTAGTAGAACTGAATAGACTGTTCCAAAATTAGCTGTGTCTTGGACTGAAGTG